>OZ024808.1:25394994-26594994 GCA_964017045.1 Omphiscola glabra
GTGTTCAGGTACTGTCACGTGAACGATAATCAATAGGCGCGATCTTGATTGAACATCGGATACAGATCAGCAGGTGGTACCGGTGGTGAAGATGGTCCATGATAGCAGGGGTTGTCTATAAACCCGGCGGTCACATCACCATGGTAACAGGGATGGTCTCTTAACTTGACGGTCACATCACCATGGTAACAAGGATGGTCTCTTAACTTGACGGTCATATCACCATGGTAACAGGAGTGGTCTCTTAACCTGACGGTCATATCACCATGGTAACAGGGGTGGTCTCTTAACCTGACGGTAGTCGAGTAACCTGTCGTGGCTGATTATCTGGGGGAAGTCATCTCATATCATGGTGCCCCCATGTTTAAGTAGATTGTATCTGCTTATGTATAAAGAGTTCGTCAGGTAACCTTGGGGTCACCTGATTGCGCGGGGTACCCTGATTACGCAGAGTTTTCTGCTGATCATATAGGGATCGTAAGCTCACCTGACGAGTAAAAGGTCCCAAATAGCCCCCCCCCCCTTTTTCAATGTTAGATGGGTTTTCACCTGCTCGTGTAGATATCTTCCATAGGGCCCTTCTTGTTCACCCGATGTCTGCTCAGCTTCAGGTAAACGTGGGGCGGGTGGCGACTGGTAGTTTGTCTAGACACACAGAGCTCTCTCAGACGTAGAGTATAGGTGAGCTATAGGTGAGCTATAGACCAGTGGTTACCTTAAATTTTTACTAAGTTCCCAAATTTTTGAAAGTATTCAAACTCTAAAGATTTCAAGGCTTTTATACTTTACTTTTAGTATCTTTATTATAAATAGTTTTATCAAGTACAGAAATTATATGATAAATAGTTTTATCAAGTACAGAAATTATATGATAAATAGTTTTATCAAGTACAGAAATTATATGATAAATAGTTTTATCAATTACAGAAATTATATGATAAATAGTTTTATCAAGTACAGAAATTATATGATAAATAGTTTTATCAAGTACAGAAATTATATGATAAATAGTTTTATCAAGTACAGAAATTATATGATAAATAGTTATATCAAGTACAGAAATACAAGAAATAACAAAAAACTTATCCGTTTTTTTAATTGTTTCTTTTACATTCTTGCGCGTTGAGCTTGATATGTGCGTTGAGCTTGATATGTGCGTTGAGATCCAAAGTTTCCAAATAGAAGATCTAAATCTTCAACAAACGTCTGGGGATGAAACTTACCTGTCAGTTTTGTGGTGGAAAAAACTGGGAGGGGGTTGCAAGGGGGTAGTAGATGTGAGTTACTTTTAAAGGGGTGGGTGGGTAGTCAACCAGTTTATGTGAAATAGGTGGGGCTTCTTCTGCGGCAAGGAAAAATCAAAGACACTTTAATTGGAACCCGCGCGTGGTATGTCTGAATTCTTCTTGAAGCCAAAACATTGGGGGGGGGGGGGGGATTCTTATGAACTTAGGGTGTAAAACAACAACACCGACACAGGGATTGTGTACTCACGACCTTGACTTACAAGCACAATTTAAGGGATGGAATCGTTGACCTTTCCGTTTGTTGTCTTTTGTGTTCTAGTTGTAACTCTCTCGTGCTTTCAGTGTCGTCCCTTTTTTTTAAATTTAAATCCTTCCTCTTAACTTTACTTTTGTTCGTGTGTATTTCTTTCTGGCTGGGTGAGTGGCTAAATCTTCGGATGGCTTATTGACCCACTTCCCATCACCTATGGAGCTGAAGCTTGGCACACAGAGTCGTTGCCCAAGACAACGTAATCTTTCAAAATTTCAGCTTCGTCTCCCATCGCCAACCCCCAAAAATCAGTTTTTCATGTTTTTTTCAAATGGTAGATGAAGGAAATAATATGGTGACACTGATTTCATGAAATATAATTCCCGATGACTGCACTAAATGAAACTCTTTGATAAAAATGGTGGCAAGTGCGTTTGGTGCGTAATACTTTCATTTGTTTGTTTGAAATAAATCTTCGGTGTAAAAGCGGGTGGGTCGTTAGAATATGAATATAGTTCAGGGGCGTGGGAAAAAAAAGTGCGGTTGTCAGCCTTTACAAGAAAACCCTTGTTTTTTAGAGCTTGTTTAATATTGTAGTCCTTCTGTTGTAGTCCTTTTATTGGGATAATTGAAATCGGTTTTGGATATGTCTCCAAATGTTGCTATAATGGCAAGGCAAATGCTCGCCCATCGTGATCCAGGGTTAGTTTGTTGATGTTGTATTTTTAAAATGTCAAACCTTTGCTCTTTGATCGAAGTAAATATTGTGTCATCACGTTGCACTTGGATTCAAATAAACATTACAGATTGCATGGATAGGATTCAATTACAAATTTCAGATCACTGATTTATTTTCCGAAATTTACCATTGCAAAAATTTCTCGGAGAATTACAACTCACATATATTTGCAACAAAAAAATAGTTTTTTTTTTTTCTGTCATCTGTTTTCGTCTGGTTTTCTGATGAAGGTTCTAAGCCGAAACATCGAAATCATTTTTTTCCTGTCTATAAATTCAAGTGGTTGTTTTTTTTTTTTAATCATACTTTGTTCTTATATTTCATATATTTACACACTATAACGGCAAAAAAAAAACAACAACCACCTGTTTTAGACACAGTCACAAGTAAAATTATGCTAAGTTTTATTGGCATGCACACTGCACACCCGTTAATACGTAAGCTTTTCACAGTTGAGGAACGTTCTTGAACTTTCATTGTTTTTATTACAAAATCTATTTTCAGATTTACAACGCCATTTGGGAGCCCCCGTGTGAACCCCTAACAAGATGAATAACCCTTCTGAGACGACATGAAGTTGAAACAGTTATGTCCCTTATGTTCTTCAGGCGGTTCGGCCATATTGGATCAGTTTTAACCTTTCTGTTGCTGAGTTCTGCTCATGGTCTCCTAGGTGGGTGCTTATTTGTTTAGCACACACAACTGTTCACTTTGCACATGCACACCACTTAGGTTAGCTGCAGTGACCAGAATTTTATGGGGGTTACCTGTGACCCCCACCACCTACACCCCTGTCTACACCCCCCCCAACCCGCCAAAAATTGTTCATGAAAATACAGAAAGACATGCTTTCCTGAAAGGAAAAGAACAACTTCATTAGTGTACATTGGCTAATTCAGACTAGTGGTGCCATTATGAATGCATTTAGAGTTCAGGTTAGGTTTAGGGTTCAAGTTAGGTTTAGGGATATATATTTAGGATTCAGGCTAGGTTTAGTGACAGTGAATTATAAAAGTTCACGGTCGTGGCAACCAAAATGGCAGCCGTGTGCTATGTCATGGCACCAATTATCTGAATTTACCGTGTACATTGTATACTATAGTGTATGCTATGGACTTTCCGAATCCTTATGCTGCGTTAATCAGGAATCGCAGGTAAAATATTTGTGAACAATAAAGTAGAAAAGTAACCGAAATGTTTTGCGAGTGATTTAGTAACACTCTCTGAGTCTGAGATTGAACATGTCACTTTTTCAATGTTCATATGTCAGTGAGTAACCAAGTACTAACATTGTTAGTAACAATAATAAATGATATTTTGTTTTTTTAAAAATAGAAAATGAAATTGTCACAACAGAAATATAATCGGAATTATGAATGATCAACAAGTGAATTGTAATTATTCCTTGTATAATCATGACAGTTGCGCACTAACATTTCTGAGATGAGTGGATAGCTCTCAGGACATGAACATTTTTATTAACATTTCATTAAACTTGTGCCATAAATCACTGATCATTTGAAGACCAGTGTATGTTTCAATCTATCGAATTTGAGTTGCGATTTATCTGGTGTCCACATGCTGTTAATCGGAACAAAAGAAACATTTAGTGGGCGCGTTTGTCGTTGTCTATGTCAGTGGTTCTCAACCTTCCTAATGCTGCGACCCTTAAATACAGTTCCTCATGTTGTGGCGACCCTGAACCACAAAATTATTTTAGTTGCTACTTCATAACTGTAGAGTATATATGTTTACCGATGGTCTTAGGCGACCCCCGTGAAAGGATCATTCGACCCCCAAAGGGGTCGCGACCCACAGGTTGAGAACCGCTGGTCTCTGTAAAAAAGTACACAGTTTGTAGACAAAGCCACAGGACAGGCCTGGACGTTTCCTGACCTTTTGGGTGATGCAATAATGGGGACTCTTCCAGGTAAACAAGGACGTCTGGTCACCTTAGGTTTGCACACAAAAACTGTTCGCTTAGCATTAGCACACCACTTAGGCTGGAAGCCACAAACCATTTCTTAGCAGAGGCACAACAAGAACCCTTTTATTCAGCATACAGCATTAGTTAAAAATCACGAACAAGAACTTCGATCACAGATCTCTTAACTGACACCTACAACCAAGTTTTAAGCTAAAAATCATGAACAAGAACTTCGATCACAGATTTCTTAACTGACACCTACAACCAAGTTTTAAGCTAAAAATCACAACATTAACAAGTCACAGCTAAATCACATTCAGTCAAAGACTGAGACATTTCTCAGAGACACATCAGTTTTTCCAATGCTCATCGTGAAATCATGCAGGGCACAATGAGGGCAGGGAGAAGAAGAGGAAGACAGAGAAAAAGATGGGAATTTGACATCAAAGAGGGGACGGGACTAAAACTAGGCGATGCTGTGGGTGGTGCAAAAAATTGAGAGGAATGGAGAAGGATAGTTTTCATGTTAACTGTGGCGCCCCAACGGCCCAAGGACTAAGCGACATGATGATGATGATCATGAAATAGTGTAAAAATTTTGTCTATGTTTCAAATGTCTTTGCTCTTAAATTCAAAAAAGATTGTTGATTGAATCTTATTTCAGAATGGTTTAAAAAACCAGAGAACCAATCTGTGGTGATTGGTCAGGATCTTGTGTTGTCATGTCAAGCCAGATGGGCCAACCAGAGTGACATGTCAGCCACTGTAACGTACCAGTGGCAGCACAACGGCACCAGCCTACCAGACAAGGCGTCCAGGTTTTTCAACAACTCCTTGTTCATTCCAAATGTTTCCCAACCAGATCTGGGCATCTACACATGTGTTGTGTCAAGGACTGATGAGAAGAACGGAAGTGTTTACAGTCTGAACTCATCTTCAGTTGTCATCAAAGCATGTAAGTGGCCAGCTACTGGCTTTTAATGCTAAGCCCCCTGAATAATAAGGGCAAACTTGTCCAATTCCAATAAGCCCCCTGAACAATAAGGTCGAACTTGTCCAATTCCAATAAGCCCCCTGAATAATAAGGGCAAACTTGTCCAATTCCAATAAGCCCCCTGAATAATAAGGGCAAACTTGTCCAATTCCAATAAGCCCCCTGAATAATAAGGGCAAACTTGTCCAATTCCAATAAGCCCCCTGAATAATAAGGGCAAACTTGTCCAATTCCAATAAGCCCCCTGAATAATAAGGGCAAACTTGTCCAATTCCAATAAGCCCCCTGAATAATAAGGGCAAACTTGTCCAATTCCAATAAGCCCCCTGAATAATAAGGGCAAACTTGTCCAATTCCAATAAGCCCCCTGAATAATAAGGGCAAACTTGTCCAATTCCAATAAGCCCCCTGAATAATAAGGGCAAACTTGTCCAATTCCAATAAGCCCCCTGAATAATAAGGGCAAACTTGTCCAATTCCAATAACATTTTGAAGTAAAGAAACATTTATCCAGAAGAAATGTAAAAATTAGAAATACTCTTTATAGCTAAGCTGACCAGGCCATTATGGCCAAGCTTGTACTTGGCTGTTAATGCCAAGCTCATACTTGGCCATTATTGCCAAGCGCATACTTGGCCGTTATTGCCAAGCTCATACTTGGCCATTAATGCCAAGCTCATACTTGGCCATTATTGCCAAGCTCATACTTGGCCATTAATGCCAAGCTCATACTTGGCCATTATTGCCAAGCTCATACTTGGCCATTATTGCCAAGGTCATACTTGGCCGTTATTGCCAAGCTCATACTTGGCCGTTATTGCCAAGCTCATACTTGGCCATTATTGCCAAGCTCATACTTGGCCATTATTGCCAAGCTCATACTTGGCCATTAATGCCAAGCTCATACTTGGCCATTAAATATTTAGCTTTAGTTTCTGAAGCTAGTTGATAGCCATTCACCTTTTTAAAAAAAAATCAAATGAAAATCACTTTCTGTTTATTTAACAATTACTTGAGGGAAGGAAGTGTAGCTGTTAAAAATTTTATTAGCTGTATTGTCACAGATTGATATATAATTTGAGAATTTCTTATATCTTTCTTTTTGTGTGTGTGTGTGTGTGTGTGTGTGTCAAAGTTACCCATTTATCTTATCATGCATCCATTGAATTATTCCTTTCTTTCATTGTCCTGTTTGTTACAGATATTGAGCCATTTATCATTGACCCACAATCCACTGATGCTGGAATAGGAGAGACAGTTGTCTTAACTTGTGTCACAGGAAGGAGTTCCCCATCCCTTGATGTAAATACATCATGTGCCGAAACTAACAGTACTGAAACTCTTTCCTCCTGAACATGAGCTTGTGTTTGTAAACTGTGCATTAGTCCAGCTACCATATGACCATAGAAGTGAATACAAATATATATTGGGCAGTTGTTGGTAATGGGTCTCTCCATGAAGGAAAAAGTATTAATAGTTGAGCATTATTTTCTCTCATACATTATTGAATGTTAAAGGTGACCGTTTTTTTTTTTTAAATGTTTAATAACAATCTAATAGAGATTTTTTTAAAAGAAAAGGCACCAAGGAACACAGTTCTGGAAAGGTGCTCTGTCAACAGTCAGGGAAATCTAATTGACCAGTATGTTAATGTGACCAGTATGTTAATGTGACCAGTACGTTAATGTGACCAGTATGTTAATCTGACTTTCTTGAATCAGGCATTCCTTTAAAAATTGGATCCACTTACACCATAGCCAGACATTTCCACAATATATCATCCTGGCACACAGATCTTTCTCTGTTAAAATGTTGTCCAACCTGTATGCAGTATGTAAATTCTTAAAAAATTGGCTAAAACACATATGCTGATGTACACTTTGAAAGATGTTCCTCGTAGATATCACTTAACTCCTTAGGTAAGAGCACAAATAGTTCACGACAATGACATTTTTTTATCCCCCGTAGATAGCCCCATGTCCAATTATAACTGCCCAGCAAAATTTCCTTGACGCCACTGGGCATTATGATGAATGGAGCTGTGCACTGTCGACAAATGCACTTATTCTTCAAGATGCAGGAGTTTCAGTACTGTTAATTTTGAGCATACTTTATTTCTAATTATGTTTAGTTGACATCAGCAGTGGCAGTTTCTGTCACATGGAATGGAGTCTTTAAGACTTATGGCTGCAATCATGGAATGAATTTGAAATAAAATTTTATTTTTTATTCTTTGAATAATTACAGATTTCTAGAACAGTTGTCCCCCCCTCCCATAACTTTGATAAGGCGGCACTGCCAGCTAATACAACATCTCAATGGATTTGATCATTGAAAAATATACAAGTTAAATTTTGTTGGTATATTCATTGAAACATAATTTAATTTTTGCTTATTTATTTGAGCCCAACATCATGTTATGTCACAAAACCATGTTGCCATACATTAAAGAATTACACAGCTATAGTAAGACTAGAAACCAACATCATGTTATGTCACAAAACCATGTTGCCATACATTAAAGAATTACACAGCTATAGTAAGACTAGAAACCAACATCATGTTATGTCACAAAACCATGTTGCCATACATTAAAGAATTACACAGCTATAGTAAGACTAGAAACCAACATCATGTTATGTCACAAAACCATGTTGCCATACATTAAAGAATTACACAGCTATAGTAAGACTAGAAACCAACATCATGTTATGTCACAAAACCATGTTGCCATACATTAAAGAATTACACAGCTATAGTAAGACTAGAAACCAACATCATGTTATGTCACAAAACCATGTTGCCATACATTAAAGAATTACACAGCTATAGTAAGACTAGAAACCAACATCATGTTATGTCACAAAACCATGTTGCCATACATTAAAGAATTACACAGCTATAGTAAGACTAGAAACCAACATCATGTTATGTCACAAAACCATGTTGCCATACATTAAAGAATTACACAGCTATAGTAAGACTAGAAACCAACATCATGTTATGTCACAAAACCCTGTTGCCATACATTAAGAATGACGCAGCTGGTTTACAACAAAGACTTTAGCACTTGCCGTAACCCACTTACAGAAAGTAAATATTGATTTCTCTTTTTTCAAAATCCTGTATGGTTAGCATTATAATATTAGGTGTTCTCCAGTGCATTCCGCGCAGATCCTTGTGCATTGCCCACGTGATCTATGCATGCCATTGGGAAAACTTTGGTTCTCATAGAAATGAATTTATTTATCATGATACTGAAACTTATTCCAATTCATAACAATCCAGCTTCATACGCTTTTATGAGAAGTGTTGAAAATCATATTTCAGTACCGTACATTTCTCATAAGACATTGTTTAAAAGTCATTGTTTAAAAGTCATTGTTTAAAAGTCATTGTTTAAAAGTCATTGTTTAAAAGTCATTGTTTAAAAGTCATTGTTTAAAAGTCATTGTTTTAAACATATCAGGTTCAGTGGCTTAGGAACGGAGACGTATTTCTCCAAGGAATTCAAATGACAATGAGTTATGGGGACTTTGACGTCACAGGTCTTAGCACGCAGGTGTCCACGAAACTGACCCTCCTCATGAATTGGGAGCTGTATGGCATGTATGGGTGTATGGCCATCAACAAGTTCCTCAACTCTAGCATCATGAGTTCACCAGCCAATGTCAGCTACAAAAGTAGGTCGCTTCTGTTTTCTTAAAAAATCCTTTACATTAATTTTGCTTTTGTTTGTGTTTGGGGAAAAATCTTCGGAAGGCAAAATTACCCACTTCCCGTCATCCTATTCAGCAGAAACTTGGCACATAGACTCTTTTTTTTTTTTTTTTTTCAAAATTTTCAGCCCCACTTCCAACCCTCAAAAACCAGTTTTTTCTGTTTGTTAAGGAAGCAGAAATGTGTATGTTTTGTTGAGTGGGTGCCTGTTTCGTTGTGGAGATTGTGTAACTTTTGTTATGTGCTTTGTATTTGTAACATATTTGGGTATACAGTAAAAATAAAATGCATTTTTGAAAAGGGGGGGGGGGGGGCAATGAAGGAAATATGAAATGTGTTTTTTTTGCCAGATGTTTGCCCAATTATAAAACCGCTTCTTAATAAATGGTAAATCTCATACAATTACATAAATACAAACAAAAAATCTATGTTTTAGGGTTTGTTTAAGTAGGAGCAGAAGAGCTGTGTTAACCATCTCATTAATTACAAACGATGAAAGATCTTTCTCTTACTGTGCCCCCCAAACAATGGAATTCTCCTCCCCTACACATCCGCAATATACCGACCATCACAGCCTTCAAACTGCACTCAAAACAAATCTCTTTAAACTCTACTATCCTGACGGATTCCCCTCTGACCGATAGACGATACTTGCTGGGTGCCAATCACGGCTTGACATTTAAAAAAGTTATGGAATGGTTGGAGCGAATACACATTTGCTTTATTTTGTTTAATTAGAGTATGTTAATTTTTAAGTTCATGATGTACATCGTGGTGAGCCCAGCCCTAGGTTGGGGTACTATGCTATAAAAAACTTATTTAAATAATAATTATAATAATAATTACAGACTCTACAGATAGGAGATCATAATTCAGTCAGTGTCATAGCAATAGCTCAGCGTCATAGCAATAGCTCAGTGTCATAGCAATAGCTCAGTGTCATAGCAATAGCTCAGTGTCATAGCAATAGCTCAGTGTCATAGCATAGCTGGGCATCATAGCAATAGCTCAGTGTTATAGCAATAGCTCAGTGTCATAGCAATAGCTCAGTGTCATAGCATAGCTCAGCATCCTAGCATAGCTCAGTGTCATAGCATAGCTCAGTGTCATAGCATAGCTCAGTGTCATAGCAATAGCTAGTGTCATAGCAATAGCTCAGTGTCATAGCAATAGCTCAGTGTCATAGCAATAGCTCAGCGTCAGTTGCTGACTCTGATCCCTTTCTTAGTGTGTTGTCTTTATGATCCAGCAAGCAGCATGTGCCCTTCAAGGAATATTTTATGATCATCAACCATATCCAGCAACATGTGCCCTTCAAGGATCATCAACCATATCCAGCAGCATGTGCCCTTCAAGGATCATCAACCATATCCAGCAGCATGTGCCCTTCAAGGATCATCAACCATATCCAGCAGCATGTGCCCTTCAAGGATCATCAACCATATCCAGCACCTTGTGCCCTTAAAGCAATATTTTATCATAAACTGGAATGTAAATATTTGTTCCGCATCCTGACTTGGTGTAAACACCTCATTGTTGCTTGGCAACAATATCTATTTTAACTTCCCCCTAGAACTTCATGTTCGTATTTGATTCTATCCTTTGTCACTATAAACCAACAAATCTCTTTGTTTTAGAAAAAAACTATGGAATGTCTAGGAAGCATGAAAATTCGATTGGATTTCTCTTAACCAATTGAGATCAGAATGGGGAATTTTATTTTTTTGTATAAACTACAACTACAACAATATTCCCCCCCCCCTCCCCAACCCTTTTTTACTTCAATCAACCAAAAATCTGAAAGTTTCTTTCTCTCCATCCACAGTCACACCTGGTGCAGGTCTTCCTATTATAGAATGGAATTACCCAGAGTCCCTTGTTGTGTCTGATGGACATGACCTCATTTTATCCTGTATAACCCAGGAGTCGTCAGAGTTCATCCAGGTTATGTGGTACGTTGACCAAAATCCAATGTCGAGCTCTCCTCGAATTTACACCCTATCAAATAACAGCCTTGGATTTTTCCCATTTTTGGATGAAGACAGTGGGAATTATTCTTGTTTGGCTGTCAACTCAGTCGGTCAGACACTGTCACCGTCTGTCAGTGTCACAACGGCATGTAAGTAACAACCACCTTGTGACAGATGTTGTGATAGTGTTAAGTTGAACCTGTTATGGGATAAATACACACAAACCACAGACTTCATTTTGGTTTTTAAGGAAAAGTGAATTTTAATTTGATATGTCAGAACAGGGTGGTGGGATTAGTGGTGTTTTTGTTCATATCTAGGGCTAAGATTTACCATCTTTTAGGTAAGAATCCAATGCCTAAAATATACTTAAAATATACCTATAATATACCTATAATATACCTATAATATACCTAAAATATACCTAAAATGTACCTATAATATACCTAAAATATACCTATAATATACCTAAAATATACCTAGAATGTACCTATAATAAAACTAAAATGTACCTATAATATACCTAAAATATACCTATAAAATATCTAAAAATATACCTACAATATACCTATAATATACCTATAAAATAACTAAAATATACCTAACATACCCTTTCCTGCAGATCTTGACCTGCACTTCATCTCTGAGCCGTCAGACACTACGGCTTTTCTGGGTGATGATGTCGTGCTCAGATGTGATCCGCCAGATAGCACTCCTCCTGCTTTGGTCACATGGTACAAGGATTACTCCCCTTTGAATCTGACTTCAGGTGGGGTCGAGGTTGTCGGCCATGACCTCCATCTGATGTCAGTGGGGCTATCAGACAGGGGTCAGTACTTCTGTGTGGCCTTCAACAGTTTGAGTCTGCCATCCAGTCGGACCTCTGCTCAGGCTGTAATCAGAGTTCAAGGTTAGAAGCCATGTTTTCATTGAATTATTGGGTGAGAGCTGTGATGGTCTGCCAGTTGAAAGCCATTACTAGCCAAATAATTATGTTTATGTTTATGGTTTATGTTTATGTTTATGGTTATGTTTATGGTTTATGTTTATGGTTTATGTTTATGGTTTATGTTTATGGTTTATGGTTTATGGTTATGTTTATGGTTTATGTTTATGGTTATGTTTATGGTTTATGTTTATGGTTTATGGTTATGGTTATGGTTTATGTTTATGGTTATGTTTAGGGTTTAGGTTTATGGTTTAGGTTTATGATTTGCGTTATTTTTTTCTGAAACTCAAACTGCCTTAATGTGATGAATGGCCAAAGATGCCGGGTGGGGTGGGATAGGGAGGCTGATACCAAACAGTCCCTTTATTGACAGTTTTTTTTTTTAAAGTTCTTTATTTTGCCTTTGGTTAAAAGTCAGTGTTAGGTTATTTTTGTGCTAACTTTAGATTTGGCTAAAAAAAATTACTTAATTTTGCCAGGCGTCCTGAAAATTAAACGTTAAAATCCTATGAACATCCAGCAAGTTTCAAATAGAGGCACAAAGTTTAGAATCATTTGAACTTCATGTGCATAACATGTTAATTTTAGAATAAAGCCTTTGAACCTAAAAAAAATTAAATATGTTTTGTTTGTTGAATTACATGCAGGCCCCCCCATAATGACAGTGCCTCCAATTAATACAAAAGTTGTCAAAGGGAAACTACTCAGTCTTACCTGCCTAGTGGATGGTGACCCTTTAGCCAACAACTCTTGGTTCTTTGAAGCAAGACCTTTAGCACTGGATGGAAACGTTGCTGTTGTGTATGTAACTGATCTTTGTAAAATCTTGTTCATTTAATATTAGGGTTGTGTGAGAATTCTTTGGGTTTTTTTAAAATAAATATTTATTTGTCAATGAGAAACTTTTTGTTATTTAAAAATTATATTCTCTATCTGCCTCACTTATCCTTCATAAATAATTCTTTTTAAAGGGGAATCATGCTTCACTACTTATGAAACATATTTTGAAAATCCCTTGGAAGTTAAAATTCTTGGGAAGTTAAAATCCTTGGGTAGTTAAAATCCTCATGTAGTTAAAATCCTCTGGAAGTTAAAATCCTTGGCAAGTTAAAATCCTTGGGAAGTTAAAATCCTTGGGAAGTTAAAATCTTTGGGAAGTTAAATTCCTTGGGAAGTTAAAATCCTTGGGAAGTTAAAATCCTCGGGAAGTTAAAATCCTTGGGGAAGTTAAAATCCTTGGGAAGTTAAGTTAAAATCCTTGGGAAGTTAAAATCCTTGGGAAGTTAAGTTAAAATCCTTGGGAAGTTAAAATCCTTGGGAAGTTAAAATGTTTGGGAAGTTAAGTTAATATCCTTGGGCAGTTAAAGTTAAAATCCTTGGGAAGTTTAGCGTGAATAAAAATTGTCTGTTAAAGTGTTTTATAAAAATGTACGTACATCTGCTGTTTCTAAAGTAAACGTGGCCAAGAATTATGGATCAGTGACATAGGGAAAGAGTGGGAGGGACGTTTCACTTGTGTCGCCACCAACTTGTTTGGGACTGCATCAGCTGATGCATACGTGACAGTCATTGGTGAGATATATGTTGTTTCAAGTTTCAATCCCCCGTGACCTGATGGGGACATAAAATTGTGTTTATTTTGTTTTTGTGACAGCCATTACTAATGACTGTGGACAAAAAAATTGTTTTTGATACGGCCATTACTAATGATTGTGAACAAGTAAAATTTGTTTTTGAGACAGCCATTACTAATGATTGTGGACAAAAATATATTGTTTGAGACAGCCATTACTAATGATTGTGGACAAAAATATATTGTTTGAGACAGCCATTACTAATGACTGTGGACAAAAAAATTGTTTTTGATACGGCCATTACTAATGATTGTGAACAAGTAAAATTTGTTTTTGAGACAGCCATTACTAATGATTGTGGACGGAAAACAAAATGTGTTTTTTGTCATGTCCATATTGTTTATATATATATATATATATATATAATTCCTCTTTCACCAGTGCCCCCTACATCTCTACAACCAATAGGAAATCTTGTAGTCAGGGCAGGCAATCCACTCAGCATCCACTGCTATGTCGTCAGCGATCCCATGCCAGTTATTCAGTGGTACTTCAGTAAGTGTCAGCTTCTAATGTTATTTTTTTCCTATGGGTCTATTGCACATTCACGCCAGGAAAATGATGTTTGATTTCTGAACTGTCATAGAGAAAACAACAATTACAATGACACTGTAGCTGAAATGACACTGTAGCTGAAATGACAGTGTAGCAGAAATGACACTAGCTGAAATGACACTGTAGCTGAAATGACACTGTAGCTGAAATCACACTAATGACACTGTAGCTGAAATGACACTGTAGCTGAAATGACACTGTAGCTGAAATCACACTAATGACACTGTAGCTGAAATGACACTGTAGCTGAAATGACACTGTAGCTGAAATGACACTGTAGCTGAAATGACACTGTAGCGGAAATGACACTGTAGCTGAAATGACACTAGCTGAAATGACACTAGCTGAAATGAAAATAGCTGAAATGACACTGTAGCTGAAATGACACTAGCTGAAATCACACTACCAGAAATGACACTGTAGCTGAAATGATACATTAGCTGAAATGACACAGTAGCTGAAATGACACTGTTGCTGAAATGACAATGTAGCTGAAATGACACTGTAGCTGAATTGACACTAGCTGAAATGACACTGTAGCTGAAATGACACTGTAGCTGAAATGACACTGTAGCTGAAATGACACTGTTGCTGAAATCCAATTCAACCAGGATCATGGCACAGTAAGGATAGCTGGAGAGGTGGAGATCTTGATCTGTTGTCTTAAATGGATATCTTGATGTCTTGTTTTAAATGGAGATCTTAATGTCTTGTCTTAAATGGAGATCTTTATGTCTTATCTTAAAAGTAGATCTTGATGTCTTGTTTTAAATGGAGATCTTGATGTCTTGTCTTAAATGGAGATCTTGATGTCTTGTCTTAAATGGATATCTTGATGTCTTGTCTTAAATGGAGATCTGGATGTCTTGTCTTAAATGGAGATCTTGATGTCTTGTCTTAAATGGAGATCTTGATGTGTTGACTTAAATGGAGATCTTGATGTTTTGTCTTACAACACATTTCTTCAATAATTATTTCTTTTCCCTAGATGGAAGCAAGCTGGGCCTCAACTATACAGGCACTTCTTTTCCCTTGACATTCAGCCAGGTGAACTCTGACCTCCTCATTGGAAATGTCACGGCCAGCCATGCAGGGAACTACCTATGTGTTGGTTCCAATGAGGCAGGCAGCGCCACCTCATCAGGATATGTCTCTGTTAATGGTATTTATCATTAATAAATAGAATACATGTTCTTTGGTGGGAATATTTTATCAATGAGAGCTGTATAGTTGTTGAAATGCTGGATAGTTGTTGAAATGCTGGATAGTTGTTGAAATGCTGGATAGTTGTTGAAATGCTGGATAGTTGTTGAAATGCTGGATAGTTGTTGAAATGCTGAATAGTTGTTGAAATGCTGGATAGTTGTTGAAATGCTGGATAGTTGTTGAAATGCTGGATATTTGTTGAAGTGCTGGATATTTGTTGAAGTGCTGGATATTTGTTGAAGTGCTGGATATTTGTTGAAGTGCTGGATATTTGTTGAAGTGCTGGATATTTGTTGAAGTGCTGGATATTTGTTGAAGTGCTGGATATTTGTTGAAGTGCTGGATATTTGTTGAAGTGCTGGATATTTGTTGAAATGCTGGATAGTTGTTGAAATGCTGGATATTTGTTGAAATGCTGGATATTTGTTGAAATGCTGGATAGTTGTTGAAATGCTGGATAGTTTTTGAAATGCTGGATAGTTGTTGAAATGCTGAGTTGCCATTGTTAAGGCCCTTTTGTTTTAAATATCAGTTATTATTTAACAAGGGATTTTTTTTTTTGTTGTGACAGAATGTTCAAGCAGAAATGAATTGTATGCTTGGTGTGATGAGTCTTTTGCAAAGGATCACTATTCTATGCGGCGCAAGTGAGAAGTAGACATACATTTTTTTGGCGGAAGTTGGGTTTTCCAAAACCCAGATTACAGGAATTAAAATAATTTATGCATCAATACTTTGGAAAATAAGATTTTAACAGGAAAAAATATTTTGGAAATAATATTATTTCTTATATTTTACATATTTCCAAAAAAATTTGTGTCTGGTGAAGAAACTGGCATGCACTAACTGGGGTGATGATGCAAGTCTCCTAAGAGACTGAGCCTGCAAGAGAATGAACCATAGCTAGTGAGATGAGTGCAATGACATCATATATTATATATTTCCAGTTGCACCCACCATTGCTCAGACCTCCAAGAACCTGACACCTGTCATTGGTCAGTCATTAAGTTTAACTTGTCACAGTCAAGGCCAGCCGACTCCTTCCATGTACTGGATGTACAATGTGAGTAATGGCCACGCTTGCTTAAAGGAATCTTTACTTTTAACAGGATATGCTGATTTTGAAAATGTATGCTAAAATATATTTTGTGTGCTTCATGCACTCTACGATCCAGATAATTTAGAGTAAACTCAGATGATTAGAAGCTTTTTCATACAAAGATATAAAGGTTGATTTGTGTGGGCGTTTTAATTCACAATAAATTTAAACATTAATTAAACGTTTTGGCTAATTCAGACTATTGGTGCCATTAGGGATACATTTAGGGTTCAGGTTAGGTTTAGGGATACATTTAGGGTTCAGGTTAGGTTAGTGACAGTGAATTATAAAAGTTCACGGTCGTGGCAACCAAAATGGCAGCCGCGTGATATGTCATGGCACCAATTGTCTCAATTTACAAAGTTTTTTTGTATATTTTTTTTATGTCATATTGATACCGTGAGATGAAGTTGGTTCCTGTGCTGTTGTTGTTGTTTTTAAAGGCTTTTAAAATCTTTGATTGCAAAAATAAAAATGTCATCGACCTTTTAAATTTACAAAAGAATATGTTACAAAATATTTCCAGATTGTTGGTTAGTATCACACTGGTGACTGTTGTATCACCCTGGTGACTGGTGTATCACACTGGTGACTGTTGTATCACCCTGGTGACTGGTGTATCACACTGGTGACTGTTGTATCACCCTGGTGACTGGTGTATCACTCTGGTGACTGTTGTATCACCCTGGTGACTGTTGTATCACCCTGGTGACTGGTGTATCACCCTGGTGACTGTTGTATCACACTGGTGACTGGTGTATCACCCTGGTGACTGTTGTATCACCCTGGTGACTGTTGTATCACTCTGGTGACTGTTGTATCACACTGGTGACTGGTGTATCACACTGGTGACTGTTGTATCACCCTGGTGACTGGTGTATCACCCTGGTGACTGTTGTATCACCCTGGTGACTGGTGTATCACACTGGTGACTGTTGTATCACCCTGGTGACTGTTGTATCACCCTGGTGACTAGTGTATCACACTGGTGACTGTTGTATCACCCTGGTGACTGGTGTATCACCCTGGTGACTGGTGTATCACCCTGGTGACTGTTGTATCACCCTGGTGACTGGTGTATCACACTGGTGACTGTTGTATCACACTGGTGACTGGTGTATCACCCTGGTGACTGTTGTATCACCCTGGTGACTGTTGTATCACCCTGGTGACTGTTGTATCACACTGGTGACTGGTGTATCACCCTGGTGACTGGTGTATCACCCTGGTGACTGGTGTATCACCCTGGTGACTGTTGTATCACCCTGGTGACTGGTGTATCACACTGGTGACTGTTGTATCACCCTGGTGACTGGTGTATCACACTGGTGACTGTTGTATCACCCTGGTGACTGTTGTATCACCCTGGTGACTGTTGTATCACCCTGGTGACTGTTGTATCACTCTGGTGACTGTTGTATCACACTGGTGACTGGTGTATCACCCTGGTGACTGGTGTATCACCCTGGTGACTGGTGTATCACCCTGGTGACTGGTGTATCACCCTGGTGACTGTTGTATCACCCTGGTGACTGTTGTATCACCCTGGTGACTGTTGTATCACCCTGGTGACTGTTGTATCACCCTGGTGACTGGTGTATCCCCCTGGTGACTGGTGTATCCCCCTGGTGACTGTTGTATCACCCTGGTGACTGGTGTATCACCCTGGTGACTGTTGTATCACCCTAGTGACTGTTGTATCACCCTGGTGACTGGTTACATTGGCTCCAGTATTATTTTACCTTTATTTTATATCTCTAACTTTCAGCTAAGCGTTACACTGCCTCAGAACTCTGTTTTAGAAGACCAGAACACCTCTATGACCATTGTTAATTTAACCTGGGCCAACTCTGGTCAGTACACGTGTGTAGCCCAGAATTCAGTTGGCACAGCTCAGACGTCCACATATATCAGCCTGCAAGGTAACATGTATTAAACATAAGGACATGTCGTATGATTGTGTTTGGTATGAGGACATGTCGTATGATTGTGTTTGGTCTTTGGAACATTGAATTCAATCTTGGTACAATTTCAAATTGTAAATATGGGAGAAAATGTTAGTATGGCCATCAGCTTGTTGAGCTCTTGTGTTTTTTTTAAATAATTTTTATCAATATATAATTATTTACATGTCATTGAGAAATGTAAGAATTTTTCATTATGGGTGATTAATGTCATTAATATTTCTTGTTCATTTGGCACTGAGTGCAGGACATTGCTAAATAGCGGGGCAGTGTAGGGCACATGCCCTGGGCACCTAAATAATTATTCATGTAAAGTATATATACGGATATATACATTTTTTCAGAAGGTGGTGGCTAAATTGCATCTTTGCCCTGGCGCAGCTTCCCCCTGACTGAGTCTCATTTTAATTATTTATAGATGTATATATATATTGACGACATGTCTATAGCTGTATATTGCTGTCTATTGCTGTCTATAGCTGTCTATTGCTGTCTATTGAATCTTTGTGTGATCGTATACAGTGCCACCAAGAATTGATGCCACCAGCTCTCCCCAGAGCCCTGTGAAGATTTACACTAAATATGTGCTGTCCTGCTCAGCTTCTGGCATACCCACCCCTGATCTGCAATGGACTCACTTGAATCAGATTGTCAAACCTACCTCAAATGGAAGAGTCCAGTGTCCCGAAGTAGGGGTGATAGTTGTGCAGTTTGCACTGAAGAATGATTCTGGCCTCTACGAATGCTGGGCCAACTCCAGTGCTGGACTGGAGAAGACTGCTGTGTCTGTAGTTGTGTATGGTGAGTTTCCATATCAGTCTTGTCACTAGAGGTGTTACGTCAAATATGGCAGGAAAAGATTTTTGACATCTATTTACTTGACAAATTAGTTTGACCATATAGATTATTATATCAAAATATTAACTCTTGGGTTACAATTTGTTTCAAGACGCCTCAATACACTAAAATGAAAACAATATTTTGTTCCGTTCTGTTTAAAAGCAACAGCCCTCTTTTTTAAATCTCTGTTTTATTTTTTTTACTCTATGATTTTGAACATTCTAGACTTGTAAAGAATTGCACCATTAGAAAATATGAATGGAGTTCAAAATATAATTTAGTTAAATCCTACATCAACATTCTAGACTTGTAAAGAATTGCACCATTAGAAAATATGAATGGAGTTCAAAATATAATTTAGTTAACATCAACATTCTAGACTTGTAAAGAATTGCACCATTAGAAAATATTAATGGAGTTCAAAATATAATTTAGTTAAATCCTACATCAACATTAAAAATTATTTGACAACTAAAGATATGGCTTATGTATAGAATTTGCATTGTCATGATATCAGGACTAGAGGTTGTATTGTCATGATATCAGGACTAGAGGTTGTATTGTCATGATATCAGGACTAGAGATTGTATTGTCATGATATCAGGACTAGAGGTTGTATTGTCATGATGTCAGGGATAGAGTATCCCACAGAAATCCTGAAACACATGTTAAATCTCATCCTACTAGTGGATAAATATTAAAATATTTTTTTTTGGTGTCAGGTCCCCCCTCACCTCCAGTGCTGGTCAGTGCTGTTCCCCTGTCATCAGCATCTGTGTACCTGACTTGGCAGTGGCTGGACAATGCAGACCAGGCAGAGATTGTGGACCAGTTCCAGGTGTCATACTGGGAAAAGTAGGTCAATGTTTCACATCATCCTTCTGATTAATGTTGTTCAAAACTTTAAGAAACTTTATGACTTTAATTAATTCATAAGACCTTTGTATTTACCACATACAACCATTAACTCCTTTGAAAATGGTAATGAACATTTATTTCATCATTGAATTTGAGATAAGATAAGATTCTTTATTAATGCAAATAATTAGAATTTTTTTTTTTTTTTACATTGTACATATTCAATTTTAGTACATAAAAAATATATGTTTTAACCAAGAAAACATTTTAAAATTATAACAGTTTAAAGACAAAACATCTAGTATTTCTGTAACATAGAAATCAGCCATCAATGAACTCCCTTAGGGACTATAATGACTAATTAGTGATCATTTAGAGTTGGTAATCGCTGGGGGGGAATGTTTGATGTCAGGCAGTGAATGGTAATAAACATCAATTTTTAAAATATTTTTAAAATGCATCCAGCAATAGCTTGCCCCTTCTCTTTGTATCTTTTTTTCTATTTTCTGATTTAATGGTGTACGAGTTCCACTATAAGTATGTGATCAGTCTTATCATTCCTCGTAGAAATAAGTGTGTTTAATGAGAAGAAAAACCATTAAAAAAATGTATACCAATTTTATTTGCTATTGAGAGCTATCCAAATAAACACTTTCATTATTATAAGATATCTAATATCTGATATGGTAAGCTTTTTGTGCAACTGAATTATTGCTGATGAACAACCATATCAGTTTATGTAGCTAGAACTATTCAAAGAGATACTGATGCTAAATTTTACACCAACGTTTGTTTAGAACCAGCGCAGATTTTGTGGTGGGCCCTGTCAAATACATGAAGAACATAACAAGGTTAGAGGTCATTGGCCTAAAGCCTGGCACAGAATATGTCTTCAGTGTGTCTGCCGTCAATGATGCAGGGGTCAGCATTTCAAGCAATTATCTGTCGGCTGTGACACATCAGTCAGGTAATGTAGATAGTTCAACATAGTATATAAGATTGTTTTGATCAAAAAACTAAAAATTTGTAGCACTGTTCAAAATTCCTGCTTGCAATGCTACAACATGGAAAAAAATGTTTAGGGATAAAATCCACTGTATCATGTCATTCCACTTGCAGGCCCCTCTGTGCCAGTAAACTTAAAAGTTAAAAATGTGAACTCTACTGCTGCTACTTTGACCTGGGAACAGCCCACTACACCAAATGGGGTAGTCAGGCTGTACCAACTGATTTACACTAAAGTGAATGGATTGCTTTCAGGTAAGTTTTGTCATTTTTTGCTCTACTGTGATGGGAAAGATTGATTTTGTAACAATTTAGACATTCTGATTCATTCTTTACTCTCTCTTCCACACTGTTGGTAAGATGATGCCGGCCCCCCCCCCCCCCCCCCCCAAAAAAAAAAAAAAAAGAAGTTTAATTGAATTCAAATATTTTTATATATGTATATATATTAAAGAATTTGAATTTTCTTAATAAAATTTTAAAACTGTGTTTAACAATAATCTTTGTATATCCTGCTTTGGTTTCATCCGTATAGAGCCTTTTTTTTTTTTTTTTTTTTTTTGAATGATTTATTTTTAAATGAGCTGGCAAGTGCAGAAAACAAATGTTGATAAATGAGATGAGTGTTACAAGAATTGAGTGTAACTAGCTCTGTTGCATTGACAATGAAGTATGTTCAATTAGTATTAAATTCTTCTTCTTCTTCTTATGCCTTTTTACCCCGTCTGGGGCATAGGCCGTCCACAAGAATTTTCCACTCATCCCGGTCCTGTGCTTTCCTTTCCAATTGCTTCCAGTTGTATCCCATATTTTGCGTGTCTGTCTCTAGTTCACGTCTCCATGTATTCTTAGGTCTTCCTCTCTTTCTTTTTCCCTGTGGATTCCATGTTAGACATTGTCTGGTGGTGCTATCTGGGGGTTTTCTCAGAGTATGCCCAATCCACCTCCATCTTTTCTTTATGATGTCTTCATCAACGGGCACCTGGTATGTCCTTTCTAATAGATCTTTGTTGGTGATGGTATTTGGCCATTTGATGTTAAGGATCTTTCTAAGGCATGTGTTTATGAATGTCTGCACTTTCTGTGTAATGCTCGCTGATGTTTTCCACGTTTCTGCTCCATAAAGTAGGACTGTTTTGACATTTGTATTAAAGATTCTGACTTTGGTTTGAAGTTTCAGCTGCTTCGACTCCCATATTTTCTTTAATAACACAAATGCTGATCTAGCTTTTCCAATTCTAGACCTCACGTCTGCGTCGGATCCGCCGTTTGTGTCTATGGTGCTGTATTAAATTAGCTAGATTAAATAGACACGGACAATCTGTGTCCATATAACAATTAATATTGAGCTTTAATAATAATTTTACATTACAAATAATTAAACGTTTCGGCACTTGCCTTCATCAGTACAAGACATACAAATAAGTATTAATCAAATTTGATATTTTTTTGTTTTTTTAGTACAATCTAGTAGAGCATTTCTATTTTACAGCAACTTCCAGTTTTTGCCCAGAGTGGTCCAATCAAATTTGATTAATACTTATTTGTATGTCTTGTACTGATGCAGGCATTGTGCCGAAACGTTTAATTATTTGTAATGTAAAATTATTATTAAAGCTCACTATTAATTGTTATATCGACACGGATTGTTCGTGTCTATTTAATCTGTTTTAAAGCTTTATCGCAGTCCAACACTTTTTTAAATTAACTAGGAAGTAACAAAATTAAAGATCTTAGGGATAGAGAGCGGTAAAGTTATGTACTGTATTATGGTTTTGAAAATTTAATCTGTTTTAAGATTTGGCTTGTAGAATGTACAATACATATCAAAGGACTGAGAACCAGTGTGCAAGGAAAACAATACCAAAGCCAGTGATACTAACACTTTTCAATTTAATGATACTTTTAAATGTATACGAAAATACAAATTCAATTATACAGGAACAAAAAAAACTATATCAACTTTAAGAACAGTAAGTGAAAAGGTACAACTTTGAAAAATACAAATATTAATTTACACACACCACATAAAGGGTATGATATTGAAATAATACAACATTTCATACATGAAAGGAAAAAAAATAAACATTTCTCACCACTAGAAGAAATGCTGGCCTATATATATATAGGGGTTAAATCAGAACTGTCTAGTAAAGAAATTCTAGAGCTTTCGTCACCTGTGATAGCAATCTTTAGGACAAATAGAACTTTATTTGAATGTAAACAACCTTTTCCTAATCAAGGAAGGGGCAGGTAAAGAAAAAATTATAAAGCTGTTGTTCAGTGCTACACATTTAATCAGCCACCTCAGTATTAAAACAAAACAAATGAGAGACAAGTTGGTGGTGGCTAAAATTAGGCCTACACATATGCGATTACAGGAAACATGTCAAACGTCATTTTGTTTTAATTAGGCCACCTGATGGGGTGTTGGTTTCTTACTGCTTGTAGATGTTTTAGTAGATGGAAACATTACAAACCAGAGGACCTAACAAAGTAATAAAACGTTAAGGGTTGTGGAAAAGAGTGATGATGAGAGGAGATAATGGTAAGAATAGATAAGAAGATGGTCAGTGATGGTGATAAGAGGAGATAGGAAGATGGTCAGTGATGATGATAAGAGGAGATAAGAAGATGGTCACAAGGAGTTCAAGGGCTAAGACATAAAAATTAGTACACATTAAAAGTGTTTGTGATAACACAGTTTGACTTTTACATGTGTTCACTGCTAGTCAGTGGCGTAGCGAGCTTAACTCGCGCCCGGGGCACAATACCTTTTTAGCGCCCCCCCAATACCTTTTTAGCGCCCCCCAATACCTTTTTAGCGCCCCCCCTTATTTGAAAACCATACAATATTATAGTAAAATATACCATTTGGCGCCCCTTTGTGAGTAGCGCCCAGGGTATGATGCCCCCCTTGCCCCCCCCCTCACTACGCCACTGCTGCTAGTGTTAAAATGTTTGGGCTACTCATCAAGCCTTCATTATTTCAGATTTAGTTTCTATAAATATCACGAGTCCAAACTTCCCAACCCAAGAACAGCTACTCTCACCCCTGAGGCCTTACACACAATACAACGGGCAGGTTAGAGCCGCCAACATCGAAAACGGACAACAGTTATGGGGGAGTTATTCGCCCATGATTACATTCCAAACAGCAGCTTCAAGTAAGTAGATTAGGGGGCAGGGGGAGAGAGGGTGGGATAGAAGAAAAAAATGGTGGTTGGGTGGGGGGATGTTAGATTAGAAGTTTGATAAAAAAAAGAAAAAGAAATTTATGAATATAAAAACAAAAACATGCAGTTTCCTAGTTTTTATGAGTTTACTTTTTTTCCTCCCCTATTTGATTTATCGCTGGATTATGAATGTTTTTTTTTTCTTATATCAACTTATGTTTAAATTTAATTTTGATAAAGCTGCACATGAGAGATCAATATTTTGATTATAAGATTGAGGAGTTATGAGGCTGTAAGAATTATGAAACTTTTATCTCAGGTTAAAATGAGACCTTTAGATGAGACCTTTAGATGAGACCTTTAGATGAGACCTTTAGATGAGACCTTTAGATGAGACCTTTAGATGAGACCTTTAGATGGATTAATAAATGATGATGTTGGTTTGATTTTAAAGTCCCTCAATGTATGTTGATGACATAAGTGTTGATGACATGTCGTATTAATGGCATTGTTTTTTTATGTCATTTGAACCTATAGAGCCAACCTTACCACCTCAGTTTGTCCAGCTGAATGCAGTTGATCCTTACTCAGTGAAAGTCACATGGCAGGTCAGTGGGCAAATAGGAATCAATTCTGATTTCATGTTTTTCTCATCCCAGTATTGATTTTAAACATTTCTCGGGTTCACTGCTCCAACTTTTTGATAGCACAGCGAATGGATCAAACAGCGAATGGATCAAACAGCGAATGGATCAAACAGCGAATGGATCAAACAGCGAATGGATCAAACAGCGAATGGATCAAACAGCAAATGGATCAAACAGCGAATGGATCAAACATGTATACATGAAACTAGAGTATTTTTTAATATCTTAATAAAGAATAATAATAATTTTTTGCCTCCACCGTTCAATGATAAAAGATAAAAACTATGTTGACTACAGGGATAGAACATGGAAGGATGTATTTAATGCTGAATAATTATAGAGAAAGGATCCAGTGTACTTGAAATGTGTTTAGCTGTGGTAGTGTTTTCTTAAATTAAATTTAATTCGAATAAGAGGTCGTTTGTTTTTTTTTTTTGTTTTTTTAGTACAATCTAGTAGAGCATTTCTATTTTACAGCAACTTCCAGTTTTTGCCCAGAATGGTCCAATTTTGTTCTACAACGTCAGCTATCACAACAACGAATCACAGCTCAACGCCACCTTCAGGGTAGACAACTCTGCAACTGAATGCACAATCAATGGGTTGTTTCCCTGGAGACTGTATACCGTCCAAATGTATGCAGTAAATGTTGCAGGGAATGGGCCAGTCTCTGACCCATCAGAAATCTGGACTTTACCAATAGGTAGGTCTTCTATAAATTAGCATTTACCAATAGGTAGTGATTCTATAAATTAGCATTTACCAATAGGTAGTTCTTCTATAAATTAGCATTTACCAATAGGTAGGTCTTCTATAAATTATTTTTTACCAATATTTTAAAAATGTAAATTTAACTATATCATTTTTGGAGGGTTAATCTTTTTGGGGTAAGGAAGTGAAAAATCAAAATCTGATTATTTTGGCTAGGCTAAAAATGAAGGTATTATCTAATCCAGGCCTGCACGACATACGGCCCGCAGGCCCCTTGCGGCCAGCCTTCAACCATTTGACGGCCCTTGAAGTAAAGAAATATTTTTTATTTACGGCCTGTGAAGTAACGAAATATTTTTTATTATTATTATTTTCTTAATAGATTTCAACCCTTTCCTATTATCTTTTGGCCCGCACAAGTTTTTCACAAAGAATTACGGCCCATCTAATATTTTGAGTTGTGCAGGCCTGGTCTCTAAGCAGTGGTTAAAACTGAGGATATGTTCTGAAATTATGACATTTCACTGTAAAACAAGATGACATTTCACTGTGTTTCAGCACCAGTTACACCACCAACTGATCTCAAGGCCACTGCCAACTCTGCCACAAGTTTAACCTTGACCTGGAAGGTTTGTTACTGTTTTAGATAAATAAAATACACTATTTCAATTGTATGGTGATTGTGCAGATGTGTTAAATCTTAACCAGGGAGGTTTGTTACTGTCTTTGATGAATAAAATATAATATTTCGATTGTATGGTCGAGGTACGGATATGTCAAAAAGATGAATCAAAACAGCAGGTTAAATTGTACCATCAATCTTGGTATATAAACAAAGAAATATTATTTGTAAATCCAATGACCTAGAGCTTTCAAATCCTCTCTTTAGGGTTAAAAAATAATAATTTTTCTGGAAAACCAGGTAAATCTTCCATTATTATCATGATCGACATCTCCCCGTTCTTCCTTTCAAATTAATTACTGGGCAAATGTATAAAGAATAAATGATGGTTAAATGATGGTGTCTTGTCTCCCTCTCAGGCCATCCAATCAAATCTGCTGACCTGTCATGTGACATCCTACAGAATACAGTTCAGAGTTCTGGGATCAACAGCCTGGCAGGAAAAACAGAATCTTTCAAACTCCTCATCACTTCTTTCGTACACTCTAGAGTAAGTTGAATTACACTCTAGAGTAAGTTGAAATGATGTTAACTTTTATGAACTTCTTTAAACAGATAAATAAGAATAAAAATATTTGGCATTGGATGAGATGGCTGTTAACAGTTGCTTACATGACAATGTGGGAAATTGATAATGTCTTGACAGATTTCTGACATGATTTATTCTCTTGTGGCATCAGTCTATGTCTTGACAGATTTCGGACATGATTTATTCTCTTGTGGCATCAGTCTGTGTCTTGACAGATGTCTGACATGCTATATTCTCTTTTGGCATCAGTCTGTGTCTTGACAGATGTCTGACATGTTATATTCTCTTGTGGCATCAAGCTGTGTCTTGACAGATGTCTGACATGTTATATTCTCTTGTGGCATCAGTCTGTGTCTTGACAGATGTCTGACATGTTATATTCTCTTGTGGCATCAGTCTATGTCTTGACAGATGTCTGACATGTTTTGTTCATCAGTCTCCTTCAGCCCTGGACCTGGTATGAATGTCAAGTCGCTGCCTTCACAGAGACGGTAACCCCTGGCCTGGGGCCATACACATATCCTGTATACATAAGGACTTTGCAAGGCGGTAAACAAATCTGCATTTTTCCAACTGTGTGTTTTATGTATATGATATTATGTAAGTTATATGTAATGTTATTTGTATGCTATGTGTATATTATTATGTATGTTATTATTATGTTACTGCTTAGTTTTTACTGATGTTATGTTTTTAATGTGGTTATGTCAATTGTATATGTATGTTATTGTAGCTGCCTACAATAGCAATCATCTCGTCTAAAGTTTGTTTCTAATGCCTCATACATTTGTCTAGTATTTATTCTTATTTCAGTTCCTGGTCCAGTGAATGCTTTATTCTACTCAGTGGCCTTAACCAGTATCACCATATCATGGCAACCACCAGCTGATGTTAAAGGTGTTTTGATTGGCTACCAAGTGTCTTTCAATCCAATAAAAAATGAAAGTGTGTCCAAAGGTGAGACTAGCATAAAACAAGTGTGTCCAATGGTGAGACTAGCATAAAACAAGTGTGTCCAATGGTGAGACTAGCATAAAACAAGTGTGTCCAATGGTGAGACTAGCATAAAACAAGTGTGTCCAATGGTGAGACTAGCATAAAACAAGTGTGTCCAATGGTGAGACTAGCATAAAACAAGTGTGTCCAATGGTGAGACTAGCATAAAACAAGTGTGTCCAATGGTGAGACTAGCATAAAACAAGTGTGTCCAATGGTGAGACTAGCATAAAACAAGTGTGTCCAATGGTGAGACTAGCATAAAACAAGTGTGTCCAATGGTGAGACTAGCATAAAATGAAACCCTTTTTTAAAGATAGATGTTTGTCTGTTTTAGTTTAAAAGATTTTATTTCCTAAAATAACAGAATTGTTTTGATATATAGTCAAGAGATGTTTATTTATTATAAGTTTTTAGTAGGCTGGAATTGTCTATAAATAGCATGTACTCAAATTTTTTCCTATTGGAACCAAAACCATTTTTTTTTTTTTAAATTTAATTTCAAAATGGCCATCATACCTTAAAATCTGTTGTTACCAGAATTTGAATGCAAGAATCAGTTATGAAGCTCAGCCCCAATTCAAAACTTAAATTTTCTTCAACTCGGTTTAATAATATTAATATAAACTACATTTACAAAATTTTAAAAAATTCAAATGCAGCCTTTAAATGCATTTTATGTGTTGCAATAAATTATAACATTGCCTGGTATGTTCATTCAAATTTAGGAATTTACTGAAAAAAACTAAGGTTGTACTTACAATAATTAAATTGATTGTCAGATAAATATCTGAAAATGTTAACAGAATAATTTTTTTTCTTCTATTTCTGAAGCACAGAAAAATAAATAACAATGGGATAAGCAAGTTTGCAATAATTTCCTTCTCTTTATATGGGTCCCAATATACCACATACAAAGTAACTAAATAAGCATAATAAAATACATGCAATGAAAGGTTTGTGATTATGCATTAAATGATATTAACCTTGGTTTAGATGGACTGCGTCTGCTTGACAAGGCAGTGACCCTCGTGACCCTGGAATACCTTGACCCTGATGTGACCTACAACATTAGCATAGCAGCCATGAATGAAGCAGGCAAGGGGGAGGAGGTTACCCTCAGGGTCAGGACATGTAAGCAACCTTTGACCCCCTAGAACAATTTCATGAAATCTGTAGAATGTTATAGAGTATATTATTATTTTGTATAGTTCTATCTAGCACATAATGACTCATCTCTTTAGAAGGCATTCAGGTGATGCCATGAAATAAATTTCCAGGAAACTTACCCCCCCCCCCCCCCAAACCCTCATAATTATTTTGCCATAATAATTTAATAATCACACTTTTTCTCAAAAATTTTGCCAAATGTCCACAAAGTAAACTGCAGTAAGGCTGTGGGCTTCAGGCCAAAAATGTCTGTACTGGAATGTTTCTGCAACTTGATGTGAGAACAAGTGTTTTTTGTGTAACTTTCATGGGGAATGTTGAAAGACATTAAATATCTTGAGAGATTGCTTTGCCAGGAAATGGGAATTATTTCTTGTAGGGAATATGAAATTCAAATGATGTGAACTGATGAATCATAAAAATTTATAATTTAATTAACATTTGGAGAAAGCAAGGGGAGGTTAAATGTAAACAATCACCAACAAGGAAAAGCAATCAGATCCCAAAAATTAGCGACAGAGAAATAAAACAGCAGTGAATACCAAAGGCAAACATAAAACAAAATCTTATTCTGTATAGATTCAAATGTGTTACAAATAACTGCACAGTGACAACAATACCACTTGATGGCCCTTGATCAACCATTGCCAACATCTCCTACTTTACTCTTGATTTGGAAAATCCATTATATATATATTACGCTTCTGGTATGACTCGTGGGCAGCTTCCTAATTTACTGCTTCCATTTCCGGTTCCTTTCTTTTCAGCGAATTTGGGATTGAGAGTATACTATAAATAATTCTATATGTTTGAAAGAAAGTATGGTTCAATAATGAGTTCTATAGCGCGCAAAATATTATTCCCAATGACTACGCTAAATGATAAATTTTTTTATACAACCCAACTGGGTTTGGTGCGTAATATTTTCTTTTCGGAAAATGAAATCATCTCAGTTTAACTATGGTGTAAAAAATATTCGGTTTAAAAGTGGATATGAAATAAAAAGTGTGCAGTGATGGATCATGGGGGAGGGGGGAAGGGGTGTAGCTTGAGTTCATGTTTTGTCAAGTAACTTTAGTAGATGGGAAGTTCACGCATTGCTGCCACCAATGTTTGGCTGGCTATATCAAGTATTATAATAATACTTAGAATAATATTTAAATTCTATCTTCTTCTCTGATGGAGATTGCATTTTTATTTTAACTCGTTTACCCATAAAATTCCACAGTGGCAGATTTTTCCATTGAGACGGTTGAGCCAACAGACACAGCTTTCATTCAAACCAGTGATGAGAGCAACAGTACCAGATACACACTGCAGCAACAAGGTGGCAACTCAGTGAAACAAAACATGGCCGCCATTGTTGCTGGGAGCATTGTGGGAACCATTGCACTTGTCATATTTACAATTTTTATCTGCCTTCAGTGCATCAAGTACAGGCGGAAACTGCGCATGAATTATGGTAAGACAATGTCACTGCTAGATGCTAGGAATAGTAGACAATGATCAGATTAAAATATTACAAATAGGAAAATTGTATAATTTTATCAGGGAAATTAGATTCAAAATTTTTCTTTATAAATCAATTTTCTTTGATTTAAAAGTGCTTATTGTTCTAACCCATTATAATTCATATTAAAACTTAAAACTTTGAAAAGCTTAGAACAATTTTTTAAAAATTAATTATGAAAAAATTCTACAGCACTTTTTTTTTTCTACAAAAATTTAATTATTTCTTTCTACATATTTTAAATGAGGTTATGCTACATTTGTAAGAAGGAAGAAAATAAATTGTAGAACTTTTTTATTCCATTTAAATTTTTCTAACACATTTAGTAGTTTTTGTATTAACAAACACGAGCAGTTCATGTCTTTGGTGTTGACTGCTGTTAACAAATAAGATTTCTTAATTTAAATTTTTTAACATTACCACAACATCTTCTTTTCTTTAATTTTGTTTTAAGAACTTTAAAATATGAACTCTAAAACAAAATCAGTTAAAAATGTAATGGTTTTTGCCCTTAATTTTTTAGGCTTGTAGTCTATATTTTTTTATCAAAACACTTTTACAGACCTACTTTTATGACAAATTAAGACAATTTCATTTTTAAATATTTATATACTATAACAGTGTCAGGATATAATTATGAACAAATTAAAATTATATCTCACTCTTTGTTGCATTTGCATGAGGATATGAAGTGTTAAAATACATCCAAGAATTTTTTCTATGACACATCAAAGATCTGTCAATGTTTATGAAAATGTCGGCATGTATTTGCAAGATTGTTCCAGATATAATATTGCCTGTATCCATAATGACATGGCATGAAATAGTATTTCCAAGTTATACTTTCAATGTGAAATGATGTACGAAGCATGCATCTCGTTTCTCAGTGAATTATTATAAAGTATATCTTTTTTTCAGTTTATTTTTCCAAACGATCTGACAGATAAACGTACAAAGAGAGAACTTAGTTATTTTAAGAAATAGTTACCGCTATGGCAAACACGTTTTTTGACCAATCATTCAAAAGGTAGTATCAATAGATATTCTAGATATGCATGCAATTATTATATGTGGGTAATACTTAGCCAACATTTAAAAGCTCTGCATCTCATAGGCAATACTTAATTTGATTAAGGTCAACATTTAAAGGCTCTGCATCTCATAGGCAATACTTAATTTGATTAAGGTACACTTAATGATTGTGCAAGTCCAATTTTGGTTTTCTCTTTGTCAGCACTGTAGTTGAATTCATTTGTAATTTCTTGAAAGCACACAAATGTCTAGTCTTCAATATTCAGGTGTAAAACATTAGCTGGCTTAAATTATTGCAAACTTCTTTCATCTATTTGTTTCGTAAAATTTATTCAGGCTTATTTCAATCGGTTTAAGAGTCCAAGATTTTCTAAGATGTTTTTTCTTTAATGTTTATGTTGAGGCCTCTCGACTATAATGTATAATTCCATTAATTGTGCAGGCAGTCAAGTCTTGCAGACTTTTTTTGTGGTATATTTTGGGATAAATCCACTGGCATAATCAGAAACCCTTGTCACAATGCAGACTTCAAAATCTTGTTAATTTCTTGTACTAAAAGGAAATGGTGAAAATAAAGTTCTTACTGGAGACAAATTTACGTAACCAAGCTTGTGTTGATTTCAGAGTACCATGCCTACTTTAATCAAGGTTATACAACCCAAGTGGTAGGTTCATTCATCAAGTTGGTTTGCTTTTAAATTAATTTTTTTTTCAAGTTTCATTTTCAACACATTTGGATTTGGGTTTCTACACACACAATTATTGTTTGAAAATTAAGCAGTTGTTTTTTGTAGAGATTATTGTTTTGCTGTTTAGTGTTATAAGTTGTTTTTTTTCAATGTAGATTATGATTTATTTTGTACTGTTTTTGTGGATTTATTATTTTAAGTTGTAGATTTGTGTGGTTCAAGTATATCTAGATTTTTTGTGCATTATAAGCCTTGGTCTTATTTTTGGTTATACCCCTGTAGTTTTAAAGTTTGTGTCGTAGGACAATAAATTCTAGCCCAATTGGTGTTAAGATGCCAGTATGTGTTGTCTAATTTTTAATGGGTACAATACTTAACTACCGTTACTTTAGTTTATATCATTAAAAAAGGTTAATTAAGATTCATCTTTAAGATTATAAGTTGCGGATCTATCTAGCGTCATCGACAATTGAGATCTGCTCCCCCTTCCTCTTTCATACAAACAACTATTTAAAAGCCTTTGAAATATTCATATTTAGAAAAAATACCTACTTATTCCAATTTACCTCCCCTATTTGTTTACCATACACAATTGGGGTTTGGGTTAGCAATTTTGTTAATAAAGAACCCATGTAAATTATATTATATCATTTTAAAAGGCATCTCAACCACAGAATCAATTTTTTTTAAATCACTGTTCTTTAACACCAAAACAACAGTTGATACCAGTACAATTAAACCTATTTGAATTTAATATGTCACAAAACAGCCCAGAATACAAAATACAGAATACAAAATACAGAATACGGAATACAAAATACAGAATACAATGGGGCATTCTTTTCCATCATAGTGTTTTTTTAAATTGTAAATTAAATCTCAAAAACGGATTTATCACTCAAACAAGTGGGGTTTTCTTTTATGAAGGAAAAATACAGAATACAAAATACAGAATACGGAATACAAAATAAAGCATATTTTTTTATAAAACAAATTTATTAACTGGCTGTAATATTTAAAAGATAAATGTCAAAAGTCATTATCCAAATCATACAGACTACTTTATAACAGGTGTTGCTCTCTGCCTGTGTCTAACTATGTCTTAATGCTGTAATATTTGTGACCAGTGTTTGCTTGTTGCCTATAGAATCTAGATGATACCTAGATGTATGGTGTTTATACATATATCACATGCGAATGTTTATTTCAATTTGCCTTACAGATAGTTCCAGATTGTAACTTTCAGATCATAACTTTCAGAAAATAAATTTCAGATTTTTACTGGTATAATGCCACGTCAAAACTCCAAGCACACAATGTGTCAATGCTAGCAGAAAGTATATTAAAATGAAAAGAATTGAAGCAGAAATTTCAATTTAACAAAGAAACAAGTTGTTCATTCAAATCTGTATTTTAACCAATAATTCTTTTTAAATGCTTATTTCACTGAAACTTGTTATGCCAGAGACCAATCTTTTGCCATGCTAAATTTACTTTTGTGCTGTGGTTCTGTTTGCCTCATAAAAATTGCAGTTGTATTCTTGTAGGAATGTTTGGATTGTGTGTTTAATTAACAACTATGTTATACCTTATTGGTTTTTTAATAGTTTTTATATTAAAATTAAGGAAATTACATTTTTAACAAATTAATCCATAAACTTAAGTTATAAGTTATATTTTTTTGCCTTCCAGCTATGTTGGATACATGTATGTTTGTTGAGTGTTAATTATCTTGTTATATTTCCTTCATTACTCTACATTTACTATTTATGAATATATATGTGTCAGTATTTGCCACAGACGACTCTAATTCTTGCATTTCATTTTTACAGTTATAAATACTGACACAGAGAATGCTGACCCTGTTAATGCTTATAGGTTAGTATGTGGTGTGAATTTTTTTTTATTTTTTTTTTCAAAATTGATATCTTGAACCATTGAAATTGTTTTCTGAAAACTGGTTTGAAAATTTGGATATATTTCAGTAAAAATATAATCTTCTTTTACTTTAATGATTAATGAAAATATCTATTGATTGAAGATTCAAAAAAATAAAATCGTTAACATTTGGGGGTGGGGGTGGTGTATTATTAGTTAGGTATTATTAGCAATTCTTAGTACAAATGTTTTTAAAAAAAATACATTTCTTGTTTATCTTGAGTTTTAAACTTAGAAAGCAAATGAGTATATAATTTAAACCAATCACTTTTCACCAATTTCATCAACCCTACCTAGACCTATGTTTACTTGATATAATAATATTTTAGGGACTGGGTTCAGTGTGAAGCACATAGTTATCTTGAGACAATTAATTATTAATAAGAATTCTCTAGTTAGCACATTTTATGTAGGTATAATATTGTTCCACATTTTTTTATTATTTCTTTTCAGGCCTCTGGAGTCGGCTTTGTCAACCCCTTTCACCCCATCCGTTGTCGTCACAGATTATTCCAGTATCAAGTCACCCCATGTCACAGAATCACAATCAGCCCCAGCCATTCTTACCAATCAGTCATCCCATCATGGCACCTTCAGTGACAGTATGGCAGTGAGCAGCAGTAGTAGCAGTAAAAATTACAACAACAATAATAACCAGGAAAATCCAGAACAGGTAGATTTTGTTTGGGGTAAATGGGGGGGGGGGTGTTATTTAACAGAAAAATAACAGCATATATTGGAGAGGCTTGAGCCAAAAGGTGTGAAAAAAAAAGATAAACAGGGCATGATGCACAGATGAATTTCAAACATTCTTTGCATTCTCATAACTATCACATTGCCTTATTCTTCTTCTTCTTTGTCTTTTCATCTCCCAATCACATGGCCTAAGGTCAGCAAATGATACTTTGGGCGACCAGCCTATCTGCTAAGGAAATACTTTTGGGAGCTGCAGGCAAGGAGAGATTGTTTAAATGTCATTGGGAGAGATTGTTTAAATGTCATTGAGAGAGATTGTTTAAATGTCGTTGGGAGAGATTGTTTAAATGTCGTTGGGAGAGATTGTTTAAATGTCATTGGGAGAGATTGTTTAAATGTCATTGGGAGAGATTGTTTAAATGTCGTTGGGAGAGATTGTTTAAATGTCATTGGGAGAGATTGTTTAAATGTCATTGGGAGAGATTGTTTAAATGTCATTGGGAGAGATTGTTTAAATGTCATTGGGAGAGATTGTTTAAATGACATTGGGAGAGATTGTTTAAATGACATTGGGAGAGATTGTTTAAATGTCATTGGGAGAGATTGTTTAAATGTCATTGGGAGAGATTGTTTAAATGACATTGGGAGAGATTGTTTAAATGACATTGGGAGAGATTGTTTAAATGACATTGGGAGAGATTGTTTAAATGATGTTGGGAGAGATTGTTTAAATGTCATTGGGAGAGATTGTTTAAATGTCATTGGGAGAGATTGTTTAAATGTCTTTGGGAGAGATTGTTGAAATGTCGTTATAGGTTATTGAAAAAGGTTACTTCTCCTTCAAAGAGCTACATGTGTCTCCAAAACCATGAGATTGCCTGACCTATATAACCTATACCGGTATATAGAAGGCCTTTAGGAGACCTTATGTAGAGGAGACCTTATATAGAGGAGACCTTACATAGAGGAGACCTTACATAGAGGAGACCTTACATAGAGGAGACCATACATAGAGGAGACCTTACATAGAGGAGACCTTACATAGAGGAGACCTTACATAGAGGAGACCTTACATAGAGGAGACCTTACATAGAGGAGACCTTACATAGCGGAGACCTTACATAGAGGAGACCTTACATAGAGGAGACCTTACATAGAGGAGACCTTACATAGAGGAGACCTTACATAGCGGAGACCTTACATAGCGGAGACCTTACATAGAGGAGACCTTACATAGAGGAGACCTTACATAGAGGAGACCTTACATAGAGGAGACCTTACATAGAGGAGACCTTACATAGAGGAGACCTTACATAGAGGAGACCTTACATAGAGGAGACCTTACATAGAGGAGACCTTACATAGCTTTTATGTATTGTCATTTTCATCATAATATAAAATTGATCAGCATACTTTTGTTTCTTTGATTTCATTTGCTTTGAATTCAGTTCATAGAATCTAACGAATCACAAACACAAAGAATTTAGTTCTTCCCTCACTCAACAAATGAATGAGACATCTGTTTAAAAAAATGGTACATAAAATTTCAGTGAACAAATCTAGTATAAAAGATCGTATCACGAGTGTCGCAATCCATGTACGATTGGTTCATTTCTTCAAATTCTTTTACACGCTCATATTTCATAATCACACCAAATGGAACACAAGTCACGATTCCAATAGCAACGTAAACTTAAGTCCAGAAAGATATATCAAGGTTCTCAATGAATCAAACACATGTGTAACACTATAAATAGAAGAATACAGCACAACATTCATCCACAAAGCTCTCTCGCTAACTGCCAAACAAATAGCAGCACACCAAAGACAGACTATAGACACTACTTCAGGCTACAATAAAAAATATGTCATGATACCACGATAGTCACAAGCCCAAAGGCAGGAAAAGCTTTCATTAACTAAACTAACACACAAGACACACCACGTACAATAAAACACAGCCTTCAGTGCACAGCAATTACTAGTGAATACCCATACTCGACAAAACACCCAATAGATTGAAGTGGTCTTAGACTAGCCCTGTATTTAACAGAAGTGGTCTTAGACTAGCTCTGTATGTAACAGAAGTGGTCTTAGACTAGCTCTGTATGTAACAGAAATGGTCTTAGACTTGCTCTGTATGTAACAGAAGTGGTCCTAGACTTGCTCTGTATGTAACAGAAGTGGTCCTAGACTTGCTCTGTATGTAACAGAAGTGGTCTTAGACTTGCTCTGTACCTGCATGTCACTTTTCAAGCACAGTAACTTTTTTGACTACTTCACATATGCATGGTTAAAATATGTATCCTTGTATATAAAAAATATATGTTTATATATGCAAAAAAAATACAGGTAGCCAGCAAAACTCTTACCATTCCTAAAATTTCTGTATCCAATGCTTACACAAAGCTTGAGGATGAATCATACGCTTCAGCTGCACAAGGTGAGACACACACTCGTTTGTTTATTTGAGTTGAAATAATTAAAATGATGAATTTTTATATCATGTTGGGGACTTCTGTCAATGAATGGTTACATGTTGTAGTGGTACCACTGTCAGTGGATTGTTACATGTTGTAGTGGTACAACTGTCAGTGGATTGTTACATGTTGTGGTGGTACCACTGTCAGTGGATTGTTACATGTTGTAGTGGTACCACTGTCAGTGGATTGTTACATGTTGTAGTGGTACAACTGTCAGTGAATAGTCACATGTTGTAGTGGTACCACTGTCAGTGGATTGTTACATGTTGTAGTGGTTCAACTGTCAGTGAATAGTCACATGTTGTAGTGGTACCACTGTCAGTGGATTGTTACATGTTGTAGTGGTACCATTGTCAGTGGATTGTTACATGTTGTGGTGGTACCACTGTCAGTGGATTGTTACTTGTTGTGGGGGTACCACTGTCAGTGGATTGTCACATGTTGTGGTGGTACCACTGTCAGTGGATTGTCACATGTTGTGGTGGTACCACTGTCAGTGGATTGTCACATGTTGTGGTGGTACCATTGTCAGTGGATTGCTAAATGTTGTAGTGGTACACTGTCAGTGGATTGCTACATGTTTAAACCCTGACTTGTACTGTAGAGATCTTTGTTGTCAGGAATCACTTCTTAGAGCTACCTTTACGACCACAACTTTTCAGAATGTAAACACAAATGCTACCCTCTAGCAAACACCAAGTTTAATGTTATAATTTATTTTATGTTTTCTGTGGCTACAGTTTAAGTTGTATTGTGAGTATTATAAGTACCAAGATCAACATTGTGGACTTCAATGAAATAAATTGCACATCTCAAAGACTCACCGGTTAAGAAATTATTCTATCTGTATATAAATGATCATCTTAAAATGTGTACACTGCTTTTATTTACATATTATAAATATAGGTCATGCGTCATAGGTCATGCGTCTGCACCACATGTCTTCATTTAAGTTATGACAATATTCAAGCCGAGACTTATGTAATAAGATATCAAAGTTTCTCTTATTCAGAGATCATGTAACAATAAAAGCGGGAGTCAGTGTATTTGAGGATACATTAATCGGCTATTCATCATGTGATGCATTGAATTTCAGTGGTTCTCACACTTTGCAGTTATTTTTCTGTATGTTAAAATAATTGCCAACCTGGCCACCCATGAGAATAGCCTAAACATGAGATATCATTCTAACTTGCGGGTCCTGATTAAAATAATGACCAACCTGGCCACCCATGAGAATAGCCTAAACATGAGATATCATTCTAACTTGGGGGTCCTGATTAAAACAAATTTTGAACCACTGGGTATTATGAGACTAAATAAATTCCTTGTAACCATCTGCCATTTTCTTGCTGGCTTTTTGTTCAGTAACATTTCATATTCCACTTTAAGATTTTACCAATTAAGTTTCCAAGAGAAAACAAAAAAGAAATCATCAAATTCAATAGGAAACTTATCTTCATCACAATGTCTCACATTGCAATCCACCAGACATCTGACATGTATTGCACTTGCCAACACCATAGACCCACATGCTGACCCTCAAACAGACCCAAATACTAACCCACATAATTACCCACATACATACCCACATAGTGACTCACATACTGACCCTTATACTAACCCACTCACAGACCCACATACTAACCTTTATACAGACACACATACAGATCCTCAAACTGACCCACATACAGACCCACATATTCACTCTCATATAGACCCACATACAGACTCACATACTGACTGACATACAGACCCACTTACTGACCCATATACAGATCCAAATGCTTACCCACATATTCCCCCACATACTGACCCACATACTGACCCTCATACTGACCCACATACTGACCTCATTCATCACACAAGAGCTTCATTATCCCCAGCTTATTATTATACACAATAAATTTAAAAGAATGTCTCAGCAGGATGCCTTCTTCAGCAGACAATAGCAAACAAGAGTAAACAATAATTTGTTTTCACTTTTTCTTGTGTTGTCTTGTCTGCTGAAGAAAGCATCCTGCCGAGACATCCTTTTCATTGTTCCGTCTTTTTGTCAAGCAAAAACTTATTTTGTTTCACTATTTATTTACTTCACAAGGCTTGAATGCAGCCAGCACAACGCCCCCCGCCCCACCCCACCCCCGGTATATTACACAATAAATTCTTTACGAACAAAAGTTTAGGAATTTTAGCAGATTTTTTTGCACACATTTAAATAAAGCAAACTCTGTGTATTGACTACACATCAGAAGTAAATAGCTGTGCAGTTTATTTCAATATTAAACTAAGAAAAGTAGACCACATATTTTTAACTAAGAAAGCTGGAATATATCAAACTACAAAAACTGGACCATATCAAACAAAGAAAAGTTTAAACTAAGAAAATTTGAAAAGAAAATCTAATGAATTAAAAATAACAATTGAGTTTTACTTTCATACCAACCCTTTTAAATGTTGTGTGGAATGACTACAATAAATGCATGCTCTCAGCTTTTAGGGACTATATGATCACACATTCATACTTTGATGTTCATTGATTCCTCTCTTAACAATATTACTATATCAATTTAGTTATCATTATTATTGTTATAGTTTATACCCCGCTGTACTTTTTCGTCATGAAATAAATTAATATGCAAAATGATTTTATTTTTAATATCATTATTTTTTTTTTAATGAACACGAAAGTAAAAATGTCCATTCTCCTCATCCAGCCGAGGCCCGTGGAATAGAAAATCTTGGATTTGTTCCAGTTGTCTTGAGGGAGGAGAGAAAGAGCTACAGTTACCTGGATGTTCCCCGATTATCAACCATCAGTGATGATACGATTTCTGTTACGGTAGGTTTTTTTTAAACATAGGCTGGTGGTCATACAACAGCTGGGAACATTTTGACAAACCAGACGTTTTGCCGGGTTAGAAACCAATAGAAAAGCATTTCAATGAAAATGGGGTTGTTTTAATTTTCAAAAATACAATGTTGTAGTAATAGCAGGGTGTTGCTTACGCACGGACTCGTACAGAATGTACTTTATCTGCACAAATGTACGCATGAGAAAGAGCCAGGCGGATAGGTTAGTTATAAAAAAAAAGATCACCTCCCTCTTTGTTGTATTTTTGAAGTCACTAAAATTGTTAGAATGTTTTTGCATAACAAGCAGTCATTTCAATCTGTTTCATTAAGGAACTAAATTAACATCAGATATTAAAAGTCCTTTTTCTATAGGATTTTTACTAAAAACAAAAAAATGTTTGCCCTCACTTTCACAATCCAGATAGTATACGCATGTGTAATTCAAAATATCATAAACCATAATTATTTCATGAAGAACTTAGAAGGGGTCATGTTATTATGTGTTGCTATTATTTACGTATATCAATTTCAAATGCCCAAAATGCACCACTTTTAAAATGTGTTCGGTTGACATTATTTCGTCAAAAGAATTTTTTTTTTTTTAAAAAATCCAACAGTCTGACACGCTGAAGCGTCGCAACAGAATGCGCAGTGACAGTGCTGCAGCAATAGCTGTCCTGAAAACCAGTCAGTCCATGATTTCATCAACTGACACTGACATACTTGTGGAGAACGAAATTGAGTCTGAGGTCATTTTTAATGAGAGAACTGTTTTGTGATTTTTACTGATTTGCTACAGGGCTTAGACCATCCTTGTCTGACTTTAGCTGACAGGGGACAGCACCCAGACCATCATTGTCTGACTTCAGCTGACAGGGGACAGCACTCAGACCATCATTGTCTGACTTGAGGTGACAGGGGACAGAACTCAGACCATCATTGTCTGACTTCAGCTGACAGGGGACAGCACCCAGACCATCATTGTCTGACTTCAGCTGACAGGGGACAGCACTCAGACCATAATTGTCTGACTTGATGTGACAGGGGACAGCACTCAGACCATCATTTTCTGACTTCAGCTGACAGGGGACAGCACTCAGACCATCATTTTCTGACTTTCAGCTGACAGGGGACAGCACTCAGACCATCATTGTCTGACTTGAGCTGACAGGGGACAGCACTCAGACCATCATTATCTGACTTGAGGTGACAGGGGACAGCACTCAGACCATCATTGTCTGACTTGAGGTGACAGGGGACAGCACTCAGACCATCATTGTCTGACTTGAGGTGACAGGGGACAGCACTCAGACCATCATTTTCTGACTTCAGCTGACAGGTGACAGCACTCAGACCATCATTGTCTGACTTGAGCTGACAGGGGACAGCACTCAGACCATCATTATCTGACTTGAGGTGACAGGGGACAGCACTCAGACCATCATTGTCTGACTTGAGCTAACAGGGGACAGCACCCAGACCATCAATCTTGGATGAAATGTGACTGGCTCCATTTCTGTTTAATTCTTACAATACAGGAAAGACATGACGTACCTGACAAGACTGTATGTTTCAACTGAATGGGACAAAAATCATATTTTAAAAGTAAAGTTTTCAAAGATTCCTGCCATAATGTTCCAAGTGCTATAGACTAATGGAATGCTGTCTGCTGTGAATGATTGCAGGACAGCACTGTGATATTATCTCTGTAAAATAGAGAGATATTATTAGCAAGTAGCTATAAAGAGTTGTTTTTAAATTTGTTAGTAAAGATTCTTCTATGTAGCAGTATTTATTTACTTACTGTAACTTAAATACTTACTGACATATCTCACTGTATCAGGCTTCTTCATCTCATTCATTGAAAATTATTTCTCTCAAAGAAACTCTCAATTTCTCATTGAAACAAGACATTTTAGAAAAACTTGGCTTAGCTTCAGAAAAGTAAAGATATTTGCACTGTCTATAAATAAATAAACTCAAAACATATAGTGAAGGAAATTAAAATTATGTTTTTAAGATTGTTGCTACATATCACAATGTTGTAAACATATAGTGAAGGAAACGTAAAGAATGTCTAACATTGCTGCTAGCCATCACATGCAATGATCTAATTAAAACAGGAAACTAATGGGAGAAATGCCAGTAAATAAACACATTTGGACTTTGGTGGCTAACAATGTATTTTATATTGATTATCTTTGAAAAAGTTCAGGCCACTCCATAACATTGTACATTTTTACATTCTCTTGGCTTTGTGCAATACACTTTTAAGATAACCTCAGCAGAATACTAATTTTAATTTTGTTCTATTTTTTTATTTTGTTCGCTGTGATTTGCTTTGGTAGTGCCACACAAAAGGAAGCAAAAGCTGCATGAAAAAAATGCCATTTGTTATTTTAAGTTTTGGGCATTATTTATGCACATTATTTTTTGTGTTAATTATTTTACCTGAGCCAAAGTTTAAGTTGTTACATGCAAGAATTATGTTTAAAATAAGGTTTTTGAGATTGGCACTTGAACAGTTTGTATTGAATGGTTTGTATTGAATGGTGTGTATTGATTTCTTTGTAACGAATGGCTGTGATTAAGGAAGTAAATTACATCCTTGAAAAAGTTATTTTAAAAAAACGTATTTTTCCGAGTATCAGCTCCTCCTAATTATAAGCCACAGCCCTTGTTTAAAGACTTACAATGGGGAAAATGGCCCACCTACACTCAGAACAATCCAGTTTAATAAACATAATTTATTTAAATCTGCGATAACAGATTCAATGAAACATAAAATAATTCTTGCAATTGTGTGAATTAATATTTTACAGCGCAATATAATGTCCCATCGCACTTACCAGGACTAAATTATTATTATTTTTTAAAATTATTTAATACGGTAAGCAAGAAGCAATCATTGTATTTTTTAATAATTGCTAGTCTCTACAACTGCTTCTTATGGTCTCACATATATATCTATTATGTGCACAAATAAAATTAGATGGTCAAAATCATCATAACTTGATAATGACATGAAAATAATTGATTAAAATCTTAGTATCATTATATATTTTTCTTCACTTAAAACTTATACATACACATGTAGGCTTATCCATTTCTCACTGACAAGAAGAGGAGCTGCTTACATTTGAGTATGTTTGTGTATATATGTGTACATTTGTGTACCTGTGTGTACATTTGTGTACATGTGTGTACATTTGTTTACATTTATGTACATGCGTGCACATTTGTGTACATGTGTGTACATTTGACTTACTAAGCAGACATAAAATATAGTAATTTCCTCTTTATGACTATGTTTCACTGTTTCAATGTATAATTGACCGTTTATTATTTCAGTTCTTGAATGTTTTTTTGTAATGCTTGAACTGCATCCTTTCATTTTATGACCTTTACGCTTTTGTCTGACTGTTCACTGGTTTTTAAATTTCAATATTCCAACTAGAGCCGTCGCTAGCATTTTTTGTTTTTAATGCCATTTTATTATCTTATATTTATTTAATATGGCAAGATGCAAGAATAATGCCTTACTTTCCCTACTTCCAACTTACTATCAATCTATGCCATTACTTTCCCTACTTCCAACTTACTATCAATCTATGCCATTACTTTCCCTACTTCCAACTTACTATAAATCTATGCCATTACTTTCCCTACTTCCAACTTACTATCAATCTATGCCATTACTTTCAAATATTGGTTTTGCCTTTTTTATAAATTTACCTTTATATTTTTACATCTTTTAAAAGATTATCTCAGTAACAATTCATATTAAGATTCATAAAGAGTTAGGACAAAGTCAAAATAACAGTTTCTAAGCATAAGCTAAGAGTAGCTACTAAAAGGCTAGTGAAATGATCCGTGCCTTACATAGTACTTTTTACTATTTATGTTTAATTATTTGCATGTGGTTTTTTTTATATTGCATATATGTCATAATTTGTGATATTAATACTCAAGTGATTTGTTGTTTTCAATATTTATTTTAAAATGAGGTTACTTAAAATATCAATTAATTGTTTTATTTTGAAATTTCATTTAACTTTTTAATATAGATGTTATCTGGCACAAAGACATGTTCATCAACTCTTGTTCATAATTAGTATTAGGCATGTCCTACGTGCTTGCAATGAGCAAGTTTTCTTATGAGTAAACTTGAGTTAAAATTATTTCTCTTTTCTACTCATTATATATGTGTTTTTTAATGGTTACAAGTGTCTTGCAAGTTATCGATTTAAAGGATTAAAACTCAAATAAAATATTTTAAGACATTTCACCTACAAATTCCAGTATTTCTAAAACAAGCTGCTCTGATTTATTATGTAATAAATCTATGTTGAATGGGCCAAATTAAATAATAATTTGTGCTCCAAAAAAAAAGAAAAAAAATGGTTAAATTTTTCAGAAGTTTAGATACTAGTTTTAGTGTTATAAGAAGAAAACAAAACTCAGGACCACTTAATGAAATCCCAATTTTTGTCTCAATAAACATATTTTTAAATACATATTGTATACTGCAAACAAGATAATCTAAAATTTTCTAAATGCATTTTTGTATTACAGCACCTACTGTATAATAAGAATAACTGTTTGAAAAAAAAGTAGGTTCGCTACTATTATTACAATTATTGTTCTTGTTTTTTTTTACTCAATGCTCTGCTTGAGATGTAAGATTTAAGGTAATGAGGTGACATCAAGTCGCCTGCTACTTATATGTGTCAGGTTTTTAAACATTTATTTTTTCATCGATAATGCAATTTACCCTCTGGGAAGATTTTCTGTTTGAATGAGACGCTTGGCTGAAATTAATTAACTATTTGTCAGAGATTTTCTACTGGTCCAATGGAGTTTCTCTGTTGGTCATGTGAAAAATCAATGGAGTTTCTCTGTTGGTCATGTGAAAAATCAATGGAGTTTCTCTATTGCTCATGTGAAAAATGGCAAAAAGTATGTATTTTAGATTGTTTCAAAGTCAAAGAATTGGTCTCACTGGTATCCATAAGTTAAAGAGGTAGATGTTATAAATGACATTGTTGTTGAAGTATTTCTTTTAAAAAATGTGTATGGGTCTGCTATATGTCACCTCCCTTCTTCTACTTAAATGTGTAGGGATCACAAGATTTAATGTGTTCTCATTATCATCATGGGCAGTACACGTTCTCACCTATTATAGATAGGCAAATTTTCCTCACCCTACTATTTTATTATTACCCATTTGTCATAATTTTTCATTAAGAAACTCAGTTTAGAACTATAATTAGTTCTCCCTGTTAGCACAAAAGAGAGGATGAATTAGTTTAGATTGAGATATGTATTCTCATTTTGCCAATGAATTTATTTTGCAGGGCAACATGATCTATGATTGTGAATAAATGAATGACATAAATCCACTGCTTAAGGGAGTGTTCATTGTTATTATAGACATTCCAATAATCACTTCATTGTTCCTCTGTATTGTTTATAATTTATTTTAGAAGCAAGTGTTTAACCTTGTTCACAATAATGAATTGATTGCTAAATACAAAATGTTGGTTTACTTTCATTTCTTATTCTAGATTGTTTTTTAAATTTCAATTATAAATTTTAATTATAATAATTGGTGGACTGCATTCAAGTTGTGTAAATGAAATGTAAGAACAAAGAATGCTGAACCTGAAATAAAAGACAGGTCAGAAGATTTGGACGTTTCGGCTTAGAGCCTTCATCTGCCAACAAGACAAAAAGAAGTATGACAAGTCCAAATCTTTTGCCTACTCAAAGTCAAAGGGTTTTAATAATTTTATCATCGATATAAGCCCTTGTGGAATGGTCTCATTTGCCAAGCCATTGTCTTATTTGCCAAGCCGTGGTCTCATTTTCCAAACCGTGGTCTCATTTGTCAAGACGTGGTCTCATTTGCCAAGTATGGTCTCATTTGCCAAGATGTGGTCTCATTTGCCAAGCCATGGTCTCATTTGCCAAGTAATGGTAGCTGATCTTTGGGATGATATTAAACACTGAGTTAATAACACAACTACTGAAGCTATAAGATAACACTAATAAAAGCAAACTTGATGTGGGATTAAAAAGCACCTGTCATGATATAAATAGCTGGAGCCTGTATGAAACTTGCAGCTGCTGGCTATATCCAATAAATCCGGTACATAAAACAATATTATTATACCAAGCATTATTTTTAACTATGAAGATAAGTCTTCTATAATTGAATTTGAATAATTTGTCTTGAAAGGTGCACTTGAACAATATTTAGTGCCAAAGCGTTTGACATGAATTTTGAAATATAATAAACAAAAGTGTAGCGTGGCTCACTTAATGTGAAAATATTTTTTTAAATTCTTGACAACAGTTTTTTTGTATTTTAAATACCCAATGCATGGAAAAAAAAAATATCCTTCAAATTCAAAGTCTGCATTTATCACCAACAGAAAAGTGAATGAAAATTGAAACAGTTCATGGTTCTTAAAGATCGCTTTGTAAATCACTCCGCTGGACTTAAGTACGGTAGATATTCTAAATGAAATTTGTATACTGAATTAAATGAAATTCAGCTAATAGCCCGAATTTAACTTCAATTCATCAGAAGAGGATTTGAATCTTATTGCTGAATCTCAAATTTAAAGAAAGTTATGACATTTGACATTTTGAAAATTTTAGGAAGAACCGTCAAAGTGTACAGCTTTTCAAATTAGTATTTTAATGAACCAAAAAAATTAGTTTAGACTCCAAATCTCATTCACATTCAGTTAAACACATGGTCTGTTACACATATACAGCCAGCATACATACACAGTCAGTTACACACATACTCATACAGCCAGTAAGACACATAGTCTGTTACACACATGCAGTCAGTTACACACATACAGTCTGTTATACACATACACTCAGTTACACACAGTCAGTTACACACATGCAGTCAGTTACGCACATAGTCTGTTACGCACATACAGTCTGTTACACACATACAGTCTGTTACGCACATGCAGTCTGTTACGCACATACAGTCTGTTACGCACATACAGTCAGTTACACACAGAAGAACCTAATTTTGTTGTCCGGGTGGTCACTTTGATTTGAAACAAAAATGTATTAATCCAAACGTGAGTTGAAGTTTGAATTTAACAAAAGAAATGCAAAGTAAATCAACAATATATTCAATATTAAACTAGAAAATTAGATAAATATTTTAAGCAAATAATTTTATTTAATGTATGCTTTTTTATGCAGCCCGCATATCACATCTCAATAATTTATCTCTAGGTGAATTCGTTTGGTCTGTTTCTTTATAAAGGTATTGTTTACTTGATATAGATGCCTTTTTTTTTTTTTTTACTGTTCTTTATTATGTTAGTCTTAAAGTTTGAAGAATCGCTCGAAATCTGACATTCATTGCCACTTTCTATCTATAATTGCCGGAATGCTAAGACTTATATGTTAACTAGAGAAGCAGAAGAAGGGTACAATTTTCTTTGATTCGGAGATGTACCTGTACAGCCACAACTCTAAATACAATTTTAAAGAATGTACATTACATAGTTCATTGGCTGTGGTACCTATACATCAACATCGGCATAGTCCGGCGCTTCTGTATATATGATGTTAATATTTTATGGAATATTGTACGATAAGGCCAGAGTTCCAGGGGTTTCAACAAAAAAAAAGTATGCAAATAAAAGTATATAATTCTTATGCAAATAATTTCATGCTTTATTAAAAAAACGGGGGAAAAACAACCAAAACGACAATTTTAAAGCCGACGTACTTGAGAAATGTGTACACTTTGGCCTTGCAATGCCTAGGCCTATCTGGCAACCCTATAATCGACTCCACACCTTGTGGCGCCACCTTACGTGCTACTGTGCCACTCATTAATGTATTGTTAACATTAATAACAATCCCGTGAGGAAATATCGTTGTGCAGAGGTACTCAAACTACGACCCGCGGGCTATAAGTATAGATTTGTCCCGCCAGTGGTCCTAAACCAGGCCCGCCTGGCTGTCGTTATGTTACCCGGGTAGCAGTGACAAACTATAGAAACGGACATTGACAATGTCATTAGCCCAGAGCCAGGCTCTAAGTTCTCATTGAAACACAAATAATTTAATTTTAACTAAAAATAAGTGTAGTTTACATAGAAAATTTGACCCCCCCTCCCAAGTGTCCGGGGGCTGTAGTTAACCGCGCCCTCCTGATGTCTGGGGGGCAGTCAACTGGCCCTCTGATTAAGAAGTTTTAGAACCCCTGCTGTAGTGTTTTGAGATTGTGAGGGGGGTGCGCTGCACTGGCCGCATTATGTGACACGCTGTGACACAATCCTGTTATCTGTGATCATCATTACAGATTATTTAAACACAACCACGCGAACAACTCACGTAAAATCTACCAGCGAATACTTTTTCTACATTATGTATGCTAATTAAGGGCATTTTTCTTTTTTTTCTTCTTTTTTTTTGGGGGGGGGGGGGGAGGGTGGGGGGGTATATTCTTTATTATACATTTTGTCTGATTACCGGAGATAAATTTTAACAAAAACAAAAAGTATGATAATAAATTGTATCATTTAAAATACTCTCTAATTCGAAAGCAGTGCTGGGGGGGGGGGGGGGGGTAATGATTTTTCTAAAAACCCGCATTGTTTCTCTATATGGGTTTTAAAGGAAAGAAGTGATTTTCATAGCACTGCATGTTATTGGTTGCGTGTTGTGTGTTGTGGGTTGGGGGTTGTGGGTTGTGTGTTGTGGGTTGGGGGTTTGTGTGTTGTGGGTTGTTTGTTTTTTATGTGATTTGGAGCGGCGGCCATAGCAATACTTATTTTCCAGGTGACGCAAGATGTCTCCGGTTCACAGCCCTTGTCTAAACCAAAAAAAAAAAATTATAATTTATAAATAGACCTATGTGATCAAGCATAAATGACGTCATGCATCTTGTGGGTTGGGATTTGGGGTGGGGGTGGGGGTCTTCCAATACTTCCATGAATTTGTGACGATGTGTGATAAAATTGTTCATCTTCTTTACAAATTTGTGACGGTTTAGGGTTGTGGGGGAGGGGGGGGGCAGGGGAGTAGTGGTCAAAACTCGGGCAAAATAAGGAGACGTCATTTACTTGATTTAATATTTTGTGCCTCCGTTTTGCGATAGCGCTCCGATTCGGTCACACCACCCATGGTCAGGGGCGTCACCGGAAGTTATAGAAGGACGGTGCTCAAAAGGATCTGACGTCACTACTCTATTCCGTGGGTTGGACGCCGTCGCGCGCCAAAAGAACTTCATCTCTGTCTTAGAGAGAAAACTAACCCAAAAGAACTTCATCTCTGTCTTAGAGAGAAAACTAACCCAAAAGAACTTCACCTCTGTCTTAGAGAGAAAACTAACCCAAAAGAACTTCACCTCTGTTTTAGTGAAAAAACAAACCCAAAAGAACTTCACCTCTGTCTTAGAGAGAAAACTAACCCAAAAGAACTTCATCTCTGTCTTAGAGAGAAAACTAACCCAAAAGAACTTCATCTCTGTCTTAGAGAGAAAACTAACCCAAAAGAACTTCATCTCTGTCTTAGAGAGAAAACTAACCCAAAAGAACTTCATCTCTGTCTTAGAGAGAAAACTAACCCAAAAGAACTTCATCTCTGTCTTAGAGAGAAAACTAACCCAAAAGAACTTCAACTCTGTCTTAGAGAGAAAACTAACCCAAAAGAACTTCATCTCTGTCTTAGAGAGAAAACTAACCCAAAAGAACTTCATCTCTGTCTTAGAGAGAAAACTAACCCAAAAGAACTTCATCTCTGTCTTAGAGAGAAAACTAACCCAAAAGAACTTCATCTCTGTCTTAGAGAGAAAACTAACCCAAAAGAACTTCATCTCTGTCTTAGAGAGAAAACTAACCCAAAAGAACTTCATCTCTGTCTTAGAGAGAAAACTAACCCAAAAGAACTTCATCTCTGTCTTAGAGAGAAAATTAACCCAAAAGAACTTCATCTCTGTCTTAGAGAGAAAACTAACCCAAAAGAACTTCATCTCTGTCTTAGAGAGAAAACTAACCCAAAAGAACTTCATCTCTATCTTAGAGAGAAAACTAACCCAAAAGAAGAAAAAAATAGTAATAATTGAAAATTGATTTTATTTATCAAATTATCCCCATAGAGGATTCGTCGCGATTAACATAAAAGTTAAGGCAAATCTACGCCTTATCATAACAGTGGATTAAAACACTAGCGCTGGTAATTCATGCTGAATTTCTTCTAGTGTGATCAAGATGGACCGGGGGTTGTGGGGGGGGGGGTGTCATTTTACATAATTAGCCTCCGGGGGATTTCTCCAACAAGTATCTGGGCGACAACAACTGTTGCCTTATCAGCGGCGGGTGCGGTGTATGAACAAGAGGGGGGGGGGGGGCTGCTGACAGTTGGACTGTTCTCCATCCCAACCTTTTTTTAAAATTATTATTACATCAGGACCTAAGCCTGGAAGAACCTGGAGGAAAAGAAATTTGTATAAAACATTTGAAAAATTTAAATGAATATTTGAATAAGGCACCCCTTATTTTTTGTTCAAGGGGACCCTTGTCACAGTATCCTATCCTGTCGGATGAGCGATGATCCGCCTCTGAACTCAATATACTTCAAGAACCCTCGAAACCAAATAAATTTGAAAAAATTAAGATGATAATTACCGTCTTTAATTTCATGTGAACAATCAGACCACGTCCCCCGCACACACGTCCGCTAATAAAATATGCGAAGCTATAAAATAATATGTGTATAATTGATAAAATCATGTAAAAGTCTTTGTCTCGGTAGAAGCTCCAAGTATTGAGTGTCGCGCGACGGAATAATGTTCATAAATCGAATAATTATTCCCAGGTATTGAATTGCAATTGACGAGGCAAAAGCGCAAAAGTTACTATACTGTTTCTTTTAAAGATGAGAGGCTTAATTATTCATAAAGGGCTTCTATGGCTGATCCTAGAGGCACGGGGAAAACGATTTTCAAAACCTCTGAAGCCAGACACTCGATTAGTGTACAGGCGCATTGAAACATTCGCTTTACTGTTGAAATCTACTTAAAGCAGCGATTCTCAACATGTGGGTCGCGACCCCTTTGGGGGGTCGAATGACCATTTCAAAGGGGTCGCCTAAGACCATCGGAAAACACACATACTCTACAGTTATGACGTAGCAAGGAAAGTAATTTTGTGGTTGAGGGGTCGCCACAACATGATGAGCTATATTAAAGGGTCGCGGCGTCAGAAAGGTTGAGAACCACTGACTTAAAGGAAAACAGTGAAACGGAGTTTTGGGAAAACCTGAGGAAAAAAAAGGAACGCAACAAAACAAAGAACGTGTCGGCAGGAAGCCTTCATCGGTGAGCAGACAACACTAACAGCAAAAACAGAATCAAATTGGAAAAACAGCACTTACCTGAAAAGTAGTAACCGAGAGGGCAGCAAAAGAATTTGTGACAGAAAGTATCCGAGAGGGCAGCAAAAGAATTTGTGACAGAAAATAAGTAGCTGACTCGTAAAAAAAATACTGGATTTTTATGGCGATTTCAAAAATTAATTTTTATTAGTCTCTAAGAATCTAGTTCATAATGTCTATATTGACAAAACAAATGATTCATTAGCTATAGTTACATCTAAGGAACGCAAGAAACATCGGTCTGAGAATGCGTGAGCTGTGTAGGAACTCAAGAAACATCGGTCTGGCAATGCGTGAGCTGTGTAGGAACTGAAGAAACATCAGTCTGACAATGTAGGAACTGAAGAAACATCGGTCTGACAATGCGTGAGCTGTGTAGGAACTGAAGAAACATCGGTCTGACAATGTAGGAACTGAAGAAACATCGGTCTGACAATGTAGGAACTGAAGAAACATCGGTCTGACAATGTATGAACTCAAGAAACATCGGTCTGAGAAAGCGTGAGCTGCGCATGCGTAGGAACTAGCAGTAAAAATTGATTCAATGTATTTATGGTTACAAAAATGGAAGGGAAAACACTTAAAACTGCATTGAAAACTGCATACAAATATAATAATTTTTTTTAAAAGACGGTAATACTCTTGAATAAAGCATTGAGAAAGTCTTTACTTAAAACCGATTTATGAGGAGGGGGGGGGGGCTGCATGCATAACTCGACCGTCATTAACAAACAAATGTCCTTTATTAATGTTATTATTTATTTGTATTGGTTTTTTTTTTTTTTTGGGGTTGAGGGGGGTGTATTTTCTGAATTCAAAATATATTTTTAAAACTCATGTTTTTAAAAAAAAGCAAATAATAAATGTTAACCTTTGTGAGAAAAGAATTTGGAAAACAATGATGTAAAACACACACACACACACACACAAACACACATACAATACTAATTAAATATTTATTTCCTAGAGGCGACAACGTCGAATTTATTAAACTTCAATATTAATTTTTTTTTTTAACTACCATCCCTGTGGCACTACAGCCCATGCACGGCTTTGGCCTGCCTTGCAGCTTCGCTCCATTACCATACCTATGAGAGCTGTAAGGGTCAGCCCTCCCCCCTTTTTTCCAGAGGGTTGTGCGCTGGGCTAACAACCCGGCCACGTCAAAAAAAAAATAAACAACACAAATAATCTTCATAAATTGCTTTTATATTAATTTTTTTTTATTCTCGTCTTCAAACCATTCATAATTTCTCAGGCAAACCCTAGAGCAGCGGTTCTCAGTCTGTAGGTCGTGACCACTTTGGGGGTCAAACGACCCTTTGACGGTGGTCGCCTACGACCATAGGAAAACATATACACTCTGCAGTTTTGAATTAGCAACGTTAATAATGTTGTGTTTGGGGGTCGCCGCAACGTGATGAACTGTATTACAGGGTCGCGGCATTAGGGAGGCTGAGAACCACTGCCCTAAAGGTTCAAACGTTGTAGTAAACAAAATGCAGAAACTCTGCTTTTAAGTTGCACTATGAATGATCAAACAGAAATGTGTGTCATTTCGTTATTACAAACCACTAATGTTTAAAGAACTAAATCTAAAATGCGCACTGTAAAATTATTTTTTCATAAGTTATACAGCGATACTTTATGAAATTTTCTGCATCTGTCGCCAGATATAAATTTGCAGATGGTCGAGTATGATAAGTGAAATCCTCTTCAAAGCTGTCATATTATTGTGCAGAATTTACATAACTCTGATAGCGTAGGTCTACAAAACATGACCAGCCCGTGGATGCATCTGATTGGCGCGCGGGGAAATAGCGACTTAGCTGCTCACCGGGCTGAAGATCTCTGAATGCACGTGTGTGGGTTTTATTTTTAGAATAATGAGTCGTCTGGGTGTGTCTATAGGGCTCAATGTGTCTCGTGTTTGGTTTTGTGTGTGTGTCTCTGACACCATCTAGAGGCGGACAGGTTACTGGCGTGTGTCTTGGACTTGGCGAGATCTTTGTGTTGACAACGGTGCATGGTTTAGACCAGGGGTGGGCAAACTTTTTGTGCGGTGGGCCACATTGACAAAGGTAAAGCTATTGGGGGGCAGCATGTATATTATGTCCAATTTTTAAATATCGATAAACATTTCCCTATATTAAAATCGGTAGTTTCACATTTTAGCATTACATGACAAAGGTCAAGGACTGTTTAAAAAAATAGAAAATTAGAAAGAAATTTGATCAAAAATGTTTTAAAAATCATAACGGTGCATGAAATTCTGTAAAATTCAACAAAATAACTTAAAAACATAGTAATTTTTTAAAATTTCTAAATGCCTTCGAGGGCCACATAATATCAGTTGCCGGGCCGTAGTTTGCCCACCCCTGGTTTAGACGGTTGTGACAGTGTGTCGTGTGCTGTTGTTGATTTGGTGTGTCACTATGGGTTTTGACAATGTACAGTTTTGTACGTGCGTTTCTTTTGAACATTCTAAGATACCCATATATATACATGTATAGTATATATATATATATATATATATATATATATATATATATATATATATATATATATATATATTAGTCGAGGCTGGGTGTCTTACCCTTAAAAGTGTTGTTTTTTATAAGCTGTAATTTTAATACTTGTTCCCCCATGCCTGCAACATGTTTGGTTAACATGTGTCCTTAACATGTTTTGGGGACTTGTGTCTTTAGCATGCGTGGCTTACACATGTCGGCCTGTGATAATATTGGATGACAGGTGTCTTAAATGAATGCATAATTAAAACGTGTCTTCAGCACGCTTTGTGAACATTTCTTCAACATACGAGGGCGTCTGTGTCTGTAACGTACCTGGGGTCACATATGTCTTTCTCTCTCTTTCTCTCTCTCTCTCCCATTCTCCTAAATTAAAATTTATATCATCTAATACGCATGCGCGAACGCGTGTCTTGTTCCTTTGAGCCCATCAAAGGTCGTCGACACATTAGGAGATATGATTGATATTCCGTTTTACCACACCGATCACAAAATAACACCGGCACGTGATCAAGGTTTTTCAGTGCAACAAGCCAGGCAGCAAGCGTTGAAACTTGCATGAGCCAACGTTAGCTCAAGCGGTGTCTACCAAAAAAACAAAAAACAAGTGTGCATCATTTGCAAAGATTTGATCTCTCCGTTTGAAATCCTGCCGAATCGTCCAATCAAATTCCAGACTTCACACCGCCTCATCCAATCAAATCCTAGGCTTTCGAACTCTGACCTTCAGTCATGTGACACGTGTCGGCTTTTTTGTTTTTGTTTTTAATTAGACGTCCGGGGGCAGTAAAAACCGGGTTGTGTCCCATGCCTTATTTAACATTCAAATCAAAAGTCGTAAATGTTCCTTTGGTAAAGTTTGCTTTAGAGATACAGGAAAAAAAATCACCTTCAGGTGGGTGGTTGGGGGGTGGGGTTGTGAGGGGGTCGTTTTGGGTGGGGTCGGTGGTAAACATGATAAATTATAATGAGGATCAGCGAGGTGTTGATTAGTATCGTCGGGGGATTTAGCGTTGGTGGAAGCAGAATTGGATTAGTTCTGCAACAGAAGGATCCTGGGTGTGAATATTTTTTTTCAAACGCTGGTTTATCGCCACCCGATGGTGTCAGGTGAAGGTGGTGGGGGCGGTGGTGGCAGATCTGGTGGTGGGTTTCGGTGTTCGTGGTCATTGAGGTCATTGGGTGGCTATAAATAGCGGCGTGAGAGGGAAAGCTGGGCCTGTAGCAAAGGCTGGGTCAAGACAGCCTCTTCCTCAAAAAGTACATAACTATGTAAATAATTTTCATTTAAAAAATGGCCGTCATGGCGCTCCTTAAAACTGGCCACTGGGGGGGGGGGGGCGCTGGGTCCACTTCGCATGATGCTGCCCACAATATAACCACTATAACCACAATAACGTAATGATAATAAAATCTATTAAACTAATCCTAAAATGTACTTTATTTCAAGTCTTTCAGTTTCGTACGTTGGTCAGCTCAAGTCAAAGATGATTGTGTGATAAGACCCTCATTATTGCATGATTGTGTCATAAGACCCTCATTATTGCATGATTGTGTCATAAGACCCTCATTATTGCATGATTGTGTGATAAGACCCTCATTATTGCATGATTGTGTCATAAGACCCTCATTATTGCATGATTGTGTGATAAGACCCTCATTATTGCATGATTGTGTCATAAGACCCTCATTATTGCATGATTGTGTCATAAGACCCTCATTATTGCATGATTGTGTCATAAGACCCTCATTATTGCATGATTGTGTCATAAGACCCTCATTATTGCATGATTGTGTCATAAGACCCTCATTATTGCATGATTGTGTCATAAGACCCTCATTATTGCATGATTGTGTGATAAGACCCTCATTATTGCATGATTGTGTCATAAGACCCTCATTATTGCATGATTGTGTCATAAGACCCTCATTATTGCATGATTGTGTGATAAGACCCTCATTATTGCATGATTGTGTCATAAGACCCTCATTATTGCATGATTGTGTCATAAGACCCTCATTATTTCATAAATTATTTTTTTCATTATTTTAAATACCCTGTCGCTCTTACGTGACTCTCCTGACGTTATATTATTCAACCATACCCTTACCCCCCCCACACTGCTGGTAACGTTATTTTATTCGATCGCGCACCCCCCCCCCCCCCCCAAACGATACTTATTTTTATAATAAATTCTGAGTTTTTCACTAGAATACATAGCGCTGTAACTTTCTTTATCTTAGATCATATGTGACTTTCTTTATCTTAGATCATATGTAACTTTCTTTATCTTAGATCTTGTAACTTTCTTTATCTTAGATCATTTGAATATGGCTTGTCTAACAATTTTTTTAAAAAAAATATTGCTCTTTCCAAACACTCGGGGAATTCTCCTTGATAGTCCTTGCCCAGGAAATTCTTTACAATAGATATTATCTTGTTAAAATAAAGAAAACACTACACATTATAAACCCGTGTGCATACACATCATACTGCCGTGCTGGAACTCCGTATCCCTACACATCATACACCCGGGCTCGCCAACTCCGTATCTCTACGTCAGTTGTCACTTGTTCTCTTCAGTCTCCTCCATATTCATGACGTGAAAGAAATTTTAAACCGTTGTTCACGTTAAATTTTAAAACATTCCTGGTCTCTCAGCAGTTTGTCTCTGATTCATTCTTAATAAATATGGCGGGAAATCACGTGGGCGGTAGGCTTTTAATGAAATAGATCAAAATCAATAAATAATTACATCAATTCAATGAAATGAGATATTTGAACTAGTTAAACCGAACTATAAAAACAATTGTAATGAAATCACATAACCCTGTAACGGTAAATATTTTAATAATGGCGCTAATTAAAGTAATTCATCTTTTTAAAAAGCCGTTGTGTCACTTATTTTAGAAAAGAAATAAACAAAAGTCAAAAGTTTTGTTTTTTTTCAAATTAAGGGACCCTCTACTTTCATGAACTATGTGCATAGTTTCTAAGTCTAATGTAAGGATTTTTTAAAGATATTTTCTTATGCATTTCTTAAATGCCATCATTGAATTCATTGACATGAAAAATAGGTCACATATATTCGACATTCCTTTGTTAAAAAAAAACCAAGCGTCTTTCCAAATTTGTTAAAAAATATTTCTTTATAAAAATCAGATTGTTTTTCCCACTTAAGTGCAAGAACTTGCCGCTTGCGTAGTTTATAAAGAGATTTTAAATAAACGTCAGCGAGCCTTCATGTAGATTTAAATACGCAGCTGGACCTGTTACTAATCTTACTTAATTTGCTTCTTTGTTGATTTCATTTTTCCCCATCGCATATATTACTAAATTTTTGTTATTTCCATTTCATAAGACTAAGACAAATAAATTATTGAAAATTTAGGCACGCCACTAAGGGGACACGGCTTTTGGAGCAAAACTGTCACTCTCCAACATTTCCTCAATGCCAGTATCTAGAAAGTCCTCACTGTCTGTCTGTGTCTAGAAAGTCCTCACTGTCTGTGTCTAGAAAGTCCACACTGTCTGTCTGTGTCTAGAAAGTCCTCACTGTGTGTGTCTAGAAAGTCCTCACTGTCTGTGTCTAGAAAGTCCTCACTGTCTGTGTATATAAAGTCCTCACTGTCTGTGTCTATAAAGTCCTCACTGTCTGTGTCTATAAAGTCCTCACTGTCTGTGTCTATAAAGTCCTCACTGTCTGTGTCTAGAAAGTCCTCACTGTCTGTGTCTAGAAATTCCTCACTGTCTGTGTCTAGAAAGTCCTCACCGTCTGTGTCTAGAAAGTTCTTACTTTCTATGTCTAGAAGGTCCTCACTTTCTGTGTCTAGAAAGTCCACACTGTCTGTCTGTGCCTAGAAAGTCCTCACTGTCTGTGTCTAGAAAGTTTACACTGTCTGTCTGTGTCTAGAAAGTCCTCACTGTCTGTGTCTATAAAAATCCTCACTGTCTGTGTCTATAAAGTCCTCACTGTCTGTGTCTAGAAAGTCCTCACTGTCTGTGTCTAGAAATTCCTCACTGTCTGTGTCTAGAAAGTCCTCACCGTCTGTGTCTAGAAGGTTCTTACTTTCTATGTCTAGAAAGTTCTTACTGTCTGGTTTAGAAAGTCCTCACTCTCTTTATCTAGAAAGTCCTTGCTGTCTGTGTCTAGAAAGTTCTGACAGTCTATGTCTACGAAGTTCTTACTGTCTGTGTCTAGAAAGTTCTGACTGTCTATGTCTACGAAGTTCTTACTGTCTGTGTCTAGAAAGTCCATTCTGTCTATGTCTACAAAGTCCTCACTGTCTATGTCTAGAAAGTCCTCACTGTCTATGTCTAGAAAGTCCTCACTGTCTGTGTCTAGAAAGTCCTCACTGTCTGTGTCTAGAAAGTTCTTACTGTATTTGTATGTAGTCAAAAGCCCTCAGCCTCAGTGTTATTGCTTTGACAGAGCATCATTTATACTCATTATGGTTCTCTTGGCAGTATTTAAGGACTCTAAAATCTTCATCTCTTTGTTCGTTCTAAACTTTGCACTTCTCTCCAGTCTTCCATCACCACAATAATCAAAAGGTCTGGCGCCCGAGGGCTTCTCCGACTCCAGAGAAGCGTTATCCCGAAAACGTTCCTGCGCGATGCGAATTGGCCCGGGATTAGTCCCCGGCAGGTGAGTCGAATCACGATCCGTGTAGGCTCCACCCCGTCTGACACCGGACTGGCCTTCTGTGATTCGTGGAGGTATCTGACCACACCCGCTTCCACCTGTGTCTGCCTCAATATTGGCATTATTTGCTATATGCTGGTCACGCTTCAGCTCTAAACTGCTCAAACCGGAACTGATGTCCTTGCACCGCTCTGCATTGTTGTAATTGGTGGCCCCAAAGCCACGGTCAAGGCCATGAAATGTTGTATAATCTCCGAGACTAGCGTTTTGTTCATTGGAAGCGTAGGGAACGGTATCTCTGTTGGTCCCACCGTACCAGAAGCCACGCTTCTTTACTTCAGTGGGGAGGAGTGTGCGTCCACTTCCTCGGGCGGTCTGTAAGCGTCGTCCACTGTCAGCCACACCCCCGTGAGCGTAGGCCGCATCTACACCGGAGTAATGTCCTTCATCGGGATGGATCCTTTTGGTAATTTTATTGATGACGCCAGACTGCTGCCTTCCTTTGCCTGCATCGGGAAATCGTGGAGTCGTTTTGCTCAAAAGTCCTCTCCCCCTGGCTAACCCGGAAGTAAATGCACCGCTAAAGTCCAAGCCTGTTCCAAAGCGCCTCGTGTCAAAGGCAGGGTAATTCCTTTCATTGGCTTGTAAATTCCCTTCGTCCTTGGATTTATTATCGCGGACAGAGTCCCCAAACAGAACAGGGGGCTGCTCCGATGAGAAAATTGAATCGTGCTGTGTCTTAGGAGAATGAACAGAGGGGTATTTCCCGTCGTCTATGTTAAGTCGGTGATTCGGGACTCTGGGACTCGGGGAGGGAGCTTCCACGTTGTGGCAAGGATGGTATCCTCCCTCAGAATGATGCGGATGCTCCGCGTGTTGGGCGTGAACCGACCGTTCGCCTAACAGCCCCGGGGCCGTTCTGTACTCGTCTTTCGCGCCCAGGTTGTCCCCTGCGTTCAGATCGAAGCTTCTTCTCCGGGGCTCTGGTCCGGTGATGGCCTTGTAGAAGTCAATGCCGACGGAAATGAACCAAGCTACTACGGCAGCCACAACGACGCCATATCTGAGGATGGAAGCGATACAACAACACAGTTTCCTAAACTTCTTCGTATCACTGAGAATGGTGTACCTTTCAGCATATGTACACTGATTTGGGAGAGGGGCATGAAGTTAAGTGCGTAGCTTCTATCTTGGTTCATAAGTCCCAGTTATGATGTAGGAATATTACCATTTTATTTTTAAAAATTGGTTGGTCTTTTCATGTCATCAATAATAACAGGCTATTTTTAGCCTACATGTATCGAGACACGCGGTGTTACCTGAGGTTGTAGCCGGCCTCCGACAACCACGACATGGAAGGCTCAAAGAGAGGCTTCAGCCTAAGCCCCCTGTGGAGCAGGTTGCGGTGACCTCTCACTGCTCCCCAGGCCATTACACCGGCCTCAGCCGCGAAAAGACGACAGATGACCCCGGCCACCATCGAGATGACCTGTGCCAGGACATAATATGGGGAAACTAGAGGCGTTTATAAAAAAAAATCATGTTATCTATTACAATTGTATAAACTTATCTTCGTCTCTGGGTGGGGAAAAAAGTATAACTTTTAACGTCATTTATTAAAACTACGAACAACGAAACTTGCAGTAGTAACTTAAAGATGATCAGAATTATACTTTAAAAAATCTCGAGTGAGCAGAAATGATGTTGAGCCATCAAAGACGTCGTTATAGCACGTGATCTTTCCAATAATGCTGTGGTTAAGACAGAACAAGACAACGAAACTTTTTTTGTCTCACTAAACCACCAATGGGCAGCCGGTAGAAATGGGGCGAGAACGACGAGCGTGGGTTGTGTAAGACACTGGTTATAGCACCGTTGACTGTCTAAAACTAGAGATGATGTGTTTAGATGTATTGGCTATAGCACCTTTGACTGACTAAAACTGGAGATGATGATGTGTTAAAATGTATTGGCTATAGCACCTTTGACTGACTAAAACTAGAGATGATGATGTGTTTAAATGAATTGGCTATAGCACCGTTGACTGACTTAAACTAGAGATGATGATGTGCTTAAATGTATTGGCTATAGCACCGTTGACTGTCTAAAACTAGAGATGATGTGTTAAAATGTATTGGTTATAGCACCGTTGACTGTCTAAAACTAGAGATGATGTGTTTAAATGTATGGGTTATAGCACCGTTGACTGACTAAAACTAGAGATGATGATGTGTTAAAATGTATTGGCTATAGCACCGTTGACTGTCTAAATCTATAGATGATGTGTTAAAATGTATTGGTTATAGCACCTTTGACTGTCTAAAACTAGAGATGATGTGCTTAAATGTATTATCTATAGCACCGTTGACTGACTAAAACTAGAGATGATGATGTGTTAAAATGTATTGGTTATAGCACCGTTGACTGTCTAAAACTAGAGATGATGTGTTTAGATGTATTGGCTATAGAAACTTTGACTGACTAAAACTAGAGATGATGATGTGTTTAAATGTATTGGCTGTAGCACCGTTGACTGTCTAAATCTATAGATGATGTGTTAAAATGTATTGGTTATAGCACCTTTGACTGTCTAAAACTAGAGATGATGTGCTTAAATGTATTATCTATAGCACCGTTGACTGTCTAAAACTAGAGATGATGTGTTTAGATGTATTGGCTATACCACCGTTGACTGTCTAAAACTAGAGATGATGTGTTTAGATGTATTGGCTATAGCACCGTTGACTGTCTAAAACTATAGATGTGTTAAAATGTATTGGTTATAGCACCTTTGACTGACTAAAAGTAGAGATGATGATGTGTTTAAATGTATTGGATATAGCACCGTTGACCGTCTACAACTAGAGAGATATATAGTGCCAATCGTAAGTGCAATGATTTTTAATGTCGTCGTTTGAAACCCCACGTGTTCATGACATGCCTTAAGTCTTATACAGTTCATACATACCGTTACCTCTGACTTTGTCTCGTTTGGCAGCGTGCCCAGGCACCGTAATTAATTAACAATGAGCCGTTTGCTTTTAAGAGCGCCCTCACCCGACAGCCGCCATTTTGTATTTTATGTTTTTGATGTGCAGCAGATGGAGGGCCGGCACCCCCCCCCCCCCCGCGGAAGAGTTGCCTACCTTCCCATTCATGTTCTGTACCAGCCACGGTAGGCACATCGTCACCCACGTCGCGTAGACAACACAGTAGACAAACACGTCTTCTGCGGGTGTGTAGTAGGTACCCGTGTGCAGCGCGGCACAGGTCAACAAGCAAGCACACAGTAAGATGAAGGCGATTTTGTGGGTGATCTCCAACCTGTGGACGAGATGGCAAGTGCGTCACAGAGCTGATGACCTTGACCTAGGCACACAGTTGTGTGCTGGACATAGTCTCTGGGGTAGTTTCATTACCCTTCTTAGCAAGCGTGACAGTCTCTATAACAAATATTGTAACTGTCAATATGAATTTCATTTTAATCATGATTAGGAAAACCCCAGGGAAATAGGTCCGACCAGTGCAGTAGTGGATTGACCCTCCCGGGGTTCCGGTCGACAAGTCTGTAGTGGCTTGCCGATTTGGAGGCGCTGGCCACAGACCCCCTCGGCGTTAACCCGGGACACATTACCACCATTGCGTGTCCCAGGTGGCAGACAGGGACATGCATGGTAGACAGGGACATGCATGGTAGTTGCTGGAATAAACGGCTCCTACAGGGCTGCCACCTGTGATACTTCACAGGGGGAAGAAAAGGCAAACACAGGGTAGGGATCATGATTACAAGTTGCCGTTAAGGGATATGAAGCGATATGACCGATGCTTCTAAATATGCAGCCCTGAGAAAGCTGCTCCTAGGCAACCGTTTCGTCCCAGCTACTTCGCGAATTAGTTTGCGAGGTGGAAACCCACTGTAGAATCCCTCTTAGAGGGCGTCCGATGCTTCCCCGGGACGGGTGGGGGGAAACCCGGCGCATGGCAGGTGTGGGTGGGCGCCAGGGAGGGCATAAGGAGCGCGAGCTCGACGGCCCGCTGACGCCATTTCCTAATGAGATATTTCCGTAGTGGATTGAAAGGGTGTTGTGGCGGCCTCCATGTCTGTATCTCTATTTTCCTCATTGCGAGTTATGTCAGAATTAGAAATTTGAGACCATGCTTAATAATGGGTAATGCAGGTTTTATTTTAGCCCTCCTCCCCTCACCCCCCCCCCCCCCCCAAATATAATTGTGGAAATGAAAAAAGCCTTCCTGCGGTTGTGATTTTAAAACAGGGCCAAAGTCAAGGTCATAACGATACAAGAAATCTACGTATTTCCACAAAGACAAACAATCCATCGATTGGATAGACTGAAAAGTTTAATGGATGGTCTCAGCTCAGTAGGGTATAGCTGGAGCTTGATATGCGCCTGGGGCGCCCCTCGATTGTCACAATGGTGACGCACACATTTTGTAGAGAATAAGTGGGAACTCTATCAAGAGAATAAAAGGGAACTCTATCAAGAGAATAAAAGGGAACTCTATCAAGAGAATGAAATGGAACTCTATCAAGAGTCTAAAAGGGAACTCTATCAAGAGAATAAAATGGAACTCTATCAAGACAATAAAATGTAACTCTATCAAGAGAATGAAATGGAACTCTATCAAGAGTCTAAAAGGGAACTCTATCAAGAGAATAAATGGAAACTCTATCAAGAGAATAAAATGGAAACTCTATCAAGAGAATAAATGGAAACTCTATCAAGAGAGACAGTTGTATATATAATAAACCCCCCCCCCCCCAACTTTAAACCCCCATTTAAACAAAAATTGTTTTTTGTAATACCCTAGGATGCACGTGACGATGTCCTTGAGGTCACCGATGCACACGTCGCCATACTTCGGTGGCGGGACTTCCTGTGCAGCTGTTTCAAAGCCTGCCATTGGTTGCGTTCAGTGCCCTATAGGGTGGGTAGGTGGATGTCTTGATTATCAAAACCGTAAAAAAAAAATTGCACGGTTTGAAATATTTCTTAGACCAAATAAAAGTATGAAAATCAAAATGAAATTATTAAAGTTTGATATTACATCTCATCAAAGCATAAAATAGTGTACATATTGCGAATACAAATAACAAATCGACATAAACATTGTATACCATTCACTCATTAGACGTGATGTTTCAAGAAAATCTGAAAATAAATGAGCCTACCTTGATACAGCTAATAGGGTCTTTTAAAAAAAAAAAATAATTAAAAAAAATACAGACAATTAATCATTTTTATTAATTTAAAGTTAAAGCTTAAAGCAAACACGGGAGATGGACTAGAGTTTAGTTAGAAGCCAGCCAGCCGTAGCCACTGCTTGGTTCTGTTAACTGAAATATGTGGGTGACGTCATGTGGCTGCCGTACCATCTGGGGTCACAATAGTCCTGCAAATCCAAACCCTCATTGAATGCCTTCTCTTTACATCGATATTTGACAGTAACACATGTGGCATTAGAGCTCTTGATTAGCTCCTGTCTACAGATAGTATTAAACACTCAAAAAAATAGAACATCTAGTCCACATGAACAGCTTAAGGTGTTTACCACTTAGGAAATCAGTTTGGTAAATGTGAAGAGGTATCACCGCGTTTTTTACCATGGCCCCCCATCTTGGTTGCCGCGACCCGCGAACTTATGTCCTAAATCTATCCCTTATAAACCTAACCTGAACCCTAAACTTATCCCTAACCTGAATTTTAACCCTATCGGAACCGGGGACAAAACACGCAAATGACGTCATGGTGATATCTCTTCGCATTAGCCATAAGTTTTTAGATACTTACTTCAGCGGTAATTTCCGTTGCGTGTCAATAGGAAACAACAAAAAAAAATGGATCTCTGTACATTCAAATGGTACAAAACCGTAATCTAGAAGTTGGTGCCAGTCTCCACTTATCTAACTTCCGGTTCAAACATGTGTGTTCACGGACGGTGCAGTTTGAAAACATCAGTGCTTCCGGTTGATGGTTAGTAATGATGGTGCTAATATTTTTTTAAAAATAAATATGGACTACGATGAGTCGATTGTTTTGTCACGTGATAAGCGTAAGTACGAGTAAGACTTCCGGTAGGCTGTCTGCAACACACTGGTCGCTCACAAATTTTTCTTCAAACAACTTTCTTCCTTTAATCATAACTGAATTATAATTATTGTCACATTTAATGAATGTCATTTAAAGAAACGCGTGTATTCGAGAATATTTTGAAAAGTAAAATTTTTAATTAACATTGGAGAAGCACTGATGGAGACAAACATTTTGCTTTAGAATTAATGATAATGTTCAATGGCTGATCAGCTGTTATCTGTTGTTATGTGTTGTTATGTGTAGCAGAAAGCCTACCAATGGCTGGTACGTATCACGTGACAAAACAAGGAAGTGACTCATCGTAGTCCATTAATACATGCTTTCAAAATGTTCAGTTTTTTTGTTTTAATACTAGAGGTATATTAGGAAATGCTCCACACACAAAAATGAGTATTTCAAGATACAATTTTTTTTTAAATCCCTTAGCTTCGGTTTTTTCCCCTTGTGTTTCTCTTTCTGTCTGGGGAAGGCCTACCGCATGCGGCCCGCCAGCACCCAATTTAAGGCCCGCGAAGTTACGAAATATTCATATTTTCTTAATAGCTCCCCCCCCCCCCCCTTTAGTTGTATTTTCTTTCGACCCGCACAAGTTTTTCATAAAGTATTACGGCCCACCATACATCTTGAGTTTTGCTGGCCTGGTCTGGGGAATGCGGCAAAAATCTTCGGTTACCGGAAATTTGATCGAAAGAAATTTCGTCGACGGAAAATTGATCGACGGAAATTTGATCGAACGGAAATTTGGTCGAATCTTTTGTTTCAGTTCACACGTTAAAATTTTCGTCAAATTCCTTTTTGAACGCACTATACTATATAGTAAAACAAAATAATGCGTTCAAAAAGAAATTTGACGCAAAATTTGAGTAGTTTAAATGATGGATTAATTTTATAGAAATGTTGGTACCACTTCCACACAGCCATTATTTAATTGTGGTTGTTTTAAAAGGAAACACATCTTTTATGCCCTTAATTATATAATATTTTAAAAAAAACGTTACTTTCACCATACTTGGCTTAGTAAAAACGGTATAGTTAATTCATGACATATATTGGAGCTCGCTTTTCTTAGTCCAGTGCAGTGGCGTAGCGAGCTTAACTCGCGCCCGGGGCACAATACCTTTTTAGCGCCCCCCAATACCTTTTTAGCGCGCCCCCCTTTATTCGAAAACCATACAATATTATAGTAAAATATACCATTTGGCGCCCCTTTGGGAGTAGCACCCGGGGCATGAAGCCCCCCCCTTGCCCCCCCTCACTACGCCACTGGTCCAGTGTTCGATGCCCAACAGCGGGTATAGCTAAATATTTTCTCTTGACATACAATTGATACAATGGTTCTTCACTAGAGCAAAGGTTACGGATACCAGATCTAAATGGGTGAAAGGTACAAGGAACTTGTTATAATGTCAGGATGAAATTAAGAAGGTCAGATTTATATAAACAAACAAATGATACATTGATAATTGAGAAACAGTAAATTGATCAATGAGACACAGTTAATTGATCAATAAAATGGTTAACTTATATGTTGACGCCAACCTAAAACAACATAATAAAAATTCCTCATATATCGAACATCACATAACATTGATGATGAAGACATACACGAAGAGCAAGAAGCTAGTCTTAAAGAAGACTTGAGAGCTCCAGGGGCGTAACGAGCTTAACTCGCGCCCGGGGCACAATACCTTTTTAGCGCCCCCAATACCTTTTTAGCGCCCCCCCCTATTCGAAAACCATACAATATTATAGTAAAATATACAATTTGGCGCCCCTTTGTGAGTAGCGCCCCGGGGCATGATGCCCCCCTTGCCCCCCTCACTACGGCACTGGAGAGCTCCACGGTATGAAATGATAGTAGATTCTACCTCATCAAGTTTACTATACTGATTGATAAATCGATCAATTTTGGGGGGCCGGGAGGGGGGGTGGGTGATGTCAATTTTGGGAGATTTTGCGTACGCTCGCGTATGGCAGGTCGTGGTTTTGGGGGAGGGGGTGTCTCGGCAGAAAGTTCGTATAATCAAAACTTCTCCAAGAATCATTGTGAGATGTTGACGTTCCAAAAATGGCATTCTATTTATATCTCGGATGCTATAAAAATATCAGGCAAGTGTTTTCTGGGAATTGTCGTCATAGTGTTGCCATGGATTTCCACAAATGAACTCGCCTGATAACGCTCAGAAAGTACTCAGTAGTAGCAGTATTCCCCCCCCCTCCCCGGGCTAGGTTTTCATCAGTCACCCTTTGTTAACTTCTAGGTACAATTCAAAATAGCAATACCTCAACCAAATAAAATAAAGGGTTGGGTAAATATCTGGTAACTGCAAACAGTAGTTCCTCAAGAGTTTGCACCTCGGCTGCTAGAGGTCACATTCAAATATTAGTTCCTCAAGAGTTTGCACCACAGCCGCTAGAAGTCACGGTGGATAATGGAAATAAAAGTATGAAAAGTGTAATATTTTGCGGCGCCCCTGTAAGGAAGCCGAAGCACCCCAGGACAGGGAGACGCCGAGGAAATGCGGCACCTGGGACTAGGTAGGAAAATGGTGTCACTTATTATACAGAACAAATGCCCCGCAACCCCCCCCCCCCACTGCCCCCCCCCGGGGGCAGACCAGTTAAAAGATAATTTCGGCACCTCTTGTCTTTTTGAAATATATGGGTCGTTTTTTAATTTTAATTCACTTTTAATATCTTATCTAAAGACGACTTTGGCACCCATGATGTTGGCCCCCTTTGAGACTGCCCTCTTTGCCCCATTCTCATTGCTCTGCCCGGAGGCAGTGTATCATCCAGAGCGACGCTGTGACTATTATGAGAACCACTTGGCTTAGCCAAACAGTCGGCAGTGCAGCACCCAGAGCCACGCGGCGTACATTATGAGAACCACTTGGCTTAGCCAACCAGTCGGCAGTGCAGCACCCAGAGCCACGCGGCGTACATTATGAGAACCACTTGGCTTAGCCAACCAGTCGGCAGTGCAGCACCCAGAGCCACGCGGCGTACATTATGAGAACCACTTGGCTTAGCCAACCAGTCGGCTGTGTAAACCCGTAATGTTTTTGTTTTTAAAATGTATTTCTGTGATGTCACAATTATCTAGAAATTATTTGATTTCATCGGTGTTTTTTTTTTTGTTTTTTTGTTTTTTGGGGGGTGGGGTTGGTCCAAAGCTTATTGTACTTACTCATGGGGGGTGTAAAAAATTACACAATCAACAGGGGGCGAAAATTTGACATTTTTGCGTACGTACTCTTTGAATGGCCCCATTATAAAGAAATGCATTAAACTTAATGGGGAAAAAAATACTGGTTAATCTCACTCTATATCTCTTTCTCTCCACCTTTCTCTATCTCCCTCTCTCGCTTTCCCTCTCTTTCTCTCTTTATTTCTCTCTCCCTCTCTCTCTAACTTGCCCCTGCTCTTTTACTCTTTTACTCTGTTTTCTCTCTCTCTCTCTCTCTCTCTCTCTCTGGTACTCTCTTTCCTATATCTCTCTCTTTCTCTGTCCTCTATTTCTCTGTCTTTTTATCTCTTCTCTCTATTTATCTATTTCTCTCTTTATCTCTCTTCCTCTCTATCTCTACTCTATATAACTGACCCTGTTCACAACCACGCACCGGATCATAGCGGTGACATTGATATTTGACACTTTAAACAGAGAGCAGGTTATCACATTGATGTACGTGTAAGAGAAAATCCTGAGATCATTACCAAAATACCTACACAAATAATGGATTCGCCCAGATTGTGGAATAAATTATGGTCCCTATTGGATCAAGCCAGCATTTTCCATACTGAAAGGCGAATAATAAAACACATTCCCATTAAAAAGGGTAAAAAAATGTCGAAAAATTTATAATATCTATTATTGTTAAGTTTTTGTCCGCTAGTTTAACAAAGGAGATTATCTCCCTTTCAATTTCCAATTGAAAATGGTTTCGTTAAGTTTTGATTGCAACCAAATTAGCAACATATTTTTTTTTTGGAATGGGCTTCCATATAAACTTCTCGACAAATGACCATGTGTAGCTTTCCTGTAGTCCACCGGGGGTACAATTTCCAAGGGGTGGGTGGTGGGATGCGAGCTGATTTTCATGTGCCGAAACCGCTGCGCGAATGAAAACCATTTCCAAACTTCTCCACAACAAGCGTGTGACAATATCCATCACGGCATTCCCCACACTAAAAGCGCTGCAGTTCCAACTCCGCCATTAACTACACTTACCCCACACACCAGAATCGGCCAAAGGGGGAGTTGGGGGGGGGGAGTTATATTGGTCATTTTTCGCGGAATCCAAGCCCAGTGCTCTAATCACAATTCCTCCGCGCGGAATTTACCGTAATCACGTCTGCGGGCAGCTTTGGGCTCAGCTGTTTGAATTATCTCCCTTTTATTCAAATCCTGTTACGATTGTCTCCCGTTTAATGGTCCGTCGGTGGGGCGCCGTGGGAGATGGCTGCAGCCGAGATCTGAGAACTAAGGGGACACCACGCTTGCTGGAGTGTGTCATTGAATCAATGGTAATATTCGGGGGCCTTCATGGGGTCAAGTGAGGCCCGGGAGATTCGACTTTTGAGGAAGACTTTATTCACCCTTTGCGCAGTTACGGCACTCCATGTGTGAAGTACAGTTAAAGCCTTAGAAAGGGAGTAAAGATCGTCTTTTCAAAAATCTATATTGAGGATTCTCTATATCGATTTTTTAAAGATAGATTTCCCATGATACACAATAGATTTATCACTATACACAAAAATAGATTTATCAGGATAATCAATAGATTCATCAGGATGCAAGATAGATTTATCAAGATATACAATAGATTTGTCATGAAAAACAATAGATTTATCATGATACATAATATATTTATCCTGATGCAAGATATTTTAACCATTTTACAAGAAAGCCCATTTATTAAGAAGCAAGAAAGATTAAACACGAAATAAAATATGTTTATTAAGATGCATGATACCTTCGTCATGACGCACTGTCGATTCATCATAATGGACATCGTCGATTGTCACCTGTGCACTTTTATTCATGTCCACCCCCTCCCCGAAAAACCCCTGGACCTCTTACCCAGAATGTCCCCTGGATGTCTTACCTAATATGACCACTGGATGTCTTACTCAGAATGTTCCCTGGATGTCTTACACAATATGACCACTGGATGTCTTACTAAGAATGTCCCCTGGATGTCTTACACAATATGACCACTGGATGTCTTACTCAGAATGTCCCCTGGATGTCTTAAACAATATGACCACTGGATGTCTTACTAAGAATGTCCCCTGGATGTCTTACACAATATGACCACTGGATGTCTTACTCAGAATGTCCCCTGGATGTCTTACCCAATATGACCACTGGATGTCTTACTAAGAAGGTCCCCTGGACGTCTTTCTCAGAATGTTCCCTGGATGTCTTTCCCAGAATATCCCATGGATGTCTTACTCAAAATGTACCCTGGATGTCTTTCTTACTCAGAATGTCCTCTGGATGTCGTACTCAGACTGTACCCTGGATGTCTTACAAGATTTCATGTGGATCTAGATGGAATAAGAAAATAGAAATCCGCCCCCCACCCCAAACCACGGCCAATCATTGATCCCTCCCCTCCCTCTTTACTCTCTGTGACCCGTACAAAAGAATATCCAGCCTCTTTTATCCTCGAGTTATCCCACGATGAATAGGATGATTTCCACGTTTTCAATTTACATATTTGATCCATCTGAACGCCTTTTGTCTACTCTCGTATTGTCTACTCCTTTTGTCTACTCTCTTATTGAATTCACCAAAGTCTTGATTGCCTCTCGCCACTTCTAGAAGTGCTCGCGGCCCGTAGTCCGGCTAATTCTTTCATCGGTATAAATTAATAGGATAAAAATCAAACAATTTGGGTTGAAGGCTCCACTGACCTTACCTTGCGGTGAATGAGTTGTCTCCCTGTAATGACGTCTGGAGTTCTCTCCCCCTTTATTTCCACCCTGCGCCAAGTTGCTGATGCGCATGCCAACGACCCGCATGTCGTGAGAGATATCAATTGAGGGCATGTTACGGCGCGGGTCCTCTTGCCCCAGGTCCGGGCAAGCTGAAATGCAGACCGCACCAGTAGGATTTAGATAAGACATTAATGTGCATATTATTTGTGTGTTTTTTTTAATGGTTTCTATTTGAATAATTATTTTAATGAATTTTTTATTCTGATTGTGTTAAAGTTAGGGGCGTTCGTAAAGGAAGTCACGTTCAGAGGGAAGGGGGTTAAGAATTAGTGACACCTTGTGACGGGGGTAAATGGGGGGGGGGGGTCAATAATTTGTGGCTTCACCAAAAAATGTTTTTAAAAAAACTTAATTTTTCTAATTTTGAAAAATCTTTATTCAAATACTTTTACAAACAATAATTTGACGTCGAAATTGTCTCAGGTAATAGGTACCGTGATACAAAGTCGCGCACACCTTCTGCGCACATAAAAAATGACGCAAAAACTGTTGTGGCCATTTTGCATTCGGCTCGGGAAGGACTTCGTAGTTTTGCGTTTTACGTCGCAGTCTTCTAATAATGAGGACTGTGAGCTGGAATGTTCACCAAACGAATAAACCCTTCAAATGTTCACCAAACGAGCAAACACTTCAAATTTTAATGTTCACCAAACGAACAAACACTTCAAATGTTCACCAAACGAACAAACACTTCAAATGTTCACCAAACGAACACACATTTCAAATGTTCACCAAACGAACAAACACTTCAAATGTTCACCACTGAGCAACATCTTAATCCATTAAATGTGAAAGAATAAAATAAAATCTTCGTTTAGTTATTAAATTTTTATGTATGTTAAAAAAAAATTTTGGTGTGGCGTGACACTAAAGTAAGAGGTAGGGGGGATTTGTGACCGGGGGTGGGGGAGAGGAGATCTGAAAAGGTCTTTTTTATCATGACGTAATTTACGAACGAGCTCTCATAGGTTTCATTTTTGGAACTCCAAGAAATAAGATAGTCACTCTTCATAATTAAAACTAGGCAAATAAAACTTACCTGCCTGAGACAAGTGAAAAGTTTCTACGGTGATGAAGTTACCAATTATTCAAAGTCAAGTTTTTTTTATTCACTAAATTTATATGCGCGATTTGTTTTAATCCTATTAAAACAATAGATGACAACACATTTTTCTTTCATTTTTTTCAGCCCCACCCTACAACTCCGACCCCCACAAATCAGTTTTTCAAAGGGAGGAAGGATGAAATAAGATGACACTAAGCTCACGAAATAAAAAAATATTTCTGATGACTGCGCTAAATGAGATTCCATACAAAAAAAATAACGCATGAGCGTTTGGAGCGCAATATTTTCTTTTCTGAAATAGTTGGTGAAATAAATCTGCGGTATAAAAGTGGGTGGTTCATTATAATATTAATCTTCTAAAAAAAATTCATATAAACGATATATACGAACAAATGTGGGTTTTAGGAGTTGTTTTATTTAAGTTCATTTTATGTAACGTATTCGCCTTGCTCGTATGATGTGTCAAAGTTTCATGAGAAGAACTAAGAACTGTGGGCAGGGGAACATGAGAGGAACCAACAACTATAGGCAGGGGAACATGAGAAGAACTAAGAACTGTGGGCAGGGGAATAAAAAAAAATCAAATGTTACACCTGAGACTTGTTAAACAACTTTTAGTCTCAATCATAATTTTTCACTACTGAAAATATCGGGAAGAAAAATTATTATTCATTGCTGAGAGAGATTGACGTAAGCCTTATGGGTGGCAGGAAAATGTCCCCGATTTGAAACTCCTGTCACAGGCTGTCCAGATGGGTTGGACATAATGCGAGAATGCAAGACGGCAGGCTGTCTAGACAAGTCGAACTTTCGACGGAGCAACGCACAGCTGATAGGTAGGGGGAAAAAAACCCTGCAAATTTCACCAAAGCGTCCGTCAAATCCACTAACACGAACCTAAACATGAGAAACAATGGATTTGGATCGCACAAGCTGGTGAAGCAGAAGCACTGTTTGAGCGATCGCACAAGCTGGTGAGGCAGATTCACTGTTTGAGCTATCACACGAGCTGGTGAGGCAGATTCACTGTTTGAGCTATCACACAAGCTGGCGAGGCAGAATCACTGTTTGAGCGATCGCACAAGCTGGTGAGGCAGATTCACTGTTTGCGCTATCACACGAGCTGGTGAGGCAGATTCACTGTTTGAGCTATCACACAAGCTGGTGAGGCAGAATCACTGTTTGAGCACACGATCACGTCCAGAGAAACCTCATGACACGGACAAGCAGACTTGCCTCAAATGTCACCCGGCCCTAACATGTGCGTGCCCTAAGTACACGCGGGAAATCCTTACAGGCACAAATAGAACTCACACGTCACATGCGTACTCACCGTCGAAAATAGCCTGGGTCATCATCGCATGAGAAGAACTGTGGGCTGGGGAACATGAGAAGAACTAAGAACTGTGGGCTGGGGAACATGAGAAGAACTAAGAACTGTGGGCTGGGGAACATGAGAAGAACTAAGAACTGTGGACAGGGGAACATGAGAAGAACTAAGAACTGTGGGCTGGGTGACATGAGAAGAACAAAAAACTGTGGGCAGGGGAACATGAGAAGAACTAAGAACTATAGGCATGGGAACATGAGAGGAACTAATAACTATAGGCAGGGGAACATGAGAGGAACCAACAACTATAGGCAGGGGAACATGAGAAGAACTAAGAACTGTGGGCAGGGGAACATGAGAGGAACCAACAACTATAGGCAGGGGAACATGAGAAGAACTAAGAACTGTGGGCAGGGGAATAAAAAAATCAAGTGATTGTGATTTTATTATTTTTATTTTCATCTAAATTTAAGCTCAGCCATATTAGATGCTATGACAATCTAAGGCTGCGAATGGACTGTACAAAAATGTATTAGATGGTGATATTAAGTGTCAAAGAAGAATCTAAACAACTTGTACTCGAGCTGCCACGTTCCGTTTTCGGAAATTCCCTTAAGTGACTTCGCCAGCAAACGTTTGGTTAGTGCGCCGTTCTCACCTCCTCTACTCTATCTCTGACTTTGAAGCTTCGTCCTTCTCTAAATACTCACGAACCCCTGAAAGAACGATGCGGCAATGGCGTCACATCTTCAATAATTCACGTGCACGAGTTTTTACGAGATTCACACAGATTGGCGTTTCCCCCCCCCCCCTTTTTTTTTTTTTCTTTCTCTCTCTCTCTCCGAGCACTCTTTCTAATTGCTACAGAGATTGCGTTTATTGCATCATTACCTCCCTTAACCCTCGACTCACCAAGTTGTGACCTGACCAGTTTCTCAACTGTCTGCATCTCAAGAAAGTGGGTATAAGATTTCGATCTTAGGGCTATTTGGGATGTGATTTTTTCCTTTTAGTGATACAAACACTATTTGTATTGTCCATTTTTCCATCTCCACGGACGTATGGGTCACGGTGTTCCTATTATGCAACAATATGGGACTGTCCAAACAGTACGTCACGCTTCTAAAAGGACGGGGGGGGGGGGGGGGCATTGGGGGGTCTAAGTGTGACAGTTTGGGGGTAAAGATCTTGTTTGACGTCAAAAAAATGTATTAATCATACAAATAAAACCTGTAACTGTCAGTGCTGGGTGTGTTCTGACAGAAGATTGAACTTTCTACAGTGATGGGTGTGATCTGACAGAAGATTGAACTTTCTACAGTGATGTATGTGTTCTGACAGAAGATTGAACTTTCTACAGTGATGGATGTGCTCTGACAGAAGATTGAACTTTTATACATTTGATAGTTTAATAGTAAGAGATTTTCTTTTAGATTATATTTTAATTAGTTGTAATTTTTTTTATAACAATTTTTATTTCAAAGTTTGACGTAATTTGGGTTGGGGGAAGGGGGGGGGGGGTGTTCAGATTTGTGACAGATGTTGACAGGGTAGGAGAGAAAGAGGGTTTTTTTTTAAAAAAAAAAATAGCTTGACGTATACTTTATGGACGGCCTACGAGATTAAGGAATTTATTGGGTAGGCGAGTGTACTGCATAATACGTCACAGGATATTACAGTAGCCATGTCTTAAATGTACTTCCTTCTTTGTTAATGTTACATTTGATGACGAAAAGTATTCAAATGGCAAAACTATTTAAAAAAAAAAAAAAACTTTTTGCAATAGTTATTTCATTCATGTAAGGATTCAGTCCAGATTCAAAGTAGCTTACTGTTCATAACGTGCTGGACATTTTACCTCGGCAAATGGGATCGTCACATTTTGGCCAAGCTGGCCTGAAACCATCCCGAGGGTGCAGCAATTAAAGGCGCCATATTGCAACACTATCAATTCCAAGAGCGCAAAGAAGCTTTCACACGGTTACTCATTCATTTTTAATCGCTTTGCGCTCTTCAACATACGCCTCAAATCTCGGGACATTGTCGGTTGTTGCCCTTTTATACATTTTTTTCGTTGCCAGATGTTTTTTTATTCCAAGTTTTGTTACCGATGTTATCCGGGATAAGGATGGGATTCGCATATTTATATTCTATGTGTATACATCCTATAACCATGTGTGGGCCCAATGTGTTCAGCTTATAATCACGTGTACCAAATATGTGTATACCCTGTATGTATCCTATAATCCGATGCATGTCCTATGTGTGTGTATCCCATAATCATGAGTGCATAATACGTGTGCGTCCTATAATCATCATGTGTGGATCCGATCTGCGGACATTCACAGTCGTGCCTGCCTCGCGCACAGTCCATGGCGTTGATATCGTCTGCTTGTAATCCATTTTCTGGTGTGATTCATTTCTGTTTATGCCAGTGATATCGAATCGTGGACAGAGATGTACATATATTATCTTTATTAAGTTACGGTTAAACAAATCAGCAGGGGGGCCAAGTGCGCACATCTGTAAACAAGAAAATGTTGGAACTGAACTGGATTTAAGTATTATTCATTAGAGGACGAGATTATTTTGTGTATAAATTTTATCACGGACAAACTGGTTTGGAGAGTATTAAAAAAGAAATAAATAACTTCAAAGTGTGGCTTTTAATTTAATCGTTTTACACAAACCAGTTTTCCTATACGTGTGTGTATGATTTCTTCGCAGAAGTCATGTCTGGTTTATTTATTATTATTATTATTATTAGGTGGTTTTTATACCATAGCGCAGTACCCCAGCTTACGGCGAGGCTCACTACGCTTCACATAAAAATTAGCAATTGCAGAAACGTATACATTTAAAAGCAACTATTGGTGAAAAGCTTGACCTCACCCACCCAAGTACTATATATCCCTGTCCAGCCATGGACAGCACACAGCAGAATCAAGCGTTGTTTATTAGTTAGAGAGGGGTGGAATAAGTCTGTATAGTACAGTTTAACGAGAAGGGTTTTTGAAAGCAGTTTGTAAGGCTGGGATGGTCGTTATATTTCGGATGTGTAATGGGAGAGAATTCCATTGTTTTGAGGCACAGAAAGAGAAAGATCGTTCACCATATGTTTTAGCGCGTGTTCTGGGAACAGAAAAAATACGCGTGTCTGCGGAGGAACGAAGCTTTCCAAGGGGTGAATAGACAGAAAGAAGTTCGGTTAGATAGGAAGAGCAGGAACCAGAGAAAAAGTTGTGACAGAGAACATACAGCTTGTAATCAGTGCCTTTATGGGGAGCCCATGAAGTAAGTGAAGTAGTGGATTGACGTGATCACGTTTATTGCCCTTTAGAACTAACCTAGCAGCTGAGTTTTGAACCTTCTGCAGTTTTTCTATGAAGTGTTTTGGTGAACCTGACAGAAGAGAGTTGCAGTATAAGTCAATATTCAAACCGGGTACTATGCACACATCTTGTGGGAACCTATTCTATATACACATCTCACGAGAACCTATTTCTTAACCTTTTTCTTTAATCTGTTTTATTTATATATAAAATACTCTTGGTGTATATAGGTCAGGATGTTAGGTAAATTCTGTCCCAATTAAACAACAAAAAACGCACTTTATAAGAATCCCATATAGTGCAAGGCTCGCAACCAGTGGCGTAACAACGGCTTGGCATTGGGGCAGTTGCCAAGGGCGCCGGCCTGCGCCAGTTCAAACGGGCGTCGCTAAATCTATAATTTTTAAATTTTTATTATTTAAAAAATAAATTAGCCAAGGGCGCCAAAAACCCAGTTACGCCTCTGCTCGCAACCACACATTTTTTTACACACCCCTGAACTATATCAATATTCTAATGACCCACCCGGTCTTACAAAGCAGATTTATTTCACCAAATCTTTTAGAAATACAAAAGAAACGAGTCTTTAGTGCCAAGTTTCAGCTCAATAGCTTGACGGGAAATGGGTCACAATTAGCCGTCCGAAGATTTTACCAGCTAGCCACATCCACGAACAAAAGCGAAGTTCATATAAAGGAATTTAAAATGGAAATATATATCTTGAATATTATATCCTGAACCGGAATAGAATGAAAGTAACTCAGATATACCAAAGATCTTATTGGATTTCTTTAAATGTGTTATTAGGTTTCTTAAAAGGTATTGTTAGATTTCTTTTTATAAAATATTATTAGGTTTTTAGAGGTATTATAAGGGGGGTTTCTGTTAGAATGAGGACTTGGGAAAAGCTGTTTATTGATCTTAACGACATATAAATTTATCTGAAATTATATTTTCGGGCTTTTTAGGTCAGATTATGAACTTCCATAAAGTTTTTTATGAAATCACATGTGGTAAATAGAGCCATCTTATAAGCTCTAGGGCGCCTTTCTGGAGCCAACGATTGAGGAGGGTGGGTATGTCTTAACAAAAGACGATGCAATTTTGTTGGATGTGTCTCTGGTGAAACTAAGGTGTCTGAATAAGGTGTCTCTGGTGAAACTAAGGAGACTGAGAGAGGTGTCCCTGGTGAAACTAAGGAGGCTGAGTGAGGTGTCTCTGGTGATACTAAGGAGGCTGAGTGAGGTGTCTCTGGTGAAACTAAGGAGGCTGAGTGAGGTTCCTTGCTGGTGAAACTAAGGAGGCTGAGTGAGGTGTCTCTGTTGAGACTAAGAAGGCTGAGTGAGGTGTCTCTGGTGAAACTAAGGAGGCTGAGTGAGGTTCCTTGCTGGTGAAACTAAGGAGGCTTATTGAGGTGTCTCAGGTGAAACTAAGGAGGCTGAGTGAACTGTCTTAACTATGATACTGTTTCCCACTCACAATATTCCCCCTCACCCATGTGATCCCAGCTGGTGAACGATGGTCAACTGGTCAGTTAGCGTGGGAAAAGGGGCGTGTCCGTTGAAGGTATTGTCGGGTTTGTATTAAGTACAACGTAATACACCAGCATAAGTTGTACTCCAGCTCCGGGTTTATGAGTCGGGGCCTACACCTGTAGTCTTAGCCATGGGATCTGTAGCGGATAAGTTTGAGAGCAGTTTTCCTTCTCTTGGATGAGCCACCTTCCGATTAAGATGATTGTGTCTACATAATGTGTTTGGATTTGAAGTGATTGATTGTGTCTACATGGTGTTTTTTGGATTTGAAGTGATTGATTGTGTCTACATAATGTGTTTGGATTTGAAGTGATTGATTGTGTCTACATGGTGTTTTTTAAATTTGAAGTGATTGATTGTGTCTACATAATGTGTTTGGATTTAAAGTGATTGATTGTGTCTACATGGTGTTTTTTGGATTTGAAGTGATTGATTGTGTCTACATGGTGTTTTTGGATTTAAAGTGATTGATTGTGTCTACATGATGTTTTTGGATTTGAATTGATTGATTGTGTCTACATAATGTGTTTGGATTTGAAGTGATTGATTGTGTCTACATAATGTGTTTGGATTTAAAGTGATTGATTGTGTCTACATAATGTGTTTGGATTTGAAGTGATTGATTGTGTCTACATAATGTGTTTGGATTTAAAGTGATTGATTGTGTCTACATAATGTGTTTGGATTTGAAGTGATTGATTGTGTCTACATAATGTGTTTGGATTTAAATAGATTGATTGTGTCTACATAATGTGTTTGGATTTGAAGTGATTGATTGTGTCTACATAATGTGTTGGATTTAAAGTGATTGATTGTGTCTACATGGTGTTTTTTGGATTTGAAGTGATTGATTGTGTCTACATAATGTGTTTGGATTTAAAGTGATTGATTGTGTCTACATAATGTGTTTGGATTTAAAGTGATTGATTGTGTCTACATGGTGTTTTTTGGATTTGAAGTGATTGATTGTGTCTACATAATGTGTTTGGATTTAAAGTGATTGATTGTGTCTACATGGTGTTTTTTGGATTTGAAGTGATTGATTGTGTCTACATAATGTGTTTGGATTTAAAGTGATTGATTGTGTCTACATGGTGTTTTTTGGATTTGAAGTGATTGATTGTGTCTACATAATGTGTTTGGATTTAAAGTGATTGATTGTGTCTACATAATGTGTTTGGATTTGAAGTGATTGATTGTGTCTACATAATGTGTTTTGATTTAAAGTGATTGATTGTGTCTACATAATGTGTTTGGATTTGAAGTGATTGATTGTGTCTACATAATGTGTTTGGATTAAAAGTGATTGATTGTGTCTACATAATGTGTTTGGATTTGAAGTGATTGATTGTGTCTACATGGTGTTTTGATTTAAAGTGATTGATTGTGTCTACATAATGTGTTTGGATTTGAAGTGATTGATTGTGTCTACATAATGTGTTTGGATTTAAAGTGATTGATTGTGTCTACATGGTGTTTTTTGGATTTGAAGTGATTGATTGTGTCTACATAATGTGTTTGGATTTAAAGTGATTGATTGTGTCTACATGGTGTTTTTTGGATTTGAAGTGATTGATTGTGTCTACATAATGTGTTTGGATTTGAAGTGATTGGTTGTGTCTACATAATGTGTTTGGATTTAAAGTGATTGATTGTGTCTACATGGTGTTTTTTGGATTTGAAGTGATTGATTGTGTCTACATAATGTGTTTGGATTTAAAGTGATTGATTGTGTCTACATGGTGTTTTTTGGATTTGAAGTGATTGATTGTGTCTACATGGTGTTTTTGGATTTAAAGTGATTGATTGTGTCTTCATAATGTTTTTGGATTTGAATTGATTGATTTTGTCTACATAATGTGTTTGGATTTGAAGTGATTGATTGTGTCTACATAATGTGTTTGGATTTAAAGTGATTGATTGTGTCTACATAATGTGTTTGGATTTGAAGTGATTGATTGTGTCTACATAATGTTTTTGGATTTAAAGTGATTGATTGTGTCTACATAATGTGTTTGGATTTAAATTGATTGATTGTGTCTACATAATGTGTTTGGATTTAAATAGATTGATTGTGTCTACATAATGTGTTTGGATTTGAAGTGATTGATTGTGTCTACATGGTGTTTTTTGGATTTGAAGTGATTGATTGTGTCTACATAATGTGTTTGGATTTAAAGTGATTGATTGTGTCTACATGGTGTTTTTTGGATTTGAAGTGATTGATTGTGTCTACATGGTGTTTTTGGATTTAAAGTGATTGATTGTGTCTACATGATGTTTTTGGATTTGAATTGATTGATTGTGTCTACATAATGTGTTTGGATTTGAAGTGATTGATTGTGTCTACATAATGTGTTTGGATTTAAAGTGATTGATTGTGTCTACATAATGTGTTTGGATTTGAAGTGATTGATTGTGTCTACATAATGTGTTTGGATTTAAAGTGATTGATTGTGTCTACATAATGTGTTTGGATTTGAAGTGATTGATTGTGTCTACATAATGTGTTTGGATTTAAAGTGATTGATTGTGTCTACATAATGTGTTTGGATTTGAAGTGATTGATTGTGTCTACATAATGTGTTTGGATTTGAAGTGATTGATTGTGTCTACATGGTGTTTTTTGGATTTGAAGTGATTGATTGTGTCTACATAATGTGTTTGGATTTAAAGTGATTGATTGTGTCTACATGGTGTTTTTTGGATTTGAAGTGATTGATTGTGTCTACATAATGTGTTTGGATTTGAAGTGATTGATTGTGTCTACATAATGTGTTTGGATTTGAAGTGATTGATTGTGTCTACATAATGTGTTTGGATTTAAAGTGATTGATTGTGTCTACATAATGTGTTTGGATTTGAAGTGATTGATTGTGTCTACATAATGTGTTTGGATTTAAAGTGATTGATTGTGTCTACATAATGTGTTTGGATTTGAAGTGATTGATTGTGTCTACATAATGTGTTTGGATTTAAAGTGATTGATTGTGTCTACATAATGTGTTTGGATTTGAAGTGATTGATTGTGTCTACATAATGTGTTTGGATTTAAAGTGATTGATTGTGTCTACATAATGTGTTTGGATTTGAAGTGATTGATTGTGTCTACATAATGTGTTTGGATTTAACATGATTGATTGTGTCTACATAATGTGTTTGGATTTAAAGTGATTGATTGTGTCTACATAATGTGTTTGGATTTAAAGTGATTGATTGTGTCTACATGGTGTTTTTTGGATTTGAATTGATTGATTGTGTCTACATAATGTGTTTGGATTTAAAGTGATTGATTGTGTCTACATGGTGTTTTTTGGATTTGAAGTGATTGATTGTGTCTACATAATGTGTTTGGATTTAAAGTGATTGATTGTGTCTACATGGTGTTTTTTGGATTTGAAGTGATTGATTGTGTCTACATGGTGTTTTTTGGATTTGAAGTGATTGATTGTGTCTACATAATGTGTTTGGATTTGAAGTGATTGATTGTGTCTACATAATGTGTTTTGATTTAAAGTGATTGATTGTGTCTACATAATGTGTTTGGATTTGAAGTGATTGATTGTTTCTACATAATGTGTTTGGATTTAAAGTGATTGATTGTGTCTACATAATGTGTTTGGATTTGAAGTGATTGATTGTGTCTACATGGTGTTTTGATTTAAAGTGATTGATTGTGTCTACATAATGTGTTTGGATTTGAAGTGATTGATTGTGTCTACATAATGTGTTTGGATTTAAAGTGATTGATTGTGTCTACATAATGTGTTTGGATTTGAAGTGATTGATTGTGTCTACATAATGTGTTTGGATTTAAAGTGATTGATTGTGTCTACATAATGTGTTTGGATTTGAAGTGATTGATTGTGTCTACATAATGTGTTTGGATTTAAAGTGATTGATTGTGTCTACATAATGTGTTTGGATTTGAAGTGATTGATTGTGTCTACATAATGTGTTTGGATTTAAATTGATTGATTGTGTCTACATAATGTGTTTGGATTTAAAGTGATTGATTGTGTCTACATGGTGTTTTTTGGATTTGAAGTGATTGATTGTGTCTACATAATGTGTTTGGATTTAAAGTGATTGATTGTGTCTACATGGTGTTTTTTGGATTTGAAGTGATTGATTGTGTCTACATAATGTGTTTGGATTTAAAGTGATTGATTGTGTCTACATGGTGTTTTTTGGATTTGAAGTAATTGATTGTGTCTACATAATGTGTTTGGATTTAAAGTGATTGATTGTGTCTACATAATGTGTTTGGATTTGAAGTGATTGATTGTGTCTACATAATGTGTTTTGATTTAAAGTGATTGATTGTGTCTACATAATGTGTTTGGATTTGAAGTGCTTGATTGTGTCTACATAATGTGTTTGGATTTAAAGTGATTGATTGTGTCTACATAATGTGTTTGGATTTGAAGTGATTGATTGTGTCTACATGGTGTTTTGATTTAAATTGATTGATTGTGTCTACATAATGTGTTTGGATTTGAAGTGATTGATTGTTTCTACATAATGTGTTTGGATTTAAAGTGATTTATTGTGTCTACATGGTGTTTTTTGGATTTGAAGTGATTGATTGTGTCTACATAATGTGTTTGGATTTGAAGTGATTGATTGTGTCTACATGGTGTTTTTTGGATTTGAAGTGATTGATTGTGTCTACATAATGTGTTTGGATTTGAAGTGATTGGTTGTGTCTACATAATGTGTTTGGATTTAAAGTGATTTATTGTGTCTACATGGTGTTTTTTGGATTTGAAGTGATTGATTGTGTCTACATAATGTGTTTGGATTTAAAGTGATTGATTGTGTCTACATGGTGTTTTTTGGATTTAAAGTGATTGATTGTGTCTACATGGTGTTTTTGGATTTAAAGTGATTGATTGTGTCTTCATAATGTTTTTGGATTTGAATTGATTGATTGTGTCTACATAATGTGTTTGGATTTGAAGTGATTGATTGTGTCTACATAATGTGTTTGGATTTAAAGTGATTGATTGTGTCTACATAATGTGTTTGGATTTGAAGTGATTGATTGTGTCTACATAATGTGTTTGGATTTAAAGTGATTGATTGTGTCTACATAATGTGTTTGGATTTGAAGTGATTGATTGTGTCTACATAATGTGTTTGGATTTAAAGTGATTGATTGTGTCTACATAATGTGTTTGGATTTGAAGTGATTGATTGTGTCTACATAATGTGTTGGATTTAAAGTGATTGATTGTGTCTACATGGTGTTTTTTGGATTTGAAGTGATTGATTGTGTCTACATAATGTGTTTGGATTTAAAGTGATTGATTGTGTCTACATAATGTGTTTGGATTTAAAGTGATTGATTGTGTCTACATGGTGTTTTTTGGATTTGAAGTGATTGATTGTGTCTACATAATGTGTTTGGATTTAAAGTGATTGATTGTGACTACATAATGTGTTTGGATTTAAAGTGATTGATTGTGTCTACATGGTGTTTTTTGGATTTGAAGTGATTGATTGTGTCTACATAATGTGTTTGGATTTAAAGTGATTGATTGTGTCTACATGGTGTTTTTTGGATTTGAAGTGATTGATTGTGTCTACATAATGTGTTTGGATTTAAAGTGATTGATTGTGTCTACATGGTGTTTTTTGGATTTGAAGTGATTGATTGTGTCTACATAATGTGTTTGGATTTAAAGTGATTGATTGTGTCTACATAATGTGTTTGGATTTGAAGTGATTGATTGTGTCTACATAATGTGTTTTGATTTAAAGTGATTGATTGTGTCTACATAATGTGTTTGGATTTGAAGTGATTGATTGTGTCTACATAATGTGTTTGGATTTAAAGTGATTGATTGTGTCTACATAATGTGTTTGGATTTGAAGTGATTGATTGTGTCTACATGGTGTTTTGATTTAAAGTGATTGATTGTGTCTACATAATGTGTTTGGATTTGAAGTGATTGATTGTGTCTACATAATGTGTTTGGATTTAAAGTGATTGATTGTGTCTACATGGTGTTTTTTGGATTTGAAGTGATTGATTGTGTCTACATAATGTGTTTGGATTTAAAGTGATTGATTGTGTCTACATGGTGTTTTTTGGATTTGAAGTGATTGATTGTGTCTACATAATGTGTTTGGATTTGAAGTGATTGGTTGTGTCTACATAATGTGTTTGGATTTAAAGTGATTGATTGTGTCTACATGGTGTTTTTTGGATTTGAAGTGATTGATTGTGTCTACATAATGTGTTTGGATTTAAAGTGATTGATTGTGTCTACATGGTGTTTTTTGGATTTGAAGTGATTGATTGTGTCTACATGGTGTTTTTGGATTTAAAGTGATTGATTGTGTCTTCATAATGTTTTTGGATTTGAATTGATTGATTTTGTCTACATAATGTGTTTGGATTTGAAGTGATTGATTGTGTCTACATAATGTGTTTGGATTTAAAGTGATTGATTGTGTCTACATAATGTGTTTGGATTTGAAGTGATTGATTGTGTCTACATAATGTGTTTGGATTTAAAGTGATTGATTGTGTCTACATAATGTGTTTGGATTTAAATTGATTGATTTTGTCTACATAATGTGTTTGGATTTAAATAGATTGATTGTGTCTACATAATGTGTTTGGATTTGAAGTGATTGATTGTGTCTACATAATGTGTTTGGATTTAAATTGATTGATTTTGTCTACATAATGTGTTTGGATTTAAATAGATTGATTGTGTCTACATAATGTGTTTGGATTTAAAGTGATTGATTGTGTCTACATGGTGTTTTTTGGATTTGAAGTGATTGATTGTGTCTTCATAATGTTTTTGGATTTGAATTGATTGATTTTGTCTACATAATGTGTTTGGATTTGAAGTGATTGATTGTGTCTACATAATGTGTTTGGATTTAAAGTGATTGATTGTGTCTACATAATGTGTTTGGATTTGAAGTGATTGATTGTGTCTACATAATGTGTTTGGATTTGAAGTGATTGATTGTTTCTACATAATGTGTTTGGATTTAAAGTGATTTATTGTGTCTACATGGTGTTTTTTGGATTTGAAGTGATTGATTGTGTCTACATAATGTGTTTGGATTTGAAGTGATTGATTGTGTCTACATGGTGTTTTTTGGATTTGAAGTGATTGATTGTGTCTACATAATGTGTTTGGATTTGAAGTGATTGGTTGTGTCTACATAATGTGTTTGGATTTAAAGTGTTTTTTTGTGTCAACATGGTGTTTTTTGGATTTGAAGTGATTGATTGTGTCTACATAATGTGTTTGGATTTAAAGTGATTGATTGTGTCTACATGGTGTTTTTTGGATTTAAAGTGATTGATTGTGTCTACATGGTGTTTTTGGATTTAAAGTGATTGATTGTGTCTTCATAATGTTTTTGGATTTGAATTGATTGATTTTGTCTACATAATGTGTTTGGATTTGAAGTGATTGATTGTGTCTACATAATGTGTTTGGATTTAAAGTGATTGATTGTGTCTACATAATGTGTTTGGATTTGAAGTGATTGATTGTGTCTACATAATGTGTTTGGATTTAAAGTGATTGATTGTGTCTACATAATGTGTTTGGATTTAAATTGATTGATTTTGTCTACATAATGTGTTTGGATTTAAATAGATTGATTGTGTCTACATAATGTGTTTGGATTTAAAGTGATTGATTGTGTCTACATGGTGTTTTTTGGATTTGAAGTGATTGATTGTGTCTACATAATGTGTTTGGATTTAAAGTGATTGATTGTGTCTACATAATGTGTTTGGATTTAAAGTGATTGATTGTGTCTACATGGTGTTTTTTGGATTTGAAGTGATTGATTGTGTCTACATAATGTGTTTGGATTTAAAGTGATTGATTGTGTCTACATGGTGTTTTTTGGATTTGAAGTGATTGATTGTGTCTACATAATGTGTTTGGATTTGAAGTGATTAATTGTGTCTACATAATGTGTTTGGATTTGAAGTGATTGATTGTGTCTACTTAATGTGTTTGGATTTAAAGTGATTGATTGTGTCTACATAATGTGTTTGGATTTGAAGTGATTGATTGTGTCTACATAATGTGTTTGGATTTAAAGTGATTGATTGTGTCTACATAATGTGTTTGGATTTGAAGTGATTGATTGTGTCTACATAATGTGTTTGGATTTAAAGTGATTGATTGTGTCTACATAATGTGTTTGGATTTGAAGTGATTGATTGTGTCTACATAATGTGTTTTGATTTAAAGTGATTGATTGTGTCTACATAATGTGTTTGGATTTGAAGTGATTGATTGTGTCTACATAATGTGTTTGGATTTAAAGTGATTGATTGTTTCTACATAATGTGTTTGGATTTAAAGTGATTGATTGTGTCTACATAATGTGTTTGGATTTGAAGTGATTGATTGTGTCTACATAATGTGTTTGGATTTAAAGTGATTTTTTGTGTCTACATAATGTGTTTGGATTTAAAGTGATTGATTGTGTCTACATGGTGTTTTTTGGATTTGAAGTGATTGATTGTGTCTACATAATGTGTTTGTATTTAAAGTGATTGATTGTGTCTACATGGTGTTTTTTGGATTTGAAGTGATTGATTGTGTCTACATAATGTGTTTGGATTTAAAGTGATTGATTGTGTCTACATGGTGTTTTTGGATTTGAAGTGATTGATTGTGTCTACATAATGTGTTTGGATTTAAAGTGATTGATTGTGTCTACATAATGTGTTTGGATTTGAAGTGATTGATTGTGTCTACATAATGTGTTTGGATTTAAAGTGATTGATTGTGTCTACATAATGTGTTTGGATTTGAAGTGATTGATTGTGTCTACATAATGTGTTTGGATTTAAAGTGATTGATTGTGTCTACATAATGTGTTTGGATTTGAAGTGATTGATTGTGTCTACATAATGTGTTTGGATTTAAAGTGATTGATTGTGTCTACATAATGTGTTTGGATTTGAAGTGATTGATTGTGTCTACATAATGTGTTTGGATTTAAAGTGATTGATTGTGTCTACATAATGTGTTTGGATTTGAAGTGATTGATTGTGTCTACATAATGTGTTTGGATTTAAAGTGATTGATTGTGTCTACATAATGTGTTTGGATTTGAAGTTATTGATTGTGTCTACATAATGTGTTTGGATTTAAAGTGATTGATTGTGTCTACATAATGTGTTTGGATTTAAAGTGATTGATTGTGTCTACATGGTGTTTTTTGGATTTGAAGTGATTGATTGTGTCTACATAATGTGTTTGGATTTAAAGTGATTGGTTGTGTCTACATGGTGTTTTTTGGATTTGAAGTGATTGATTGTGTCTACATAATGTGTTTGGATTTAAAGTGATTGATTGTGTCTACATGGTGTTTTTTGGATTTGAAGTGATTGATTGTGTCTACATAATGTGTTTGGATTTAAAGTGATTGATTGTGTCTACATGGTGTTTTTTGGATTTGAAGTGATTGATTGTGCCTACATGGTGTTTTTGGATTTAAAGTGATTGATTGTGTCTACATGATGTTTTTGGATTTGAATTGATTGATTGTGTCTACATGGTGTTTTTGGATTTGAAGTGATTGATTGTTTCTACATGGTGTTTTTGGATTTGAAGTGATTGATTGTATCTACATGGTGCTTTTGGATTTGAAGTGATTGATTGTGTCTACATGGTGTTTTTGGATTTGAAGTGATTGATTGTGTCTACATGGTGTTTTGGATTTGAAGTGATTGATTGTGTCTACATGGTGTTTTTGGATTTGAAGTGATTGATTGTGTCTACATAGTGTTTTTTGATTTGGAGTGATTGATTGTGTCTACATGGTGTTTTTGGATTTGAAATGATTGATTGTGTCTACATAGTGTTTTTGGATTTGAAGTGATTGATTGTGTCTACATGGTGTTTTTTGTATTTGAAGTGATGTTTAGTCCAAGAGTATCTTGTGTCTGGGGTTTGTAAAGTAGCCCAAGAGTATCTTGTGTCTGGGGTTTGTAAAGTAGCCCAAGAGTATCTTGTGTCTGGGGTTTGTAAAGTAGCCCAAGAGTATCTTGTGTCTGGGGTTTGTAAAGTAGCCCAAGAGTATCTTGTGTCTGGGGTTTGTAAAGTAGCCTAAGAGTATCTTGTGTCTGTGGTTTGTAAAGTAGCCCAAGAGTATCTTGTGTGTGGGGTTTGTAAAGTAGCCCAAGAGTATCTTGTGTCGTGAGATTTTATCGACAACCGTCGCATACATTACATCCACACATCCACACAGTCACACATCTACACAGTCACACATCCACACTTTCACACATCCCCACAGTGACACATCCCCACAGTCACACATCGACACAGTCACACATCTACACAGTCACACATCTACACAGTCACACATCAACACTGTCGCACAGTCACACATCTACACAGTCACACATCCACAAAGTCACACATCAACACAGTCACACATCCACACAACCACACATCAACACTGTCACACAGTCACACATCAACACAGTCACACATCCCCACAGTCACACATCCACACAGTCAAATCATCCATAAATCCACACAGTCATACTGTCACACATCCACAGTCATACATTCACAGAGTCACACAGTCACACATCCGCTTAGTCCCACATCCACACAGTTACGCATCCATACAGTCACACACACAGTCACACATCCATACAGTCACACATACAGTCACACATCCATACAGTTACACATCCTCACAGCCACACAACCCCACAGTCACACACCAAGACAGTTTGTCTATCAATCATTGGTCGAAGCTATCTTTTGACTTTCATATCATTGGTCTAAGCAATCTTTTGACTTTCATATCATTTGTCTAAGCAATCTTTTGACTTTCATATCATTGGTCTAAGCAATCTTTTGACTTTCATATCATTTGTCTAAGCAATCTTTTGACTTTCATATCATTTGTCTAAGCAATCTTTTGACTTTCATATCATTGGTCGAAGCAATCTTTTGACTTTCATATCATTGGTCGAAACAATCTTTTGACTTTCATATCATTGGTCTAAGCAATCTTTTGACTTTCATATCATTGGTCGAAGCAATCTTTTGACTTTCATATCATTGGTCGAAACAATCTTTTGACTTTCATATCATTGGTCGAAGCAATCTTTTGACTTTCATATCATTGGTCGAAACAATCTTTTGACTTTCATATCATTGGTCTAAGCAAGCGTTTGACTTTCATATCATTGGTCGAAGCAATCTTTTGACTTTCATATCATTGGTCTAAGCAAGCTTTTCACTTTCATATCATTGGTCGAAGCAATCTTTTGACTTTCATATCATTGGTCTAAGCAAGCGTTTGACTTTCATATCATTGGTCGAAGCAATCTTTTGACTTTCATATCATTGGTCGAAGCAATCTTTTGACTTTCATATCATTGGTCGAAACAATCTTTTGACTTTCATATCATTGGTCGAAGCAATCTTTTGACTTTCATATCATTGGTCGAAACAATCTTTTGACTTTCATATCATTGGTCTAAGCAAGCGTTTGACTTTCATATCATTGGTCGAAGCAATCTTTTGACTTTCATATCATTGGTCTAAGCAAGCTTTTCACTTTCATATCATTGGTCGAAGCAATCTTTTGACTTTCATATCATTGGTCTAAGCAAGCGTTTGACTTTCATATCATTGGTCGAAGCAATCTTTTGACTTTCATATCATTGGTCTAAGCAAGCTTTTGACTTTCATATCATTGGTCGAAGCAATCTTTTGACTTTCATATCATTGGTATAGGCAATCTTTTGACTTTCATATCATTGGTCGAAGCAATCTTTTGACTTTCATATCATTGGTATAGGCAATCTTTTGACTTTCATATCATTGGTAAAGTCAATCATTTGGTTACGTAAAGATGGATTGGATGACAATTCAATGATCTATTCAAGAATTTATACCAAGAAATTATTCAAATTGAAATTAAAAAATTTAAATATATTATTGGGCACGTTTTAATTATAGCTTTATTGAACTTATAAGTAGCAGGTTTTGATTGATCAAAAAAGAATTGGGAACTACTTGGAAGTGAAAAAAGTGGGATTCTTACTAATGAGATTTACACTTGTAATACTATTTCTGCTTATGGATAATGCCACCACTTGGCTCACTCTTCCGTCTATTAATGACACTATTCGTTTTATTGTTATCATGACAGTATTGGAAAGTATCAGTAATGCTATTGTTATCATGACAGAATAGGAAAGTATCCATGATGTTATTGTTATCATGACATTATTGGAAAGTATCAGTAATGTGAGTGTGATTGTTATCTCTCTCGCTCTCTCTCTCTCTCGCTCTTTCTCTCCCTGTTTCTATCTTGTTCTTTTTTTCTCGTTTTCCATTTTACCAGGACTCGATCACTTTCTCGTTCTCTCTGTTACTTTTTCTCTCTCTTGTACTCTCTTTATCTCTCTCTCTCGTTTTCAATATATATCCACCCTCTCTTTCTCTATCGTTCTCTCCCCTCTTATCTCTCGTTATTTCTCTACTCTCTCGGTTTCTCGTTCTCTAAATCTTTCTCTCTCGTTTTCAATATATATCCACTCTCTCTTTCTCTATCGTTCTCTCCCCTCTTATCTCTCGTTATTTCTCGACTCTCTGGGTTTCTTTCTGTCCCTCTCTCTTCCTCTCTTTCTCGATCTCTCTCTCTCTCGCGTTCTCTCTCTCTCTCTCTCACTCGCTTTAGCTATCGCTTTAGCTCTCCCTCTCTCTCTTCTTCTCCCCTCTCTGTCTTTCCTACTTCCTCTCTCTCTCTTTCGCACTCTAATTTCCCCTCTCTCTCTTTTCTCTCCCCTCTCTGTCTCTACGTCTCCATCTCTATTTCTCGCTCCCTCTCAGGCTCTCCCTCTCTCTCTCTTTCATTCTCTCTCTCTCTCGATCTCTCTCTCTCTCTCTCTTTCTCTCTCTTTCCACTTCTGTACTGTATCTCACACAAACAATAGAAGAACATTATAGAAGAAACTGTATCAATAATTAAGTCGTCCACTTTTTTGTTGCAACTTCTTTGTTTATTCTATCCATGGCAGCTATACGTCAAGCAAATTCCAGGTTCACGATGACTAGCCAAACACAATGGCATCCCCGATGCGTTAAAAAATAAATCAATACTATTTACAGAGATCGATCAACCCTCCTGGACATGGTTTGCTAAAGAACACCGACAACCTCACGGCTGAAAAACACAGACTTAAGTCCAGGGACCCATTCAAGCATTCGACCGTCACTTCCCCTTTTCCTCTGCTGCACGTCTGCCACAGACGTCCTGGCTGGCTGTCGTTAACTCGCAGTAAATAGCTTCACATTAGATTCAAAGCAGTGTCCCATTCCCATTCAGTACATTTGTCAAACAGTTTGTGAGTTGATTGTCTCGAAGTTGGCTTGGGGTAGGGGGTCGCATATTTTCAACATCTCATTCTTATCATACTAACGTCAATTCATTTGTATTACATCTATAGATCTAAACATGTACGTTTCACCAGACAATAATATTACATTTACAAATCTGACTACAAAAGTGTTAAGATATTTTCTTATACAAAGAATTTTTTAAAATACAATAACATATGGATCTAAATGACTAATGTAAATGATTGTAGTATTTGAGACAGGATTCTAACACCGTTCAGATATCAATGTTCAATAATGGAAAATGTTCATGAAATATTTTAAATAAAATTAATTTTTTTTCAATCGTGATACGTTGGCTGAGAGGACAAATATTTCCTAAATAAACAAATGGCTGTTTTCAAGAAAACAGTTGATAGTTATATAATCGAAGATGTCGGAGTACATTCCAATTTTATTCAATAATTTAAGATTATATATAAATTATGTCTTAGTTCATTAGATAATAATGATTATTTTTTTCAAAAAACATTATCAGTGTCATGAGACATGCTCTTTTTATCATGTGCTGGTCAATCTAGATTCAATCTCTTGTAAGGCTGTGTTAAGATTCTTATAACCTTGGCTAGCACATCACAGATTTGCCTCATCAAGGCCTTGGCAGAGTTGGCTGATAGGATCCTTAGAGGAGTCAAATCTGTGTCTGGTCAAGCTAGAAGACCATTTCTTTGAATTGTCTTTCTTTTCATTTACATTTACATTAAAAGGTCACAAATTATTCGATAATGAAAATATAACAAGTTTAAAAATGACTTTCTCACAGCTAACCCGGATGTGACATAATGTTTGGTGTAAAATATGACATTATACCAGCTAACCCGAATATGAAGGAATATTTGGTGTAAAAATGACATTCTCGAATCTAACCCGGATGTGACGTAATGTTTTGTTTAGGGGGAGACAATTCTTATTACTTTTCACTTTTTACTGCGGCCATTTTTAAAAAAAAAAAATTTCAACGCCATGTATGTGATGCTATAGTGCGTTACAGTCTGAGTAAACGTAACAATTATAGCACATGGCGTTTGTGCCTCTAAGACTTCGTGACAAGTCCTAGGGACATTGACTGTTGACACAATCACAGGACTCTGCGTCAATTTTAATGCATTCGTCCACGTTGATCGCTATCGCAGACCACATTATTGATGTTTGAACTTTTGGTGGCCAAAAACGATGGCTAATTTGGTATTAAGTTATATTTATTGTAGGATGTATTGGAATGTAAAGTTTCGATAATGTTCTTTCAAGACCGAAAGCACTTCATCCAAGATTGCCTTGCAGTGAATGTAATACTTTGTAGCATACATCAATCACTGACGAGGGTAAACAAAGATCAATACATTAATCGTAGAAAAGATATTGCACTAATTTTTCTTTCAGGTTTTAAAAAAACAACAACAACAAAAAACAAAAAAAACAGTTTCCTCTCAAGGGCGTGTCTACGGAGGTGTGGGGTGCAGTCGGGGTGTCATTTGAAATGTCGGTACTAGAAACAAAACTAGTATGGCTGGTTCATGACACGCTCTGCTACGTTAGGTGTTAATGAAAGATACTGTCAAGGGGCTGACATGTATAGGCCTCTGTTGTTGTTGTTTCCTGAATGAATTGTATCGTCTCCACGAGAGTCCCTGTCTAACTCTCATCAAAGCGACCACTAAACCCAACCATGCGTGAACGCTTCCGTGGCTGACTTAACAGCAGCAGGTTAGCTGAGTTAACGGCGCTTTTTCAAATGAAATTTGTTACAGCATTCGTGCCGTCGCGCTCCAGCGAGCATTTTATGACAAGTTCATTCAGAGGTCAAAGATAAAACACACCGAATAAGGAACATCTCAATCCATAATCAATGTATACCGGTATAGAATACACGTTCCGTCTACTTTAAAAAATATATATATTTAAAAATCACGTGACCAATATTTTCAATAATGATTGGCCAGCTCCACGTGACGTCGCATGTCCACCTTCCTCTGGAAAGACTTGCCGCACTTGATGCAGGAGAACGGCTTGTAGCCCGTATGCTTCCTGCTGTGGGTGATGAGGTTGGACGACTGGCTGAAGGCCTTGCCGCAAATGGTGCACTTGTGGGGCTTCTCACCTGCATGAGGAAATGGAACAGGGACTTGTTTTTATTTTTGAAAGTATGCATGGCTTATATGTATATATTATTTTGTGTGTTGCTGTTTGTATTTATTGTTTATGTGGTCTTTATCATGCAGTACTAATTGTAACAACGATAGCTCAGTGCGTTTTTTACTTTATCAGTACCGACCGTAAGAACGTTTTTTTAAAACTTTATTGTACACTATATACTAAGTATCCAATCCAGGGGCGGAGTAAGATTCTGTTCTCAACCTTGTCCATTCGTCTGATTTCGTTAAACCCAGTGCTGGTTCTCTTACGTATTTTAAAATACCCGTAGACTTTTAAGTGGGTCTCTTAAGCACTGCTCTAACGTGTACTGATTCTTTACCCGGAAGACAGAGCGGAAATTTAGATGAGATAAATTAAAAGACATCCGAAACAAGGATGTATATTTATAGTTTCTGTGTGTGAGAGAGAGGGAAGATAGAGGGGGAGAGAGTGTGGGAAAAGGGGGGAGGGGGTGAAAGGGTGAAGAGAGTGAGTGGGGGGGGAGGGAGGGAAGATGGAGAAGATATTGAGAAGGATTAAAAAGTAATGCGAGTTAAGATGTCGAGAGTGTATGATTCTCAGATTTCTATAAGATAACTTGTGCCAAGGTTGCCGTGCCTTCTTCAGTGATCACCGGATGCTTCAGAAGGATCACTCCTTTCTAAGGCAACGATGATATCAAAGATAACTGACACAAAGAAAGCATTTTGAACACGACGAGCAGTCCAATCCAGGGATTCCCAAACTGCTGGTTTAACAACTCAAACGTTCGTACGCGATCGTATGACAATGTTGTATTTATACACAGAAATTAAACTGAACCGGAAAGTTTTCTCCCTGAACAATTCTGAGCCAGAAGGCCAATAAGTAGGAGCCAGTTGGGAAGTGATATTGAGATGGGGGCGGTGATGAATTATTTAAGAGTCCCTGACCTAAAGGGTCCTGATTGAGCCAGACTTGTCTCAGAAACTGATTAATCTCCTCGGATCTGGTGAGATACTCCATCACTTATTCACCTGGTAAATCAGGATAGGCTTATCCCACCGGCTTCGGGTGAGCACCTTCAGGTACGCACGCCAGGTGACTCATGGAGTCCCGCCGGGCGACGAGCCGCACGCGAGGGTTCACGGAACACTGGCTCCGGTGCGAGCCGGCTTCTGGGTTGATCTCTGCGCTCATTAAGATGGACCCGGAGTTTATTCCGCTAAAAATTGATCTGGCTATTTATAAAAAAAAAAAATTCCGGGAAACATGTTTTGTTTTTTTTTCGACAAATTTATCCAAACATTACTTGTGAAATAAATTACCCATGCGTGACGCAATAAGTAGGAGTTACCTTAACATTAACAGCATTAAGTTTGTCGGGAAAATCCCGGGAGAGGGGGGGGAAGAGGAGGTGGGCTGACACAAAATGGAAACCAAATCTTTCGTGATACAATTATGCATTTTAAAAAGTTAAGTATTTCAGCTGATGTGTTCGTTACTTGGCAACGAACTTTACCGAGTGAACCCCGACACTAACCGGAGATGTTGAACTAGTTTATTTGAAATCTAAACCGAACTGAAAAAAGAAAGAAAAAAAAGAAAACTATTGATGATAAAATTGTGATCAGACCAGTTGTAACATGCTCAAGTGAAACTTGGACCATAACAAAAAACGGCAGAAAACCTAATAAACACATGGGAGAAAAAAGTTCTCCGGAAAATGTATGGAACAACAAAGAATGGATATGGATGGAGAATACGAACCAACCAGGAATTGTATAGTCTATATTAGGATCCCAGGATAGTAGCAGAAATAAAAAAAAAAAAGGGCAGGCTACGCTGGGCAGGACATTTCGAGTTAGAGAGAATGCCAAATGACAGCGGAGTGACGAGGGTGCATCACCAATACTCCCGAGGAAAACGGCAGACCTGGGCTCAGATGGATGGGTGATGTGGAAAAAAATCTGGGAATCCAGGCATGGAAAAGAAAAGCTTAGTTAGGTCTGAGCAACAGGAAGTGGAGATGCAGACCAAAGCCCAACATGGGCTGTAGCGCCGCACAGGGATGGATGGATATTCTTAATGGAAGGAAGTGGTGAAGCAGGTCAAAGCCCTACATTACTGTAGCGCCATAGGGATGGATGGTCTGAGTGAAAGGAAAAGGTGAAGCAGGTCAAAGCCCTAAATTGGCTGTAGCGCCACAGGGATGGATGGTCTTAGTGGAAGGAAGTGGTGAGGCAGGTCATAGCCCTAAATTGGGTGTAGCGCCACAGGGATGATTGGTCTTAGTGCAAGGAAGTGGTGAGGTAGGTCAAAGCCCTACATGGGCTGTAGTGACGCAGGGATGGATGGGATCAGAATTGAAATATTCACAAGATTCTCACAAAGATGTTCATCAACTGTCTTGTGACGTTAGAAAGTGTCTCAGAGCTGTCCACATTGTACTTGAATAAAGCGTCTTCACCTGAACTTTGTATAGCAAGGCTATTGAGCTTTACCAAAGTATCAGAGGTGTAACTAGGACACCGCCCGGGATGGGGCAATTTAAAGCTTTTTACCCGCTCCATTCCGCGCAGCAAACTCTGCAGTTGGCCTGAAAATTACGCACCTAAATATAAAAAAAGGAGTGCCACTGGGGTTGGAGCACCCCCTCCGCATCCTCTTCCTGCGCCCCCGCAAAGTATACTATGTGCTCACTCCTCTGGTCTGTTCCGGGAATAATTGAAACTCGCAGACGTCGCGTGCCACTGCCGTCTTGTGGCCCTTTATTTGGACAATTTCATTAATATTTATCTGATGTTTACTCATTTATTCTTGTCTTACTTTGTTGAATGAAAAAACAGATGACAGAGAAATACTCGCAGACCAACTAAAGATGGTTGAGGGACAGTTGTGTAACTTATGGGGCATTGTCAGAGAAACTCTCTGTTGGGGCATTGTCAGAGACACTCTCTGTTGGGGCATTGTCAGAGACACACTCTTTTGGTGCATTGTCGAGACACACTCTATTGGTGCATTGTCAGAGACACTCTCTATTGGTGGCATTGTCAGAGACACTCTCTATTGGTGCATTGCCAGAGACACTCTCTGTTGGTGCATTGTCAGAGACACTCTCTGTTGGTGCATTGTCAGAGACACTCTCTATTGGTGCATTGTCAGAGACACTCTCTGTTGGTGCATTGTCAGAGACACTCTCTATTGGTGCATTGTCAGAGACACTCTCTATTGGTGCATTGTCAGAGACACTCTCTGTTGGTGCATTGTCAGAGACACTCTCTATTGGTGCATTGTCAGAGACACTCTCTATTGGTGGCATTGTCAGAGACACTCTCTGTTGGTGGCATTGTCAGAGACACTCTCTATTGGTGGCATTGTCAGAGACACTCTCTGTTGGTGCATTGTCAGAGACACTCTCTGTTGGTGCATTGTCAGAGACACTCTCTATTGGTGCATTGTCAGAGACACTCTCTGTTGGTGCATTGTCAGAGACACTCTCTATTGGTGCATTTTCAGAGACACTCTCTATTGGTGGCATTGTCAGAGACACTCTCTGTTGGTGGCATTGTCAGAGACACTCTCTGTTTGGGCATTGTCAGAGACACTCTCTGTTGGTGGCATTGTCAGAGACACTCTCTATTGGTGCATTGTCAGAGACACTCTCTGTTGGTGGCATTGTCAGAGACACTCTCTGTTGGTGCATTGTCAGAGACACTCTCTGTTGGTGGCATTGTCAGAGAAACTCTCTATTGGTGCATTGTCAGAGACACTCTCTGTTGGTGGCATTGTCAGAGACACTCTCTGTTGGTGGCATTGTCAGAGACACTCTCTGTTGGTGCATTGTCAGAGACACTCTCTGTTGGTGCATTGTCAGAGACACTCTCTATTGGTGCATTGTCAGAGACACTCTCTGTTGGTGCATTGTCAGAGACACTCTCTATTGGTGCATTGTCAGAGACACTCTCTATTGGTGCATTGTCAGAGACACACTCTTTTGGTGCATTGTCAGAGACACTCTCTATTGGTGCATTGTCAGAGACACACTCTTTTGGTGCATTGTCAGAGACACTCTCTATTGGTGCATTGTCAGAGACACACTCTTTTGGTGCATTGTCAGAGACACTCTCTATTGGTGCATTGTCAGAGACACTCTCTATTGGTGCACTCGCTAGATCAGTGGCTCTCAACCTTCCCAATGCCACGACCCCTTAAATACAGTTCCTCATAATTAGGCGACCCCCAACCACAAAATGTTTTCGTCGCTACCTCATACCCGTTTAGTATATGCGTTTTCCAATGGTCTTCGGTGACCCCTGTGAAAGGGTAATTCGACCCGCGAAGGGGTCGCGACCCACAGGTTGAGAGCCACTGCGCTAGATCTACCAACAATCAACAAGAGATGCGTAAGACATGTTTTGCTACTGACCAACAGTCATGTGGACGCTCGTTGCAATTCTTAATTTGTGCAATTCTTAATTTAGAACAATTTGTTTCTCAAGAATTTTCCCATCATATACAATCAATAAAAGCTTAAAGTGTGGGACTTTCATTTAAGACAAAACAAAAAACAAAAAAAATTCGTTACAAAGGGAACAAAATTTAAGAAAACTGAGAATCTATTAAAATTTTTTTTACTGTTCCGTCATAAATCTCATTTGTTGATTCAGTAATGCCTCTTGCATATGTAATAACATACCCGTATGTATGTACGTGTGTTTCTTCATGTCCGACTTTTGATGGAACCGCTTCCCACAGTATGGACAAGGGTATGGCCTGGTGTCGCTGTGTATCAGCATGTGTGTTGACAGGGTTGAGGACCGCTTGAATCTCTTACCACAATCTCTACACTGTGGAGGGAGGCTACAACTGATTACAAAGTTTTGTAGACACATGTTGGGCGACACATTTAAGGGACAATTTTAGGGGACATTTTTAAGGGACGTTTTTAGGGGACATTTTTAGGGGACAAAATTAGGGAACCGATTCACTGGACAAATTTAGATGGACACATTGGGGTTGGGGGAGGAGTTATTGACATGTTTCAGCTTAAAAGTTTTCGGTAAATTCGGATAGATCGTACCGCGGTTTTTTACCATAGAGAGCTACAATTTGATATATTGGTTGCCTGAACCCTAAATTTATCCCTAAACCTAACCTGAACCCTAAATCTAAATCTAACCTGAACCCTAAATCTATCCCTAAACCTAATGATGAGGTACGATCTATCTGAATTAGCCAAGTTTTCTTATGACATCATTAAGACACTGAAGATTAGAGCATACTATATACGATTGAATTCAGACATGTCTTAGAAAAGTTCAAACGCGTACCTGAAATGTCCGTTCCTTTGTAGACATGGAGTCGTTGACCCGAGCACTCGAAGACAGATTTAGAGGTACGTTGTTGGCGCAGTCACTTCCGTTAAGACAGGACATCGGTGACTGAACCGGAAGTGAAGAGAGGCTGTCTAAACTAGACGGCAGCAGGCAAGCGTCGTGCGACGGGTTGATCTGAGGTAGTTGAGGCGACGTCATGCGGCACAGTGACGCAGACGACAGTTGAGCGATCGGCGACGACGCCAGGTGTGAGCTGGGCGATGACGCCAGGTGCGAGAAAGAGCCGATGGGGCTGGACAGGGGCTCCGTCGGCGAGGGTGGCGTGATGGGGAGGGACATGGGGCGCATCGACGACCTCAGGTCGGGTAACTGTCTTCTCAACATGCCGTGGTATGGGGGCCTGGTCACACACCGCGAGCACTGGCACGGCAAGAAATCCTCTTTTCGTTCGAATCGAGTGTTGTCGTAATACGGAAGAGACTAAGGATAAAACAACACATTTAAAAGTAGGGCTGAGAAATATGGCTGAGACATATGGCTAAGAATTATGGCTGAGAAATAGGGCTGAGAAATATGGCTGAGAAATATGGCTGAGAAATGATGGATGAGAAATATGGCTGAGAAATATGGCTGAGAAATATTGGACAGGTGGATACTTTAGGTGGGTCAGCATTGTTTCGTAAAGGGATTTGACCCCTGCCATAAAAATTCCCACATCGCAACTCTTACTCTTGACATAATGTGTAAAAATATATTCCGTTACACACTTGGTGTCACTTTGTCAAAATGCTCTTACACAAGTTTGGCAAAATCGCATGTATATTATATTTTTAAAAATATTTTTTATTTTAATTCAAATAATTGAAAATAAGCCTTACTTACCTGTAGGAGATATGGGAATGCATTAGATTTCATCATGGAGTAGGTGTGCGCATGCGCGGCAATGTCATGATCCAGCGTCAGCCATGACAGGAAGTCGCCCAGAAATTCGCGTAGGTACTGGCTGTGCTTGAACTGCATGGCGGCTGGGGTCATCATGAACGGCGGGGAAACTGGGGGGAGAGACGGATCAAAATCAAAGACACGTCATTGGTTGTTTTAGTTCTTGTAGTTGATATCATTATTTTTGTTTTTACGCTGAAATTAAAACAAGTTCAAATGCCAGAGAAGTCGTGGTGGATTCATTTAAGTGATCCACCCAGAGAAGAAGGAAAAAAAGGCAACAGTCTTTCACAATTTCCCTTCCACTCCTTGGTGTGACACGAGGGAGATCTACCAAAGGCGTCTGGATCATCCGCGTGCTCCCATTTCCCTGGTTAACAAACGTTGAATGAGCTCAAAACCACAAAGACTTGCAAATAGCCGTACCGCACGACGGCAGCTGGTGTTTTCCATAGCATAGAACAACTCTACAATTTCGCCAAGAGTACCATCGCCACTGTCTGTAATTTTTAGTAATCGTTAAAATGAAAGCACAGTTTTGCATATGCTAACTGAGATGGTTAGGTAGAATAATGAAAGTGTCCTTTGATGGTAAATACAAATTGCATTTCTCTCAAGCTGTTCAAGGTGTATATCCATAATGGAAAGCAATTAAGATTATAGCGAGAGTATGAGAAATTAAAGTTGTGTTTGAGATGGTAGCGACGATATGATACTATATTGAATATGTCAAGATGGTAGCGAGAGTATGAGAAATTAACTATAACAAGATGGTAGCGAAAGTACGATCTGGGAATCCAAGCATGGACAAGAAAAAGCATTAGTTAGGTCTGAATGGAAGGAAGTAGTGAGGCGGGCCAAAACCCTACATGAGGTGTAGCGCCGCAGGCATGGGATGGATGGTTTGAGTGGAAGGAAGTAGTGAGGCGGGCCAAAACCCTACATGTGGTGTAGCGCCGCAGGCATGGGATGGATGGTTTGAGTGGAAGGAAGTAGTGAGGCGGGCCAAAACTCTACATGTGCTGTAGCGCCGCAGGGATCGGATGGATGGTAGCGAGATTTTATTTTAAAAAAGTATTCCCGATCGAGTGATCATCATTTATCTGTTCGTTTTAAATTTTTTCCCGCTCTAATGAAATCGATTGAGCAGGAACATGCACCATAAATGTTATACACTTTCAGTACACTTACTGTACAATTACTGTACACTCACTGTACGTTACTTTAGAGTTGTTGTTCATGCGCTTCGTTAATTTCCTCTGGTTCGTCTTTAATTGTTTACATGCGTATTTTTCCCCTTCGTTCCTTCTTTCTAATGTATCTGGTGTTCTTCGTGTTGACTTCCTACATTTTGTTTTTAGTACTCCTTTTTTAATGTTTTCTTTTCTTTTCTTTAATTTTTGTTTAATTAAAAAAAAATATTTAAAATTTTTTTTTTTTTTAAATTTTTCCCTTTCTTTTCGAACTATAGTTTTATGCGCTTTAAAATTGTTTCACTAAACTGCTTTCAATAGCTAATTTCAATAGCTAATTTTCAAAATCTTACGGACTGCCGTTGTCATCAAGAAGCTCTTCAAACGCAAATATCCCAGAAATGCAAAACCTGTAGCTCAGATTTCTGCCTTATCCACTCGCGGCCAGTACCTCCTGTCCCCCGCTGTTCCCTCCACCATTCACCCACCCGCCGTCCTCAAAACCGGTGCTACTTTCATTTAATCTCACCCTCACGTAGCCCCCCGGCCTAGCTATGATAATTTTTAGCGAAACCGCTCTTTGAGCCGCTAATCTTTGAGCCGCTAATCTTTGAGCTGGTAATCTTTGGCCACGCATACGATTTCTCATATCGTAAAGATAAAAGGCCGGAGCGATACTCCGGATCGTCTGCCACGTTCATTGTCTTGACCGCGCCGTGGCTGTCCCTTTCAAATGTAATAGACTTGCTGCACGCGCGCCTACCAACAATGGCGGCGTGGGATGAAGGGGGTCATTAATGGGATCGAGGGGATCATTATTAATATTTCATTAATCTTTTGGGAAGGGTGGAGAAATTACGGCAACGAAAATATGATTCTGTTTGGTGGGATTATGATTAGATCAGATTAACTTGCAGCTGTCTCTGTGACATCATGTCGCTTTCAAATGCTGGGGCCTTTAAAAATTAAGTCACTTTAACGCAGTATCAATTTATCATACTGCCGCTAAAGCACACCGTCACTTTGACAAACTATCACTTTGACACACTTTCACTTGGACACACTTTCACTTTGAAACAATTTCACTTGGACACACTTTCACTTGGACACACTTTCAATTGGACACACTTTCCCATGGACACACTTTCAGTTGGACACACTTACACTTTGACACACTTTCACTTGGACACACTTTCACTTGGACACTCTTTCACTTGGACACACTTTCACTTGGACACAATTTCACCTTGAAACACTTTCACTTTGCCACACTTTCTATTTGAAACGATTTCACTTGGACACACTGTTACTTTGATACAATGTTACTCTGGCACACTGTTACTTAAACGCGCTCCCCTCTACCAGGCTGCACTGTCACATTAAAACTGCGACCCTAAACTCTCTTGAGCGCATAATTAAAAAAAAAAAAACTTTTACTGGTGTGATGATAATCAAGGCAAGTCATTAACGTGCAATATTGAGCGCCGCCCTAAACGCAACTGATGGCGCCCCTCAGCGATAGATACCAACATGAAATGTCGCCCGCAGCCCCTCTACGCGCCCCCCCCCCACCTTATTTTTTTCTTCATTTATTGCTTAGCGACCTGCTGCCACAACGTTATGGTTTCGGATTCGGTCAGCAGATAATGTGGAGGTCTAAGCTCTCCCACAAGTCGCGTGGTTATATTAAATCTTGCGGTGCTGACACCGGTGCATGCACATCAACACTTGTGTCTTGTGAGATGTCCCTCACCTCAGTTAATCCTCACAGATTCGAAAGCTGTTCATCTGTCTCTCTTTACTTGCTTTGTGTGAACGTGTTTCGTCTGTGTTCATGGCGGCACCAGGTCTTGTAGAAAAAACAATGAGTAGATGCAATAGCACCTTCATTTTTACATTTTAGAGCTATGCAATCGTTAAATATTTGATAACACAAGATTTTAAAGGAAGGAAGGGGCCTGAGGGGCCTGAGTGAAGGGCTCGAGTGATGGGCCTGAGTAAGGGGCCCGAGTGAGGGGCACGAGTGATGGGCATAAGTGAGAGGCCCGATTGATGTGCCTGAGTGAGGGGCCTGAGCGAGGGGCCTGAGTTAGAGGCTTGAATGAGGGACCTGTGTGAGGGGCTTGAGTGAGGTACGTGAGTTAGTGGCCTGGGGGGCTTGAGTTAGAGACCTGAGTAAGGGGCCTGAATGGGGAGCCTGAGGGGCCTGATTAAATGGTCTGGGTGATTGGCCTGAATAAATGGCCTGAGAGAGGGGTCTATGTGAGAGGCCTGAGTGAGGGACCCATGTGATGGGCATGAGTGGCGGGCTGGGAATACGGAGGTTTAACATTCCCCGAAAAGTCCCCGAATGTAGTTCCCTGAAAGTAGTTCCCTGAATGTAGTTCCATGAATGTAATTCATTGAATGTAGTTCCCTGATTGTAGTTCCCTGAATGTAGTTCCCTGAATGTAGTTCACTTGGCATAAAGTCTATTGCTTTAATGTAAATGTCCTGCTCTATGACCTACTGTCTGGTAAGAAGAACGGTGAATAGCTTATGAATCGCTGTAGTGGTTCAGTGGCAATCTAATGGCGACTATTTAAGTAGGTCATTGGTTCACTGACAATCTAATGCATATTATTTAAGAAGGTCAGTGGTTCGGTTGCAATCTAATGGCAAATATTTAAGTAGGTGAGTGGTTCAGTGTAAATCTAATGGAAACTATTTAAGTAGGTCAGTGGCTATGTGGCAATCTAATGACAACTATTTAAGTAGGTCAGTGGTTCAGTGGGAATCTAATGGCAACTATTTAAGTAGGTCAGTGGCTCAGTGGCAATCTAATTGCAACTGTTTAAGTAGGTCAGTGGTTCAGTGGCAATCCAATGGGAACTATTTAAGTAGGTCAGTGGCTCAGTGGCAATCGAATGGCAACTATTTAAGTGGGTCAGTGGTTCACTGACAATCTAATGCATATTATTTAAGAAGGTCAGTGGTTCGGTGGCAATCTAATGGCAACTATTTAAGTAGGTCAGTGGTTGAGTGGCAATCTAATGGCAATTATTTAAGTATGTCAATATTTCACTGATCTTATGCATATTATTTAAGAAGGTCAGTGGTTCGGTGGCAATCTAATGGCAATTATTTAAGTAGGTCAGTGATTCACTGACAATCTAATGCATATTATTTAAGAAGGTCAGTGGTTCGGAGGCAATCTAATGCAGACAATTTAAGTAACTCAGTGGTTCAGTGGCAATCTAATGGTGACCTTTAAAGTAACTCTAATAAAGTGTCTTCTTATAGCTCAAGGGAGATATAATATGAAAATTCTTGAAATAGTCAGATATCACAAATATTCTTTATGTCTTTGGAGGTCTAATAAATATTATTATTTAGGTCAACCAAGATCTAATAAATATTCTTTAAGTTAGTTTGTGGGGATGTAATATCTAGCTATTCTATAAATATAGGCGGTAGCCAGTACGAATTACAAATATAAAACTAGCGATATTAACAAGAATATATTTATTGAAACCCCACCCTTTTTTTGGCGCCACTGCCAAGAGCAATATTTAATTTCTAGACCATCCTCGCTCAAGATAACTAACTCTTTGCATGATTTAAATACCCGCATTTCATGCCATCTTCTCTCCCTTTCCCACAACTTAACTCAAGGAGCCCTCGGACCAAGATCTCTGGGGATTTCTCGGAATAATACCCATAAAAACGTTTGGCGGGCCCCTAGCTGGGACCAACTGCTAATGGAATAATATTCAAAAATAATTGAGCTCAGCTGGAGAAATCGTATGCATTGCCTCCCTTACGAGATTGTTTTACAGTTGTCTCCCTCGGTCCAGATCTTTGAAGATTCGGATCACCATCAAATTCCCTCAGCAATCTTTTGTCTCGTCTCTTCCTCTATATTTCTCTTTCACATTCTCTCGCTGTGTGCCTTGTTCCTTCACTCTCTGTTTGTCTCTCTCATTCTTTTACCCCCCTCTCTGTCTCTTTCATTCTATCACTCTTTTTTTCTCTAATTCTCTCCCCCCCCTTTGTCTGTCTCTGTATAGCTCTCTCAATCACCTTCCTTCTGTGTCTCTGTGTCTCTCATTATTATCTCTCTTACTTTCTCTCTCTCTCCCTCCTCTCTCCTTATCTCTAAATCCCTTTCTTTCTCTCTCTCTCTCTCTTCCTTTTTATCTCATTCTCTTGTCCCTCTATCTATGTCACTCTCTGTATCTCTCTTTCTGTATCTTTCCGTCCTCTCTCTCCATCTCTCTCATTATCCTCTCTCTCTCTGCCTCTCTCATTCTCTTTTTTCTTTTACTCCTTCAACTCTCTTTCTCTCTCTCGCTCTCTCTGCCCCTCTCTCTCTCTTTCTGTCTCAATCTCAATCTCCCTTTTACTATACCTCTTAAACTTAATCTGTGTTACATTCTTACCTATTGAAGGACCAGCTTCCATTCACATTTCTCACAGAATTCAAAACAAAAATGTGTTTTCTGTCGACTTAGATTCGGCGAATTACTGGAAAGGAATGGGTTGCCTTAATTCATCACAGAAGCGGAAAGATATCTCAAAGAGTTGTGTGAGATCTACATACAATTTGATCGAGTTATTAATTTATTCATCGTGCTTATAGTAATAATTGTTTCTTACTATGCGCGTGTCTTTACTGAACTGGAATGATTATCAAAGTCAAGTCAACATTCTCTTGCTGAAATCTAAATAAATGCGCCTTAACGTTAGCTAAAGCTGCTTAAGAATAAATGGGTTAGGTGCACACGAAAACACCTTTCAATCTAACTTACTTTAATAATCCTGCCCCACGTTGATTCGTCCCTACCTCAATCCAGTCCCACATTAACTCCACCGAAGTTAGTTTAATCCAGTACCACATTAATCCTTCCCTATTTTAATCCGGTACCACGGTTAACAACTCTGAACTCATATGACGGTAACAACTATGAAGCCATTGGACGGTAACAAGTCTGAAGTCATATGAGGTTAACAACTCTGAAGTTTTGGGAGACAATTATTTTATACATACGAGTACATTTTTTTAAAAGCGTTTTGTAGTTTGTTGTTTGTTTTTTGTTATTTTAATATTTTTTAAAGAATAGTTTTTTTATTTTGCGTTTGTTTCCCCATTACTTGCTTGTGCAAGACTTGTTTTAAAACAGCGAGCCTTGACTTGCTTGCTACCAGATTTTTTTACAATTCAGTTTGACCGGATGTGACCCAGACAGTATTTTAAACTTTGGTCTCCTACACAAGGGAGGTCAGTCATTAGCAATGCAACTTTGGTTTTATTTTTCGTGGTCCTTGGTGAGAAGGGGTGGATTGGTGTGAGGGTGATGTGGTGTGGTGGTGAGGTGCTCTGGGGGTGATGTGGTGTGGGGGTGTGAATAGAGATCTCAAAAATTGATTGCGGTCGGCTTCTTTGGATTTTTTAAAAATAATTTAATTATTTGTTGGCTTTTACAAATCTGTGAGGCCGGTTCAGTGGGAAAAAGGTTAGGGGGGGTGGGTGGGGGTGGAGGTCATTGGGGTACTTTATCTTGGTGGCGTCCTAGTAAAGTCATTTGGGGTACACTTTTTTGGTGGCGTCACTCTAAAACCACCATATCATCATTCTAACACACCCATATCATCATTTTAACACACCAGTGTCATCACAATCTCAACTACGTTTATGGAATAATTGTGACGCCAGAATGTACACAAAATATTTGGTGATAAGCCTCTTTGTTGTTCTCATTAAATTGATTGCTACACAATTCTCTCTCATTCCTCGTAGTCCATTTCTCTCTCATTCCTCGTAGTCCATTTCTCTCTCATTCCTCGTAGTCCATTTCTCTCTCATTCCTCGTAGTCCATTTCTCTCTCATTCCTCATCGTCTCTCTCATTCCTCATCGTCTCTCTCATTCCTCATCGCCTCTCTCATTCCTCATCATCTCTCTCATTCCTCATCGTCTCTCTCATTCCTCGTCGTCTCTCTCATTCCTCGTCGTACTCTCCAACACCGCACTTCCTTACACTACAATGTAGTTCAGTTGTCTTCCTCGTCCAGAATCTTCTCTGTGAAAATAAACCCTTCAGCCACTGTGCAGTCTAAACTTCACTTTAATGGCCAAACCGCGGATCACAATGAGACCGCATTATGCTAAAACTGGCCATCCAATCAAATCATCGCCCCCTGGGGTGAGTTCATTTGTCTTGGGGGGAGTCAGGTCCATTATGGAAACAAGGCGAAACGTTGTGGGTTTTATGGGGCTAATTTGTGAATATGATCAATCTAAGGCGAAATCTGGCCGGCAATGATAGATGCTTGCCGTGGAAAAAGCAGAAATTTGTAATCTGAGAGTGGAACTCCGGTTGTTGTTTTTGTTTTTTTGTTTTTTTTTGGGGGGGGGGTGGATTTTGTGACACAAACATGTACTGGAGACAGTCTTGCTCATTCTTTTTTTATCACGCTCAAAGCAAAATTCGAACCGGGGAAGCTATAAGCTCGCTAACTATTAAGCAACACTATAATAATTTTATGTTATTTTTAAAGAAATCGCGAGTTCAAGTTGTATTCGGGTGGCGCGGGTTTATTCAATGTGTTGACCGGCACCCCAACGTATACAGCACTCAGAGAATCTTTGGGATGGGGGGCAAGCATTGTTTTAAGTTGATTGCCATGATAAACCGCACAGGGCCAGCACGATTGGGAGATTATGGAGATCCGGGCGCTGCTTGTTATTGTAATGTTGGCGTCCAGCTCGTACACTTGACAAAAGATGAGGGATTTGGGGCCGTGGAGATATCGTGGGTTGGAAAGTGGGAATTTTGTTTTCCTTTTCTTTTTTTCTTTTTTTTTTTCCTTTTTTTTATTGTTGCCAGTGATTTTTCATTCAACCTGTGTACCTAAAGATCCCAAATCAGTGTGTATAAGAATAGTTGTGGTTACCTAATTCTGGGATTACCAATACAAATGGTTGACAAGAGGGCCGACCCTAACAATTGCGGGGCCCTATGCGAAACGGACTGTGCGGGGCCCATTCTGGGTAGAGGATAAGGATAATAAGTGAAAATTAAGATTTTGTATTAGAAAATAAATTCGGGGCGAGGCCTATGAAAGTGCGGGGCCCATTGCGGCCACATAGGTTGCAGTGGCCTAAGGCCGTCCCTGGTTGACAAGATAGGTTGTTTGACCAGAAGGTGGTTTATTTTTGGTGTATTTTTAAACGCAACAGTTTAGCAAGAAACTTATGAGATTTGTGTTTTTTAATGTAAATCTTGCCCCCCCATGGCAGAATACTGAACCAAAATGTGCATCTAAAACAATAGAACTGATTTCCAATGAGATGTTCTGTGCTGAAGTTACAGCTTTATAACCAGGAGCCGCTGTGTGTATATATATATATATATATAGCAGATTGAGTCGCTGTGCGTATATGTAGCAGATTGAATCGCTGTGTATATATAGCAGATTGAGTCGCTGTGTATGTATAGAAGATTGAGTCGCTGTGTATTTATAGCAGATTGAGTCGCTGTGTATATATATAGCAGAGTGAGTCGCTGTGTATATATATATAGCAGATTGAGTCGCTGTGTATATATAGCAGATTGAGTCGCTGTGTATATATAGCAGATTGAGTCGCTGTGTATATATAGCAGATTGAGTCGCTGTGTATATATAGCAGATTGAGTTCCACTGTAGACTCAAGCCATAGACATGATAGTCATACACGTACAAAAAAACAGCTTCGAGAATTTCTGAGCTTCAGTCGTTCCATTGAGTGCTCTACGTTCGATGTCATTAACTAAACGGCTCCCCCCCCCCCTTTTTTCTTTTTTCCCCGGCCCCTTCCTCCTCAGTCTCCAATCTTCCCTTGCTTTGATCTAAACACAACTGCAATTCAGTTTGCGCAATTTCACCAAAACCAAAACGGGCCTAAAACTCCACGTCTCGGAGTTCTACAACTCCGTGGAGACCGCCTTCTAGGGAAACCGGGCCTCCGCCATTTTGCGACCCCGCGCAATGACTTGAGGGAATCGGCGCGGCCTCCTAGATGGGGCTCTCTGATTGATGAAACATGGCGCGCGCGTTTCTCGGCCCAGTGGCATATTAAATAATCTTAAACCACTAGAGAGCTTGGCCCCCACGCGAAACAAATGTTATTTCCAATGTTTCAGAAGCGTCCGCGGAGACCCGATGATGCCGTGAAAAGTCAGCTTGGTTCAAAACCGCGCTCTTTTGTAGTTGTGATGGGGGAGGGATTCCCAAAACGGAAAGCTCGGAGGGTCCCGATGCTGGTGATATGTCTTGATGGTCAGGACCAAACTAACAAGTCACACTAGTGTAAGTTCCGCTGTTCATTATTGCCTTAGGCTTTGTGAAAACGACTCATCGCTGTTTCGAAGATGTTTTTTTTTTAAAAAACGGTTTTTGAAGATGTAAAATCCAAAAATATTTTTAGAACCGCTGTAGTTCAGTAATGGAGTAGAGAAATTAATTTGTGCACGCGATTTCAGAAATTTCTTCCCCTTTTTGTCGAATCTCATAAAATTTTCTCTCGTTTTTTCTTCAGAAATAGAGAAAAAAACGTTGGTAATTTTTCAGATTTTATCGACATGAATTTCTTGTTATTCGCGATCACATCTTCATGCCCTTTTTAAAAAAAATCATGTTGAATGAAGAAAAAAAGTTCTTGAATATTAATTGTTAGCATGATCGGTAGGCCAAGCGGATTAAAATGAAAACAGATTGTAGAGGTGAATGAGAGGAAAATGGAATATTATAGAAATGTGGTGCTGGAAAGACAGATGTGGAATAAAAAAAAAATTTATTTTAAAAACTTTAAAAAATACTTTCTATCAAGGCAACTCAGCTGCCACGAGACTTGGCGAGACGAGGGGATCGCTTCGCGAGAAAAACGTTCAGCCGGGCGAAGAAGCCCTGTGTGTAAACAAAAGAAATACTCACCACGTCCATCAACACATGCACAAGTCAAATAAAAGTCTTAAAAAGCAAGATTGTAAGATGAGTTAAGTTCAGTTGAAGCTTCTCCAAAAGAACATTATCAAATATTTAATTTTTTTTTGTTTTTAAAGTTTTTTTTTTGGTTGGATTTTTTCACTTTGCGTTTGATGATGATGATTATGATGATGACGTTGATGATTAATATGATTATGATTATAGTTGATAATGGTTTTGATGAATGTAACTATGATAACGATTAAATTGATGCAAACAAAGCATTTGATTAGAGCAGCACTTACCCCTGGCTGCCTTTTTTTTTTTTTTGTGTTTTTTTAGGAACAGCTAAGAATTCAATTCAACTGGTTCTGAAATAATCGATTTCTGTGGAATTTTGAGGATTCGAATCTAGTGTTCTGAAATAATCGATTTCTGTGGAATTTTGAGGATTCGAATCTAGTGTTCTGAAATAATCGTTTTCTGTGGAATTTTGAGGATTCGAATCTAGTGTTCTGAAATAATCGTTTTCTGTGGAATTTTGAGGATTCGAATCTAGTGTTCTGAAATAATCGTTTTCTGTGGAATTTTGAGGATTCGAATCTAGTGTTCTGAAATAATCGTTTTCTGTGGAATTTTGAGGATTCGAATCTAGTGTTCTGAAATAATCGTTTTCTGTGGAATTTTGAGGATTCGAATCTAGTGTTCTGAAATAATCGTTTTCTGTGGAATTTTGAGGATTCGAATCTAGTGTTCTGAAATAATCGTTTTCTGTGGAATTTTGAGGATTCGAATCTAGTGTTCTGAAATAATCGTTTTCTGTGGAATTTTGAGGATTCGAATCTAGTGTTCTGAAATAATCGTTTTCTGTGGAATTTTGAGGATTCGAATCTAGTGTTGGTAAAGTTGTGGTTAATAAAAAGAATTATAGATCTGTGCATGGAGCGTGGAAAAATTCTTGTACCAAAAATTTAGACTTTATTTAAATGTTTAATGTGGTGGGCCCAAAATCTTTCATGATCCCCTTGCATGGGGGGAGACTATTTGTTTTCAGACGACTCGATTATCAGTCGTCAGATTGTCTTTCAATTCCGATTCTTGATTTTTTTTTTATTAACCGATAACAAGAAAGAAATGGAAAAATAACAAATGTGGGGGGGGGGGGAGAATGTGGAAATAACAATTGAAAAAAGTACAAATGAGGAAATAACAAGGGAAACATAAAATGGGAAAAGAGAATAAGGGAGGAAAAAAACACAATGGTACTAGACAAAATCAGGTGAGAGTTGAATTTCATGACCAAAAAAAAAAATAGATTTTATAGTCTCACCTGTGTTGTCTGAAGTCATCGGGGATAAGTCACGATCCAAAGGTGGTGTAAGTCTTACTGTGACGTCAGAGTGGTTTGAATTGTCATTTGATCCCGGTCTAACATGCGGCGGTGTCTGTGGCTCTGTGAATACAACCACAAATCGTTAGGTTGTGGCTGGGGGGAGGGGGGTTTGCACTTTTTTATTTATTTAAGGCCGGCACTACGTACACCGAGGTGGTGTACCTAGCAAAACCATGGACTTTGGCCTGCGTACACCGCGGCGGTGTACCTAACAAAACCATGGACTTTGGCCTGCGTACACCGAGGTGGTGTACCTAGCAAAACCATGGACTTTGGCCTGCGTACACCGAGGTGGTGTACCTAGCAAAACCATGGACTTTGGCCTGCGTACACCGAGGTGGTGTACCTAGCAAAACCATGGACTTTGGCCTGCGTACACCGCGGTGGTGTACCTAGCAAAACCATGGACTTTGGCCTGCGTACACCGAGGTGGTGTACCTAGCAAAACCATGAACTTTGGCCTGCGTACACCGCGGTGGTGTACCTAGCAAAACCATGGATTTTGGCCTGCGTACACCGCGGTGGTGTACCTAGCAAAACCATGGACTTTGGCCTGCGTACACCGTGGTGGTGTACCTAGCAAAACCATGGACTTTGGCCTGCGTACACCGCGGTGGTGTACCTAGCAAAACCATGGTCTTTGGCCTGCGTACACCGCGGTGGTGTACCTAGCAAAACCATGGTCTTTGGCCTGCGTACACCGCGGCGGTAAATGCAGCAAAACCATGGTCTTTGGCCTGCGTACACCGCGGCGGTAAAAGCAGCAAACCATGGTCTTTGGCCTGCGTACACCACGGCGGTAATTGCAGCAAAACCATGGTCTTTGGCCTGCGTACACCGCAACGGTAAATGCAGCAAAACCATGGTCTTTGGCCTGCGTACACCGCGGCGGTAAAAGCAGCAAACCATGGTCTTTGGCCTGCGTACACCGCGACGGTAAATGCAGCAAAACCATGGTCTTTGGCCTGCGTACACCGCGGCGGTAAATGCAGCAAAACCATGGTCTTTGGCCTGCGTACACCGCGGCGGTAAAAGCAGCAAACCATGGTCTTTGGCCTGCGTACACCGCGGCGGTAAAAGCAGCAAACCATGGTCTTTGGCCTGCGTACACCGCGGCGGTAAAAGCAGCAAACCATGGTCTTTGGCCTGCGTACACCGCGGCGGTAAAAGCCGCAAAACCATGGTCTTTGCCAGTCTTTAACTATATGCATGCGGTTCTTGTAAAGTTAATATTAAACTCTTAAAAACTATTTATTTAAAAATTATTTAATGCCTGCAAGATTAAACAAAAGTACAACTGATATTTTTATTGTGCTCATGGGCTTGAGCCCTGCATGAACGCAAGGGAACAACGTTTCTGTAAAACTGTAACTGTAATTTTTTTTTTAAATGGGTAATACGGTAATATACATTTTTTTGTGTTGTATTTTGGGGGTTGGGAGGAAGATATTTGGGTAAGTTCTACAATTTTGTAAAAAGCAAGCATTTCTTAGTATTTTATTGGTCGTATCTGGCCTCTTCGTAAGTGAAACTCATTTTCCTAACCTGTGGCGTACCCCCCACAAATATTATTGATTGCACAGATTTGTAGGTTCAAGTTGGCTTTAATAGATGTATTTGAGTGTCAGAAATTCCAGATAATTATTAAATGTACGTTCTTTGATTGATTTATTTGAGTACTTATATAGCGCGCATTTCCATGCTATATGTTAACATGCTCACGGCGCTCCGACTCCGATGTCCTAAAATGTCCTGTCAAGAAATTACACACTTTTAAACTTAAACAACTGAGTTTGTTTTTAGTGAAAAAAGTTCAGCTTCTAAACAGTCCAAGAAACTTTCAGATCCAAAAATATCAGCTGGTATGCCACCAGCTTGCAATCCAGGAACATAATTTGAAGAAAACATGTAAAAAATGTGCGAGATATTTCACTGCTGCCTGCTAGGCGCACTGGAACTCTCATCACTGTTATAGCACGCAACAAGACATTGGATCTGCGGCACAGTAGGTAGAGGAGCCAAGTGTCAAGTGAACTGGGTATAATGTCAGAAGAAGGAGCTGGTTACCTTCAATTTATCATCATACGAAAGGAAAAATACGTATCTCACCTCCGACAACCGCTATACGCAGCAGTATGCAAATTATCAAAAATCATCAACGTCCTCCTTCTTCCATAGTGCGTAAATGGATGGACCTATATACTATAATCATATTGCCTATATATCATACGATCTATATTTGTTTTCTCATTTCTTATTATTTTCAAATTCAACATATATATAGGCCTACTTAAAATATTTCAGTTGCTACAAAATATTTTTAAAAATATAATATAATTACTGTTACAAATGAACATAATAAATTAAATATAAAATATTCTTTTAAATAAAATGAAGAAGAAAAAAAAAAAAGGTAAAGCTCGATCCCTATCTAGTAAATCATTTAAGATTCCTTAGCGTCTACTCTACCACAAGACCACACAAGTTCACATCCAACGTCAGTACCTTAAAACCAGGTCAATGGTAAATGTTTGCCGCGGTGTACGCAGGCATAGGTCCATGGTTTCACTAGATACTCCGCCGCGGTGTACGCATCCACTTCGTTTATTTAATAGTACGTTGTATGCTGCTGAGACAGTATGCGTGCGGTAACATATGTGCCATATTTAAATCATTACGTTGGATAGACATCGCCTCAAGTGGGAGTCGAATTTCTTCAAGAGCAAAACCTGTACACGTACAGTAAAACATATATACATTCAATAAAACCTCTATAGATATAGTAAAACCTATTGTATTGTATGGCATCTTTCCGTCTACGAGAGACGATTTATTTATCTTTTTAGATTGCAGGTCTTGGTGTGGCTAGTGAGACCAATCCTCGAGTGGCAGTCTCTTTTGCGTGTCCCACACACGAATGCGTGGGAGCAGTGTTTTCTGGCCTTCCTCTGCGCCCTCATTACAGCTGTCGCCGCCCTGTTTTGCTGCTCGGGACGTAGTGATCCTTCTTTCACGATGTCCCGCCATGTGGATCGATCCTCCGCCAGGTCCTCCCAGTTTGAGATGTCGATGTTGGCCGCCATTTGGATCGATCCTCCGCCAGGTCCTTCCAGTTTCAGATGTCGATGTTGGTCGCCTTCATGTCTCTTCTGAATATGTCTATGTATCTGAGACGAGGTCGTCTAACCGACCTCTTCCCTGTCGCCAGCTCGCTGTATAGCACGTCCTTGGGTATGCCAACAGCTTGCAATCGCTTGAGGCGTCTTAGAATTAATATGGCCTGAACGCTGCACATGTTTGTTTGAGACCGAACATCCGTGTTGGGGACTTTTTCTTGCAATTTGATGTCAAGGATGCGGCGCAGGCATCTGAGGTGGAAGCAATTGAGCCTTCTTTCGTGCCTGATTTATGTGGTTCAAGACTCGCATCCATAGAAGAGTGTGCTCAGTACGCAGGCCTGGTATACCTACAGCTTAGTTCTTGCTGTCAGTTTAGTCAAACCTTTACAAATTTAGTAATACCTATCCAATCATATTCTTCCAAAAGATGTTTCCACGAAAGTCTAACAGTACAAATAGTTTATTTTATATCACTGAAAGTCTGTCAATCGCTCACTTTATTTCACTGAAAGTCTGTCAATGGCTCACTTTATTTCACTGAAAGTCTGTCAATGGCTCACTTTATTTCATTGAAAGTCTGTCAATGGCTCACTTTATTTCACTGAAAGTCTGTCAATGGCTCACTTTATTTCACTGAAAGTCTGTCAATGGCTCACTTTATTTCATTGAAAGTCTGTCAATGGCTCACTTTATTTCACTGAAAGTCTGTCAATGGCTCACTTTATTTCATTGAAAGTCTGTCAATGGCTCACTTTATTTCACTGAAAGTCTGTCAATGGCTCACTTTATTTCACTGAAAGACTGTCAATGGCTCACTTTATTTCATTGAAAGTCTGTCAATGGCTCACTTTATTTCACTGAAAGTCTGTCAATGGCTCACTTTATTTCATTGAAAGTCTGTCAATGGCTCACTTTATTTCACTGAAAGTCTGTCAATGGCTCACTTTATTTCACTGAAAGTCTGTCAATGGCTCACTTTATTTCACTGAAAGTCTGTCAATGACTCACTTTATTTCACTGAAAGTCTGTCAATGGCTCACTTTATTTCACTGAAAGTCTGTCAATGGCTCACTTTATTTCACTGAAAGTCTGTCAATGGCTCACTTTATTTCACTGAAAGTCTGTCAATGGCTCACTCAGTGCAGACCTATCCATGATTTACCATGATATTTTAGTAATACCATCATTGTTCCCCGTGACATTCCCACGCATTATCGCTTCACAAAACCCCGCACGGCAACGCATGGGAAACGCATGGCAACGCATGGGCAACAAACTTTTTAAACTCCTCCACTTTTAGTGTGAAGATCCCCATAAAACGGAAGTGTCGTCGTCACGCGTCGTCACGTCGGCTCTACTGCGCATGCCCGAGATCCGGCACACAAAAGAAATCAAGGTACAGAGACAGTAAAGGAAAGAAAACCCCTAGTGTTACATTTCTAAACAGAACAAGCAGCGATTCTCACCCTGGGGTCGGTATGTTACCGAGGGGGGGGGAGGGGGGTTGCTGCCTTAGTTTTAAAAATACTTCAATTTCAATTTATTGACAAGAAGAAAAAAAAATTTCAACTGATTTTGACACTGATTTGAAATTATTTTATATTAACAAAAGGGGGGGGGGCCTTTAACACAAGAGCGGGGGGGGGGGGGCGTTAACAAGACTTGATTCAGTAGCCAAAAATGGTAATTGACACATCATCAGTGTATGAGCAACTTATGTCCTAGCTTTGTATGCCATGTGACACATAAGACACAATCACTAAACTAACATATGCAAACATACCATTCCTGGCACATAATGTGACATACACAGACTTAAACAACACACAATCATTTTTTATTCACGAAAAGTTACAACTTTCATTTCTTATATCCAATTCTAACAATATTTTTTAAATTTTTTTAATCTTCAATCCAATAGATTAAAAGTAAAGCAAAAAAACAACGAATTATTGTAAGTTTTGAAAAATAGGCTGAGGGTGAGTTTGTTTACATCTTATATATATATAATATATATATATTTATTATACTTTTTTTTAAAACGATCCCTTGATGGGAAAATATCTTTGAGAACCCCTGTAGCGTAAAACCGTTTTCTTTGCACGTGACTGATAGCATCAGTAACTATTTTATTGTTATTTTTTTTCCTCTCCGCTTATGAAATATTTAGTGACTCTCAACACAGACGAGAAAACCCCCCACTTCCTTTTTTTTTTCCTTTCCTCGGTACGCCTTCAAACGGACATCTTTTATTTACAAGATTTCTTTTCCTGTCTTCACGCTCGGCTTCTAACACGATTGATGGCAGTTCAAGGACGCCATTGCGGCGGTACGGTTGCATGCACGTCACTGGGCGGGACGAGCACATTGACATATTCACCACACTGCTGTGTATTATGGGATATGATACTTACAGATTCGAACATTGTATTTCAGACATGTATCGATACTCTTGGTGCTGGACATTAGCTGAATCTGATTTAGCGAAACGTCCTTTTTTTTCCGGGACAAGATGAACTGTAGAGACTTGTGATACCCAAAATAAATTTTAGATAAAGATTTAATCCGAAGGGTACAATGTAAGGTGACACCAATGGTACAACGTAAGGTGACACCAATGGTACAACGTAATGTGACACCAATAGTATAATGTAAGGTTACACCAATGGTACAATGTAAGGTGACACCAATAGTACAATGTAAGGTGATACCAATGGTACAATGTAAGGTGATACCAATGGTACAACACAAGGTGATACCAATGGTACAACGTAAGGTGACACCAATGGTACAACGTAAGGTGACACCAATGGTACAACGTAAGGTGACACCAATGGTACAACGTAATGTGACACCAATAGTACAATGTAAGGTTACACCAATGGTACAATGTAAGGTGACACCAATAGTACAACGTAAGGTGACACCAATGGTTCAACGTAATGTGACACCAATGGTACAACGTAAGGTGACACCAATGGTACAACGTAATGTGACACCAATAGTACAATGTAAGGTTACACCAATGGTACAATGTAAGGTGACACCAATAGTACAATGTAATGTGACGCCAATGGTACAATGTAAGGTGACACCAATAGTACAATGTAATGTGACGCCAATGGTACAATGTAATGTGACGCCAATGGTACAATGTAAGGTGACACCAATGGTACAATGTAAGGTGACACCAATAGTACAATGTAATGTGACGCCAATGGTACAATGTAAGGTGACACCAATAGTACAATGTAATGTGACGCCAATGGTACAATGTAAGGTGACACCAATGGTACAACGTAAGGTGACACCAATCGCCCAATCTTCGGTGAATTGTTATTTACTATTTCACAGCAAGCTAAGCCGAGTGGTCTAAACTGGCTCAAACCAAATAGCTGATGGTCTGGAGTTCCATCCCCACCACAGCCAACAGCCCAAGCACCCCGGGTGGATGGGACTCGTCAGCCCTGGACGGCAACTCATCTAAGAGATGGGACTCGTCAGCACTGGACGGCAACTCATCTAAGAGATGGGACTCGTCAGCCCTGGACGGCAACTCATCTAAGAGATGGGACTCGTCAGCCCTGGACGGCAACTCATCTAAGAGATGGGACTCGTCAGCCCTGGACGGCAACTCATCTAAGAGATGGGACTCGTCAGCCCTGGACGGCAACTCATCTAAGAGAAAGGAAACTCTGAATTCAGTAGCCAGAATGATCAATAAATTGATCGAGGGTCCTCAAAATATACGAGGATGAAGCTGTTCTCAGTGGTAGATCAGTGGCGTAACTACACTGTTAATAATTCAATGTTATTTAACAGGTATAAAATGTAATAAAACTCTATATTGCTGTAAATGATAATTTCTTACTGTTAATTTTAAAAAAACAGTAAGTTAAAGTATTAAATTTTTTTTTACAATAAAAATATGTAAGAAGCCAAGCGTTTAAAAAGTTGAACAACATCACAATTACTTGCATCAATAAGTTTGTCGTAGTTAAGCACACTATTTTTACTTATTTGTTTTAATTAATTTTAAAATCGATAAAATATTTACTAGAAAATAAATAACGTTTGCAGAGCTATGCAATTAATAATTAGAAAAAACTTTATTTCGCCCCTTTCAAAATTCGAATTTTTACATTAAACCGGGGATTCTTCTCAATGGAGGTTGGCGTTACTTTTACTGATTTGAAATTGAAATTTTCGGCTAACGTTTCGCTTCCAGTAGAAGATTGAAACAGGTAATAGTATCATTGCTTGAAACATGTAATAGTATCATTGCATTAAATGTAATTTATTTTTAACTAAGTATTATTTCAATTAATTTAAAATTGAAATCGAGTTGATCGGTAATAGTTCTATCGAGATTATGTTTTGAATATGAAGAAATGATGGCATGATGGACTATACTATGGCGACTATGGCCATGAGTAGTAAGAGTATGGGTGGCTGGTGGATGAATATCGGTAATTTAATAACATATTACTAATCTAACAAGATTAGACCAAACTATAGTCTAATATGGTTAGTTGGTTAGGCTTATAGTTTTAATGGATTAGACTTAGACAGAATGCCACATGGCGAAACATTTAATTTGTAAATATAATAATAAAAATTGTTATAAAAGTAAAGGAGGCCTAAGCCAATTATTATATTATTATAAAAATAGGTAGACCTATGCCAAATCATTCACAGGCTTTAAGATTGAATATGTTAAAGTTAGGACATAGAATATTTAACAACTCTTTTTTAAACTTTAAAAATATCGTCAGACTTAGAGCCTGTTTTAAAAAACTAGTTTACTTTATACAATAGTAATTTAAAAGTAGAAATGCCCTAGTTTTGTTAGGTCTATGCCTAGCCCATATGACATGTTTTAAAACAATTTTCATTTATTTTCAAACTTAGGTAAAGAGGAGAGACACTGACCGGCCGGAGGCAAAAACGTTAACCCTTCCAGCAAAAATACAAGTCTCAACAAAGTGTTTTCTGTATTACATCACACAGTGGGAATCTTTTAGGTCTTATTGAGCTTCTAATCTTGGAAAATTCAATTCAACAATGAATGAACATCTACGTGTAAGCGTTAGAAAATTTTAAATAAAACACTAGACACTAGTTAACAATATTTTTTTGTCGCAATAATGAAAGAGGCATTTACAATTTTAGTTAGGCTTAACACAGACTTTACAACTACAACTGATATTGACTGTGCAAGTTTATATGTTCTTTATAAAAATTAAACTTTACTAAGTTTTTATTTTGGTTAGAGTTAAAGAGCAAGTTGACTGTTAGTATAGTGGGTCTAATGTTTATATCTACAAAAAATTTGGCCAGTATTAATTCATGTAGGAGAATAATACAAGCCTATTAGTAATTGGGCATTGGATTTTCTAAATCTATTTTTCTTTTAAAAATCTAAACTCATTCAGGACTCATCTAACATTCATATTGAAAAAATACTAATTATTTAGGCTTGTTTTTACCATTTATGAAATGATTCACTATTCAAATTTCAGTTTCTGTTAGTTCTGTTGACTAATCCATAATATATGGAGATTTTTGATGGCACATAGGATATTATGATGAGATTTAAACTTGCTTCAAGACCTATGAAGGTAAAACTTTTAATTTGAGTTTGTTTTATTTAAATGGTAAGGTTATTTGATTTGATAAATAAAAATATAATAAATTTAAAAAAAAATATTTTTGTGTTTAGTCTGGTTGAAGTAGTCTTTACATTTAAATTCCACAATTGAGGATTTTTTTGTATTACATATCAAGAAAATACTGTTTTAGCTCCGCTTGGAATTAATGAAGTGTGTATGTATACATATATATTGTTTTGTATCGCATATACCGGTACACTGTACTTAAGCAATGGAGAAATACTGGTTATTTCGGTAACTCTTGTTGTTAGGGTGATACAGTAATTATGTTACTTTCATGCAAATGACTAATGTTTGTGACGTACATATCATATATTAGATATAAAAGTGAGCAAATTAAATTTTTAAGTACTATGGTATAGTCAAAGCATCCCATCTTATAGCATTGTGAATGCATCTGCATGCTTTTAATTTATACCTTCAGTTTGTATTATTTGTATAGAATCATTTGTCCGATATATTTACAAGATTTGAATCAAATCTATCACTAAAAATCTAAAAACATTGTTATTTTCATCCTGATTTCATCTGTACAATTCAACAGCAGTCCAGTTTAATAGACAGCTTGTTAAATACCCTTGAGTCTCATGGGACACCCTACCACCTAGTATCAAGAAATGAAGAGATATCTCCATCTTTTCAAGAATTTCTCAAGATTCTTTATAATGCAACAGTGGACTTTTTAATGGGGTAAGTCCCAGTATATAGTACAACATGGAAATAACAGACTTTAAATAGCACTGATGCTAACATTTGCAACACTTCACGCAAATGCAACCACATTCTGATCTACCCACATTCCCACATCAAATGCAACCACATCCCCACGTCAAATGCAACCACATCCTGATCTTCCCACATCCTTACGTCAAATATATATATATATATTGTTTTGTATCACATATACCGGTACACTGTACTTAAGCAATGGAGAATTACTGGTTATTCCAGTAACTCATGTTGTCAGGGGGATGCAATAATTATGTTACTTTCATGCAGATGACAGTAATGTTTATAATGTACATATCATACATTAGATATAAAAGCGAGCAAATTAAATTTTTTAGTATAGTCAAAGAATCCCATCTTATAGGATTGTTAATGCATCTGCATGCTTTTAAATTTAATTTATACTTTCATTTTGTATTACTTTTATAGACTCATTTGTCCCATATCATTACAAGATTTGAATTTTGAATCAAAACTATCACTAAAAATCTAAATACATTCTGTTATTTTCATCATGATTTCATCTGTACAATTCAACAGCAGACTAGTTTAATAGACAGCATGGTGAATGCCCTTGAGTCTCATGGGACACTCTACCACCTGGTATCAAGAAATGAAGAGATATCTCCACTTTGTGGACAAGAATTAATCAAGATTGTTTATAATGCAACGGTGGTTTTTTAATGGGGTAAGTCCTAGTATACAGTACAACATGGAAATAACAGACTTTAAATAGCACTGATCCTAACATTTGCAACACTTAACGCAATACTTTTAAACCTGCAATAGAAACAAATGTTACTCCAGTTTCAACAGCATGTGTTTTAAATATGTTAAATTGCGAATTTTAGATGTATATATCATTCTTATTTGTAAATTTAACTTTGGAAAAGATTGTGTCCATTCTTAGGGCCACTGATCTATATGTCATTAAAATTGACATCATTTAGCCTCTGATTGTTTCATAGCCTTTTAATATGTCATATTTTATTAACTGGTACCTGATATAGACAAATTTTAGGGTTGCTTTACTTAGGTTATTTTACATGTCAATTTTTAAAAAAAATTTCAGTTCCTATTCTGATGACAAAGTGAAATGGATTATATATCAAGATTGTTTATAATGCTTTAGTGGAGTCTTATTCTAAATGGTAAGTCCCATGAAATTTTTTTTGAAAATAACTTATCTTGGGCATTTTACAGACTCATTATTTATTCTTACTAAAATCTTACTCTAATATAGGGGAATTTCTTTAACTTTCAGGTCACCTTTTATTTTTCAGTATTTCTCCATAGCATTTTGCCTTGTTCCCCTACCCCCCTCTCTCAAAACCAACCTTTTTCAAACTAAGAATAAAAAAACTCCTTTTTAGAACACAAATCAAATGCTTTCTTATATAAAATGAGTACTGGTAGTGGAAGAAAGTTTAGACATCTTTTATGTGACATCAACCTTTTATGGTGATAAGGCTGGGCATGGACCAAAGAATTTAGGTAAAAGTACATAGTCTTACTTGATGTATGCAGTGAAGCCTGGATATCATGGACCTTTTAAATAGCACTTATCCTGGCATATGCAATAACTCACAAATGTAATTATAGTTTCACCTACAAAAAGCACAATTTTTACGTGAGTTTTAACAGTATGTGTCATTAATTGGTTTTAATAAGTTTTATTGTAATTTGTGTAGATGTAGATATCATTCTATTTGCTAATTTTTTAGCTCTTGGAAAGATTTTGTCTACCGGGTATATGTTGTTAAAATTGACATGATTTAGGCTGCTTAGATTGTTTTATGTCTTATTATGTGCCATATTTTATGAACTGGTACCTGATAATGATGTATAGTATTCTAGAGTTGCTTTACTTAGATTGTTTCAATGTCATTTTTTTTTTTCAGTTCCTGTCCTGATGACAAAGTGAAATGGATTATTCATCAAGATTGTTTATAATGCAATGGTGGAATATTATTCTAAAGGGTAAGTCCCATGGATTATTTTTGAAAGGTGGCTTATCTTGAGGCTATTACCTATGTGCTTCCCTACATGTGATGGCAATTAGAATATTTGAGAGGGGGGTTGTGACATTCTTGCTGTAATGGAGAGGAATGTATTAAAATCTTTTGGATCACCTTCTAACTATGGTATTTCTCCATAGTGATTTTACCTGTACCCTATGCTACATACTACAGTATTTGTTTTCTAGGGATGTTTTTAACCCTTTTTGGTTCATTGATTTTTTAAATTCAATATTTCCTTATATAATATGGGTATTGCTAGCAAGATAATTCACCTTTCAGGTGACATAGACTTTGAGCGTTACCGGGTGGGGCTTCGACCACAAGTTTGGGAAACACTGCAGTATACATTATGTATAGAATCCAACCTGGATATGACAAACCTTGACCAGTTTTTTTGCCCATGACTTATGCTCTAACTGACCGAGACATGGAAATATTTTACAACTCTTTGCTTAACCTATGAATAACACCAACTTTGCTTTGTTCCCTGTGTAATATTATATTTACAGGTTCATTGTAATAATTTTGTAGAGGTCGATACCATAGCTCTTTGCAAAACTTTAGTTAGCTGGTATTGATCAGATTTTAAGATTAGAAGAGCTGCTATACTTGTGTTTTAGAAATTCATTCATACTCTATTTTTGTGAATTGATACTAGTATTGTATATAGCCTATTTTAAGTTTGTCTTTACTTATTTAGTTTTAATTTTCAACTTTAATATTTATAATGATTTTTTAATTTTCAGTTCCTCTTGTGATGACAAAGACTAATCAATTGATATGGATCTTCCAAAGTAGTGCTGGAGTGTTTTGCCATTTTAACAAAGGTTAGTCCAAGAACTTTTTTACTTTTGCTGTTGAAAAACTGGTTAACCCATTCATCAATCCCATAGCGGTTAAATCCGGCCAGTACTGATTCAATCCCACTGCAACCAAATCCAGCCACTCAACCCTTTGTTTACACGTTTCTAAATAGAAGGGAGAAGTCTCGCCATTTAACCGGAAACCTCGCTAGAAACGAGACCAAAGGAGATAACTCTTTTTTAAATATTTTTATTTATTGTCCGAGGAGTGTTCATTATTTTAAAAGCAGATTTTTTATTTTAGTGTTATGATCATTTGTATTCAAATACATCGTTGAAAGTTGACTTTTATATGAACTTACACAAGAGAAGCACTAGGAAATAATGTTACACAACACATATAGCAACTATTTTTGAATGTAAATCAATTCATATACCGGGTAATTATGCTGTTAAATAGATTTGTTTTAAAAAAATGTTCAAAACCTTTCTACGGTAAGGGTGTAGTTGCTCCCCTTTGGTTGGGGGGATAATGATACAATTTCTGATTGAGTGGGTAAAGGTCACCTTGTAACTCCCATTTATCATGTTAGCCCGAGTTTGTAAAATAGGTTTTTTTTACTTTAAAAAAAAATTAGAGTTATAAAATGTTTAATTGTGGGATATTCTCTTGGCTAATTCTGTAGTGCAGTGGTTCCCAAACATTTTGTCTCCCAGGGTCATTTCTATTATCACTTTCTAAGGGGTACCGTACTCAATGTTTTATGAGTTATTGATGTTTAGTAATGTTATGGGGTAGGGATTGACAGCAACCCCTGCAAAATGCATGCAGAGCCTGCAAGCCTTAGGAGGTTACTACTCTACTGCAGTTTTAATGTATAGCTTATTTATTTAAAGGTAAATGAAAGTAAATGTGTTAGTTGAGTAGCATTGTTGTCTATTAAATTGTGTTAACCCATTCAATCCCGTGGCGACCAAATCCGGCCAGTACCGATTCAATCCCATTACGGCCAAATCCGGCCACTCAATCCTTTGTTTACACGTTGCTAAAAAGGAAGTGGAAATCTCACTATTTAAACGTAAATCTCGCTAGAAACGAGACCAAGGGAGATTACTATCTTTTTAAAAATATTTTTTTTTAATGGGTGAGGAGTATTCATTATTTTAAAAGCAGTTTTTTTATTTTAGTTTTATGATCATTTGTATTCAAATACTTGGTTGAAAATTGACTTTTAGGAATTTACACAAGAAAAGCATTAGGAAATAATGTTACATAACATATAGCAACCATTAATGGATGCAAATCAATTTATTTCATATGATCATACTGTTCAATAGATTTGTTTTGAATTTATTTCAAAACCTACCCACGTTAAGGGTGGAGTTGCTCCCCTTTGGTTGGGGTCTCCAATTAAAAATTTCTGAGCGCCCTGGATTGAATGGGTTAAATATAAACAATAGTAAATGTGTTAGTTGAGCAGCATTGTTGTCTATTAAATTGTGTTAAAATCTGTTTTTGTTTCATTCTCTCTTTAGTGAACGGTACATTTTCTAAGCATGGTGATGCCACTTTTTGAAAGACCAGTTAAGATGGCAGTATTGTACAGACACGTTGAGATGGCATTATTGTACAGAAACTTTGAGATTGCGGTGGACTTTATTGGACAATCAAGTTGAGAAGGCAGTATTGGAGAGACTAATTCCCCAGACAAGCTGCAAGTCGGGGAGTCATGTCACTGACGAAGACTTAGGCTGAATTTAATTTTTCAATCCGAAAATGGGAATAAATTTTGTAACTTGCTTGAGAACATTTCTTATTTTATTGTATACTTCTTATTTTATTTGTTGTTTAATTAAAATCACCTAATATTAAAGGATGGGGGTCGGCACTATATAAAGAATATACCTGGGGATTTTTGGGTTTTTTTTAAAAAAAACGGTAACTTATTGTAGGTTACCGTTAACGATAAACTGAAAAGTAACAGCATATTATCGCTAAATTACTGTAGGCTGATAACGATATGCTATCGCTTTCTCAAAGTAAAAACAGTAAGTTACTGGCAGCTTGTACACAGTAAGTTACTGTTTTTGAGGGGTACTTTTACGATAGATTATTAAGAGTGTAGGGTTAGTGCTGCCCCCTTCCCCTAGTCCCTAAGTAGGGGCGGAGTATGATGTTATGAAGTGACGCAAGCTATGTATCCACAATGCTACAATATCAAAGCTGTAGTCAGAACTGTACAGTAGTATATGCTATGAAAGCTATCAAAGCTGTACCCAGAACTGTACAGTAGTATATGTTACGAAAGCTATCAAAGCTGTACCCAGAACTGTACAGTAGTATATGCTATGAAAGCTATCAAAGCTGTACCCAGAACTGTACAGTAACATTTGTTCACGGCGTGCGTGTCTACTATAAATTGACTGTTGCCGGTACAACTTGCTGCGACTGTCCCGGGCACTAATTGTGCAAGCAATCAAAAGCATCTCACTGGACCGCGTCTCCTTTGAATCAGACTCAAGACTTTTGAAACGAGAAGTTGCCGAGAGAAATGAAACCTATTCATTATTGAGATCGCAAAAAAAAATCTGTTGCAAAGGAAATCAGGCGGTTTGAAGTCGCATGTAGTCATTTCAATCACGTGTTGGGATGGCAAACGTGGGGGGGGGGGGTTTTGCGGGGAGTAGAGGGGGGCGGACGGGACACACAAGAGTAATCGATTATGTCGGTAAAGGAACGCCATTTCTCCTTGTTCAGGGTTGAAGTTTTTTTTTTTTTTTTTTTTTTAAAGACACCCTCAACACCTTTTGTTGTCCTTTTGTCAGCTTTTCAAGACGTGTTCACAGCGCATCAATTTTTCACACGGGGGCCACCGTTTCATGAAACATTTAGAAGTCGCCGATGTGACAATAGCTGGAGTGAGACCAAGTGCCGGTGTTAGTGTGACCGTATCGTTTTCTAAGGATGTGCCGCCATATATTTTAGTAAGTTGTGTTCGGATCGGTTGGAAAAACCCGATTGTTGTGGTGGAAAATCGTGTTCGACAGAATGATGCCTTGTTTTGTTTGTTTTTTTGGTTTTTTCTTGAGGATTCAATCTCCCGATTCAACTTTGGGGAGAAGACTTTTGAGGGGGGGTAAATAAAAGAGGAGAGGGGGGTGGGGTTTAGACATTTGTTGATAAAAATGAGTTTTGTTTCGTCTTAATTCTAAGACGTGTGCTTTTAAGAAATCGTGTTCTTGGTTTTTTTTTACCGCATCTTCGACTTCCGTCACGCTGTTTTGACTTTTCCTTGTTACTGGATTCGGAGTCTGCAATGGGTTTAACTGACCTAGTTTGATATTTATCTTGGAAAGGACGAATACTGTGATGGTGGGTCGCAGTCGATTCTTGTATGTGAGTGTGCGGGAGAGATGGTGTGGGCTGTAGCCAGTTCTTGTATGTGAGTGTGTGGGAGAGATGGTTTGGGTTGTAGCCAGTTCTTGTATGTGAGAGTGTGGGAGAGATGGTGTGGGTTGTAGCCAGTTCTTGTATGTGAGAGTGTGGGAGAGATGGTGTGGGTTGTTGTCAGTTCTTGTATGTGAGAGTGTGGGAGAGATGGTGTGGTTGTAGCCAGTTCTTGTATGTGAGAGTGTGGGAGAGATGGTGTGTGTTGTTGTCAGTTCTTGTATGTGAGAGTGTGGGAGAGATGGTGTGGGTTGTAGCCAGTTCTTGTATGTGAGAGTGTGGGAGAGATGGTGTGGGTTGTAGCCAGTTCTTGTATGTGAGAGTGTGGGAGAGATAGTGTGTGTTGTAGCCAGTTCTTGCATTTGAGAGCGTGGGAGAGATGGTGTGTGTTGTAGCCAGTTCTTGCATGTGAGAGCGTGGGAGAGATGGTGTGTGTTGTAGCCAGTTCTTGCATGTGAGAGCGTGGGCTGCAGAGTGGGGTTTTGAGAGTGTGGGTTAGAGGATCTGGGTGGGAGTGGGCGGGTGGGTGGATTTATGCTATGGTTTGCAGTCCATTCTTGTATTAGTGTGGTGGGAGGGTGTGGGTGGGAGGGAGTGGGTAGGTGGGTGTGGGTGAGGACTAAGAGATTATATTATTTGTTATGGGATTGTCAAGAGAGCGACATAAAGTGATGTGGGGGGGGTAGAGTGTGGGGTCAAGTATAGACGAGTTTCCATATACAGATTAGTTTCAGATCCAAATCTAGAAGACCATAAACTCATACTCTCACGCTCTCATAATCTTACGCTCTCACATTCCGACTAGCATACACTCACACTTGCACACCCTCATTCTATCACACTCTCAAACTATCACACTATAACACTCTCATTCTCAAAAACACTCTTACACTTACACTCTTACACTGTTGCATTCTTACACTCGCATAATCTAATACTCTAACACTCTCATACCCTAAAACACTCATACTCTCACAACCTCATCCTATCACACTCTCACACCCTCACACTCTCACACCGTCATACTCTCACACCTTCATACTCTCACACCGTCATACTCTCACACCGTCATACTCTCACACCTTCATACTCTCACACCGTCATACTCTTACACGCTCATACTCTTACATATTGATACCCTCACACCCTCATACTCTCACACCTTCACATTGTAGATTTGCTATTGAAATCTACGCCGGCAGCTCTTAAACCAACGTTTAATTAACTCCCTCAAGCAGGCGACGGGACAATAAAGCCAAAGGAAATAACAAGTTTTTCAGGTTTCATACAAATATGCGCCCATGAACCCTAATCCCTAAAAATAGTGTCGTCGTCGTTCCCCCCCCCCCCCCCCCCCCCCGTATTTCCAGTTGTTGTCACTTACTGCAAGTGGCTGTGCCACTTTATTTACAGTCACCCCAAGCATGTCCAAATGCGCATGTTTTAAGTGACACGGGCATTGGGGCCGCATGCTGATACGATCTCTAATCAAGTCTTTTTGTACACGAATGGCAAAGTCATTAGATTGCGATAGATAATAAAACCAACAATAGGGGCGGCAGGGCGCTGCAAGCCATGGTTCACGCCGATTAACGACAAACCAAATCAAGACTAACAGACAATAAGTGTTGTGAACATCCCAGACCATACAGAATTCCTTTAATCCTTTTGTTGTTTTGGAAATAAAATCAATGCTATCTTCAATAATTCGGGAAAATGCAGTTCATGCGTGACGTTCTTCGGTGGAGCGTGGAGACACACGCAGAGCTCTTGTGCACTCAAGTGTGTCTTTCTCTGGTTCGTACAGACATTGGATTATACGAACTGACTTAAGATATCACGAAAATTTCTAAGATTTCAACAATAGTTCTAACATATCATCAATGCTTACAAGATTCCAGCAATGCTTATAAGATTTCAGAAATGATTTTAATATTCATCGAATTCTAAGACTCCAGCAATGACTCCACCTACACTACTGAATGCGTCATACAAGCCAACCGCGGGCATGGTATGTCTTCACCTCAACGATCTTAAAGAAGATCTAAGGAGAGCCATTCATTGGTAATGAAGATCACCCTTCTCATGGTCGCCCAATCATTGCGTCATCGTATTGATTGGTTTGGGATCAAATATAGTTTATATTCAGGTCGATCAAACAAAGGCTCAAATATTTTATAGTCTTAATGACTTATTTGTTATATTTATAGTTCGTTTTTTTTTTTTTTTTTTATTTTGTCAAAACAGAATCTTGTCCTCCTCCCCTTTCCTTTCCCTGGTCATTATTATTGTCTTCAATAACATCTCATTGCCGAGCGACATTTATTGGTTAGCCTTGCCTTTTGGAGGACACAGAAGGGTGCGCCCAGGACTTCAGGCGCCCTTGGTAATATTTCTTCGTGTCCGTAATGGGAGCGCCTGGTTAGGTTATAATCAGCTCATCAGACGGAGTTGTCATAATCAGTCATCAGACGGAGTTGTCATAGTCAGGTCATCAGACGGAGTTGTCATAATCAGGTCATCAGACGGAGTTGTCATAGTCAGGTCATCAGACGGAGTTGTCATAATCAGGTCATCAGACGGAGTTGTCATAGTCAGGTCATCAGACGGAGTTGTCATAGTCAGGTCATCAGACGGAGTTGTCATAATCAGGTCATCAGACGGAGTTGTCATAATCAGGTCATCAGACGGAGTTGTCATAATCAGGTCATCAGACGGAGTTGTCATAATCAGGTCATCAGACGGAGTTGTCATAATCAGGTCATCAGATGGAGTTGTCATAGTCAGGTCATCAGACGGAGTTGTCATAATCAGGTTATCAGATGGAGTTGTCATAATCAGGTCATCAGACGGAGTTGTCATAATCAGGTCATCAGACGGAGTTGTCATAATCAGGTCATCAGATGGAGTTGTCATAAGATGGCGTTGTCACAAATCAGCTCAGAAGATGGCGTTGGTTGCCAATGTACTAACCCGAGTTTTAAGAGCGTACTCTCAAACCCTCAACAGAATACGTGCGTTAGTTAGAGCAAGTTTAGAATTTAATCTCATCTAAAGGTGGTAAATTGTTTCACGTAACATATGTGTCTCTGAAAATGTCCGCGATGAGAAATACGAGAAAATTGGAACATATCAACATGACATTTGGAACACAACATCGAGACATTTCGAACACATCAAGGTGACATTTGGAACATATCAAGGTGACATTTGGAACATATCAAGGTGACATTTGGAACATATCAAGGTGACATTTGGAACATATCAAGGTGACATTTCGAACATATCAAGGTGACATTTGGAACACATCAAGGTGACATTTGGAACACATCAAGGTGACATTTGGAACACATCAAGGTGACATTTGGAACATATCAAGGTGACATTCGGAACATATCAAGGTGACATTTGGAACACAACGACGTCTCTACGCACATGGCGATGTGTCCCAAGTTACCAATAAAGGCCCCTGTAAGGGGAGCTTACTGAAAGCAATCAAGGGAACCACTCTGAAAAGTAAATTATCATGAAATTTTAATGTCATGGATATAGCGTGGATATCATATTCAAAAGGGGCCTAAACATGTGGTAGGGGAGCGCAATTAATCCGATCATAGGTGAAAGTAGTGATGGCACTATTTCAAATGAATGCCCATTATCAATTGATGCGCATCAGCCAATGTCGTGTATTTGGGTGTTCTCATAACTATATATTCCGATTCGTCTTCGAATGTCTTACGACAATTCAAGGCAATTGTAAAACATGAACCCCCATTCCCAACACGCGCGCTACCCCGCCCCCCCCCCTTCCCCGCTCCACCTATCCGGTATACGCCCCTGTGTGTGAAGGCTCTGCTGCAGACGCCGTACGAGCGTCGTCGTCGCGTCACGCGTATCGCTGCAGAGCTTTTAACGGACGGCTGAGAACTGATTAGTGATTCACCACTTGAATTAAGAGCAGTAAGCTTCAGGATAATTTAATAGAACACCGCGTGTGTACCACATCTACACTCTCTACAGGTGCGTGGCCACCGCTGACCAGATTGGTGTAAGAGTATCTAACGGGGAACAGTGGCGGATGGAAGGGGAAAGTAGATTAAAAGGGGGAGTGTGTGTGGGCCGGGGGGGGTGGGGGGGTCGTGCGGAGAAGTGGGACTCCGTATACGGAAATTTGATAGAAAGAAATTTCGTCGACGGAAAATTGATCGACGGAAATTTGATGGGAACTTTTTTTTTAGTTTACACGTTAAAATTTTGCGTCAAGTTTCTTTTTGAGCGCATGATTTTGTTTTAATGTATAGTTGAGTGCGTTCAAAAAGGAATTTGACGAAAATTTTAACGTGTGAACTGTAAAAAAGATTCGACCAAATTTCCGTTCGATCAAATTTCCGTCGATCAATTTTCCGGTGACCGTGGGACTCGTATAAGTCAGTGAAATATAGTATTTTACCAAATAATTTAATTCATGTAAATGATTCTTGTCATTATCTATTAAAATTGGCTACCGTCATGAAACAGCAGTTTGTAGTATGCTACTAATCAAATAATTGCAGGGACCACACAAGATCCGCCTCTAAGACAGGTTTTTTTTCATGTTGAAATTCTCCATTAAAGTTAGCTGTGCTTAGTGCTTATTGGGTTTGACGCAAATTGTTATGTTAAACCAAAATACATTTTGGATATCTGATATCTGTGAAAAATCTTTATGACATGGCCTGTAAGTGATGTGTGCGTAGCAAATGACATGGCCTGTAAGTGATGTGTGCGTAGCAAATGACATGGCCTGTAAGTGATGTGTGCGTTGCAAATGACACGGCCTGTAAGTCATGTGTGCGTAGCAAATGACACGGCCTGTAAGTGATGTGTGCGTAGCAAATGACACGGCCTGTAAGTGATGTGTGCGTAGCAAATGACATGGCCTGTAAGTGATGTGTGCGTAGCAAATGACACGGCCTGTAAGTGATGTGTGCGTAGCAAATGACACGGCCTGTAAGTGATGTGTGCGTAGCAAATGACACGGCCTGTAAGTGATGTGTGCGCAGCAAATGACACGGCCTGTAAGTGACGTGTGCGTAGCAAATGACACGGCCTGTAAGTGACGTGTGCGCAGCAAGTGACATTGCCTGTAAGTGACGTGTGCGCAGCAAGTGACATTGCCTGTAAGTGACGTGTGCGCAGCAAGTGACATTGCCTGTAAGTGATGTGTGCGAAGCTATAGTGACATGACAAGTATGTGATGAGGACCTATGGAAATCGTCTTGGCGGCTAGAAGTTTGGTCTCTTAGCAACGGCCTCATTTAAAATCAATGAATTTCGGTAAAGAAATTTTTAGAAGTCTTGTTCTTCTCGAACACATAGTCCAAGGAAGCTGCTGACGTCACAGTATTCTGCTGACGTCACGGTGTGTTGCTGAATGTGTTTTCCCCAAATTGCTAAATATACACTATTTGTCAGTGATCTGAATAACAATCTATTAACTATATACAAGTCAATGCTATAGAAAACTCTGAAGGACAAGGGCAATTGTACAATGCCCACGTGATCAACAGTGGTATTTTTGACATACATGACATATGGGCAATTTTTTGCGTCAACATTTTACAGGCATTTTAGAACTTTTTTAAAAAAAAAAAAAAAAACACTGACCTGTCTCGCTGACCATAAAGACGTCATCCTCTGTCTTGCAAGGTTTGACGTCATCGGGGTCAGTCTCCCAGGGCCGGCAGTAGCGTTTGTTGGCTTTCTTAATCATGAATGACCGTGGCATGCCAGGTTCGACCAGACCCACGTGATCTGCCGGCAGCAGACGACCAAATGACTGGAGGCGGCGGCGATCAGCTGTTTCTTGGCGGTGGGCTCGTGGCGCGAGTGCCGCTGTCTTGACGTTGTTTTTTCCGAAATCAGTTGTGTTGTCACTGTGTCTCTGCTGTGTCTGAATTTAGAGGATACCTGGATCTTTTGGCACTTTTAAAATGTCCGACTTGCTGCAAATACAGAATCGGTCGGTCAAGCTATGAAGCAATGGTGGTTTGACAGCTGATCCTGATCAATCAGTGTCGATGTTGAAGCAGTGTGTCCGACAAATCACCTTGTGTCGCCCTATATACGTGACCTGTGTGTCCGACAAATCACCTTGTGTCGCCCTATAATGTGACCTGTGTGTCCGACAAATCACCTTGTGTCGCTCTATATATGTGACCTGTGTGTCCGACAAATCACCTTGTGTCGCCCTATGCGTGACGTGTGTGTCGGACAACCAAAAAAATCAACTGTTTTTTTTTTTTTTGGTCTTAACGTAAGACGTGATCTGTTGTTCACCGTTCGAGTGAGAAACCCATTGATAGATTTCTGTTAAGACACTTGCTCCGAGACCATTGACCATTGGTCAACACTGAAATAGATGAAGTGAATGTACAGGTTACCACTTAATGTACTCAATAGACGAATAGATACAGTTCTCTTTATTTAAAAATTGAAAAATGTGACTATTGGAAAATCCTGATAATAAAAAAGCTCAAAATATATATGTATATTGAGTTCTATTCCTATCTACTTCACTATCTATAATAGCGGCTTTATATGTGATGTGTCGTAATGCTTCTATGCGATGTGTCGTAGTGGACGAATTTTCTTACATCGTTTATGTTTTCGTGCATTTTATCCAGTCAACGTCATTTCCTCCTGCCCCATTTGTTGCTTCCCTCGCATTCTAGTCCCTTTATCCCTCTTTCTCTCTCTCCCTATCTGTTTATATATTATACATATGCCTCCCTAACTCTCTCATCCTTTCCTTCTCTCTCTTTCTTCCCATTCCTATTTCGGATGTTCTCCTCCAAGCTTCTACCGTGGCCCATCAGTCACCAATCTGTCAGTTCAGACAGGTACTGTTCTAGTCACACACCTTCTACTGGCCAGCGGATTCGTTTGATCTGGATTAGTGTACAACAGCATGCTATGTTTGTATTAGTGTTGGTACTTTTCGGGCCAAACAACATCCCCCGAGGGGAAGGGGGGGGGGGGTGGAGTAAAAGGCCTGGAGCATTAAAATTGATTCATTTGTCTTGAGTTTTTAATATGGCATCGCTGTTGAAAGTTTAAATGATGGGATCGATACTGAATGTTTAAATGATAGTATCGCTGTTTCGTGTGAAGATATGTGTCATAGGCCGAAGGACTGAATTCCTTAAATACATTTGAAATGTCCCTATATAACACCAAGCATTGGCTGCTGAAGTCACGTTACAAGGAACATGCCATGCTGTAGTCACACTACAAGGAACATGAAATGCTGTAGTCACACTACAAGAAAACATGCCATGCTGTAGTCACACTACAAGGAACATGAAATGCTGTAGTCACACTACAAGGAACATGAAATGCTGTAGTCACACTACAAGGAAACATGCCATGCTGTAGTCACACTACAAGGAACATGAAATGCTGTAGTCACACTAAAAGGAACATGAAATGCTGTAGTCACACTACAAGGAACATGAAATGCTGTAGTCACACTACAAGGAACATGAAATGCTGTAGTCACACTACAAGGAAACATGAAATGCTGTAGTCACACTACAAGGAACATGAAATGCTGTAGTCACACTACAAGGAAACATGCCATGCTGTAGTCACACTACAAGGAACATGAAATGCTGTAGTCACACTACAAGGAACATGAAATGCTGTAGTCCCACTACAAGGAAACATGTCATGCTGTACTCACACTACAAGGAACATGAAATGCTGTACTCACAGTACAAGGAACATGAAATGCTGTAGTCCCACTACAAGGAAACATGTCATGCTGTACTCACACTACAAGGAACATGAAATGCTGTACTCACACTACAAGGAAACATGTCATGCTGTACTCACTCTACAAGGAACAGGCAATACAGAAGGCGCCCCCAACCCCCTACCGGCATCAGCATGAGAACCTTGCGATGTCGTGTTTAAAGTCGGGTAAACGTTGCAGAAAAACCTGTTTGTAAGTGTTGGTTTACTTCAGTCAAATGAAATAGAAAATACGAAGTCAGTCATGTGTCTGTGTATTACATAAATGTGATTAGATGGGGGGGGGGGGGGGGTTTACACTTGGAACTAAAACTGTCGTTAAATTTGAATTGCAAATTGCCCAATAAAGACTGCAATTTGTAAAAATACACGAAACTTATATATATATTTTTAAGATTTTTGTTTGTTTATTTTGTGGTTAACATTTAAAATTATAGCATATCATTTTTTATATAACCAACCTTATATATTTATATTTTTGTCCACCGTGATACGTTTATTTATATCACCACCTTTATATATTTATAGGCCTATATATGGCCACCCTGATACTGATATGTCTCTATATTATGGCCACCTTGATAAGTTTATTTATATGACCACCATTATGTCATGTTTATGTTGAACACACTGCATAATCAATGAAGCGTACCGGCCGCGCGTGTCTCCGCACAGGTTATTTAACAGACTGAATACTTTAATAAGATTGTGAAATTAGCCGTTCATACATCGCTGATTACAACAGAAACGTGTGTTGCTGATTGCTGTTTAGCGGGAAATGTGTACCGCAGTGTGTACATAGCACGTCAGATGTACCAGTTTGACTTAAACCGCCTTGACATGAAATGAGGGATTGTATATTGTACGCCTTAAAACGCGAATGGTTTTATAATTGTATATCGTTAAGGTACCGGTTTGGATCAAAGACCCACTGACCCACTTCTTCCAAACTAAGCTATAATATAGGGATGTTGATATCGGATTTTGTTAGGGTGGAGTGTGGAGTTTTGTTCTGTCCTTTATTTCAAAACAGGTTATCGATTTTCGGAAACCGTACTTAACCCGATTTATCGGCTGCCGTTTCCCACCATGATCAATTTAATTGTTGCGTACGCCCGGGTGATCCGACAGGGGTATAACGAGTACCACCAGGTTGGGAGCCGCTGATCGAAAGACATTGGTCTCTTGTAAGCTATTAGTCGTCACGGATTTTATTCTATTGGAAGTGGTTTACATTCAAACTTGTCTGGCAACTTACCTATTTGCAAATTATACCATCTACTTACCTATTAGCAAATTATACTATCAACTTACCTAATAGCAAATTATACTATCTACTTACCTATTTGCAAATTATACTATCTACTTACCTATTTGCAAATTATACTATCTACTTACCTATTTGCAAATTATACTATCAACTTACATATTTGCAAATTATACTATCAACTTACCTAATAGCAAATATATACTATAAACTTAGCTATAAGGCTATAGAAATATGTGGATGTATGGTAAAATGTATGTGTGTTCATAGACATAGACAAATGAAAACTTCACGGATCATAGTGACTCTTCATTGCTCAATTTTAAAAACTTCTATTTCTATTATTATTAGACTATCAATTTGTTTGAGACAAAAGTTTATCAAGTATCGTTCGAGTTAAACGTCGTATCGCTCTCGTGTATGGTATGCTACGTCCATCGTGCTACTGACTAGTCTCGAATATTTTACGTATCGCACCACTTTCAAGTATCGTATTATTGACTGTTCCTCGGATACGATTATTTTACTAAAAAGTCGCGTTCTCCCCCTCTTCACACGCAGCTATTACAACCACCAACAATGTCACTGACAATTTATACACTGACCAGCAGCAATTACAACCATCAACAATGTCACTGACAATTTATACACTGATCACAAAAGTAGCATGCTATCTTTCATTTATTTTCCCCAACGCCTACATCCTTTTTATATAACTATAACTAATAACTAATAACTGCTGAATAAATCATATTGAATGCCATCATTCTGAAAGCCATTCTCGACCTGGTGTTAATTTCAAAGATGTTTAATGGTAGGTTTCGTTGTTAAATTTAAATACATTGTCGGGGGAAAGGCCGGCTTAAAATCTGGCGTGGGACATCTTTTAAATTAGATTAATTTATTCCAGTGCACTTTGTTTTTACCAAGTTATAATAACAATAATGATAATAAAGTGTATTTGAAAACCACGCTTAATCTCACAAAGGCTTGAACTTGAAGCGCGGTACAAAGTCAACCACATTAAAAGAGAAATGAAAAGTTCACGTGTGATGTTATGAGACCTTAAAGGCCTTAAGCCGATGTTTATAACATCATCTTTCAGAAGCTGATAATTTTTTTTTTATGACTGTGTTACAATCATTTTAAAAAAATAAAAATTTTTTTTAAAAAACATACAAGTTACTCACAAATATTCTGTTTTACCGAAAAACAAAAAAAAGCACGTTGCAATACTGTTGACAAAAATCTCAGAATTTTTCACAGCTGACACTTCTGATTTCGCGTCTTAACTTCTCTCCGATTTACTGAGCTAACTTCGTCTTCTACACTTAAATAAAGAAAGACCAAAACAATTTTTTTCTAAAATCTGCTTTGAAAATAAACGTGCATAAATCCGTTTTTTTTTTTTATATAAGAAAAATCGGTGCGCTTCCAACAATGGTCCCGTGCTCTGAGATCTGAAAAGTTCAGCGAACTCAAATATACTGTGGGTTTTTTTTTTTTAAATCTGTTGTTGGGTTTTTTTGTTCCCGGCCTTCAGGTTTCCGGCCAGCACTGCCGGGAGTTCGATTGTTACTGGTGCTTTTGTCACGGAACGACACTTCGATGACGGCCACTCCACGCCCTGGGACAGACGGCCACTCCACGCCCCGGGACAGACGGCCGCTCCACGCCCTGGGACAGACGCCAAGTGTTCGCCCAACCGCCGCGCGCCTCGCCGCGTCAGACGACAGCTGATCGCCGTGATCGATCTCCCTGGGATCAATGGGGGTGAACCTGGAACCGCACGGCTGGGTCCGCCCACTCGATGGACGTCCCGTGATTGGATGATTGGACACGTGAATGGGAGGAGCCAACCACTTCGGAAGGAGGGGGGAAAAATGGGGATTTTTTTTTCTCTTTCTTTTTGGGAAGGTTAAATCTTTAAAAGTAACGACCTGTAGAATGTGCCGGTGACAGATTGGAGGTAAATTGTCCCCGTTTTGTTACAATATTTCCACGTGTTTAATTCGCGTGTACATGAGACATGATCAGTTATGATCCAATATGATACTAGAGTACATGACAATAAGAAGAGGGGGTGGGGGGTAGACATGTTTACTATTAGAGGTCATCTATATAATACGTACGTGATGGGGGGGGGGGGTTGATGATTTTGGAGATTTTGTTTACGCGTGCATATGACCGGGTGGGAGAGGGGGGCAGTGGCGTGGCGAGCTTAACTCGCGCCCGGGTCACAATACCTTTTTAGCGCCCCCAATACCTTTTTAGCACACCCCCCCCCCCAATATCTTTTTAGCGCCCCCCCCCCATTCGAAAACCATACAATATTTAGTAAAATATACCATTTGGCACCCCTTTGTGAGTAGCGCCCGGGTCATGATGCCCCCCTTGCCCCCCTCACTACGCCACTGGGGGGGGGGTCCTCGGCTCTAATCATAAATTAACATTTATTTATATCTTGAATTCTGTACAACTATCACGCAAGGTTTTGTTAGAATTATCGTCATAGTGTTGCCATGTATTTTCACACAAAAAATGAACTCTCTAGACTCTAGTGACTCTAGCTATCGCTCAGATAGTAGTAATAAGTATAAGTAGAGGGTATTACAGTAATAATTTGCCCACCGTATTCTAACATAGGTGTCACGTCTAGTCTGTTGGGCCAGTGCTACCTAAAAATGTTTTGATTCACTGCGCCTGCGCATTTGTCAAATTTAACTTTTCACACTCACTATAGGCGCTCTGTGTTCAATTCTAACAGGTACACTTCGAAACAGCGAATCCATAAAACAAAGGGCTGTCTGTGTAAGAATAAATACAACGCGTATGTAGGTCACTAAGCGCCAATCTACTAACTGCAAACAGTAGTTACTCAAGTGGGTTGCTGTTGGCACCACGACCGAAAGATGTGACACTGACACTGACACTGACACTGACATTGACATTGACACTGACATTGACACTGACACTGACACTGACATTGACATTGGATTCAAGCTGGAAGTAAAAATATGAAAGTTTTGTAATAGTTGGCAACATCCCCCTGTGAGAAAGCTGCAGCAAACTAGTCTAGTGTAGAAAAATGTGTCGTACCCCCCCCCCCTTCCCCATTTTTTTTTTGGGGGGGGGGGGGGTGGGCGGACCAAGATAAAGACGATTTTGGAAGCCTTGTCTTTGTGAAGTTTATGGGATTTTAATGGTGTAAATCACTATTAAGCTCCTATAGCTAAAGAAAATGGTTACCGGAAATTTGATCGAAAGAAATTTCGTCGACGGAAAATCGATCGACGGTAATTTGATCGAACGGAAATTTGGTCGAATCTTTTTTTCAGTCCAGACGTTAAAATTTTCGTCAAATTTCTTTTTGAACGCACTATACTATATCGTAAAACATAATAATGCGTTCAAAAAGAAATTTGACGCAATATTTTAACGTATAAAATTAAAAAACGATTCGACAAAATTTCCGTTCGATCAAATTTCCGTCGATCAATTTTCCATCGACCAAATTTCTTTCGATCAAATTTCCGGATACGAAAGAAAATATTTTTGGGAGCCTTTTGCCCTGTCCAAAGTCATCAAAGAGCCACGTGACAGATTGCTTTTTAAAAAAAATGTTTTGTGACGTCATAACTGTAAAAATATTTTATTTTAATTGTTTGTTTTAGTTTTGGGGGGGGGGGAGGCCCTACTTCTACGTACGCCAGGGGGGGTCGTCAAAAAATTACGCGTGCAACACGGGGGAGGGGTAGTCGTAAATTTGGTTATTTTACAATTTACGTACTATTATATATATATATGCATGACCCTTAGGCGGGGCCGTTTATAATAGAAGGTGACCCTCCAAAAGGAAAGGGGAGTGTCTATGAAAGTGTAACAGTTTCTGACACGAACGGAGTGTGTAAAAGGGGGGCGGGAATCTTGTGTGACGTTACACGTTTTTAATTTTGTATCCTACATCTAAAGCCTGATATTGACAGTGACGTCAGTGATGCTGAACTTCCTGTTGGGATCGATGGATTCTGACAGAAGATGTCACTGATATAAATGACAGAAGATGTCACTTATATAAATCTAAACGTTTTTATAAAATCTGTGTTTTAGATTAAATTTTTTTTTTTTTTTTTTTAAACATATTTTAGTTCGAAAGTATAACGTAATGTGGGGTGTGGGGGGGGGGTGTCTGAGATTTATTACTGCTTTTTGAAATAGGGGAGAGGGGGGGGTAAAATTGTCCAAAAATATGACACACTGAGGCACTCTTAAGGGGCGGAAGCATTACAACAAGATTTCAAACATTGAATCCTGCACATGTTTACCATGCAGTGACAAAAGTTTGAAATGTAAGATACTGTTTACGTGGCAGCGAAAGCTTCCTGCCGACACGTTCGTTGTTTTGTGTCGTTCCTTTTTTCAAATTTCAGGTTTAACCTTACTTTGTTTCACTCGCTTCAGAGAATTGCATATAATTTTTAAAATGTTTTTTTGAATACATTTAATTCTCCTATAAATAGACGCAAGAAGCAATTTGGAAGTTTAAAAATAGCCTATGAAGGCAATGGAGGTTTCCTTCCTAGACGAGCCACCATCGAATTTTGACGCCTCCCGTCGACCTGGGGTGCCAGTGCTGTCATGCTTTTCTGGGGTGATTGCTGGGGTTTGAACCTCAGCCTTCAAGTCCTGTTTGTCGCGTTGTGGTGTTGATACACTTGACAGCAAATCCGTTTTATCCCATTCTGAAATGGTGAACGTTGCATTATGAAATGGTGTTCGTGCATTATGAAATGGTGACAGCAAACAACAACAATTGAGACAAGTAATGTTCGCTATGGCCTCGTATCAAGCAATATGAAAAAAAAAATAAGTCAAAACTCAGGCAATAACAAGATCAATTATGTTTGAATATTCCCATCACACGAAGATTAAACCAGAACAAAATCGAAATAGAGGCCGTCCCCCGACCCTCCCCCAGCAACCGAAACAAAAAAAGTACTCTTAATCACTGATAATTCCTACTGGTATAAGAGTTACTTTATTTAAATTCCCTTAAATTATGTTAAAATATATTTCAATGGTATTGCTTCTTCTTTCAGATCCAATCTACACTATTTCTAGGATCATGGTAATTAAAATGGAAACACTTACAACCTTTGTTCCCCCCCCCCCCCTCAAAATAAAAGGATTATTTGAACACCACTAATCCAATTACGACCCACCTTGCCTTGATCCAGTAACGACCCACCTTGCCTTGATCCAGTAACGACCAACCTTGCCTTGATCCAGTAACGACCCACCTTGCCTTGACCCAGTAACGACCCACCTTCCATTGCGTGTGTAGACATCAGGGTGCGATTAGTGTAGGTCAGTGGTCGAAACACTCATTAGTAAAACGAGCCAAAACTCAACAGCAGTACGATTAAAAAATATTTTAGAGCCAAATTTCTTTTCAAGAACCTGTCCAGAACCATGCTTTTCTGAGTCAAACCCGATTTGTGGCCGACTGGCGATTAGCCGAGCACTGGTGTTATATGTGACCGCCAGGCAACATGCTTGGTCCAGACATCCGGCACTGTCGTCCGAATGTGTTTCATTCACGGTGCCATCTGAAAGAGATCAGTGTTTATTTCAGACAGTTTTCTCCGGTGGGTGGAGGGCATCTCAGATGTTCGTGTGGGCAGAGAGGTGTAGCAAAGGGCGAAGAGGTTTGTCCGCCTCCGCCTATTTGTTTTTTTTTAATTAATTTATGGCGAGGTGGAATTTTCGGACAACTGCAGAGTTTGTATCGTGGAAGGGAGTACGGAAAGACTCATCTCTCGCCTAGGGGCGGCACTACACTAGCTACGCTAATAGCGTACAAATTGGTGACGAGGGCCAACTATGCTACCATTTATACCGAGAAGTAGGGCAGATATCGATGACAGCGATGGTCGCTGAGTGAAATGGGGGGGGGGGGAAACCAGGGCCGGCCTTAGGCCACTGCAACCTATGCGGCCGCAGTGGGCCCCGCACTTTCATAGGCCCCGCCCCGAATTTATTTTCTAATACAAAATCTTAATTTTCACTTATTATCCTTATCCTCTACCCAGAATGGGCCCCGCGCAATCCGTTTCGCATAGAAATATTTTGATCATTTCAAAATCCAGAGCTACATTTTGGAGTATACCTGAATTCAGTGTTTCTATAATACAATTTCAGCGGGAGACAAGATCTTCATGCGTCTGGAGTGGAGGGGAGAAGGGCAATATAACGTCCAGGGCCATTATGACGTACAGTGCCCTACGCAAACTAAATTTACTCCGGTTGTGGTGCGTCCCAGTGTAATCTTTGGACACAAGATTATATACAGCCCAGTACTTTCTCGTTCTCATTAATCGGCGAGATGAAATTGGGAAGTAGAAAATGAGCGTCCCGAAGCCGCTTGATTAAAAGCGAGGACAGGGTCTGGTGATAGGCACTGTAACCCTGTGTTAGGGTTAGGGTTAGGGTCTGGTGATAGGCACTGTGACCCTGTGTTATGGTTAGGGTCTGGTGATAGGCACTGTAACCCTGTGTTAGGGTTAGGGTCTGGTGATAGGCACTGTAACCCTGCTGTGTTAGGGTTAGGGTTAGGGTCTGGTGATAGGCACTGTAACCCTGTGTTAGGGTTAGGGTTAGGGTCTGGTGATAGGCACTGTAACCCTGTGTTAGGGTTAGGGTTAGGGTCTGGTGATAGGCACTGTAACCCTGTGTTAGGGTTAGGGTTAGGGTCTGGTGATAGGCACTGTAACCCTGTGTTAGGGTTAGGGTTAGGGTCTGGTGATAGGCACTGTAACCCTGTGGCTCCAGGAGGACTTGAATATTCGGTGGCTCCATGATGACTTGAATATTCTGTGGCTCCAGCATGACTTCAATATTATGTGGCTCAAAGTTGTGATGTGGACACTTTTTTAATTTAAAAGCAGGGGTGGGGCTGGACAAAAACGAAAATTATAATTGTTAGGGCACTTAGGGGCCTCGAAAATTGAAGCGACAGATGGCGCTGCTATACCTGGTTGTGGTTTTTAAATTTAAAAAAAAATAAATTTTTTTTTGCTTAATTAAAAAAAATTTTTTTTAAATAAAATGATTGCTTGCAAAAAAGGTTTCCATCACAAAAAGTACTGCTGACACCATTTTACATGTTGAGTGCAAAAGGACAACAACAACAACAAATCTGACTTATGATAATAACCTTTTCTAAATTTGGGTTTTTAAAAAACAGGTCATCTTGTTATAATCGTATAAGAATTGCAAAACTTTGTGAAGAAGACATGATCTGTTTACGAAAGACATCATCCATGAAATGTGTGATTGTAGCAGTTAATTTTTTTCTTTTCAATTTTTTATTCAATTTTCAACTGTTTTGCCTTTGTTTTGTTTTTTTTACATCTTCCCACTACCAGTATCTGTAAGCCAAACCTCTTTCTCAATACATTATCTTAAAGCCAACCACCATTCTCAGTACCCTTATCTTTAAGCTAATACTGCCCCTCATTTTTTTTTTTTTTTTGTGTGTGCTCAGTATCATTATCCGTAGAGCACTCCCCACTCTCAGAAACCGATTTTTACATGCTTTATTTTCATTTACAGAAAGCTCTGTCTCCCCCCCCCCCCCCATCTCTGTCTCTCTCTTTCTCTCACTAACTCTCATCGTCTTTGTATCAACAGCAGATTTCAACGTGCACATCAATCCAACACCTAGCCACAAACCTGTAACAAATCATGACTTCCGGTGTAAAGTCAGCGCGTGCCAACTGCCTCCACGTTCTTTCTTTACCCACCCGCCCTCGCCTGTGCTTCCTTCGCCGATCGCTCGAGTGGTGAAAGGGGGTGTGGGGGGCGCGGGGGGGGGGGGACACCGGCGGCGTCAATGACACTGGTCCCGTGTCTATGGCCCAACATGGCGCCAAATGCGGGCTGCTAGAAAAAACTGTTCCTGTACGAGTGCTTGCTGTACAACAACAAAATGATAAAGGGGGACCACAAGCTTACGTGGGGGTGACGGATTATGTCCCTTTATGAGCTGGTGGGATGTACATAGAAGATTACTCCACCATATCCGGCATTGGAACCAGCCGGCCCGGAAGTTTTTACAAGACACGCGCTGAGACCGTTGGACCGGAAGCACTTGTGTTCATTTCTATTTTTTTACATTTGCTTTCACTGCGCAGATAAGGTGCGTCTAAAAACTGACACAGCTCAAATTAATTGAGTCTAGAAGTCATAGGTGTAAACAAGGGACGGAGCTCAATAATTTAAGGTCAAAATTTGCATTAAAGATTTTTAAAAATTGTATCTTTCAAATATCTATTTTGTGGATGATACATGGGGATGCGCGGATATCTGTCATGATATCTGTCATGATATCTGTCATCTGTCATATATATGATAGAAGTATGAAACACATCTAATATGTGTGTGACACATTTAATATGTGAAAGAGAGAGATAGATAATGGGCTAGTCCACTGCTCTGGCATTAAACAGAAACTTGTCCCTCTCCCCCAAAGACAGCGACGAGGCCATGACAGGCAGTTCCGGCTCATACCAGCGAGAAGCCAGTATAGGAACTGCTCATTCCTGCCAAAGACAATCAGGGACTGGAACAATCTTTCAAAAGGAACATTTGAGGCGACAACACTTGACTCATTTGCGTCTATTGCCTCAGGTCTTTCAACCTCCAGTTACCTCACTCAGTTAGTCTTGTAACCAGTGAAATATCCTCATCAAAACCAGGCACAGAAACATTGCAAATCCCATCTACATTCATAGGAGCCATAATGATCAATACATGGATCGTGGGCCCTTAATATATAGAAGAAGAAGAGGAATAGAGAGAAGGAGAGAGACAGAGAGAAGGAGAGAGAGAGAGAAGGAGAGAGAGAAAGGAGAGAGAAAGAGAGAAGGAGAGAGAAAGAGAGAAGGAGAGAGAGAGAAGGAGAGAGAAAGAGAGAAGGAGAGAGAGAGAGAGAGAGAAGGAGAGAGAGAGAGAAAAGGAGAGAAAATGAGAGAGAGTCAGGGCCGAACGTAGACTTGCTGAGGCCCTACGATATACAAAGTCCAGCCCCTCCCCCCCCCAACCGACCGATTTAAATTACACCAGCAGTACAAAATAAATTAAAAATATGCAACTTTTTAAAGATGAGGAAATATACTGCCTTTTTCTTTTTTATTTCAAAATAACAAAGAACGTGTTGACAAAATCACAGAAATAAATGTAGAATCCTCTAAAACTCTCCAAGTTACGACTTGGGAAAAAAAATATTCTTGATTTCCCAAAGACAAATTCATTGATGACGTCATCAAAAGATGTGCTTCTTGACTTGTCGCTTTTTTATACACATGACGCTAAGAGCGGACAACTCTTCTTGAAACACAAATTCCTTCATTTCATTCTTTTTTAAAGTGCTCCTTAGCTGTGAAAATGATCTTTCTCCTGAACAATTTCTTACCAACAAGCATAATAATACCTCCACATATGCTAAAAATCTTTGTGATGTACACGTTTAGTGTTTGGTGTGGGAGTTTTTGTTCATGGAGTAGCTGCGCTTGGCGTATAAGCTCTAACTGTATTTGAAAGATAACCGTAGACTGCTGCTCTTTTCTTTAAATTTGCTTCGAGGATGTCTATGAAATGAATAAAGGCATTCACTAAGATATTGGTCTCTTGGAAAATGCTAATCATGTTTATCAGGTGCATATCCGTGATTGGCTTGTTTTCTTCTCACACTCATTCTTTTCACTGAAGACTTATCTTCTGCTCCAGGCAATCTAGATCAGTGATTCTCAAAGTGGTTTATATCGACCCCCAGGGGTCGACAGCACCTTGCAGGGGGTCGATGTAAGCGAAAAAAAAATATTTGGGGCTCCATGAAATGAAAATGGGGGTCAACGATATTATAGTGGATCTCATGTAAGCAGGTCGTGACTTCTATTTTGGCACTCCATGAATGGAATAATCCACATACACAGATAGTACCTATTTACTTACATAATATTACCTTATAATATAAAGACATATATCTTCCTACATAAATTATAAAAGTATCTATGAAGATCTGGGAGGAGGAACAGGTACCTTCCGAGTGGAAGGGGGGATACCTCATGAAAATCCCAAAGAAGGGGACTTAGCTCCTGCTCCAACTATAGAGGGATCATCTTACTGTCCATCCCAGGCAAGGTTTTCAACCGCGTACTACTAAACAGAATGAAAGACGCTGTTAACCCCCTGCCGCGGGACCAACAGATCCTGTACTGACCAAATTGCAACATTGCGCATTATCCTAGAGCAATCCCTGGAATGGAACTCACCCCTCTATACATAAAATTCGTTGACTACGAGAAAGCCTTTGACAGTGTGGATAGGCAAACCCCCTGGAGACTGTTGAGACATTATGGGGGGCCGTTGAAAATCACAGACATAATCAGGAAGTCCTATGAAGGGATGACCTGTCGAGTGGTCCACGGACAAAAGGTGACAGGTGCTTTCCAGGTCACGACCGGTGTGAGGCAAGGATGTTTGCTTTCGCCTTTCCTGTTCCTACTGGCCATTGACTGGGTGATGAAAACATCCACACAGCAGAAGCGGAATGGTATTCAATGGACCTTATGGGACCAGCTTGATGACCTCGATTTTGCCGATGATCTTGCACTTCTCTCCCATACCCAACAACAGATGCAGGAGAAAACCAGAACTATTGCAGCCACTTCTGCACGTATTGGTCTTAATATTCACAAAGAGAAGAGCACGGCCCTCAAGGTCAATGCCACCAATACAGCACCCATCAGGCTCGAAGAGGAAGCGCTCAAAGAGGTAGAGAGCTTTGTCTACCTTGGAAGCATCGAAGAGGTAGAGAGCTTTGTCTACCTTGGCAGCATCGAAGAGGTAGAGAGCTTTGTCTACCTTGGCAGCATTGAAGAGGTAGAGAGCTTTGTCTACCTTGGCAGTATCGAAGAGGTAGAGAGCTTTGTCTACCTTGACAGCATCAAAAGAGGTAGAGAGCTTTATCTACCTTGGCAGCATCGAAGAGGTAGAGAGCTTTGTCTACCTTGGCAGCATCGAAGAGGTAGAGAGCTTTGTCTACCTTGGCAGCATCGAAGAGGTAGAGAGCTTTGTCTACTTTGACAGCATCGAAGAGGTAGAGAGCTTTGTCTACCTTGGCAGCATCGAAGAGGTAGAGAGCTTTGTCTTATACCTTGGCAGCATCGAAGAGGTAGAGAGCTTTGTCTACCTTGGCAGCATCGACGCGATAAAGAGCTTTGTCTTCCTTGGCAGCATCGTGGACAAGCAAGGTGGGACGGATGCTGATATCAAAATAAGGGTAGGAAAGGCACGGGCAGCCTTCCAACAACTCAAGAATGTCTGGACCTCCAAACACTTGAATACCAACCTGTAGCTCAGAACCTTTAACACCTTGGTGAACCCTGTTCTACTATATGGTGCTGAGACATGGAGAACCACTGCTGTAAATATATGAAGAGAATCCAGTCCTTCATCAATAACTGCCTAAGAAGGATTCTCGGGATACACTGGCCCGACAGAATGAGCAACCATAAACTGTGGCAGCGGACAAAGCAGAAACCGGTAGAACATGAGATCCTCCAGAGAAGATGGAGATGGATCGGCCGTACACTCAGGAAACCTGCCTCCAGCATAACTAGACAAGCCTTGAACTGGAACCCTCAAGGAAAACGGAAAAGAGGCAGGCCGAGGAACACTTGGCGCCGTGAAGTGGAAGCAGATACCAAGAAACTTGGCCACACTTGGGGGAAGCTGGAGAGATTGGCTCAGGATCGAGATGCCTGGAGGACTCTTGTAGGACTATGTCCCTAAGAAGGATCACAGACGTCGATGAAGATCGGCTGCTGTTCCTCGAGGACGAATGGGCGAAAGAGAGATCTATGAAGTAAAAATTTAAAAAACATACATATTCATGAAATGTGATGAAGAATCATATTAAAACTTATGTTATCAGGTATATTTTCTGATATATCAATATAAATTTAAATCTTTCAAAGTGAGTAGCAATATACCGTCTGTGAAAAATACATTTGAAGTTAATGAATTTGCAAAAAATCAATATCAGGTAAGCAGAGGGGACTACCCCCAAAACCGCTCACAGACCACGGACCACGGCTCTCGGACCATGGCTCACAAACCACGGCTAACGGACCACGGCTCACAGACCACGGCTCACAGACCACGGCTCTCGGCTCAAAGACCACGGCTCACAGACAACGGACCACGGCTCACAGAACACGGAACACGGCTCACAGACCACGGCTCACAGACCACGGCTCACAGACCACGGCTCACAGACCACGGCTCACAGACCACGGCTCACAGACCACGGCTCACGGACCACGGCTCACATACTACGGCTCACAGACCACGGACCACGGCTCACAGACCATGGACCACGGCTCACGGACCACGGCTCACGGACCACGGCTCACGGACCACGGCTCACGGACCACAGCTCACAGACCACGGCTCACGGACCACGGCTCACGGACCACGGACCACGGCTCACGGCTCACAGCTCACGGACCACGACTCACGGACCACGGACCACAGCTCACAGACCACGGACCACGGCTCACGGACCACGGATCACAGCTCACGAACCACGGATCACAGCTCATGGACCACGGCTAACAGACCACTGCTCACGGCTCACATACCACGGCTCACAGACCACGGCTCACAGACCACAGCTCACAGACCACGGCTCACAGACCATGGACCACGGCTCACAGACCACGGACCACGGCTCACAGACCACGGCTCACAGACCATGGACCACGGCTCACGGACCACGGCTCACAGACCACGGCTCACAGACCACGGACCACGGCTCACAGACCACGGCTCACAGACCATGGACCACGGCTCACGGACCACGGCTCACAGACCACGGCTCACAGACCACGGCTCATGGACCACGGCTCACATACCACAGCTCACAGACCACGGCTCACGGACCACGACTCACAGACCACGGCTCACGGACCACAGACCACGGCTCACAGACCACGGACCACGGCTCACAGACACCCGACCACGGCTCACAGACCACGGACCACGGCTCACAGACCACAGACTGCGGCTCACAGACCACGGCTCCCAGACCACGGCTCACAGACCACGGCTCACAGACCACGGCTCACAGACCACGGCTCACGGACCACAGCTCACAGACGACCTATTTGTAGAAGATGATAAGTAAGTATATTTAAATTTCTTGAACAAAGGAAAATAGTTCACTGCATCCAAACAGCAATCTACAGCAGCACGGCCGACAAGATTTAGCTGATGACGGGCACGCGGAATTGATATTGCGCTCCTGTTTAAGATTTGCTCTTGCATTGCAACACATTTCTTTTTGAACGCATTGTACTATAAAACAAAATAATGCGTGCAAAAAGAAATTTGACGGAAAATTTGAACGTGTGAAATGAAGAAAAAACTCGACCAAACTTCCGTCGACGAAATTTCTTTCAAACAAATGTCCGGATAAGTTAATTGGTTAGTATTGAGATTAGCTCTAGACAATGTATCCTAATTAGTTTTATAGGTTAACAAAAGGCCCCTATTGCCCGCAGTGCCATCTAGCATACAACCGTGCAGTCAGTGTCGTTAAAGAACTTTAACCTGCAACGTTTGTGTGTATGTTCTTGAGCGTGTGCTTGAGTGTTTTCAGTGCATGTGTGTGAGTGGGTGCGTGTTTTTCAGTGTGTGTGTGTGTTTGAGTGTGTGTGTGGTGTTTGAGTGTGTGTGTGAGAGTGTGTTTGAGTGCGTGTTGTGTGTGTTTCAGTATGTGTGTATGTGTTTAATGCGTGTGTGTGTAACAATTTAAAATTAAGATGTGTCAATTTGATGGTTTTGTAAAGAGCTACAAAAGAAATGAGACTTATTTTGCAAAAGTTTATAACAGCAGGCATGTAATACATTATTTCGGCAAGGTTATGTCTGTCTCCTTGATAAAATAAACAACAAAATATTTGTTGTAAATTAACACTTATGTAAATCGTATTTGTTGGTGTTAAGACAGTGTGGTGTTGTAACTAAAATTTCTTACAAAGATGGGCGTCTGCTACTTTTTTCGGTGAGTGGGGGAGGAGGAATAAATTCATTGCTTCATATTTCTGTTTGTTGAATAAATGCAGTCCTTTATATTTCTGTTTGTTGAGTAAATGCAGAGCTTTATTTGCAAGGCTGGGGAGAGGGAAAGCATAAGTAGAACGATGTGGAGGGCTGGACAGGATAGGGTAGTGGATTTTGGGTAAAATTGGAAGTTAAGACAAGGACATTGGGAGATGTGGTGGAATTTTCGGTGCTGAGTAGGCGGTAAGGCACGGGGTGGCCAAGGGAGAAGGGGGATATAAAGACAGTCATTTAACAGATCTCTTTTTAAAAACCAGTTGTTTTTGTTTTTTTGTTGTTTTTTTTAGTAGTTTTTTTCAGGCTTCACCAGGCCATAGATACCCGAAATAAATTCATGTAATTATTTATAATTCTCCTATTAAAGATGTATGAGGTCACAGCCTCTACGCTTCGTCGGTGAAGCGTGCATTTTAAAAAACAAACTTGCTTTAAAAATAACCCAATGAAATTGACAAGTTATTCGATCGCGTGTACATGAAATATTAATATGTAAATCGTCGTCGTGACGCCGTACACTAGTACACTAGTGTGGTACTATCATGGACCACCTCCGTCCAGCATGTGTACGGTGTACGCACAATACATTAACGTCAACCTCTCATCCACGTGCGGCGCATCGTCCGGACCAATCAGCTCACGTTCGCCGTCTCATCCACGTGTGACCCAGTGCTGTGAAACAGGCCACTCGTCAAATCTGGTTAAGGGGGGGGGGAGAAAAAACAGCAAACATAGCATTTACCAGTGACATTATATGACATTATATGACACTCATGGCTTCCAGGCGCCTCGCTGCTGGCCTTTCGACAAAAAAATTCTACAAGAACGACGCGGGAAGCACTAAATATGTTACACGTTATGGACCTCTTTAGGGCACGCTTCAGGCACCGCTCCAGTGATTTCCAAAAAATAGTTCATTAATTGACTTCAACTCTGAACGAACTTGGGCTGGGGAGGGGATGGGGTGAGGGGATGGGGTGAACTAAAGAGGGGCAGGTAACAGGTTGCATGAGTGAAATGGGCTTGTCTGCGACGGGTCGTCTGCGATTGCCTCTAAACGTCTAAACCAGGTGGACTGAGGTGTGTGGGGGGGGGGGGGGGGAATGGGACTTCAAATTTCTTCATTTTTTAATTTTTTTTTTACTTCCATAGATGCGCAGGTGACCTCGGTCTTCGGCAACGGAATAATATATATAATTCCTTACAACACTGTTTAACTGTAAAAAAATATCTTAAACTATGAGGCTATGAAACTTTAAATCCACAGACTGTAGAAGACAAACAAAATAAAACTATTTAAGGGCGAAGTTTATTTCATTAAAAATCTACAAACTAATAGTCGATAAGAATTTTTTCTAACTATAACAACAACAAATCTTTAAAAAAAAACAAAAAAAACAGAACTAATCGATAAAACGAATACAATGACAAAACGATAACATTTGAGGCTGCCAGTTATCAAACAGTGTATGTGTATGCGTGTTGTGTGTGTGTATATATATATATATAAATATAATTGGTGCAAGACAAATTTAACTACACATTTGTACAGTTAATAATGTGAGAATGTACAAAGCACTGTAATAGCTATAGAGTAAACATGCATAAACACGCGGATTTCAAGAGAAGGATTTAATCGTCTATAGATCAGCAGTTCTCAAGGTAGGATTCTTAAGGGGCGGAAATGCTCCGTAGATTATCTATAAAAAGGGGGGGGTGGGGGGCGGGATTTTTGTAATTTCGGTGAAGAAAAATCATGACAAGAGCATAAGACAGGCTTCGGCTATCTGAACGCCCGCTAAGACTGACTTTGAGAGGCTGTGTCTATAGATTATATAAGAAAGATTGTGGCTGCTTGAGTAGATGTCTTTTTCTAGTCTTCATCATTCGTCCTTCAATTTGGCCACCCCCGCACACACACACACCCCACCCCGTGTTTGACCCAGAGGTTGGATCTTCATGGATATATACACGATTGTCCAGTGGTGATGTGGGACATACCAAAAATACTGTGGCGGCACGTCTGGTGGACTCTTGTCTCCACGATCACGAAAGTCCTCGCACAGAACCAGCTGACTCAGGTTATGACTACGTTCTCCCTAGTGCTAAAATAATCCAAACCAACAATGATTTTTTTAAAAAAGGAGTTTCGTGAGACAGTAGGTGGTGGGGAATGGGCAAATTTTGAATCCTGCCTAGATGACATTCCTGGAGGATGACCCATTCACTGAAGACTTCCACCTGGCAAAATTGTACTCCCAGTCCCTGGTCACCGTATGCAGTTTCTGAATCTGGCTGATAACGAAAAGAGAGACTCATCCGAGTTCGGGCGGCACCTTGTCTATCAAGGACTGCGTTGCTTGCAGCACTCAGGGCAAGTTTGGAAGAATCACGCCACTGTGACAAACACAAACATTTAAATATCCTGAAAATCAATGTCTGCTTGATATCAAACAAAAATGTAGTATTATATTATTATTAAACGTTTTGTATTGCGTGGTACCCCAGCCTAGGGCTGGGCTCACCACGCTGTACATACAATTTAACAAACGTAATCATGAACTTAAAAATTAACATACATTATCTTCCACATCCTGCACATGAAACACGTGCATATAATACTACTCAGGCCTCAGGCGAAGGGTGCGGTCGGTACACTGTTCCGGGGCCCATGGAGCTCACGAGGGGGGCCGTGAAGGGGGCTTTTTATAATTTAAAATAGAAATAAAGTATAAATATAGTGTATCATACTCTATACCAGTACTTCAAACTCTATACTTCAAACTCTATACTTCAAACTCTACACTTCAAACTCTATACTTCAAAGTCTAGAAAAAACATAGCACAGCAGACTTTGTCGACACCCCCCCTCCCCCAAAGCAGGCCTATGATAAAGTCTGTCTGAAAGGTTTACTCTGGAAAGTTGAACATTGCAGGATTTCTGGCAAGACTTAGAAATGGTTAGAATTATTTCCTACTGATCCTACCATCCTAACAAAGATAAATGACACCACTTCATCAAAGAACCGCCCATCTGTTGTAATGGCCCCATCCATCTGTTATCCACTTCGTTTTCCCCAAGTCCAACACGGTTACCATCATCTTGGCGTTGATATCTTGCTTAACATTTGACATTGCTGTCGATCTCGGCACAAAAATCTTTTGGGAATTCTTTTGTGCATTTGCAGTTTTCAGGATCTAATGGACCATGTAAATGACACGATTTTATAAGTTCGTGTAGCCTCGGGTGGGCATCTCTGTCAGGGAGTTTTGCATCTTTGTCAGGGAGTTCTTCATCTTTGTCAGGGAGTTCTGCATCTTTGTCAGGAAGTTCTGCATCTTTGTCAGGTAGTTCTGCATCTTTGTCAGGAAGTTCTGCATCTTTGTCAGGAAGTTCTGCATCTTTGTCAGGGAGTTCTGCATCTTTGTCAGGGAGTTCTGCATCTTTCTTTGTCAAGGAGTTCTGCATCTTTGTCAGGAAGTTCTGCATCTTTGTCAGTGAGTTCTGCACATATCTTTTTGTCAATTATTTTATTCTCTCAGGTTTGATCTTCCGGGGCCATGAATAGCGATATGTGACCATGTGGTAGACCACGAATTTGTAATCGATTACGTGGGTTATAGCCCTTACATGCCCAAATCTTTGGTGTTTGGTTAAGTCTTCAAGTAGCAATTTCAGTTTCCACTCAAACACTCTCGCTACTAAATCAGACCGGTCGCATGGAAGTAAGTTTTCCTTGATGGCCCACCATTTAGGATTTCACGTCATTGTTACAAATCAGTTAGGCTGCCAGGATATTTCCTGACCAGGGCCACAGCATCTCGGTAATTTTGAGCTATATTTCTTGGACTCCGTTTCAAGGTTGAAGGCAATATAACTTTCTTTCCGGGCAGTATGTCAAAGTCCTCAAAATTGTGGTTGTTCACAAATCGGTGAATGACGTCACAGTAATCAGCTCTTATTGTATTTTGGTCTTGCAATGGAAATCAACAATGAATTGACGAGTCAGCTTTACTGTGTTGTGTTGATGAGTCAGCTTTACTGCGTTGTGTTGATGAGTCAGCTTTACTGTGTTGTGTTGATGAGTCAGCTTTACTGTGTTGTGTTGATGAGTCAGCTTTACTGCGTTGTGTTGATGAGTCAGCTTTACTGTGTTGTGTTGATGAGTCAGCTTTACTGTGTTGTGTTGATGAGTCAGCTTTACTGCGTTTTAGTGAGACCGGCAGGCTCTGGCTACCTAAATGGCCAATGGTTCTGAGTAGGCTGAAAGGCACATGTCTAAATGGCCAATGGGTCAGCTTTACTGCGTTGTGTTGACGAGTCAGCTTTACTGTGTTGTGTTGGCGAGTCAGCTTTACCGTGTTGAAGAATTGGTTAAAGTTAAAGTTTCCATCACTAATGACAAAATTATATAAATCTCATTGACACTTGGACAATATAACTTTTTCTCAAAAGTAGACAACAGATCTTTGGTGCCATACAACCCAAATCTTTCTCTGAAATTCATTTTGACACTTTGCTGTTTATATCAATGACATTCCGAAAAAGTGAGGTTTGCCTAACAAAACGTTACGAACTCTTATTTGCATAGAGCGTTGGATGGCTAAGTTTTAGTGTAAGGCGTTACAACCTGCGTTGGATGGGTGAGTTTTAGTGTAAGGCGTTACAACATGCGTTGGATGGCTGAGTTTTAGTGTAAGGCGTTACAACCTCTCGTCACAATTAAAAGCACTCATCAACAACGCCAAATTGAACACTTCACAAGATTCTTCATTCACAGCACTGCTCTCATTTCCTCATTCCTTCAACTCTCCCCCTGCAAACCGACTGCTCGAATCATAAGGGCAAGCACGTCAACTCTCATACCCAAAACTGTCTCCAATACAAACTACACAATTAATGCTTACAATAAAAATACGTTCACTAACAAATTTAATCTCCACACCAATCACCTACGTTGCGCGATCGGGGGACTGACTACAGCTTTGCGCTACAGTAAATTTGCAGCAAAGCAGTACAGGGTTCTCCAGGAGAAGTACAAAATCAGGCAGTCCATGTGATCTTGGGAGGTCCAAGATCAGCCCCAACAGCAGCATGTGTGAAGACGTACTAATGTTGAGCCGCTAAATCTTAGAAGCGAGACACTATTTATCAAGGTGTTCAAAAGGCACAGAGGGCTATAACAAAATCAGGGCCGACCCTAACAATTGCGGGGCCCTATGCGAAACGGATTGCGCGGGGCATATTTTGGGTAGAGGATAAGGATAATAAGTGAAAATTAAGATTTTTTATTAGAAAATAAATTCGGGGCGGGGCCTATGAAAGTGCGGGGCCCACTGCGGCCACATAGGTTGCAGTGGCCTAAGGCCGGCCCTGGCTACATTCAAGAAACATCCAAACAGACAAATGGTTTACAAACTGTTTAGATTGAAGCATGCCTAAATACAAAAACATAGAGAATTACATACACATTACATACAATAATAGATGCAGAAGAAACATAGCCTCCTACCCAGAGAAATTAAACAAATATACCCAGCTGGGCAGCTTTCAAAGAATCGCTACATGCAGTCTGTGGTGTACGAATAGAATGCCCAGACCGATCATGTGATGAACTCTAAAAACCCTGTTGGGGGGGGGGGGGATATCTACTGTATGGAACAGCGTCGCACACCTTTTCTACAATCTTCGCAGTTTATCCCAGTAAACAAACAAATGTTGTCATCTTATCCGACTGCAAAGCAATACTTCAGGCAACTGAGCAACATGGTCATACAGCAGTACACAGTCTGATACCGTCTCTGCCAACTATCATACAGCAGTAAAATCACTATCCCTGAATATAAACACTTTCATCGACATCACAATATACCAGGACATCACAACATACCAGGACATCACATCATAACCAAGACATCACAATATACCAGGACAACACAACATATCATGACATCACAATATACCAGGACACCACAACATATCAGGACAACACAACATATCAGGACATCACAACATATCAGGACATCATAACATACCAAGACATCACAACATATCAGGACATCACAACATACCAGGACAACACAATATACCAAGACATCACAACATATCAGGACATCACAACATATCAGGACAACACAACATACCAGGACAACACAACATACCAGGACAACACAATATATCAGGATATCACATTATACCAAGACATCACAACATACCAGGACATCACAATATACCAGGACATCACATCATACCAGAACATCACATCATACCAGGAAATGAAAGAGCAAACAAACAAAACAAGGAGCATCCAATGGGCAGCCAAACATACCTACCTCACTCAACACAGCCAAACATACCTACATCACTCAACACAGCCAAACATACCTACCACACTCAACACAGCCAAACATACCTACATCACTCAACACAGCCACACATACCTACCTCACTCAACACAGCCAAACATACCTACCTCACTCAACACAGCCACACATACCTACATCACTCAAAACAGCCACACATACCTACATCACTCAACACACCCAAACATCTCATCACAGCCAAACATAACTACATCACTCATCACAGCCAAATATACCTACATCACTCAACACACCCAAACATCTCATCACAGCCAAACATAACTACATCACTCATCACAGCCAAACATAACTACATCACTCATCACACCCAAACATCTCAACACACCCAAACCTCTCAACAAAGCCAAACATATCTACACAGCCAAACATATCTACATCATGCAACACTGTGAAGCACATTTTTCGAGCTAACGAAAAAAAGAATAGCAGTTGAAAAGATGAGCTGTGGGCTCAACAGGAAGATGTATTTTCCCACACATGCCAGCCCAGATCCTAAAGATCCAATAAACTGCACCCGAAAACACGATAAGGTCAGACACATATTCTCTCACCTGCGCACAGGACACATACAACTTACTACACACCTTAACCGCATAACACCAGATAAAACACCGATGTGCCGCAGCTGCAAACACCCAAATGAGACAGTAACACATCACATCTTCCACTGACCAGCACTCCAAGCCTTGAGTCTCAGTACCTACCCAAGAACAACCAGGATACACCAACACGTATACACCAACACTGTATACACCAACACCGAATACACCAACACCGTATACACCAACACTGTATACACCAACACTGTATACACCAACACCGTATACACCAACACCGTATACACCAACACCGTACACACCAACACCGTATACACCAACACCGTATACACCAACACTGTATACACCAACACCGTACACACCAACACTGTATACACCAACACTGTACACACCAACACTGTATACACCAACACCGTACACACCAACACCATATACACCAACACCGTATACACCAACACCGTATACACCAACACCGTACACACCAACACTGTATACACCAACACCGTACACACCAACACTGTATACACCAACACCGTATACACCAACACCGTATACACCAACACTGTATACACCAACACCGTACACACCAACACTGTATACACCAACACTGTATACACCAACACCGTACACACCAACATCGTATACACCAACACCGTATACACCAACACCGTACACACCAACACTGTATACACCAACACCATACACGCCAACACTGTATACACCAACACGTACACACCAACACTGTATACACCAACACTGTACACACCAACACCGTATACACCAACACTGTATACACCAACACCGTACACACCAACACTGTACACACCAAAACCGTACACACCAACACCGTACACACCAACAAAGAACAGATGCGGAGATTGTGTACATTCCTCATCATGGCCGCGGGTCAAAGGGCACACGCCCAAAATGGCCACTGCGTCTGAGTAGGCTAAAGGGCACATGCCCAAATGGCCACTTGGTCTGAGTTGGCTAAAGGGCACATGCCCAAATGGCCACTGGATCTGAGTAGGCTGAAGGGCACATGCTCAAATGGACACTGGGTCTTAGTAGACTAAAGGGCACATGCCCAAATGGCCAATGGGTCTGTTTAGGCTGAAGGGCACATGCCCAAATGGCCACTGGTTCTGAGTTGGCTGAAGGGCACATCCCAAAAGGGCCAATGGGTCTTAGGCTCAAGGGCACATACCTAGATGGCCAATGGTTCTGAGAAGCTGAAGGGCACATGCCTAAATGGCCAATGGGTCTGAATAATGATGACTTAGGGATAAGACAGCCAGGCAAAAGACTACTATAGTACGTTAGACAAAACAGTCAGATTGGTACTGCAGTAAGAAGACCGAATGAATCATACTCTGGCTACAATAACACACACTGTGGCTACCTATACGACGGATGAGACAGTCAGGTTTTGGCTACCTATACGACGGATAAGACAGTCAGGCTCTGGCTACTATACGACGGATGAGACAATCAGGCTTTGGCTATCTGTACGACTGATGAGACAGTTAGATTGTGGCTACCTGTACGACGGATGAGACAGTCAGATTGTGGCTACCTGTACGACGGATGAGAAAGTCAGATTGTGGCTACAGTAACATCTGCTCATATAACCTTTCTATGAGCACGGATTAACATGCTAATTCGCCGTTGTTCGGTATGCGGGTAACGAAAGGCAAGAAGAGCTCCCAATTTTGGCCAACAATTATTATTTCTACAGGTAACATGTGTTTGAGAGCATATCATGCAGGCATTTTTACACCAAGTAACCAGGTAACCAGGTAACGATCGGTTCATTTCTAATTGGGGCTTTTTTTCCCTGGGTGACTTTTGTAGAATTGGGGGGGGGGGGGGTTTCCGTGGTGGATTTTGGTAGTGGGTTTGGTGGTAATGGTTTTTGTTTGTGGGTTTTGTGTTCGGATTTGGTGGTGGATTGTGGTGGTAGGTTGTGGTGGTGGATTATGGTGGTAGGTTGTGGTGGTGGGGTGTTGTGGTGGGGTGTGGTGGTGTGTTTGTTGGTGGGTTTGTTGGTGGGTTTAGTGGGGGTGGGTTGTGGTGGTGGGTTTGTTGGTAGGTAGGGTGTGGTGGTAGGGTGTGGTGGTGGGTTGCGGTGGTGGGTTGTGGTGGAAGGTTTGGTGTAGGTTGTGGTGGTGGGTTGTGGTGGTGGGTTCTGGTGGTAGGTTGTGGTGGTAGTTTGTGGTGGTGGGTTGTGGTGGTGGGTTTTGGTGGTGGGTTGTGGTGGTGGGTTGTGGTGGTGGGTTGTGGTGTGGGTTGTGGTGGTGGGTTGTGGTGGTGGGTTGTGGTGGTAGGTTGTGGTGGTGGGTTGTGGTGGTGGGTTCTGGTGGTAGGTTGTGGTGGTAGGTTGTGGTGGTAGGGTGTGGTGGTGGGTTGTGGTGGTGGGTTGTGGTGGTGGGTTGTGGTGGTAGGTTGTGGTTGTGGGTTGTGGTGGTAGGTTGTGGTGGTAGGTTCCGTGGTGGGTTGTGGTGGTGGGTTGTGGTGATGGGTTGTAGTGGTGGGTTGTGGTGGTAGGTTCCGTGGTGGGTTGTGGTGGTAGGGTTTGGTGGTAGGCTGTGGTGGTAGGTTCGGTGGTGGGTTGTGGGGGTGGGCTGTGGTGGTAAGTTCCGTGGTGGTAGGTTGTGGTGGTAAGTTCGGTGGTGGGTTGTGGTGGTAGTTTGTGGTGGTGGGGTGTGGTGGTGTGTTGTGGTGGTTGGTTGTGGTGGTAGGTTCGGTGGTGGGTTGTGGTGGTGAGTTGTGGTAGGTTGTGGTGGGAGGTTCGGTGTTGGGTTGTGGTGGTAAGTTGTGGTGGTGGGGTGTGGTGGTGGGGTGTGGTGGTGGGGTGTGGTGGTGGGGTGTGGTGGTGGGTTGTGGTAGTGGGTTCGGTGGTGGGTGTGGTGGTGGTTCTTTTGTGTTAAATTTAAGTGTGTTCTGTTGTTTGGTTGATTGCAAAGAATCATCTTAGAACTTAACACTGAAATGAATTTCTATGAGGCACCACGTCAACCCGTGACGTCACGCATTGAAGCACGTCAGAGGGATGTTGGTAGATGGCTGAAACCATCCACCACTTCTTGGTTTCATAGATCTCTATGACGTCATTCATGGCATTGATTTGACAACGCCCTAGCGCCCCCCCCCCCCTTGCCCCGATCCCAATAATCAGTTCATGTGTTTAGTGGACGATACTTCCAAATATCAGTTCATGTGTTTAGTGGAGCATATTCCCAAATATCAGTTCATGTGTTTAGTGGAGCATATTCCCAAATATCAGTTCATGTGTTTAGTGGACGATACTTCCAAATATCAGTTCATGTGTTTAGTGGACACTAGGTCTGAGTTGGCTGAAGGGCACATGCCCATTGTATCTAAGATTCTTGAGAGAGTTGTGTCACAGCAGCTTATGCAGCATCTAAACACTTATGACCTGCTTGATAAGTTTCAATCTGCCTATCGACCTGGGCACAGCTATGAGACTGCACTTCTCCGTGTCATGAATGATGTTCTTTGTGGTGCTGACCGTGGCGATCTGACAGTATTGGTCCTGTTGGACCTCAGTGCTGCTTTTGATGTGATTGACAATGAGCTTCTTCTGTCAAGACTTCAGAACGAAGTAGGCATCTCTGGAACTGCACATCGCTGGTTTTTTTCTTATCTGACTGACAGGACTCAGCGTATTGTAGTGAAGCAGGCATCTTCCATGGACACTTCCGTTACCTGCGGTGTGCCACAGGGCTCGGTTTTAGGACCTATTCTGTTCTCCATATACACTGGCCAGCTAGACAAAATTATTGAACGCCATGGTATTTCACGCAAAATATTTGCTGATGACACATAACTGTACAAGTGTTTCCACCCTAATCCCTTGGAGTGTGCTGCTGCTGTTCGGACTGTGGAGGACTGCTGTCTTGCTGTAAAAGAATGGATGTCATCACACAGACTAAAACTTAATGATGACAAGACTGAGGCAATTGTTTGTGGTTCAAACGCAAATCTTCGGAAAGTTGCTATCACATCAATAAAAGTTGGTGAATCAGAGATACCGTTGTCCTCCACTGTCCGAGACCTTGGTTTTTATATTGATAGTCAACTCAGTATGATTCCACATATCAGTTCTGTAGTCAGGGTATGCTTCTGTCATCTACGCGCCCTGGGTCAGCTGCGCCCTCAACTCAATAAGAGAGCAGCAATGGCTGTAGCAGTAACTCTAATCCAGTCAAGATTAGATTATTGTAAAAGTTGTTTCTGGGGTTTGCCTCAGAATCAAATTCAGAGACTCCAGAAGGTGCAAAATTCTGCAGCACGCATTGTGTCGCGAAAAAGGAGATCAGACCACATCACCCCAGTTCTACGAGATCTCCGTTGGGGTCCTATTAGTGAGCGCATTGACCACAAGATTCTGTCCTTGGCGTACGGCTGCATAGAAGGCTCTGCACTGGAATATCTGAAAGAACTGCTTTATCAACATGTAACCATATAGAACCTGCGGTCCTCAACTCAGTCCTTATTGAAAATTCCCAGTGTGGATGAACACAGAAAAAAGTCTTACGGAGTGCGCTCTTTTGAAGCGGTAGCGCCAAAATTATGGAAAATTTTTTACCTCCATCTTTGAGGAGTACTGACAAGGACAGAAAATCATTTAGGAAACATTTAAAGACATTTTTGTTTAATAAATTTGATGACACCAGAGCGCAGTGAGCATGCTAAAGTAGCATGGATACCAGCGCTATAGAAGTATCCAATCAATCAATCAAACTCCAAATATCAGTTCAAGTGTTTAGTCGATCATACTCCCAAATATCAGTTGATGTGTTTAGTGGACCACACTCCTAAATATCAGTTCATGTGTTTAGTGGACCGAACTCCCATATATCAGTTCATGTGTTTAGTGTACCACACTCCAAAATATTAGTTCATGTGTTTAGTGAAACACACTCCAAAATATCAGTTCATGTGTTTAGTGGACCACACTCCAAAATATGAGTTTATGTGTTTAGTGGACCACACTCTCAAATATTAGTTCATGAGTTTAGTGAACCAAACTCCTAAATATCAGTTCATGAGTTATGTGGACCACACTCCCAAATATCAGTTCATGTGTTTAGTGGACCAAACTCCTAAATATCAGTTCATGTTTTTAGTGGCCCATACTCCCAAATATCAGTTCATGTGTTTAGTGGACCACACTCCCAAATATCAGTTCATGTGTTTAGTGGACTATACTGCCAAATATCAGTTCATGAGTTAAGTTGACTACACTCCAAAAATTCAGTTCATATGTTTAGTGGACCACACTCCTAAATATCAGTTCATGTGTTTAGTGGACCGAACTCTCAAATATCAGTTCATGTGTTTAGTGTACCACACTTCCAAATATCCGTTCATGTGTTTAGTGGACCACACTCCCAAATATCAGTTTATGTGTTTAGTGGACCATACTCCCAAATATCAGTTCATGTGGTTAGTGGACCACACTCCCAAATATCATTTATGTGTTTAGGTGACCATACTCCCAAATATCAGTTCATGTGTTTAGTGGATCATAGCCCAAAATCAGTGCATGTAATTATACTCTATTTCTTAGACTGCTCTGTCTGTTTGTTAGTTAGTGTGTATGCTCAAATATTGCATCTCAGATTTGACCTGCTTCCTGAACTCCAATTTTGCAGACTTACCCACCCCGTTGGCAATAGAACCTTTCACATTCAGTAGGTCCCCTGTGAGCTTCACTGATTCTTGAGTGAATGTGTGGGTCAGATTTTGAGTTATTCGTTATTTCTGTTGTATGCTCCTGTTGATCGTGATCTGAACAATTGGAATGAAATAGCGAGACCACCGCATGCATGTCTTTTTCTTCTATGTTTTGAGGGCCCACGATCAATGGATTGATCATTATGGCTCCTATGGTTCAGAGGGATTCGTGATGTTAATGTGCGTGGTTTTCAAGGGGATAATTCACTGTAGCAGGACAGGAGGCAAGAGCCGCAAGTGTGTCAAGTGTAGTCGCCTCAACTGTTGCTTTTTGAAGCTTGTTCCAGTCTCTTATTGTCTTTGGCATGAATGAGGAGCTCCTGTACTGAGTTCTTGTTTTTAAAAGTCGAAATTGCTTGTCGTGTCCTCTTCGCTGTCTCTTTGCAAAGAACATTGATTTCATGAGCACACCATGCAGGCTTTAAGTTACATGAAAACTGAACTTTTGGGGAAAAGTTACATTATACTTTTTAGTAAATTTTTGGAAAAGCGTATTTTTTACATTCCTTTTTTTTCATATTGTTATTTTTTTTGTAGACTACAATCCCGAACTACATCACATGAATTACTTTGAGCACCCCCCCCCCCGAACCCGGGGGGGGGGATGATTCAAACATGTGGCTCATAGTCCTGAAGGGGGACAGTGGAGGAAGGGTCCCTCTATCGGGTCACGTTGGTGCGGTTGTCCAGGCCCTTGATCTATGCACAGTCCGTGCCCCTTTCAATCCCGACATGGCCTAGTTGTCACCGACGTCATCAAGATGATGTTTCGAAATCTGAAGTCACCTCAGCATCCCCCCTTTCTCTGTCCCCCTTCTAATCTCCAAATACAAACGCAGACACTATTCCCTATAAGTCACTCTTGTAGTACAAAACACTTGACAAGAGCGTTGTTTCATTGTCGATCTTTTCGACGACTCTCAAACTAAATTTCTCACGGTTCCGATAGTTCTATTTTGGGGCACTGTAAGACTAAATTGTATAGCACATAGCACATAGCACAGCTCGCATTTAGACATCTCACATCTTTTCCCATTAAGAGGAGTTCCTAATTCCAGTTTTTGTTGATTTTCTAAACGTAATTTAAGTAAAGCGAGCAGGGTTATTAAAAAAGACCCTAAATATTTTATTTAACAAAAAAAATTTTTTTAAATATATTTATATATATTTATATATATATATATATATATATAAATGTGTGTGTATATATTATTTATATTTATTGAAAAAAGCATACTTTTAATCTGAATAATCTCTTTAATCGCAGTTCATTGTAAAACCATGTTTGCTCAATTTCAGCCGTACTACCCCCCACACCCACAACCCCACCCCAACCCCCCCACACCCACCCCCCACCCCACCCACACCCACACCAACCCCACCCCCCCACCCCCACCCCGACCCCCCCCACAAATAATTATATTAACTACGCTTTGACCTTGTGTTTCTTTCTTGCAAAAATCTTCGGACGGCTAATTGACCCATTTCCCTTTATCCTTATCAAACTGAAACTTAGTACATAGACTCGCTGTCAATGACAACATAGTCTATCCAATGTGCAGCCCCACCCCTTTAGTCATCATAATATTCAGTTACACCTAAGTCTGAACTTAGTCATCATATTCAGTTACACCTAAGTCTGAACTTACTTAGTCATCCTATTCAGTTACTCCTAAGTCTGAACTTAGACATTATATTCAGTTACACCTAAGTCTGAACTTAGTCATCATATTCAGTTACATCTAACTCAACTTAGTCATCATATTCAGTTACACCTAAGACTGAACTTAGCCATATTCCTAGACACTCTGGAGAGAATAGATTAATTTCCTAATGTACACAGATAAGAACTCCATTATTTTATTTGTAAGATTCACGTGGAGATGAGGAAATCACGTAACCATGACGAGATGCACATGTTTTTAACTAAAAAAAACGTGGGTTCCATCACCAATAAGTTTAGATCACCTCAGATAGATCATCGCCACGTCGACATCACTGTCGTCAATCAAACTCCACCCCTCAGTCCCCCACACACAGCTTTAACCCCCCTTGATGCTTGTCTCATGTTAACATCATTATGTCTTCACGTGCGTGCAAAACAGTGCTAAATCTTGTATACCGTGCAATGGTGTTGGCCCCATTACGCTTCTCGTCAACTCTTCGCCACAAGCCCTTCACACACGACCCACTATGGCTGGCATGATGGATGACCCTTCAGTGACGTCATAGACATTGTTTTCTAACCTATCCCCCCCTTCGGAGCCGTTTGGGGGGAGGGGCTGTCTCTTCTGTTCAATATAATCTTTTAAGAGTCATTAAATTCGTGGTGGCAAAAAGCTATCTTCCAGGCAGGAGGGTGTGGCAGATGATATATGAATAAATTAAAGTTGGTTTCGTTTGACCTAATTACGGAGACATATTGGGAAAGTTTTTTTTTTTAAACAAAACATTATTGCGGCGCCATACCAGTGAACACCACACCAGTGAACACCACACCAGTGAACACCACACCAGTGAACACCACACCAGTGAACACCACACCAGTGAACACCACACCAGTGAACACCACACCAGTGAACACCACACCAGTGAACACCACCACTGGATCTGAAAGTGTAATCTCCGAACCCTTCCCTCGATTTCAATATATATTTAGATATGAAAAAGGCTAATGAAAATGTGAGCACCCTTGGTTAAGAACCCATGGCTAAGAACTCCTGGTTAAAAAAAATGTGAGCACCCTCGATTAAGTACCCCTGGTTAAGAGCCCTTAATTTAGTGTAAAGGTTAAGGTCACGTTAAAAAAAATAATTAAAAAAAACCCAAAAAACATTATCTTTGTTAAAAGGTAATCTGAATTCTGACACCCCCCCCCCGGGCCACACACACACACACCCTAATACCCCAAACATGGTAACATTAATTACAGGTGGGTCCTATGATGTACTTTAAAAGAATCGGCCATTGTCGCCTCAATTTTAATCAGGCGGCACCAAATTGTAAAAACTACAGACTCATTAGATCAGCGATTGGTCACGGTGGCACGTCCCAATCAATCTGCCGTAAAAGAATGCAAATTTCAACCGGGGTAAAAAAAAAAGTGCTACATGATGCGGTATTTCATCAAACATAATTCGATTTATAAGCTCATAATATTATATATTTAATTGTTAAACTTTGAATACTCATAAATTTCTTTCTTTTTTTTTTTTTATATCTGCGTGCGCTTTTCCGGAAGATTTATCCGACCATTCACCCATCGTATCATTGTGACGGTCGATTTTTTAAAGAATTTATTTTAACAACGATTCTGTGATAATAGAAACGATCGATTTCGTATGTTTTGCATACGTTCTGCAGTAATATATTCATAAACAGTTACGCAGTAAAAGGCTTAAAGTGATAAATGATTCGCCAGCGTTTTCCACTGGGTGAGCTTGTCAGGGCCACGGTTCATCAACGCAATGAGTTTGTGATCCAGACGTGAACGGGACAGGGCCCCGGTCCCACTTAGTTGCGTGGACTGACCAACACCTTCACAAACACTGCAACCTGTGCTCGATGGCTGTCGGAAAGCCCCGGACCACCGCCTACCAACAGATAGAAAAAAACTTGCAAATGAGAACTAAAGACCTATGCCCAAAGCGTGACCTCTTCACACGCCTATATGTAACACAGGTCTAATCGAAGAGATAGAAATGAAAAGTACAGAACCCTAACAAACTATTATAGCTACAGAAGGAAAAAGAAATAGCATCCTACCCAGAGAGTAATGTAAGATAAGATAAGTTAAGATACGGTAAATATGCTTTTAATTTATCCAAAAAACGGCAATTTCTTTTGGTTGTCTTGCACATGTTCTAATTCTTGAACGCCATTAAGTTTTCGTTGTTATCAAAATTTTAGTGGTCTGTAGTAAAGTGTTCGGTGAATCACTGTGTGGTCAGAATAGCTGTTAGCGTCTTGGGTGAACAATTATTGTGTGGTCAGAATAGATGTTAGGTTATTGAGTGTACGTTGGCCCTTGGTACAGAGTCCATACGTTTTTTGTTTGAACGGCGATCCCGGCTTTTATGGATAATCGAAATGTCTGTAGCCGGCTTGTCTTTGATTTGAGTTATTCAAAATGGCGGATCCATTGATCCAAGATGGTGGATGGGAATTTGATTGAAGCCTACGACTTCCGAAAAATCCCCCTTAACCGCTATAGCGATAACACATAAAGTTATCAGTCCAAAGGCAAATTTCACACAATAACAACTCCGTGATTCCAAAGCAAATCTTTGTGTTGTTTCACCGGTCCTAATACCTCGTTGCAAGCGGATGTGACGGAAATCTTTATTTTTGCCATTTATTTGCTGTCTGGTCAGCATCTTTTTTTTTTTTTTTTTTTTGCCTTGTAGTGCCTGGAACTTATTTCTCAAAGTAACACCGAATTCCTATTCATTTCTGCTCATCTGCCAGAAGTGCTATATTGTATTTTAGCCTTTTAGCAGCTGGCTCTCCCCAGTTTTTTCTTCAGTTTTAGCTTGAGTCTTGGCCAAAATATAAATAGATGGTGATCAGACGCAGCATCAGCACCTAGCTGTTAGCTCGTTTTTCGCTGATATTCCCGTTTCATACAAGGTTCTAACACTCCACGAGCCTTGGTTTATTATATTTGAAAGGAGGGTCCTCGGCTTTGTGGCTTCCAATATTACCTGGCAATGGCCTCAATGCTTTATAACTCTTCTTGGGTAAGTAGGCCCTCTCTTATTATATGCTGACATTTGTTGTTTTGTTTCTTCTTGTTGACGTTTCCCTTTTACGGGCGGTGAGGTAGCTGGCCTCACATCAACCCTCCTGTTACACCTGAACTTGGGACTGGTCATGGCCTCACACCAACCCTCCTGTTACACCTGATTTTGGGACTGGTCATGGCCTCACACCAACCTTCCTGTTACACCTGATTTGGGACAGGTCATGGCCTCACACCAACCCTCCTGTTACACCTGATTTTGGGACTGGTCATGGCCTCACATCAACCATCCTGTTACACCTGAACTTGGGACTGGTCATGGCCTCACACCAACCCTCCTGTTACACCTGAACTTGGGACTGGTCATGGCTTCACACCAACCCTCCTGTTACACCCGAGCTTGGGACTGGTCATGGCCTCACGTCAACCCTCCTGTTACACCTGAACTTGGGACTGGTCATGGCCTCACACCAACCCTCCTGTTACTCCTGCACTTGGGACTGGTCATGGCCTCACACCAACCCTCCTGTTACACCTGAACTTGGGACTGGTCATGGCCTCACACCAACCCTCCTGTTACACCTGAACTTGGGACTGGTCATGGCCTCACGACAACCCTCCTCTTGTTGCACCTGAATTTGGGACTGGTCATGGCCTCACGACAACCCTCCTCTTGTTGCACCTGAATTTGGGACTGGTCATGGCCTCACACCAACCCTCCTGTTACACCTGAACTTGGGACTGGTCATGGCCTCACACCAACCCTCCTCTTGTTGCACCTGAATTTGGGACTGGTTATGGCCTCACGACAACCCTCCTCTTGATGCACCTGAATTTGGGACTGGTCATGGCCTCACGACAACCCTCCTCTTGTTGCACCTGAATTTTGGTACTGGTCATGGCCTCACACCAACCCTCCTGTTGCACCATAGCTTGGGACTGGTCATGGCCTCACAACAACCCTCTTGTTGCACCATAGCTTGGGACTGGTCATGGCCTCCGAAATATTTGAATTGAATCAAAGACTTATACTTGTTGCTTGTTTATCCAACCATATATGCTTCACCCACTTGCAATAAACAGGCGGAAACAGGCGGCAACAGGCGGAAACAGGCGGCAACAGGCGGAATTTTACGGGAGTTCATCCAACTTAACTACCAGCTAGTGATCACGTGTTTCCATTTCTGAAACCAGTTCACGATAAACTAAAGATGGTGTTGTTGTTGTTGTTGTTGTTGTTTTTTGCAACGTGTCATATATTTTTTTGCTTTTTTTTAAAAGAAAATATTTAAACCGCTTGGAACAATTTACGAAGGACTTACCCTGCCCCCACCCCCACCCTCCATCAAACAAAATCACCCATCCCCTCTTTTTGTTTTCCACCAAATTCGATCAGCCGTGAATGTAAAAAACTTTCAGTATAATATGTTCAGCAAGAATTTTTTTTTTTTTTTGACTTCCTGTACCTAATTATGGACAATAAATTCAGACGGGCCAAGTAATTACCTCCCCTCGGTCGGAAAGCAGCTACTTTCTTGGTCGTCTCCCCGAAGCGCAGTGAATACAAGAAAGCATAAAGTCATAAGTCATACAACGAGGAGCCAGAGGGAAAAATTGGCGGGAGTTGATAGATCACCAGACGCAGAGGCGGAACTCTTCAATGACGTTTTGGGGTTGTCGAGGGGGGACACAACTCTCGCGGGAATCGACACTGAGGTCGCGACTTCATCCGAGAACAAAAATAAAAGATAGATTCCCTCGGCGACGGGAACATTATTATGTAAGTCGTCCAAGTGAGATGATTCTTCCAGCATTGCTTTCCTCCCACGATGTCAATTTTTATGGGGGAGAGTTGTGGGCGTATCGGGATATATTTCACTGGATACTGCCGACCGGAGAAAGTCAGCCACCAACCCCCCCCCCCAACCCAAACAAGAGAAAGATGTTAAAAAATAAAACGTAAATATATTATGTAATAATTCAAACAACCCATAAAGGCTTAGTCTTTCCGTATAAATCCTTTATAAAATGTAATATAGAGACCTCATTTAGTGCCCCCCTCCCAAAGCCTCACAATAACATATATTTTGCACGCCCCTGAACTATAATAAGATTCTGATGACCCTTCCGCTTTTACGCCGCTGATTTAATTCACGGACTATTTCAGAAAAACCAAAGAAACTATCAGGCACCAAATGCACTTGCGATATATTATTTTAAGAATTTCATTTAGCGCAGTTGAAAAATAGGAAAAACTTATTTTGGGGGTTTTTGGTGCGGATGGGGGGGGGGTAGATATGAAAATTTGACACAATGTGTTGTCAACGGCAACGAGTTTATTTGTCAAGTTTCAGCTCAACAGCTTGACGGGAAATGGGTCAATTAGCCATTCGAAGATTTTTTACCTGCCAGCCAGCCACCCAGCCAGCCAGCCACCCAGCCACCCAGCCACCCAGCCAGCCAGCCAGCCAGCCACTCACTCACAAGAGCTAAGTTAATGTAAAGACTTTACAAATGACTAAATTGTTGTCATTTTTAATAACATTTTTAATAGAATATTTAATAACGCTATCAATCATTTCAATTAGTCGAAGTTATGAAGTATCGCTACGCTCGATATATTTGACTATCCGTATGTTTAGGGATAAACTTTTTGGAGGCTTAGACTAATCGATTATTAAATATTGTACCGCTCCAAAAAATCGGCCGATCCTTATTATAAGCCGGAATCTCACTTCTTGTTGTTCGCATTTATCTTCTTTTTTTTTTTTTTTTTTTTTTTGTGCCACTTCACAAGTTTTAAGACTTACAATAGCATTGTATTCAACTACCGTTACAACACATATAGCTTTAATATAGTTATCGATAACTTTCAAACATGTGCCATCTATCTTCAAATTAGAGACCGCCCGAAGTTGATTTTCTGATTTCGGAAGAAGCCGAAACTAGGCCGAAGGATAAAAAATGACTTTCGGCCGAAATCGAAATATTTAGATATTTTGAAATTCGTTCATGCATAAATTCTGCTTACATCGATGGGGGAAAGTATCGATATTTACATACTTAAAATGAGATCATCGCGAATATTAATAAATAAACATTTAATGAACACTTTGGCTTTTCCCATTTTAATTTAAAATTTATTTAAATTTCTTTAAAATGTTTTTAAAGCAGTGTGGTAAGAGAAAATTTGGATCTGAGGGAAAGGGGGGGGGGGGGGGGCAAAATTCATGCAAAATCGACCCTTGAGTACCCTTCGCTTTAATAATATAATTACAACCTAGAACATATACCTATAATAATTAATATGGCTCTTTTAGAACCCACTGTCACCTTAATATCATTTCTTAAGGATATAAAAATAACAAAACTATGTTTGCGGTTATCGCATTTCTAAAGCTTTGTGTTTTCATAAATAGCTGGCAAGATGTCGCTGTAATAATATTTAGCCTAGTGCCAACACATTAGTCTTACCGTGCTGGTGACGTCATTATTTCGTTGTACGACCAACCTCCCTCACCCCCATCGGCAAAGGATTTTTTTTTTTTTATTTAACCGGGTCTCTTAAAATTGTTGTTCTGACGGGTCTCGACGGAGAATTGCAAGACATCTGAATTGGTCGTCTAAATCATAAAATTAAACAGGTCTACAGTAAACTTACTACATAATTGTAATACGAACCCGTGATACATGCTAACTCTGTTATTTCGTCAATAACAAAATGTTCATCTGCATGATTTTGGTGAATTTCAAGAAATGAATCAATTGAAAAAGCCTAAGTTTCCTTAATTTAAAAAAAATTTATATATAAAAAATTGAAATATTACCATTCCCTGGTATTATTCAATATTATTCATCTTTGCCTATGACAACATTGGCGAGCATGATAATGATAAATCAAAATGAATATCACAAATGAAAGAACTGAAGTAACCTAGGGTTCCAAATTTTATTTTTGAAAACATAAAAACCAAAAATTATTATATAAATATTACCATTCCATTAATTTTTTTCCAACAAAACTGTTTACATTTGCTTAGGCCTAATTGGAATGTACTTTTTGTGGAAATATAGGACACGTAAGTGATCATACAGCTGCGATCACTTTTCGCAGAGTATTAATCGTGTAACAGACGATGATAGCAAGACGTCTAGCAACAATGAATATCGGATTTCCGGCCTAGAGACAGACAGTCTGAGTTCTGGTAGAGGACCGAAAACCTCAGTCACTTTCGGCCGAAACCGAAATTAAACCGAAAGTTAACTTTTCAGTTTCGTCCGAAACCGAAACTAGGCCGAAAGTGATCAAATGGCAACTTTCGGCGCTGAAACCGAAGCCGAAATTCGGTCGGTCTCTACTTCAAATTATATTTTTTTCATAAAAGCGTGACTATTTAAGTAGAGATGAATTGTTAATTATAAATTAAATGATGGCATCAGTCTTTTAAAAATATGGTAGCATAATTTTAAATTTAGTCGATTCCATAGATGCTGAGCTAGGTAAAATGATAACTAAATTAAGAATTTAACGGGCGGATACGATTACAAGTATTATAAATATCGAAAACGTTTTTTTTTAAATTAATTTTTTTTGCGCTACATTTGTATCGCCAATATTTATTGAATCCTCCAATGCTTTTCTCTTTTTAATATCAGACAATTAAACAATTTGCCCCACCCATGTGCACGTATTTTTTTAAAAGAAATTATAATAATTCCAGTAGAAAGCTAAAAATAATTCTTTTTTTAAGACGTTTTGTGAACTAACATTTCGATTACCACGCCCCTTTCATTTATTTATTGTTTCATTATTTCTTTGGTAGTAGTTTTAGAAAGAAATTATTTTTTCTATAAGGTTAATTTTAAAAAAATATATATATATGGATTTGGTAAATATAACATTGTAACGGCATTTTTTTAAATGTACACGAAGAAAGTTCTAGTAGTCTCAAATTCCAAATAAACATTTCAGTCAACTGAATACTGGAAATAAAATTATACTTCATCTGTTTACGATTTCCATCAGATAAAGTCAAACATTAATAAATCTAAGATGACTTTTCTACAAGTCTCATGTCTTCTTAACATAATTATGCTGTTCATATACGATTTATTACTGTGTCTAGTCTGAACAACCCGTAAAAATATATAGACCTTCCTAGAAAACAATTCTCTTTTTTTTTTCATTTTGACTCTGGTAAACCATTGAGCTATTTAGGAGGGGTAATTATTATGCAAATTTTTTTTTCATTTAAGTTCAACATGTAACATGATGTTAGCGCGGTGTTTTTTTGCGTTGGAAACTTTTTTTGTTTTGTAAGGATTATTTAAAATCATTTAATAATTGTTTACCCCCCGTAATAGGTTTCTTAAAAATTAAAAAACACATTACTATTTACTAATAATAAAAAACATACTTCTATAACACAGAAAGATCAAGTGTTCTGGTTCGAGTAGGGTACGTTGCTGCATCCATGTACTGGAATATGTCCACATCACAACTTTAAGCCCCTTATTCATCCGAGACCCCCCTCCCCAACATTCCAGCCGTTGGGACGGGATTGCTGCTGTACCAACACGATGGCGCTGAAGTCAAGGGACACCTACCTATTTAGCAAGCATCTCTGTCCCGTTGCTCTCCGATTTAGTGTAGACTGGTGCAAACCTTATTTCAGATATGTGCTAAAATGCATTATTGTATTTTAAATTTATCCAAACAAAGCTTGGAACTATAAAGATTTAAGGGGCGAGACTACGCAAGGGCGAAAAAGCATATCCTAAAGAGCACCACAACTGGAATGAATTTAATTCATGCTGGTCTGGGACACAGTTAGAGATGTCCCTGGCCGTTAGTATAGATACAACTTGCAACCCCCCCCCCCATGAGCTTCGTGCTCAGTGCCGCTTCTGTCGACTGTTTGTCAGGCACTACCCCCCCCCCCAAACCCCCGTAAGTCTGAAATTCCCCCTCCCAAAATTGTAGGAATAGAACATCGAATTTAGGTGTGCGCCAAAATGCATCCTTTCAGTTTGAATTGATCAGAAATTTTCTAAGGGTATACCTGTCCCCGCTTCTGCTCAAGAGTCTTCTGCACACTCAATTTCTGCTCCCACACCCCCACTTTTCCCGCACAGCGATCCGTGTGACAGTACGGGGTTAAATCTCAGCTTGTGTCAAATTACTACCCTGGGTCACGCCACAACCAGGGTGAATTATGTATATGTCACTGGTCACCTCTAATGCTTTATCTTTTGCGTTTTTCAAAAGAATTTAATGTGACAATTTAAAAAAAAAATGTTGTTCGTTATCCAACCCTAAAATACCCCACAGCTGTAAAATAAAAAACGATTACATCGTTTTGGCGATGATGGTAAGAATTTAAAAGGCAAAACCTTTACAAAAATCCTTCCAATTTTAATGAGATACATTTAAAAACTTAGCTTGAATTTTATCTGCATAATTTTTTATAGTACTCCTTTCTTATGGATAGCTCACAATGGCCTCTTTCTGGAATGGGGATCTTATTTTTATTTTAAAAGACAAACTGCCCTAGCTTTGATATAGGTCAATACCTTTTTTTTTTAAAATACGATTTTTTAATGAGTTAGATTTGTCTTTAAATCTTGGGTTTTGGTTGCAGCCGTGTTGAGTCTCAACTGAAATGTGATGGGCCAAGCATCCAATGTCGACAAGAGTTAATAAATATTTGCTCTGTATAGGAGAACATTTTGAGTTTAAATCAGTGCTTTAGTTAATCGTTGTTGACAGTGGTCCTAGTTTTACTTGTACACTGATTACACTTTAGATCAGTGGTTCTCAACCTGTGGGGGAAGGGGGGCGGTCGCGACCTGTTTGAGCGTTGAACGACCCTTACTACTTTTTTAGTGCGTTTTAACTCGTCTTTGATAAAAGGTCTTTTTATTTTTTTTTTATTTGCTACTTTTAAGTATTAAAATTTTCATTTGCATTTTATCGACAAAAGTAGTATTTTCCTTTTTTTTAAATTTGTAATCCCCCCTACTCCCACTGCTCTCATTTGACTTCCCCTACCCCCACCCATTATTTCTCTAACGCCATCCCCCGTTAGACCTAGGTGCGACCCTACAGGCTACCACGAGACAGCGAGCGAGTTCGCGCAGTCACTTGTGTCAACTAAAAACAATTGCGCTCCACACACAAGATGGAAAGACGAGCAGAGAGAAAGTATTTTAAAAATAACTCTGACTTTAATACTGTATCCCCACAAATTACGAATCGCCCCTTAGCATTCACCTTCCTGTCCAAATGACGCAAAGCCCGATATCAACTCACTCACAGAAACACAACGAGGCATTGCACGCACGGCCAACCACGTTTCATAGCAAAGAAGTCCAACCACGTCTCATAGCAAAGAAGTCCAACCACGTCTCATAGCAAAGAAGTCCAACCACGTCTCATAGCAAAGAAGTCCAACCACGTCTCATAGCAAAGAAGTCCAACCACGTCTCATAGCAAAGAAGTCCAACCACGTCTCATAGCAAAGAAGTCCAACCACGTCTCATATCAAAGAAGTCCAACCACGTCTCATAGCAAAGAAGTCCAACCACGTCTCATCACAGAGAAGTCCAACCACGTCTCATATCAAAGAAGTCCAACCACGTCTCATCACAGAGAAGTCCAACCACGTCTCATATCAAAGAAGTCCAACCACGTCTCATGACAGAGAAGTCCAACCACGTCTCATCACAGAGAAGTCCAACCACGTCTCATCACAGAGAAGTCCAACCACGTCTCATCACTGAGAAGTCCAACCACGTCTCATAGCAAAGAAGTCCAACCACGTCTCATAGCAAAGAAGTCCAATTACGTCTCATATCAAAGAAGTCCAACCACGTCTCATAGCAAAGAAGTCCAACCACGTCTCATCACAGAGAAGTCCAACCACGTCTCATATCAAAGAAGTCCAACCACGTCTCATAGCAAAGAAGTCCAACCACGTCTCATCACAGAGAAGTCCAACCACGTCTCATATCAAAGAAGTCCAACCACGTCTCATCACAGAGAAGTCCAACCACGTCTCATCACAGAGAAGTCCAACCACGTCTCATCACAGAGAAGTCCAACCACGTCTCATCACAGAGAAGTCCAGTCTCGTCCACGACAAGCAAAACAACCAGACGAGCACCACCAAATTCAAGTGGCACGAAGGTTGTTTATTTTGAGTGCTTGTGTTGCCCGCGAGTCTGGCCTGGTGAATCCTCCTCACCCACTGATGTAAAGAGTTCTTAAAAAATACATTTGTAATTATTTTTTTTTTTTGTCAAACTCAGTCAAACTGGTTAGAAAAATGAAGTTGATTACATGATGATCGAATAGATTTCTATTGTAGTTTAAGAGGATGATACAAATTATCATACAGCGGTGAAATATTTGGGTCTCTTGATGCCCTAGGCCGCTTGTTACACAAGGGCGCTTGATACCCAAGGGTGCTTGATACCCAAGGGTGCTTGATACTCAAGGGCGCAAAGCCAGCGACATAGGTTTTTGTTCTTTTAATTAACGCATTTTTAAATCAGTAAACTTCCAGGATGATCCCACATTTATTTTACGTTGGAGAGTTTAGTCATGCGATGGTGTTTAATTGAGAGTTTAGTCATGCGATGGTGTTTAATGGACAGTTTAGTCATGTGATGGTATTTAATTGAGAGTTTAGTCATGCGAGGGTGTTTAAGGGGGTAGGCGCTTGAAAATATCATTTATTTATTTGGCTACAAAAACATTGAAAAATAATCGACGAGTAGTTCAAAGTAATAGTCTAGACTAGACTAATACAATTATATATTAGATTAGCATTAGCATTATGGATATGAGCAAATAAATTCGTATTAGAATGTTTCAACTCAAATAGTTTAATCTTAGCCTAATTCATTTATTTTATCTGCATACAATTATTAGTAATAGTGATAGCCTAATTAGTTTAGTATCATTTCTTATTTCTAAAATCAATTCATTAGATTAATAATTAATAATTATAATAAAATAAATAATTAGTTAAGCAATCCTACACATCTAAATAATACTGATTAGTTACTGATAGACTAACTGTGATCAATATCAGTATAGTTTTTGCTAATTGATGTTTATAAATTCCATTCTAGCCCCCAAAAAGTACTACCGAGCCGAGCAAAAGTTAATTCTTCAGTGACAAGAAGTCAACTTCAACAGCAGAGGGAGTACTAAACAAGGATTTGGATATGATCATAATTCAAAGCTTTTACCAATTTTCTTCTGTCTTCAGTGGGGTGGACAAATCGCAGAAGCCATAACTTACAGCTGATTGCAAAACAAAATAGTCAGTACTATGAATATAAAAATGACTTGATTGTGAGTGGTTAGATTCTTCATATCCACAACTGGATAACCAAGGCATTATCAATTATAGACTGTAAGGCTTGAAGGACAATGGCATGGACTATGAAAAGTTGCAATCTATGATATCTGCCATAACCTTAAAAACCCAGCTGCACTGCACAATTTATAACCGGCACAAAGTATAAAAACTGCGCTATGCCGAAGAACATTTATGAGCAAGTATCTGCCCAATTATTACATTTCTAAAAGACACATAACTCATTCCTCTCTGGTATGGGGGAATTCTTGGCTGAAAGAGGTACACAGAATATGTACAAAAGTTTCAACATAGCATTGGTGCCATGGAACTGCTTCAATTTCAGTGATGTTGTCAGCAACATAACCTTGTCATCTAATTATGGTTAAAAATGATCATGGACAAAATATGGTTGATAGGGGGCTTTGGATAACTTGTGTTATACTAGAATGCTGAGCAAAAAATTGGTAGACAACACAAATTAGCTTTATTCGAGCGGAAAATAAAAAATCTTTAAAAAATTGTGATTTTGACGAGAGCACCTGAGGGAAGTTCGAGAAGGTGAAAACCATGTTCCTGGTGCATTTAACAGTTAAATAATATACAAAACCACCATGTCCATGTTGCTGAACAAAAAAAACTATGTAAAAGAACTTCATTTTCATAATAAACTTTAAATTTTTTCACTTTTTAAGTTTAAAATTGATTTTTCTCAAAGTTGTTTTTTTCTATTGTTTTGTAACGTAGAATTCTAAAATCTCAGCTAATATACAAGCTAGAGTAATAAAATTTGGTGTGTATCTTCCTTTAACTATTTTGTGGGTAGTGAGCTATACAGAATTCAATTTGGTCTATTACTTTTTTCAAAATAAAGTTTTTATTTTCCTATGATTGTAAATTTTAAGCGTTTTCTGCCGAGGCAAATTTTAAAAATTAAAAAAAAAATGTTTTGAAAAGTTTGAAGGAAATTAAACTAGCTCAGTACCTCTAAATATAATTGAAGTTCATGAATCAATCATTTTTTAAGCAATATGTATGTTTGTTTTAAAAATTTTAGAACTCTACGAAAAGGTATTATTTTCAAGATGGCCGCCATTGCCATGGCAACTATAAAATCTTTTTAAATTTTAAAGCATGAAAATATATCTCCATTCATATCTAAACATGACCATAATAAAATAGTTGTTCTAAGTTGGTTAATTAAAAAAAAAATTTTTTTGGTAGCCTACCCCCTTAATTGAGAGTTTAGTCATGCGATGGTGTTTAATGGACAGTTTAGTCATGCGATGGTGTTTAATGGAGAGTTAAGTCATGCGATGGTGTTTAATTGAGAGTTTAGCCATGCGATGGTGTTTAATGGAGCGTTTAGTCATGCGATGGTGTTTAATGGAGAGTTTAGTCATGCGAGTGTTTTCAAATAGTGCTGTACCGTTGCACCAATGTTTTTGTCTTACTCAAAATTACTGGTAATGTGGTTCCACAAAAGCTTTTTTATTTTTCCTTCTCTTTACGTTTTTTTAAAGTGAATTTCGCATTAAAATATTATGTTCATCTTAGATGTCTAATTTTCCTCATTGAGATATGCAAATAATACAGTGATGGAAAGTATAAGCTTTTTTTTTTTTATGAAAGGTTTGAAATATGATACTTCTTTTTTAATGTGTCGTGTCCGTGTTCGTCAACTTTTGTCAAATAAAACTAAAAGTGGAGGAAAGGAAATCGGCAAAGATTGATCTTTATTTTTGACAAGGCTTTGTGGAAAATCCTGGCCAACCACGCTCGTCTCTCTCTCTCTCTCTCTCTCTCTAGCGTCGTTTTAAGACGTGCGATTGATGTGGGTGCCCGATTGGACTTGCCCTGCTTAAAATCAAGACCATCAATCCAAACTGCTATCAATCACTCATTGTTCTGAAATCTCGCGAGATAAATAAGGAGAAGTCTACCAGCAGTTGGGTCACGAAGCAGACACATGAAGCGCGAGCTTGCTTGACAGCGGTTCTAAATTGTGTTGACAGCGGTTCTAAATTGCGTTGACAGCGGTTCTAAATTATGGTGTCGGTCCGTCAAAGAAAATTTTCCGATAATCTTTTGTTGAAAATTGGCGAGGATGTGTGTGTGTGTGTGTGTGTCTAAGAAACGTGTGTGTGTGTGTGTGTTTAAGAAAAGTGTGTGGTTTTTGGGGTCTTGGTGGAGTTTGAAGACATTTTCATCCATTAAATGTCTTTTGTGAATTGTTGTGATTTTAAAAAAAAACGGTGGGTTTGCACGTCACATTAATGTCCCGTGCGTTATTGTCCAATATAATTTAAAGATTTGGAACTTGTGTTGTATTTTAAGATGAGACTTTTTTATTGCTAAATGTTCATACAATTCATAGATATCAAATATATCAATATATCTGTACAAACATTTTATGGCAATTAAATACACATGCAATTTCTCTGTGTGTGCGTGCGGATGCGTGGGTGTGGGTGTGGGTGTGTATGTGTGTGACGCAAGGTAGGCTGATTTTGCTAGGTTTTAAAAAATAATTAATAAATTTGTTGCGTTGAATTTTTTCTTTTTTTTTTTTGATTTTTTTAATTATTGATTTTTTCGAAATATTTTTTTTTAACTGTCTCTTTTTTTAATTTACGTGCTGACAATGAATGTAAACATGAGAGATCTCCGTCAACGTCAAACAGGCGTTACTCGAACTGGTTTTGGTCTACATAACAAATTAGTTTGTTTTTTGGGAAAAATACAGATTTCTGCTTCTTGATTCTGATCCTAGGTTAAAGAAAAAAAATGGAAAGGAATTTGTCTAAAAATCATTCAATTAAATTCCAAAGCTCCTGGATTCTGCCTCTCAGTGCACAGCTTGTCTTGTCGGCTAAGTCACACAGACTAACAAACACACACAAACACAAAATTTACGATTCACAATTCGTCCGTTTTTGATATAACAATCTGTTTCTTACTATGACACTAATTAAGGCACCGATACACGTGATTAAATAAACATAGTTATAGGTATCGATACATGTGATCAAGAAAACATAGTTATAGGTATCGATATACGTAATCATGTAGACAAAGTTATAGGTATCGATACACGTGATCAAGTAAATATATTTGTAGGCATCGATACACGTCACCAAGTTAACATATTTGTTTCGTTGCTTTTAACAAATCCTGTTTTATTTTATGTCTTTTCAGATTTTTAAAAAAAAATATTTTATTTTATTTTTTAAAAGTGTTCAGCCCAATTTTGACGAAATGTTGTGCTGTCAGCTGTTGCGGTGACCATTTTGGAAACAACAACAACCAAAAGGGCCCCCCTTAGGCAATGATGACAACAACGCGTTTTTTTTTTTTTAACGGGCCCTTCGAACCGCAGCATTATCTCATACAACACACACACACACAAAAAAAAAACCTTTTCATGTTCAGAAATTAGCTTCACCGCCGAAGAGCCGCTTCAACAAAGCGGAAGTCGCAACCGATCCAAAGGTTCTTTAGAAATAAGACGAACAATGATAACCCCTATCTCCTCTACACCGGTGGCACTCTTCAGTGTTCCAATTAAAAAGCGGTGTAACAGTTTGAAAAACGCCTGGTTTATTAAAAGTGCAACTCAGTGGTTTTTTTTTTACATTCGGCCGCCATATGTATTGCATCTCGACACAAGTAGCTGTTTGAAATTGGCAAATGTTATTTCATCATTTGTTAACAAAGCACTTTAAAAGTACCTAAGTGAAATGGAATATGAAATGAGAACGTACTTTTTGGGGGTGTGTGACGTTGTCATTTAAGTGTTCAACCCCCAACCTAACCCACCCCCCAAAAAAAGTCCATCCATCCCAGCCCCTTGAAACCACATTAACAAATGCATAATGCAGTGGTTCTCAACCTTCCCAAAACCGCGGCGCTTTAATACAGTTCCTCATGTTGTGGTGACCCCCAACCACCATAAAATTATTTTCGTTGCTACTTCATAAATATGGTCCTAGGCGACCGCTTGGTAAGGGTCGTTTTACCCCCCCCCCCCTTATGGGATCACGACCCACAGGTTGAGAACCGCTGCTCTAATAGGGGCCTTAAGATGGGAAAAATGTAATGTCAATCATTTAGCTTTAAAGAAGAAGATAGTAAAATAAACTTTTCTTTGTTTTAACCAAGTTGCGTACTAATCCGACAGTGACAAGGAACACACGCCAATCTAAACATAACAAGCATTCCAACTGTTACAGTAACAAGCATTCCAACTGTTACAATAACAAGCATTCCAACAGTTGCAATGACCAAGGCATTCCAACTGTTACAGTAACAAGCATTCCAACTGTTACAATAAAAATCATTCCAACTGTTACAATAACCAAGGCATTCCAACTGTTACAATAAAAAGCATTCCAACTGTTACAATAACCAAGGCATTCCAACTGTTACAATAAAAAGTATTCCAACTGTTACAATAACAAGCATTCCAACTGTTACCATAACCCATCATCAACTTGATAAATCCTGCACTTCGTTAATCGCCATGTGCCCTCATGAACATAGCCATGAATCTGACCGATGGGAGAGAAATAATTTTTTAAAAAAAGATAAATGATGAATTAAGATTTCGACTCAATGGAAAAGATAACATGCTATTGAATGTGTTGATAGCAGTAATGAAAATTTGTAATGCTTTTTTTTGTTCTTTTTTACAAAAAAAATCAATTTTTATCAAAAGTGTCAACAAAGCAGGTTAATATATTCTCTTCTGTTTCAGATTCTTTTAATTTCTTGAAAATATTCTTCTACAAATATGTAATTAAAATAATAGCAATAAGCCTGATATGCGTGTATTATTTTGAATGTCTAGTTTAGTAACTGCTTTTGGACTAAGTGAAAGAGTTATGCAGTGTGCGTATATAAGACGAGCAACGACCCCACCCCCTTTTTTTAATGGTACTATTAATTCTTAACTATTAATACCCAGCACAGATTTTAAATACATGAAAAAAATGGATTGCTTGCTATGGATTTCAGAGGCGTAGCAAAAAGGGGGGGGTCATATGTTACTGGGAGCCAAACTAGTTAGGGGCGCCAAAATGTGCTTTGATATTATTTTATTCATGAAAATAATGGGCTTGGGAATTTAAAACAATAAAGGGAAGCGCTTTAAAATGAATATTGTCCCCGGGCGCCAAACACTCTAGCTACGCCTCTGACGGATTTCCATGTTTTCCATAGCAATGTCGCATGTATTTTAGCCGCAACAATAATCTGTGGGGTTTAGTTTGTTTGTTTGTTTGTTTGTTTGTTTGTTTAATATCAATTTGAAACGCTGAAAACGAAACGGTGAAAACTGTTTCAATGAAGTAAACACGAGCATGTTAAAAACAAAAATGCACTCCAACCTGTGTAGCATTTTGTTGTTACAGCTTGCACGCTGTCTTACGATTGTGTTTCTGTGCAAAGGTCGCGTGTCTGATCCGAGAAAAGTTCCCTATTCCAATTTTTTTTTTTCTTTTCGCTCGAAAACAGTTATGGGGAACTTTTTTGTTGGATGAACAAGTGATTTTTTTTTTGTTGATTTTTTTTTTTTTTTTTTGGTGGAGGATGGGGGTGATAAATTGTATATCCCAAAGTAAGTCAAGTTTGATATCCCAAATAATTTGGATATCCCAAAGTAAGGTTAGCGTAATAGCCCGAAGTAAGTCAAGTTTGATATCCCAAATAATTTGGATATCCCAAAGTAAGGTTAGCGTAATAGCCCGAAGTAAGTCAAGTTTGATATCCCAAATAATTTGGATATCCCAAAGAAAGGTTAGCGTAATAGCCCGAAGTAAGTCAAGTTTGATATCCCAAATAATTTGGATATCCCAAAGTAAGGTTAGCGTAATAGCCCGAAGTAAGTCAAGTTTGATATCCCAAATAATTTGGATATCCCAAAGTAGGATTTAATATCCCAGTGTGAGTTTGAAATCGCAAAGTAAAGTTGATATCAAAGTAAGTTTGATATCTCAAAGTAAGTTTAATATCTCAAAGTAAGCCAAGTTTCATATACCAAAGTAAGTTTGATATCTCAAAATAAGCCAAGTTTCATATACCAAAGTAAGTTTGATGTACTAAATTATCTTTGATATCTTAAATTAAGATAAGTGTGATACTTTAAAATAACCCAATTTTCATATCTCAGTGTAATTTTGACATATAAACTATGCAACTTTGATGTTTTAAATTACACAAAGTATTTTTTAAAGTAAAGTAAGCAAAGTTTCATTTCTCTAAGTCAGTTTTGATATCCCAAACGAAGTCCCGTTAAATATATCCTAACATTCAAACAATATCCATCTCTTTTTTTATACTCCCAAATGTACATTCCGGTACTTGGTCGCTATTAACACAAACAAACTATATACATCTATTAATGAAATGCATCTAAATGTACATTCCGGTACTTGGTCGCTATTAACACAAACAAACTATATACATCTATTTATGAAATGCATCTAAATGTACATTCCGGTACTTGGTCGCTATTAACACAAACAAACTATATACATCTATTTATGAAATGCATCTAAATGTACATTCCGGTACTTGGTCGCTATTAACACAAACTATATACATCTATTTATGAAATGCATCTAAATGTACATTCCGGTACTTGGTCGCTATTAACACAAACTATATACATCTATTAATGAAATGCATCTAAATGTACATTCCGGTACTTGGTCGCTATTAACACAAACAAACTATATACATCTATTTATGAAATGCATCTAAATGTACATTCCGGTACTTGGTCGCTATTAACACAACCTATATACATCTATTTATGAAATGCATCTAAATGTACATTCCGGTACTTGGCCGCTATTAACACAAACAAACTATATACATCTATTAATGAAATGCATCTAAATGTACATTCCGGTACTTGGTCGCTATTAACACAAACAAACTATATACATCTATTTATGAAATGCATCTAAATGTACATTCCGGTACTTGGTCGCTATTAACACAAACTATATACATCTATTTATGAAATGCATCTAAATGTACATTCCGGTACTTGGTCGCTATTAACACAAACAAACTATATACATCTATTAATGAAATGCATCTAAATGTACATTCCGGTACTTGGTCGCTATTAACACAAACTATATACATCTATTTATGAAATGCATCTAAATGTACATTCCGGTACTTGGTCGCTATTAACACAAACTATATACATCTATTTATGAAATGCATCTAAATGTACATTCCGGTACTTGGTCGCTATTAGCACAAACAAACTATATACATCTATTTATGAAATGCATCTAAATGTACATTCCGGTACTTGGTCGCTATTAACACAAACAAACTATATACATCTATTTATGAAATACATCTAAATGTACATTCCGGTACTTGGTCGCTATTAACACAAACAAACTATATACATCTATTTAATTTTATGAAATGCATCTAAATGTACATTCAGGTACTTGGTGGCGCTAGCCACAAGTATTTGATACCCTCCCCTGATCCCCCCCCCCCCCAAAAAAAACACAACCCCCTCGGTGTAGGGTAGATAAACAAGATTAGCGGTCTAAAATGTCAACAATATTTGTCTGATGAACCAATTTCATTGTATCTTATGGCTGACCTGTCCGGTCCGGTTCCGTGCGAGGGGCCGTCGTGGTTTATTTCAAACTTAACCAGGGGAGAAAAGCGGGATTCTTCTCGGGGCGAATCACCGTCCAAATCCCGGAGAGCAGCGTCCCTTGGGGGCCGCCCCTGAGTTGACCACTGGGAGCGCTCGTCTCGACTTAATGGAGATTGTTCTAACAGCTTCCGGTCTCCGAGGCGCTATAGGGGCGCCGACCGACAGCGCGCCGAGGAACATCGGGGAAATGTCTTTTAGAGGAACCGTGTCTCCGTTTTCTCTGTCTGCTTGCCGGGGAGGTTAGGACGTGGGGGGTGGGGTGTATTCGATCGATAATAATGGTTTCTAGGAAATATTTTAAGGGCAGAAAGTTGGAAAAGATGTAAGAATGATTATTTTTAATATTTGTTTCGGTCAAGGGTGGAGTGTGATGCGGTGTGTATAAGTTATGCATTAGCGCCCCCGTCTGGGTTGTATGGAGTCGGATTCCTTTAAATTGAATTCGAATCTTCTTTGCACATTATTCCAACTTGGCCTGTAGCGGAAAGACTTAATTTGTTTTCTGATGCGAATCAAAATGGCTAAGGCATCCCAATTTTTTAACGATTTATTAAAAGCTCGGATAACAGTGAAACAATTCTACTCCGACTCCAAGGGAGCTAGTTCTGTGCGACATTGTGGGCCTGCTGACGCGAGAGGGAGCTAGTTCTGTGTGACAACGTGAGCCTGGTGACGTGACAGGGAGCTAGTTCTGTGTGTCACTGTTGGGCTGGTGACGTGACAGGGATCTAGTACTGTGTGACTCTGTGGGGGCTGGGTGACGTTAGAGGGAGCTAGTTCTGTGTGACACTGTTGGGGATGGTGACGTGACAGAGAGCTCATCGATCACGATTATTTTGTTAACTAAATTAGTTTGTCTCAGAAGAAGAGCTCCATTGTAGAACAGTTGTGACGTGTGGCCAGAAGTTCGAAAAGTACTTTACCGGCTTTAGTACTAATAGCATGTATAGAACATGATTTTTATTTTTTAAACTTTGACCTTGGTTCAAGATTTGAATTTGTGTTAAATGTATTTTGTTATACTTTCAAATTTAGAACTGTACAGAAATTACTTAAGAGCTAAATCGAGAATTTGATCAAAATATCTATCGAATTGCAAATGCCTCAAAAGTTCATCTCTCTAGGATGTGGTTGAGTAGATCAGTAGGCGACATGCCTCAAAAGTTCATCTCTCTAGGACGTGGTTGAGTACATCAGTAGGTGACATGCCTCAAAAGTTCCTCTCTCTAGGATGTGGTTGAGTACATCAGTAGGCGACATGCCTCAAAAGTTCATCTCTCTAGGATGTGGTTGAGTACATCAGTAGGCGACATGCCTCAAAAGTTCATCTCTCTAGGATGTGATTGAGTACATCAGTAGGCGACATGCCTCAAAAGTTCATCTCTCTAGGATGTGATTGAGTACATCAGTAGGCGACATGCCTCAAAAGTTCATCTCTCTAGGATGTGATTGAGTACATCAGTAGGCGACATGCCTCAAAAGTTCATCTCTCTAGGATGTGATTGAGTACATCAGTAGGCGACATGCCTCAAAAGTTCATCTCTCTAGGATGTGATTGAGTACATCAGTAGGCGACATGCCTCAAAAGTTCATCTCTCTAGGATTTGATTGAGTACATCAGTAGGCGACATGCCTCAAAAGTTCATCTCTCTAGGATGTGATTGAGTACATCAGTAGGCGACATGCCTCAAAAGTTCATCTCTCTAGGATGTGATTGAGTACATCAGTAGGCGACATGCCTCAAAAGTTCATCTCTCTAGGATGTGATTGAGTACATCAGTAGGCGACATGCCTCAAAAGTTCATCTCTCTAGGATGTGATTGAGTACATCAGTAGGTGACATGCCTCAAAAGTTCCTCTCTCTAGGATGTGATTGAGTACATCAGTAGGCGACATGCCTCAAAAGTTCATCTCTCTAGGATGTGATTGAGTACATCAGTAGGCGACATGCCTCAAAAGTTCATCTCTCTAGGATGTGATTGAGTACATCAGTAGGCGACATGCCTCAAAGTTCATCTCTCTAGGATGTGATTGAGTACATCAGTAGGCGACATGCCTCAAAAGTTCATCTCTCTAGGATGTGATTGAGTACATCAGTAGGCGACATGCCTCAAAAGTTCATCTCTCTAGGATGTGATTGAGTACATCAGTAGGCGACATGCCTCAAAAGTTCATCTCTCTAGGATGTGATTGAGTACATCAGTAGGCGACATGCCTCAAAAGTTCATCTCTCTAGGATGTGATTGAGTACATCAGTAGGCGACATGCCTCAAAAGTTCATCTCTCTAGGATGTGATTGAGTACATCAGTAGGCGACATGCCTCAAAAGTTCATCTCTCTAGGATGTGATTGAGTACATCAGTAGGCGACATGCCTCAAAAGTTCCTCTCTCTAGGATGTGATTGAGTACATCAGTAGGCGACATGCCTCAAAAGTTCATCTCTCTAGGATGTGATTGAGTACATCAGTAGGCGACATGCCTCAAAAGTTCATCTCTCTAGGATGTGATTGAGTACATCAGTAGGCGACATGCCTCAAAAGTTCATCTCTCTAGGATGTGATTGAGTACATCAGTAGGCGACATGCCTCAAAAGTTCATCTCTCTAGGATGTGATTGAGTACATCAGTAGGCGACATGCCTCAAAAGTTCATCTCTCTAGGATGTGATTGAGTACATCAGTAGGCGACATGCCTCAAAAGTTCATCTCTCTAGGATGTGATTGAGTACATCAGTAGGCGACATGCCTCAAAAGTTCATCTCTCTAGGATGTGATTGAGTACATCAGTAGGCGACATGCCTCAAAAGTTCATCTCTCTAGGATGTGATTGAGTACATCAGTAGGCGACATGCCTCAAAAGTTCATCTCTCTAGGATGTGATTGAGTACATCAGTAGGTGACATGCCTCACACCGCTCTATGTCGAGAATGGGAGTTCACTGGATATTGTGTTTGATTGTGCGCAGTGTGTTTTTTGTTTTGTTTCTTGGAGACAGTAAATAGTTAGTGAACGCTCTTCCCGCGCTTGACTTGGCGACGTATCTTTATGGTTATCATGACGCACTGTCTTGCCTGTTTTGTGACGTACGTGTTGATTCGTGAGCAGTCGTGGAAAGAACTTTGAGGAGGAAGGCTGTGCTTGTTATTTCTCTCCGATAGCGAGCTGATGCGCTAAACAAAGTTAAGGAGTTGTGCTATTTCAGTGTCATTACGATGCATGAACAACGTGTAAGAGAACCTGATGAATTAACCAATCAAATATACTGGCAGTTTGACACTTCTCTCAGATAAAAAGTCGCTCAAGCAAAGTTCAATTTTAAAAAAAAAAAAAAAACTATTTGGCCTAATCATTAATCGATATAACATTTTTACATCGCCACTCTTTTATGGGTGATGGTTTATTTTATGGACAGTGCTTTACAAACAACTCATCACGACTGTGCTAAAATAGTTTGTGTTTTTTTAACTAGATAATTAGCAGCCCGTTCGATACGCACCTTATGTGACCTCTCCTATCGTATATCAAGCCAATCACCAGGCGATATACATATTATTAAAGTAGTCATGGTCGATTTCGACTGACTACTCTATATCAAGTCACCCTTTCTCCCCCGTACGCAACGCAAGGATGAACTCGAAATCATTATTTTCTCTGCTCTATATCTGCTATGTATTTTTTTAATGTATGTGCTATAGATTTAAACAATTTATTGGAACATATCTTTATTTATTTTGTCTTGATGTTTTAAAGTGTTTGGAAAATAAAAATCAAGGGGCACATATAATGTGCGAACATGTGTGTATCATCGTATAGTCTTGCATTAATTTTTTTCGCTGTTAAAGAATTTTTTATTATTTTTTTCCCTTTAAATTAACTTCGCTTTCGTTCGTGTGTTTCTGTGTTTAAGGCAAAATCTTGGGACGGCTAATTGACCAACTTCCCGTCCGTCATCCTATCGAACTGAAACTTGGCACATAGACTCGTTGCTAATTGACCCACTTCCGGTCCGTCATCCTATCGAACTGAAACTTGGCACACAGACTCGTTGCCGATGGCAAAACATTATATCTATATTTCAGCCCCACCCCCCCACCCTGCAACCTTGAAAAATATTATTTTAAGATGAAGGAAGAAATATAATTTGTTTCATGGTTGAGTGTTTTGGTGAGGAGATTAATTGTATAGCAGCTGTATGTGCTTTGTATGTGTGACTTTTTGGGGGTTTGCGTTAAAAAGAAAATGTATTTTTGAAGGGGAAAGTGAAGGAAATATGAATCGTGTTTTCGCCAGAAGTTGACCCATTGACATAACCGGTCAGAAGTTGACCTATTGACATAACCGGTCAGAAGTTGACCCATTGAAATAACCGCTCAGAAGTTGACCCATTGACATAACCGGTCAGAAGTTGACCCATTGACACAACCGGTCAGAAGTTGACCCATTGACACAACCGCTCAGAAGTTGACCCATTGACATAACCGCTCAGAAGTTGACCCATTGACACAACCGGTCAGAAGTTGACCCATTGACACAACCGCTCAGAAGTTGACCCATTGACACAACCGGTCAGAAGTTGACCCATTGACACAACCGGTCAGAAGTTGACCCATTGACACAACCGCTCAGAAGTTGACCCATTGACACAACCGGTCAGAAGTTGACCCATTGACACAACCGGTCAGAAGTTGACCCATTGACACAACCGCTCAGAAGTTGACCCATTGACATAACCGGTCAGAAGTTTACCCATTGACATAACCGGTTCTTAATAAAATGATAAATGACCTACACATACATCAATGCAAAGACATATTCATATAATGTAGAGGATTTATAGGAAGCTCTTTGTTTTCAGGGCTTGTTTAATTTGTGGTGCAGCTAACGGGTGGATTAGCTTCCCAACGCTCTTGGGAATTTTACACACTCTCTTGTCCCGCCCGCCCCCCCCCCTCCCTTTGTCAAGAACTCCTGTAATCTGGAATGTCACGAACTGCGCAGTTACGCGATCAGCACATAACAGATACAATGGTTGGGTCTCGAGAATGGAATTCTGATTATCATAATTTGCAGTCTCTTGGAGTTGAAGAAAGTCTCCCCCCTCCCTCCCCCTCCCTCCCCCTCCCTCCCTCACCCTCCCTCCCTCACCCTCCCCCTCCCCCTTCTCAGTTTGTAGGCGGGCCGCGTGCTTGCCTCCATTTTCCTGGTTATTGCCTCCAAGCGTTCTGTTAGTGGAGGAGACAATTAGCTTACCGCAAAAAAAAAAGGGGGGGGGGGAAGAGGAGCATGACCCAAGGGAGACAACTCCGAGCACTTGTGTCAGTGTGGTATCAATAACCAATTTAAGGGAGAGATCATCGACTGTTGACCTAATTAGTAATGTTCGGGCGTCAGGCGAGCCCGTGTGGTCGTGATAAAGATGGCCTATTCGCACGGGCGATTTGGGTCGACATGGGCACATCAGTAATTTTTCCGCAATATTTGATTTACATAATAAACATATTTCAAGCAAAGTCAATCTGTTTCTGCTCACACATAGACGATTAGACCCTCCACGTTAGACGATTAGACCCTCCACGTTAGACGATTAGACCCTCCACGTTAGACGATTAGACCCTCCACGTTAGACGATTAGACCCTCCACGTTAGACGATAAGACCCTCCACGTTAGACGATTAGACCCTCCACGTTAGACGATTAGACCCTCCACGTTAGACGATTAGACCCTCCACGTTAGACGATTAGACCCTCCACGTTAGACGATTAGACCCTCCACGTTAGACGATTAGACCCTCCACGTTAGACGATTAGACCCTCCACGTTAGACAATTAGACCCTCCACGTTAGACGATTAGACCCTCCACGTTAGACGATTAGACCCTCCACGTTAGACGATTAGACCCTCCACGTTAGACGATTAGACCCTCCACGTACATGCGAGTTAATCTTTTTTCTTTTTTTAAATCCTTTCACGAATGAATAAATTAAAATACTTTTCTAATGATCATTTAAAGGGCAGATACATTTATTAATTTCTAAACGATTTTTAAAAATCATTTCCTTGTATCTTTTGGTCGTGTTTGTTGGTGTACGGAACAATGCAAGACCAGTGGTTTCGCTAAACGGTTCCCAAACTGCGACTTTCGATGCCATGGAGGAGCCACGGCTTCCCCTCACAGGAGTGCCGTCAGATATTACACAATTTCCACAATTGTATTTCTATTTCATCGTGACATTCTTTCTACCCGCCATTCCATCTTGTTTGTTTGTCCGGCGTAATTTTTATGTAGACACACTTGACTCTAACCGTCGGTTGATCGCGGCTCAGCGCAGTCTGCTTCGTTCAGCGGGAGACGGGTGGTAGGGAGGTGACTGAGCTCCGGTAATCTTGGTCAACGGAGTCGGCATGACACGCTAGCACATATCACCGTGGTGGACCAGCGCGTGCTTTGTTGGGTGAAAGGGTGGGTGGGGGAGCTACTCTTTAGTTTGTTATGCCTTGGTAAAGAGTTCAGTCCCTTTAACCGGGACCTTTGTAAGCACTGTGGTTTTATTTTTTTAATAGTTTGTTTTTTTAAAGTAAATAATTCTACTACTAGATGCAACCCGCCAAACATTGGCGGCAGCAATGCGTGAACTTCCCATCTACTAGATATAGCCCGCCAAACATTGGCGGCAGCAATGCGTGAACTTCCCATCTACTAGATGCAACCCGCCAAACATTGGCGGCAGCAATGCGTGAACTTCCCATCTACTAGATCTAGCCCGCTGAACATTGGCGGCAGCAATGCGTGAACTTCCCATCTACTAGATCTAGCCCGCTGAACATTGGCGACAGCAATGCGTGAACTTCCCATCTACTAAAGTTACTTGACAAAACATGAACTCACGTAACGCACATTTAAGAATCCCAAATCTTGCTACACCCCATCCCCCCATGATAAGTCCATGCACACTTTTTATTTCACGCCCATGAATTATATTAATATATTCTGATGTCCCAACCACTTTTAAACCGAATATTTTTACACCATACTTAAATTTAGACGATTTCGTTTTCCGAAAAGAAAATATTAGGAACCAAACGCAGTTGCGTTATTTTTTTTTTTTAAATTTTATCACTTAGCGTAGTAATCGGGAATTATATTTTTGCGCTATTGAACTCATTATTGGACCAATTTTTTTTTTCAAAATTTAGAATTATTTGTAATAATATACTCTCATTACCAAATTCGGTTATCAGGAAGCAACCGCCAGAAATTGAATCAGTCCACGAGTCATACCAAAAGTGTAATATATATTATATATACGAGATTGTCGATAATTTAAAGATTACAATTTAATACAAAAAAAGTAGAAAATAACAAAATAACAACTTTTTTTAAAGAAGACTTTCAATCAAAGACGAGTTTAAAGGCCTTAAAAAAAGTATAATTTCTTTTAAAATGCATTACGCAAAGAAAGATCTTTCACATAAATAGTTTCAAAAACTAATTTAAAAAATTAAACATTTAAATTTCGTCTACATTCAATTTAAATCCTGTGAGAGTGCTGCATAGTGTGCTACATAGAATGCTACTCTCTAGCTACGCCTCTGGTTCTAGACACAGAACACCTCGGAAAAACCTAGTTTCAGCAAGGGCGCGGAGAATTCGAAAAAGTTTGTGAACTATTGAGTCCGTCAGCTCGTAGCACACAAAGGTGTACATGACTTAGCAGATGAAACTGAACTGAACGGCAATGACGATAACAAAAAAAAAGGATTAATTATTCCGGCCATTCGTTTATCAACTAACTCTCTACGATCTCGGGGGTTTAACATAATTTGTGACTAAAAGGTCAAACCTCGGTTTCCCGCCCCCCCCCCCTTCCCAACCGCATGACCGGACACGGCGCCTATGCAGCGACTGTCCTAATTTATGCAGCCTGGGCAGTTTTCAATATTGAAATTTGATATCCTGTCCTTTGGCCGGAGATTTTCACAATATGTTGCTCTTGCCGTCTACTCACTTCTCTCTAATCTGAAATTCCCCTTTTTCGCGTTTATTTTACAACATACAACATCGCTTGCATCAGCCACGGTCCCAGCGATTGGTGGTGGTAGGTTCACGGATCAGGGATTAAGGCAGGACCTGTGACCAGTTATCTTTGTCGTTTGCAGGTGTGTTCGGGTTCCTGGTAATGTCGAGCAGACGGTAATAGCCCGGGTATCAACTTTCAATTCCACTTTGTCCGATTTTAAGTACAGGGGTTCTCACATGAAATACCCGTGAGGAGTTTGTGGCCCGGGAAAAAGTGAAGGGCCTTAACAATGTTTCATGTGTCACAACAAAGCAGGGGTGTATCCAAGATGGATAATTTTGTGATGCAGCACCCGCATCGGGGCCCAAACTGCTACAACAAAAAAATCCAACTGAATTAACTGTGATGAAATATATTTACAGCCCCCTTTACTTCGACTGCTTTTAGTATTCAAACATCCAACTTCCCATATGACTGGCTAATGTGAGAAGATGGCTTAATGTGTCGCTGGTGCCGCAAAGTACTACTACTACTACCACCGCATTATACAATCATCAAATTAACTTAATGTGTCGCTGGTGCAGGCACTACTACTACCACATGCAGTAAACTATCAAGTAAAACCAACAAAACCTTGGTAATTGTGTGCTTTTTTCATAGTAACCCCGTGACCCTGAACTGTGACCCTAAACTGTGACCGTGAACTGTGACCGTGAAGTGTTTTGTGGTTGAATGGCGCAAACCGGCCTTTAACTATAATTGTAAAACCGTGGCTCCGTGATGGCGTTTCTGTGTGTAAACTGAATTATGCTGTTCTGACATATTTTTGTGTTCCACGACACGCCCATGGACTTTTTAGATTTCAAGGGTTGACCTTCCTACATGCGGCTCAACCAACAACGCCGGCCTTAAATCAACTTTCGCCCTGTGCGAAGCACCCGCTCGGCGCCCACTTCCCTGTCCCTGTATGCCTCCCCTCTTTTTCTGATTACGACGTATGCTATGGAGCACGTGTTATGATGCTATGTGGCTAACCATACGCAGTCTTAACATGCACATTAATTTATACTGTATACAAAGCGATTGTACGAAAAGTTAGCATACCGTTTCTCGACCCCCTGACCCGATGTTCACACTTTACTATAATAAACTAATAAGGGAGTTTAAATTTTTACTGGGCGCCCCAGGCATCCCTATGGCCACGGCGCCCTGTGCTATGGCACAGGTCGCATACCCTAAAGGCCGGCGTTGTAACCAGCCCCTTATAATTATACACCTCATCACTCGCGTAACCTTACGATTGCAACAGTACCAACATGTAACAACGACAGCCCGTAATCTATATAAGGGCTGGCTGTTTCGAAGCGGGGGGGGGGGGGTTGGGTTGGATGAATGGGACAATTTCCCCGGGACGCAAAAATCGTATTTTAGATAGGGCATTTTAATTTTGAATTAAAGGATACAATCCTATATGCGCTTCACAAAGAAAAGGGGCACTAAAAATTATAATTTTGCTGGTCTGCCGCGGGTGCCACTTTGTGGTGGGCTCAACTTTAAGGCTTCGCCCCGGGCGTCAATTTTCCTCAACACGGCCCTGATCTGAATCCACAATTATTAATTTTTTTTTATTATTGCTAAAAATAATTTTAGTTCTCTCCCCTATCCCAGACAGGAATTACGTTATCTCCCTTTCTTTCCACCCACACGTACATCAGGAAATGACGTCAGCGAGCTGTCGAGCAAAAGCTCTTAATACCCTCCCCAATGCACACTCCCCCCAAGTCCGAAAAGTCCACTAACTATAGGGCCGCGAAGCAGCACGTTCGAGATCTCCTTCTAGGACAGCCTCCACCCTTAACTACACTGGACTAGCCTTGCGGTCTTCTTACTGAGGGTTCCCAGTGTGGATGGACACAGAAAGAAGTCATACGGGGTGCGTTCTTCTGAAGCGATAGCGCCAAAAATATGGAACAGTTTGCCTTTGAGGGAAATTGAAAATGATTTTTTAAAAATCCCTTAAGAAACATTTAAAGACTTTTTATAAAAATAGATTTAAGAACATCAGAGCGCTGTGAGCATGCTCAAGTAGCATGGGTACAAGCGCTATTTAAGTACTCAATCAATCAATCAATCAATCTCAGCCTATATAAGGATATCCGGTCGGTCGATGGTTTTGCTCTCGCGCAACCAGCAATCGACTTTCCCCAGAGTTCAGGATCGTGCGTTTCTCCACGCTTGCCCATTCCAGGGAAGCGCCGGACGCCCTCTAATATGGGTTTCTACTGCGGGTTTCTACCTCGTTAATAGTCCACGAAGTAGCTGGGACGAAACGGTTGCCTATAAGAACAGCCTACTCAAGGACTGTGTGTATGGAATCATTAGCATAAGGCCGCCACTGCCAACCTCATGCATCATATAGGTCATCGGCAACATAGTAATCATGATCCCTACGCTGTTTCTACCGTTATGTCAAGTGTCCACTGCTGGCAACTGGCAGTAGCACGGTAGGTTATGCGTTAGGGGTGGTGGTGGCAGCGCCTTTTTAATCAGCATGCCACCACAGGCATGCCGATCAGAGCAACCCACTTACACGAATAGATCGAGACGCTAACGTTAACATTTATTTAAAGAAAACCGTTTGAATCTTTAAACACGATCATTTTAAACCACTGTAGTTAGGTCGAAAATAGTCCCAGCGACGTCGGCGGCTACCATGAATAATTCCGCGTTGAGTTGACTGCGAGTTTGCGGGTACAGTCCCCTGAGACCTGGGTATTTTATAAGTAGCTGTTGACGACTTAAACCTCACAGTCTCTAGGCCAGTGATGTGTGAATTTCACGGCCACAGTCTCTAGGCCAGTGTTGTGTGAATATCACGGCCACAGTCTCTAGTCCAGTGTTGTGTGAATATCACGGCCACAGACTCTAGGCCAGTGTTGTGTGAATAACAAGTCCACAGACTCTAGGCCAGTGTTGTGTGAATATCACGGCCACAGACTCTAGGCCAGTGTTGTGTGAATATCACGGCCACAGCCTCTAGGCCAGTGTTGTGTGAATATCACGGCCACAGACTCTAGGCCAGTGTTGTGTGAATATCACGGCCACAGACTCTAGGCCAGTGTTGTGTGAATATCACGGCCACAGACTCTAGGCCAGTGTTGTGTGAATATCACGGCCACAGACTCTAGGCCAGTGTTGTGTGAATAACAAGTCCACAGTCTCTAGTCCAGTGTTGTGTGAATATCACGGCCACAGACTCTAGGCCAGTGTTGTGTGAATATCACGGCCACAGACTCTAGGCCAGTGTTGTGTGAATATCACGGCCACAGACTCTAGGCCAGTGTTGTGTGAATATCACGGCCACAGACTCTAGGCCAGTGTTGTGTGAATATCACGGCCACAGACTCTAGGCCAGTGTTGTGTGAATAACAAGTCCACAGTCTCTAGGCCAGTGTTGTGTGAATAACATGGCCACAGTCTCTAGGCCAGTGTTGTGTGAATATCACGGCCACAGTCTCTAGGCCAGTGTTGTGTGAATATCACGGCCACAGTCTCTAGGCCAGTGTTGTGTGAATATCACGGCCACAGTCTCTAGGCCAGTGATGTGTGAATATCACGGCCACAGTCTCTAGGCCAGTGTTGTGTGAATATCACGGCCACAGACTCTAGGCCAGTGTTGTGTGAATAACAAGTCCACAGACTCTAGGCCAGTGTTGTGTGAATAACAAGTCCACAGACTCTAGGCCAGTGTTGTGTGAATATCACGGCCACAGACTCTAGGCCAGTGTTGTGTGAATATCACGGCCACAGCCTCTAGGCCAGTGTTGTGTGAATATCACGGCCACAGACTCTAGGCCAGTGTTGTGTGAATATCACGGCCACAGACTCTAGGCCAGTGTTGTGTGAATATCACGGCCACAGACTCTAGGCCAGTGTTGTGTGAATATCACGGCCACAGACTCTAGGCCAGTGTTGTGTGAATAACAAGTCCACAGTCTCTAGTCCAGTGTTGTGTGAATATCACGGCCACAGACTCTAGGCCAGTGTTGTGTGAATATCACGGCCACAGACTCTAGGCCAATGTTGTGTGAATATCACGGCCACAGCCTCTAGGCCAGTGTTGTGTGAATATCACGGCCACAGACTCTAGGCCAGTGTTGTGTGAATATCACGGCCACAGACTCTAGGCCAGTGTTGTGTGAATATCACGGCCACAGACTCTAGGCCAGTGTTGTGTGAATATCACGGCCACAGACTCTAGGCCAGTGTTGTGTGAATAACAAGTCCACAGTCTCTAGGCCAGTGTTGTGTGAATAACATGGCCACAGTCTCTAGGCCAGTGTTGTGTGAATATCACGGCCACAGTCTCTAGGCCAGTGTTGTGTGAATATCACGGCCACAGTCTCTAGGCCAGTGTTGTGTGAATATCACGGCCACAGTCTCTAGGCCAGTGATGTGTGAATATCACGGCCACAGTCTCTAGGCCAGTGTTGTGTGAATATCACGGCCACAGACTCTAGGCCAGTGTTGTGTGAATATCATGCTACTTTCTCTAGGCCAGTGATGTGTGAATATCATGCTACTTTCTCTAGGCCAGTGATGTGTGAATATCACGGCCACAGACTCTAGGCCAGTGTTGTGTGAATATCATGCTACTTTCTCTAGGCCAGTGATGTGTGAATATCATGCTACTTTCTCTAGGCCAGTGATGTGTGAATATCACGGCCACAGTCTCTAGGCCAGTGATGTGTGAATATCACGGCCACAGACTCTAGGCCAGTGTTGTGTGAATATCATGCTACTTTCTCTAGGCCAGTGATGTGTGAATATCATGCTACTTTCTCTAGGCCAGTGTTGTGTGAATATCACGGCCACAGACTCTAGGCCAGTGTTGTGTGAATATCATGCTACTTTCTCTAGGCCAGTGATGTGTGAATATCATGCTACTTTCTCTAGGCCAGTGGTGTGTGAATATCATGCTACTTTCTCTAGGCCAGTGTTGTGTGAATATCACGGCCACAGTCTCTAGGCCAGTGTTGTGTGAATATCATGCTACTTTCTCTAGGCCAGTGATGTGTGAATATCATGCTACTTTCTCTAGGCCAGTGGTGTGTGAATATCATGCTACTTTCTCTAGGCCAGTGTTGTGTGAATATCACGGCCACAGTCTCTAGGCCAGTGTTGTGTGAATATCACGGCCACAGTCTCTAGGCCAGTGTTGTGTGAATATCACGGCCACAGTCTCTAGGCCAGTGATGTGTGAATATCATGCTACTTTCTCTAGGCCAGTGTTATGCGAATAACATGGCCACAGTCTCTAGGCCAGTGTTATGCGAATAACATGGCCACAGTCTCTAAGCCAGTGTTATGCGAATAACATGGCCACAGTCTCTAAGCCAGTGTGAACAACAAGGCTAAAGGGGAAAATAATAAGGAAAAATATGGATGAGACCGAGACAAAGTATCACGGCAATTTTTGGCTGGAACTACGGTAATGAAGTTTACGTCTCTCTGTCGTGGTTGCGTATATGGACCACAATCAACAGCGGCACCTTTATGAATGTTACGTCTCTCTGTCGTGGTGGCGTATATGGACCACAATCAACAGCGGCAAACCCTTCAACTTTTGCCAAATTTTGTTATTACGACATGCTACTAGTGATTGAACTGACGCCTCAAACCACCACATTATCGTTATGGTCAGACACAATTCTATACCCATTTCGGTATGTCGGGTCGGTATGTGCGATCTTCTGTCATACAATGCAAAATGCTTATCTTAGAATGGAGTCATGAAAATTAAACCCCAACTTTTCCCGTTGAATTTTTTCGGAGTTCCGCCACAGATAAGAATAGCATGCAGTGACGTCACTATACTCCTTTTCATCTTGACTATTTTTAGATTGAATCTGGGATGAGTTTAATTTTTATTTTAAATTTTTGAAAATTAAACTAACTGCATGTCTCCAAGCGTAAGTCAGATTAGAACAAGTGATGTGCTGCATAACTCCAATAAGTCAGATTAGAACAAGTGATGTGCTGCATGACTCCAAGCGTAAGTCAGATTATAACAAGTGATGTGCTGCATGACTCCAATAAGTCAGATTATAACGAGTGATGTGCATTCATGACTCCAAACTTAAGTCAGATTATAACGAGTGATGTGCTCCATGACTCCAATAAGTCAGATTATAACGAGTGATGTGCTGAATGACTCCAAGCGTAAGTCAGATTATAACAAGTGATGTGCTGCATGACTCCAAGCTTAAGTCAGATTTGAACGAGTGATGTGCTGACTAAACGAGGTGAATTTCAATGTCCCTCAAAGCTTGGGGCAAACTGTTCCATAATTTAGGCCTTAGCAGTCCTTAGAAGTCCTTAGCAGACCTTAGCAGACCTTAGCAGTCCTTAGCAGACCTTAGTAGTCCTTAGCAGACCTTAGCAGACCTTAGCAGTCCTTAGCAGTCCTTAGCAGACCTTAGCAGTCCTTAGCAGACCTTAGCAGTCCTTAGCAGTCCTTAGCAGACCTTAGTAGTCCTTAGCAGACCTTAGAAGTCCTTAGCAGACCTTAGCAGACCTTAGCAGACCTTAGCAGTCCTTAGCAGACCTTAGAAGTCCTTAGCAGTCCTTAGCAGACCTTAGAAGTCCTTAGCAGACCTTAGCAGACCTTAGAAGTCCTTAGCAGTCCTTAGCAGTCCTTAGCAGACATTAGCAGTCCTTAGAAGTCCTTAGCAGTCCTTAGCAGACCTTAGCAGTCCTTAGAAGTCCTTAGCAGACCTTAGCAGACCTTAGCAGTCCTTAGCAGACCTTAGCAGACCTTAGCAGACCTTAGCAGTCCTATTAGCAGACCTTAGCAGACCTTAGAAGTCCTTAGCAGACCTTAGAAGTTATTCTGCTTTTAAATACGGGCAAGATGAAAATTTTAGTCCATTGTCGGATTCAGTTGGAGAGAGAGTGAGTGAGTTTGTGTGTGTGTGTGGGGGGGGGGATCGCAACACTGACAGATAAATTGGTTGGGGGGGGGGGGTCGATTGATGAAGATGGATGGAACGTAGTTGATGGGGGAGGTGATTGGACGTGTCGGTGAAATGTGGGGGGTGCAGGGACCAGGGTGGTACTAAGTATGGTGTGTGGGGGGAGGACGAGCTATGTGTCATAGTCAAAGATTTGTTCGTATCATTTTCCTGCGCAATGACACCCCGCCAACTCCCAAAAGAAAGAAAGAAGAAAAAAAGACACCAACCGCAAGCCTTCACACTTTCACAAATAATAAATAGAATTAGTTTCAAAGACCAAAGGGAAACAACAATTAGAAAACGTTACGTACTTTTCTTTTTTTAGAATCGCTTCCCCTTTAAGAAAGTACATCAGCTTCTTTTCTTAGGCCATAAATTAATTAGGATCACATAAGTTTCTAGCAATAACCATTTACTTTAGGGTGTTACAAAAATATACTGACACAGTAGGCATGTTACTTAACAATGGTTATCTATTGTTAAAGCTCAAGGGAATTTTTACATGATTAAGTTTGATTAAATGATTCAATCTAGTGTTAAAGGCGGGGAATATTTCCCATATAACCAGCAGTAAGAGTCCAAAGTTAAAACACATATTTTTTAACAAGAAACCCTATATACCGGTATTTTTGCACAGGAGATCAGTGCTATATTAAAATGAAATTAACCACAAAACAGACTACAGGTTTGAGAAGCCATGCTCAGGATAGATCTGCCAATGCATGCCCCAAGGATAGATCTGCCAAGGCATGCTCAGGATAGATCTGCCAATGCATGCCCCAAGGATAGATCTGACAATGCATGCCCCAAGGATAGATCTGACAATGCCTGCCCCAAGGATAGATCTGCCAATGCCTGCCCCAAGGATAGATCTGCCAATGCATGCCCCAAGGATAGATCTGCCAATGCCTGCACCAAGGATAGATCTGACAATAAATGCTCCAAGGATAGATCTGACAATGCCTGCCCCAAGGATAGATCTGACAATGCCTGCCCCAAGGATAGATCTGCCAATGCATGCCCCAAGGATAGATCTGCCAATGCCTGCCCCAAGGATAGATCTGCCAATGCCTGCCCCAAGGATAGATCTGACAATGAATGCCCCAAGGATAGATCTGACAATGCCTGCCCCAAGGATAGATCTGCCAATGCCTGCCCTAAGGATAGATCTGCCAATGCCTGCCCCAAGGATAGATCTGCCAATGAATGCCCCAAGGATAGATCTGACAATGAATGCCCCAAGGATAGATCTGACAATGCCTGCCCCAAGGATAGATCTGACAATGCCTGCCCCAAGGATAGATCTGACAATGAATGCCCCAAGGATAGATCTGCCAAGGTATGCCCCAAAGACAAGGTATGACCCAAAGACAAGGCATGACCCAAAGACAAGGCATGACCCAAAGACAAGGCATGACCCAAAGACAAGGCATGACCCAAAGACAAGGCATGACCCAAAGACAAGGCATAACCCAAAGACAAGGCATGACCCAAAGACAAGGCATGACCCAAAGACAAGAAATGCCCAAGGACAGATCTGACAAGAAATGCCCCAAAGACGAGGCATGACCCAAAGACCCAGCCCTTGTAAGAAATTAACAACTCTGTTGATTAGTGAACAGGGATTCATCTATTTTTAAAACATTATTGAAACCATTTTTCTTTTTTTACATAAAAATTTGAAGGAGATAATTATGAAGAAACAAGTAATTTAAGTCTCATGCAATTTTCAATTCTTAAGTTTTAATCAAATGGATCAAATCAGAAACTGATTTGTGAAGATAAGTGGTAACAAATAAAATTCAAAATTAGACTTGCATTCCTTAGCATAAATCAACTTAAACATTTGTATATCTTACTAGTGTCCGAAGGAAACACATTCTTAATGGCTTTCAAAAATTTTATCAAAAACATAGGAATGATTCTGAAAAAAATTCAAGTAAGAAAGGTCAACATCTGAAAACATTTAGGCGAGTCCAAGCAGACAAATGAATTTGTCGATGCCCTTTATGCAAGTTTTTTCCAAAAGATGCGGTCATTAAGTAAATGTTACAGAGTAATAAATATAGAAAAATAGCACGTATTGACATAAGACGCCTATTTTTTTCGTAAACTGTTGATAGTTTACTGTTTGGATATCACTTTACAAATAAAAAATATCACATCACTCATAATTTTTTTCTACACTTGTGGGGGCCTGAATATGTAAATCAGAAAGAAATTGATTTTACGACAAATTAGAATTTTACTTAATTAGGTAGCAGCAACTTCAATATTTCAATTTTATTTTTAAATACAGGTACTTACAGAAGATTTTAACTAATTAATTAGACATTAAGTTTTTAAAAATTTAATTTCTTGCAGGGAAAAGAATAAAGATCTTTTTTTTTTCTAGCTTGATGATAAAAAAATGTTTGTATGTCACAAAAGACCTTAATCATAACATAAAGGAAGCTTTATATCAAAGTCAAAAATGCATTTTTTCAATGACAGCCCAAAATTTACATTCAGCTTCACAGTCTATCAGAACAACTTTGCATCCTAATTGAGCAGAGAGTTTCATATCAAAATATAAATCAAGCAATCTTGAAACATTAACAATTGAATGTAAATTAAAAATATTAATACCGGTACCCGGTATTTGTATGAAAATAAAAACACATTAAATATTATGGGTAAAATGATAAAGTTTAATACAAGAATAAAATGACTTTAGTAATTTTCATTCAATGTAAAAAAAAATAAAACGCATACAAAATAATATTTTATCCACTGATTTTTTAAAATAAATTTCTTAAAGCAGTGGGAAAAGAAACATGTAGTCCATATATGGTTTTGGTCTTGACAATTGTTTGATTTTCAAGCTTAAATGACAACTAAAAATTAACAATTAAAAAAATCAGTTGAGAAAAGTTTGTGTTCTATCTTGCATTACATTGTTTTCAGAGACTCGTAATTCTGTTTAGTCATAAATTCAAGACCATCACAGGAAATGGGTGACTGTATAAATGGGAAAAGCAAAGCTAACTTCCATTTTGTGCCTAGTAAAAGGGAAACATTAGCTTTCCATCCCAAGTCATAAGTGTCCATATTATATGTTCGCTCATACACTATCTGGCCTTTCAAGGCATTTGTCAGGTGATATGCCAGCAAACCTCCACACAGGAAGAATCCCACAATGCAAAGAGATGTCATTAGAACTTGAAAGCTAGTCATGGCATCAGTATGAAAAAATATCCAGGATACCATTGGAAACAGGACTGTCAGAAGTGATTTAATCGAGGTGCTCCCAAAGAGATGATACATGAAGTCAAAATTCAGAAAACATGAATAACCTGCTGCTAGACACATATAAAATACTAAACCAATGTAGTAACGGTGATTGTAAAGGCCAATGCAGTTTCCTGTAAATGTACAGTGATGATCTCGCTTTAGTATGCAGCTTTTACAGACAAAGCAGTGAAAAGATCTTGGTGGTGAATTACTTTCACAAACTGAGCAGAAGCGCCAACCAGGACGAAGTATTGATGGTAAAACTTTGCCTCTTGTACTCGTATTAGTGGTCATAACTTTGTACAAATTCAAGATTACATTTGTGTAAAAGAAGATACCCATGAAGACGTGAAAATAATACAACGAGAAACCGCTTTCATCAGGTACATGAGTCGTAGTGGAATAAATGGAAGGTAACACCACAAAGAGTTCAAATAACCCTATACTATGAATGGCAGCTAACAAAAAACAAAACGCACTTAAGTCACTTTTTGATTTTGGTAGATGCCTAGCAACTGTAGGAAGTGTAAAGCCCATTTTTTATGTAAAATACACTACAGATTTAATTGCTTCTCAGTGATATAAGTGTATAAGCTATTTATGTCCACTGATTTCAAGATGAAGCACGTTTCTTCAATTTTGAAATGAGAATAACATTCCAGATACTCCCTATAATGCTTTTGCGAAATGTAACCGGATGTTGATATTAAGCAAAACTGTGTTTGTTTTTGGGGGGCTCTCTCCCCTGTTCATAAAACCTATTTACCGCGCCAGACAAACCCGTACGTTTTGTCAAATTTTGTTACAATTGAAAATTCATTTGGGGACATGCCATTATTTTCAATGGGTCTCAAATTAAATATGTTTATTTGGTAATTTAATGGGTATCGATTTAACTCCGTGAGTTGCCTACTGTCTGTGGTGTTTTATAGTGTGCGGTGTGCCTTGAGTGTAGTTTTGTTGATAAACGTTATTAATACCATGCGAATGAGTCTCTGTGACGTAACGTAGAGACGATGTGCTATTCGTTTGGCAGTTGCTGTCCAAGCATAAAGTAAGAAGTTTGTATTGTATTCTTCTAGTGAGGTGCACTATGTGTTTGAAGTAATGTAATAAGATATGATAGTTAGTAAACTTAAATTAAAGTTTGAGCTTTTCTTGAAATAGGATTAGTTGTTCAGATTTGATCAGATTATGACATATTTGTACTTTGACGCGAGAAACACAATCGTACGGATTAGTCCCCGACCGGGGCGAACTCCGAAGTCCACTCCACACACACACAACCAACCCAAAAAAAAGGAAAGAAAATCAATAAAGTGAAGCTTCAATTTTCCTAAAATCATGTATCTAAAATTTTAATTATTTGAACTATCCCTTTAAATTTTTTTAATAATTATACCCGATTTTCATGGCATACAAAATTTGCATACACACACTGGAAAACGACTCCGGTCCCCATGCCTTCTGTACATGCGGTGACAAGACAGGGATGATTCACTCTTAAAACTATGAAACGATATTGAGAAACAATACATTAAATAAATTCATTTTTCTGTTTTAGACGGCTCCTGATTATAAGCAGCATTCTTAAAGTTTCGTGGAATTTTTTAAAAATACATTTTTAAAACTTTGTTTGCAACATCCCTCTTCTAGATTAATTTTGAGACTTTGTGGAGGGGGGGGGTGGGGCTTATACTCTCGTAACAATATGGTATACAGGTCTGCAAATCAAGTGACCTCGGACTTAATTCTAAACGCCAGTCATCTGGTTTTGGAAGCGACATCTGTGCATAGAACAAAGTCTACTCCTCAACAGCTTTTGACGCTAGTAGTATGATTATATGGGAAGATAACATCAAAGAGTGGACGGGATTAAAACTAGGCGAAGCTATGCGTAGAGATAGTGCAGGAGACCGAGAGGAATGGAGAAGGATAGTTTTCATGTCATCTGTGGCGTCCCAACGGTCCAAGGACTAATAAATGGACATGATGATGAGTATGATTAATACACTATGAAATAATGCACAAAGCTGATTTAAAAAGAAATTAGAAAGATTTTATTACATTTACACTAACTTTTTTTAACGCAACCTTTTTCATTATTAATCCGAAAAATTTTGTATCCAAAATATCTTGGTCCAATTATTAGTTCAGAACATTAACACTCTACTCACATATTCAGCATAGCATTGCTGTTGATAATATGAAGTAGTTTTTTAATATTTATATTGTGCAAAAACAGTTCATTCCTTTGCATATAGAGGGTTATACTGGTCATTTGCAGATGAATTCAAACTTGCATTTAAAGAAATTTTTAAAAAATACATTACCTGAGAGATAATTTAATGAACTTTAATTTATTTTGTCTTCTAAAGCATTATATAGGGCCTACAACGGCGTATTAAACATCCCTGTTAATAAATGGGACATAATTTTGTAACATTTATGTTAGTAAAATAGTATTTATTTATTTAAAGTAATAAATAAACAAATAATAACAATAAGGAAAAAATATTTTTCCATGCTTAATTAGCGTGATCCAAATGAGTAAGAAAAAATCGTATGGGGCTGTCCATTAATTATGTCAACAAATTTTTGGCGATTTTTACCTCCCCCTCCCCCTTGTCAACAACTTGTCAAACTTCCAGAGACCACCTCTATAAAATTACGTCAACATTTGATTATCCGCCCCCCCCCCCAAATAAAAATAAAATGGAGAAAAAAACAATATTTTAAATAGACTAGTTTACAACTACAACAAAAAAAGTGAATAAAAGTAAAATGTTTAGAAAAATAAGTTTAATAAACTTTTAACTTATGAAATTAAATTTATTAAAAAAGTGACATTGTTGACGTCAACTTTTCTTGACCTACCCTCTCTCCCTTGTCAACAATTGTCAAAAATTTTCAGACCCCCCTTCCCCCCTATTTTGTTGACATAATTAATGGACAGCCCCTATCTGGAAATTTGATCGAAAGAAATTTCGTCGAAGGAAAATTGATCGACGGAAATTTGATCGAACGGAAATTTGGTGGAATATTTCTTTTCAGTTCGCACGTTAAAATTTTGCTTCAAATTTCTTTTTGAACGCATTATTTCGTTTTACTATTTGGTATACTATTTGGTCTATGTCCGCTTTGTTTCGTTATTTAAAGACACCTAAACATTTCGGACAATATCTATACTAGTACAAAAGTACAACTACCAATAAAGATAGTCTGCAAAATTGATTATCGCTTGGCTCTTTTGTTTTGATGAAATGGGAAACACGAAGAAACTTAAAAACTTAATTAAAGATGATCGCCCGCTGAAATTGAAAGCATTTGTTGCATCACATAATATTCATATAAGCAGTGTTAAATTTAGTCATGGAAAAAACATTTTACATTACTGCTCCGACAAGGGCTCACCAGAAATGCTTAAGTGAGTTTCTTTAAGTTCATTTGTCAATAATTACATTTGTTTATAATAATTGTTCCAAGCTCAACAGTTAACAGGACTGTATTTAATTCAGTAAAATTGGGTTAGGCCTATAGAAATTGATTTATATTGACGGTACACTCAATTTAATCATGCTTGAATGCCTTGGGGGCAGCCTTGGATTGGAACACAGAAAAGCTCTCTGTACCCTTTTACTTTAATAAAACTCAGCAAAATAAATACATTATTTTCTCTAGTACTTATTTTTACTGGCATATTAATTATGGGGGGCAGCGTATGTCTATGACTTAAATGACTATGAGCCATGAGCAGTTAAAACAGTTGTCAGGCTTTTCCTTGGCCAAAAAGAGGTCAGCTTACTCTTATACTTTAACTAACAGGTTCAATAATGAGCGAATGTTAATGCATATGGCATATGATATGGTATACTAAGGTACTTCGATACTATTTTGCGTATATAGTCATAGTACTGTGCATGTCGGAAAATGTTAATGAAACATGTTCTACAATGGCTACAATATAGCATGGCATTCAGTATTCAGTTATGCGTTTTTGGAAAATTTATCTCTTAATTTGTCTTAAACATAAATAATTGCTTTTATCATTTCTGAATTATCAGCTTTTGTAGGTACTATGAAACTCACCCCCGCATATGATCTGCACTTTATGAAAAGTGACGCAAAAACTTGTGTGGCCATTATACATTCAGCTCTGTGATGATTTTTGCGTTTTATGTCACAGTTTTTTTCAAATAATACATTATTTTGTTATCAATGATGAAGAGGGCATAATTTTTCAAATATGATGCTATCAGTTTTTCAGCATTGGGCACTTTATTATTATTTTTTTGTATAATAATTTCATGCATTAATTTATTTTTCTTTAAAGACTTCTACTTACCTTTTATAAATATTATCATTGATTTAAATTTTAAATGAAGCATATACAATTAAAATACAATAAACATGTCTTTTTTTTTTAATTTTGTATAGATAATAATTTTTCCAATTTTTCTATTCAGGATTTACCCTCAAATAAAATTATCAAAAATAAAAAATTGTTAATGTTATGTAAAGTTCTATTGTTTATTGTTTTGCATATTGCAATGAGAATATTTCCTGAAAATTTGATAGCATTATCTTTTTTAAGTAAAAGAAAGTTGTGGGAAAAATAAGGCAGCAAGTTGGTCTCAAGTCATTGCAGTTTAATTTTAAAAGATTAAAATAAAGGGCTTTAAAAAATTTCACCCACAAAAATCATAACTCCACTGCTATAAAATCTAGAGAGATTAAATTGATGTTTCTATAAAGCTTATAGCTAGCCCTTTAAGATGATGGTCATTTGTGACAATAGGGCTATATTTAAAATTTCTGTCACAGTGCCTAGTTACTTAAATTTGCAGTCCTCCACACATATTTTTTAATTATGCATGGACTGTTCAATGTTTTATTCTGTTAATGAGATTGCATTGTTCAATCTGCCTTGCAGAAGTTTGCTAAAGCTGGGCTGTGATGCAAGTTTACAAGACAAAGACGGTAACCTCCCTCTACATGTGGCGTTGCAACGTGGATTGAAGGAAGATGTTCGATTAGCAAGAGAAAGTTAGTTCTTTTCATTTGCTGTATTTGAACCCTGTTAAAATATTCATCATAACTCAACAGTATTTTTAAGAATAGATGCTGTAAGCTTTTCTCTGAAATAAATATGATTTTCCTTCTCATACATCTTCTTCAGCTTTGGTGGAAATTGTGATGCCACTTATAGATGCCTACCCATTGGGACAGGATGTGGAAAACAAAGAAGGTTCTACTGGTCAGGATTTGTTAAGGGACTTGAAGAAACTTATCAGATCTGCAACTATTACATCCAGGAAGGTATTCAAAGCATTATGTGACTTAATTAATGCTGGTGTAAAGAAATTTCTTGTGTGTAGTTAGGAGTTGTAAAGACTATACAAATTATAGAAAAAGATTTGTTTAAACACTACATTCTATGCATGATATTCTTTAAATATTACATCTTTTATTATACAGTAGATCAGTGATTGGTAACCTGTGTCTCTAAAGCAATTTGTGGCTCTATAAAGGAACAGCTGTGGCTCATTATTTAACTAAAATATAATGAAAGTTAACCTTCTGACCTGGCGCCGTGTATCAATTTAATATCGCTAACGAGTGACTTGTTAAATTAATTTATTTTATTGGAATTTTTTTTAATAATTTGTTTTTTTAAATAATTTAACCAACAAACAATCCCCAATAAGTATTTTTTTAAATTTCCTCTACATCCTTGGGATTTTAAGATCAAATATTTTCCTACCACCCGCCATGCTAGACAGCAGAAGTAACCTGAAATATATAAGGATCAGTATAAATATCTTGTTTGAACGCAAAATTTCTTATTTAAAAACACACAGACATTATTTAATTATAAGATAATTTATCAGTATATATACTAGAAGGAAAAATTAACTTTTCAGAGCAAGAAAATAATAAAATTGTCAAAACTTTAAAAAAACAACGTGCAATGATGCAGTGTATCAATTTGAACAAAACAGATAAAATCTGCACTCTGAAAGCATTTTCTACACACTAAACGGTCTTGGCTTATCAAGGAAAGGAAAACATTAAGCTACTGATAAGCAGAGATCACTGTCATCTCTCATTAACGTGTGCAAAACAAAAACGGTTGGCTCGTATCAATCTGATCAGACGCGCCCGACAAAAGGTTAAACTATCCCCCCTACCTTAAGCTCCAAAAAAATTTCTTCGTCAATGAAATTTATAAAAATGGCTCTTGACACAAAAAAGGTTTTCCAACCCTTTGCTTAGATCAGTGGTTCTCAACCTTCCTAATGCCACGACCCTTTAATACTGTTCCTCATGTTGTGGCGACCCCCAACCACAAAATTAATTTCGTGGCTACTTCATAAATGTAGAGCATATGTGTTTTCAGATGGTCTTGGGCCACCCCTGGGAAAGTGTTGTGCGACCCCCAAAGGGGTCGTGACCCACAGGTTGAGAACTGCTGGCTTAGATGAACCTAATCCATCAAATATATATAATAAGGTCACTACTACATGTTCTTTTATTCAAATCCTTATAATTTTGAAACTTAACTAAGGAAGTGTTTGTTGTTTTTTTTTTCTGAATGATACATTACTACTTTGATCAAAATATATACATAACTATGTGATTTCAGGAGGCAGAGTTTGAAGCAGAGAAAAGAAGGCAAGAAGATGATGAATTATGGAGGCAGAAGTTAAGTGATGAGGCAACATTTGAGTATGAGGAACGGCTGCCTCGGTATGATTGCAGAGAAGGTAACTGTGTTTAAGTCTGCCTCCATCATTAAATTGTATTACCATCGCAGTTGTCAATGTACTGAAAAAGGATAACTCAAGCTCTGCCCTGACTTTAACTCATTCCCGACGGATGCGACTAAATGCGTCCTTTGGGGGTTCCGACGGATGCGACCAAATGCGTCCCGGCGCATAGCAACACACCTCTCTCGTTTTTAGTTAAAAATAGCAATGACAACCTCGCATCCACCGAGACTTCCAGCGATGTCGTGATTCTGCGTGATTTCAATTTAGAAACCGGATGTTTTTATCTTGTTTCACTTTTAAACTACGTGTGCTTTAGTACTGCGCGTCTATATCTTGCATGTGTTCGTCCGAGGTGCCAAAAATCGATTTTTTGGCTATTGTTCATTATTTTTTCGCCAATAATGTTATATTTTTATTAAACCTTATCCATTCTTTGATGCATTCTTTCTTAATTCATTAACATTTATTAATATTTAGCAGCTTAAAAAATATTTTAAAAATGTAAATTAATTTCAAAACCGAGTTACTTCACTTTCTCAGGAAAATAAATGAAGTACGGAAGTAGCACTGCCGTAAGGAATGAGTTAATGCAATCATGTTTTTTTTTTCTTCTCATCAGATGGGTAAATGAGATTTCTTTTTAACTAAAATAACTTGCTTAATTGATTTCTGATGTGGTTTATTAATGTATATTTTGTTAATTGTGACCTTAAAGTACAGCATGTCATCAAACTTTTTTTTTTACTTGTTCAAGGCATATAATTATAACTTAAAACAATCCTATTGAAAGATCTTTTTTTGTAACTGTTTTTCAAATTTTAATAAAATCTCTGTTATGTGTGATTTATTAAGAAAAAATTTAATTTTTTTCAGACTTTACCCACGAAAGAACAAAGGAAACTTTTGATGAATGGTCAGAGAGGATAAGAAAAGACTTCAGTTCAAAGCAACGCAACAGCCATAATCATAGATTTTGGAGAGACAGGAAACACAAAGGCGATAATGAAGCCGACGAGGCAACGAGAAAGAAGAGATCTCGCCAAGAAGACGATGATGAAAAACTTAGGAAGGCTCGAGAGGAGATGAAGAAAAATTTCAGACCTGCCCCGGCGGAGGACAAAACTGATAGACTGCTGCTCAGGAAACAGAGATACGAGAGTAAATTCGTGCACCTTTTGGGCCACTTGGCTGGTAGGACATTGACCTTTGGTTGCATACCATGGCCGTGCTTAGACGTGTCCACCCTCATTGATGTTTTGTTTTGTGATCTCTCTGATAAAGAGAGCCCTGCCTACCGCAAGTATCTGCGCAGTCAGCAGGTGCGCTGGCACCCAGACAAGTTCACACAGAAGTTCAGGGATCATCTGCACCCTGATCACATCCCCAAGATCATGGCCAGGGTCAAAGCTATTTCTCAGATACTCAACCAACACAGCAGTGAAAGATTGGGAAATCAGTAAATTGATTGGTGACATATTCAGTTGACATTGTGCGGGAAAAAAATACTTTATGAATTTCTCCTAAAACAACTTACACTGATGAAAAAAAAAGCGTATTTGTTTAATGTCATCATAGAACAAGGCAGCATGTTTGTCACACGGTCACAAAGCGGCATATGTTTGTGACACTTCACAATCCTGTATTAATATCTTTTAATTATTGTACATCCTTCGCAAGCTGAGATGAGCAAGGCAATATTCAACTTGAGTGGTAGCCTTGACTTGAGCTGTTTTTGTTGTTTTTTTAATTCAGGAAGATTTTCAGCCTCACTCTCTCGTCCTTGTCTATTTGATCCAATGGCAAGACTTAGTCACGGCGACTGGAAGTAGACCAGGATGCAGTAGATGACCCAGTGTTTTTTTGTGTGTTTCACTGTGCTCTTTATGAGTTCCACTTGGCAGGATTTTTCTGAATTTTGCCATACCGCCTATGGGACTCCATCTCCGGGTTTGATTTCAGAGTTTGGCTTCTCTTAGATGAGTTGCCATCCAAGGTTAAAGAGTCCCACCCACCCGGTGTTGTTTTTGCTCGTCTAAGCTTTTGCTGGGGATTGAACTCCACAAGCTTGGGATTGACTCAGTTTAAACTGCTCAGACAACCAGCATCCTGTAACTGTTAAGGCTATAGCTATTACTGTTATACATTACTTTGTTTTTCTTTCATCATAAAATTGGAAACCTAAGCCTAAACTCACGCATGCCAGTACGGATGGCATGTGGCTTTAACTTAAACTTGAGTGAAATAACCTGAAAACCTTGTTTATTTATTTTAAAAATTGAACAAGTTTGGTGCTTTTCATCTATTGTTCAACGAAACTTAAGCATACACATTTTGTTACAATGTTAACTGAACCACCAGCCATTTTTACGACAGAATATCAAGTTTTGACAGAATATCAAGTTTTGTAAGAGACTGTCCCCTAGTGTCCCCAAGTATTCTGTATGTGATGTGAGATTCCCATTTTCTCAGATATGGCTAGTGTCCCCAAGCATGTGATGTGAGATTCCCATTTTCTCACATATGGCAAGAGCTTGCAATAGAATTTATTCAAATAAAGAACAAGCAAAACAGCTTTGTAAAAGTAAACAGAAATGACTCTCCAGTCAAAAAAGTAATCAGAAATGACTCTCCAGTCAAAAAAGTAAACAGAAATGACTCTCCAGTCAAAAAAGTAAACAGAAATGACTCTCCAGTCAAAAAAGTAAACAGAAATGACTCTCCAGTCAACAAGTTTATAAAGTTACTATTTTTTATTTTAAAGATTTAAAATACAGCTTATACAAATGCAACAAACAATAGCATTCCACATTAACAAAATCCTAAATAAATTTTAATAAAAACTGAACTTGTCCAAATCAATTTGAAGGTATTTTACCTTCTTTTTTTTAAATCTTAGGTCAGAACTGACTTTTCAATACTTTTAACTTGTATGTCAAGATCAAATGCTGGAAATTTGGCAGAACTTGGCAATATGCCCAGGAGCTCTTTTACAGAGTGTCCCTCCAAAATAAAATTTAAATTAAATTTGAAATATTTGACATAAAAGCAAGGTATGATATTCATAAATATTTTTTAATGAGGTTGTGTGGCATGAATATTAATGGAATGAAGTTAAAAATTTGAGTGAATCCAAAAATTGGTCCAATTTGATCAAACCTCTACTGTTTTAAAACCATACTGATACCAGCATCTGCAGAAAATCACAGAATCACACTGAAAATTTATTTTTAAAAGTTTATACCGTAAATATTCTCAGGACGGATGCAGTTTGGAAGATGATTTCTCATTTTGTTCACAGCAAAGATAATGAGACATTCTTTTTAAAAAAGAATACATTTCTTATACACTTCAACCTTATTTTCTCATTTTGTTCACAGCAAAGATAAAGAAACATTCTTCTAAAAAAGAATAAATTTCTTATACCCTTCAACCTTCTGAACCTATCATAGGACTTTCTAAAGAAAGTTGTTTCATGTCTTTGGTTAATAAAAGAATGCTGGTGAAAAATCTTTTGTCAGTGATTACGTTTAAGGTACAAGCTCAATAACCATATACCAAAATCTACAACCTTGACTGTAAGTAAGCTTTTATCTAAACTGTCCCAATTATTTCATTTTATTTAGTTCACTACAAAAGCGTACAGTTTCATCTTTTAAAAAAGGTTTATGACTTTTTGTTCTTATCATTTCTAGAAATTTAAGGACCTCTGAGATATTCATGTTCATCTGCCAACACAAATCAGCACATAAAGCAAGATCCTTTTAAAAACCATTATGGCTGAAAGATAGGTTATATTTGTCATTCTGAACTATGCTTTTGATAATATTTCAATACAAACCAAAAATAATAGCCATGAAAATGTCACATTTTGCCTATTCAATTCATACTATTCTTTATTAGAAAAGCTGGAATTTGAAGATATTATCACAAAGTACTCAGATATAAATCTCTTGTTCACGCTTTTTAAACACTTTATTTAAAATATACATTCAATTTGAAATTTATCAGGACATTTAAATAGCGTATTCTTTTCTGAAAATATCATCTGAATAATTTGGAATGACCCTTGGCAACAGAGTTCAGAAACTATTTCATTTGATTATAACCAACAAAAATACCCAAATTAACAGTATTGCTCATTGATAAATCAAAGACTTAAGGCCTAACACAGAAGGCTCTATATTACATATTGTCACACATTATCAAATATTAAAAAATGTCAACAGTGTAGAACACAACCCAAAACTCCTGAAGAGAATTTCATTATCTTGAGACTAATCGTTATTACCGGTAGTGAGTTTGGCATTTGTAATGATCAGTGTGTCCAGGTGTGGCTTTTTTGTCCCGGGGGGGGGGGGTTTAATAACTATGGTCAGTTCATCGTCCATCAGAAAGATTCCTTAATTTCAAAGTTAATATTTAAAATGTTCTCAACTGTTAACAATTTACAATGGAGAAACCAGGAATTCCAATAGTAGAATCACAGGTCTTGAGCTTTCTGTCAATAAATTTGACCCCTTGAGGCCTCAAAGGAATTAAAAAGGCAACTCTGTATTGGTGTGAAACAAACAATATTTTTTTTTACATTCCATGCCAAAGACATATGAATAATAAGGGACTTAGTGGATTTTGAGTAGCCACGAAAATGTCAAGAAATATTAAACTTTAGTCCCCCCCTACTAAGAAGTACTACTACTACACATGAAAAAATAAGTTTGTTTAAATTTCAAGCTCGCTCCATTAAAAATCACCTGGCAAGGTTTTTAGCAAAAATTACAAATGCAAGCATTAAAAATAGCAAGGTTTCTTCCATGATGCCACAGTTAGGAAGATTTCATACAGAAAAATAACAGCAGCTATAATGCCGTATAGAAGAGAATTATTTTATAAAATATGGATGCACAAAAAAATGTATGGAGTGATTGGATTGTGTCTTCTGTGTTAATTACAGCGTGTAAAACAAAATAATCATAACATCCCAATAGATTGACCAAGAAAAGAATGTGATACTAGGCACCACTTCTGTAGTTGATTATATGTCAACTTACTTGAATTATCTGAATAAAATGTTAAATATGAGACAACTGAGGACAAACTATTACGGTACAAGCGGTTGCAATGTGTACAAAAAAATATATTTTTTCAAAATTGTTCTTGTCGGAAGTTAAATTAGTTAAAACATGAACTTTAATGACATGTCACATAATTTGTTTTCATCGTACAAATAGTTGTCAAATATATAGGGTCTTATTCTTTCGTTTTTTAACTATAACTTATCACTATCAAACTACATCCTAATATGGTAGTAGATAACAATATGTTGATCCAGAAGATTTTTTAAAGAATGTTTTCATCCATTAAATGGCATTTAGTTGATGAACAGATTTATTCAAATTCTTACACAAAAGCAGAGAACCTACTCAATACATGTGAGAAGAAAATCCTCAGGAAAAAGTGTTTGACAATGATGGATGGAGAAGTCAGGCAAACCAAGAAAACACCTGCACATAGTCTCAACAATTAAAAAAGGAAGACTGCGCTGGACAGGACACCTTGAGAGGATGCTAGATTGTAGGGCAGCAAAAATGATCTTCAGGCAGAAACCTGGGGGAAGACGCCTGATCGATCAACCAAGACTGAGATCGATTGACCATGAAGAGAAGGGCTTACATCACGGAGGCAGAAAGCCTTGGAACGATCTGAATGGATGGATGTGGTTATCAGACCATGGCCCTACATGATGATGATGACATACACACCAAGGGGTCTTTTATTTAATATTATTTATTTGTATCTCGTTAATTGTCTTTTGTCCTAAACTGAAGTTGGATAATTTTTTAAAAATTATACTTAGAAATACAAGACACTAATCTAAAACACATTTTGTTTAAAAATAAACTTAAAACCAAAAACATATAGAGTCCAGCTAATTTGGTTATGAAGTGCAGCTAAATTTTACAAGAGAGGACATATGGCTAACAAGCAATGGTGTAGCTTAAATGAAGAAAAAATAATAATTTCAAGAATAATTCATGGTTCACCATATTCTCAGCTTCTTTCATACTTTACTCCATTATACGTAGCCAACCCTCTGTTGAACTATTGTGTTCATTAATTAATAATTAATATGTTAAAATATGCTTCTTTAAGCTAAGGGTGCATTAGTTGTCAATATCTATTAGAGCTTCTGCTACCAATGAATCCAAAATAGAAGCATGTACTATAGACTAACTGCAAAAGCTCATAGTAATGTACAAATTGTACACAATAACAATGAAACAACATACAAATTAAAAGGCAGGTTATGCTAATATACAGTCTGAGATCACAAGAAGCTAAATAAATATTTCAACATCATGAAAGCTTGGAAAACTATGATCTATTGCATAGGCAGTGCTCAAACAAACAAATAAAGTTACATCACTACTTACATAGTCTTGAAACATCAAATGAAATCAAGAAGACTATTGAGTGAACTACTGTTTGTACAATTCTTGATTGTATTATTATTATTAATTATTCATGTATCGAATTATTATAATATTCTTTGCAGAATATGACATTTTTAAAAAAAATATCATTTAAAAAACTGACATTTGCTATAGGAAAATGGATAATTCTAATTGCCATGTCACTAAATTAATAAAGTGTGCAAGGACTGAAAATAAAAATTGTTCATTTTGTACATTCAATGAAGTACCATAAACAAATATTTAAAAAATGCAAATTTATAAAGTTAAAAAATGTGCCAGGTGAAACTTGACAGTGTAGCAAACTGTTAAGATACTTTGTAGTTGTGGTTCTTAAAATAATATTATGGCATTGCCCAGGAAAGATTACTGCAAGTCAAGCAAGCCTGTTAATCTATTGTTTGCGTATAAAATAACTTGATATAGACAACAATTTATAATTGAGTAAAAATACAAACAACACTTCTCTTGTCCCTCGTCTACTAATTTGATTTGGCTCCAACATGAATCAGGGCAGGTAGACACACATTTAGATCATATGAGACATTGAAAAGACTGGTACGGGTAACCCTTTGTCTTTGCCAAAGCTATTTTTACAACTTGATTTGATTACGCCGCAAAATCTCCTAGCTGTGCCACTTTTTTACTGGTTGGATACAACCATGGATTTGGAGATTGTCTTAAATTAAAGTGTGACTTTCTTGTCCTGTCATAGCTGATCAAAGCCCCATCATTTTGCAGAAGCTGTACAAGTTTCTTAGAGCCCAGAATAAATTGCAGGCTTATCTGGGCTAAATAAAATTCACTGTTGATTGTTAGTCCTAAAAATGATCACATTTTCTTCCACATTCTAAATGAGAGTTGAAAACATGAATAAGTGTGACCTTCGGTGGTTATTTTTAAAAATCTGTCTTCTGCATACAGGGATTTAATGATAGACGGCAAACTCAAAAAATATCTTGACACTCACTTCAAATCTCACCCATCCATTCACAAACACAAAACTAGAGTATCGTCAAAGATTTCTCCTTCTGTATCCATTCCACCATTGATTAAAATGAGAGCAATTTCTTCCCTTTCAATGGACTGTGCCTTGTCATTACAATCCCCACCTCCAACTTGACACTGTTCTGAGCCGATGTGATGTTCCTGTGTGCCATCTGGCTCAAGAGCATACAAGGGCTCGTCAACTGAGAACAAAATAGAAACATTGTCAAATGGGTCAACACACACTTAGATAGAATGTTTAGAAATACGCTTCGTTAATATTTATATTATTAAAATATTAGAAATAGAGAGAGCATAATAAAGAATACATGTAAATATTCATTGTTAGTTTGTCATTGGAAAATCGATTACGACCATTTTAAACATCACATAGGTGCTGGTGCTGAATCTGTTCTTGGGTGTGCAGATGGTTTATCAGGCAAGATATCTGGCAAGAGATGTTTTTGTGCAGGAGGAAGGATGGGATAACTCCAGGTACAGAGTTAACTCTGGCTTTCATGGCTTGTCTTTTGTGCTCTGCAGCAGTTTTTATATTTGACTCATCTTTGTGTGCACTGTTCCCATGTGTCAGGGTGATGTGAAACTCTTTCACAGATGCATCAGACAGCAAATTCCTTACTATGTTACTCATAAGCATTGAAAGTTGTTGTTTATTAATTATTGTTATAAAAAATAAATGAAAAGAATATTTTACCTAACATCTTATGATTAGCATGAATACACATAAGGAACAGAGCAACAACAATAAAAAGGCATGATTGATTGGGGGGGGGGAAGCTGCTGAGATATGCAATAACTCACTGCTGCTGTTGTCAGAGAGAGAATCCCTTGAACTTGCACTGCCTGGCTTCAGCTCTCGTTCAAGAACTTGTTTCACCTGCGTGCTGGTGTTGGACAGATCAGACTCAGTTCCTGCAGGAGACTGGGCCCACGCAACAGGCACAGAGAGCTCTATCGCACACATGGCAAAATCCAAACGGTTTGGCGGTGCAGGTCCTTCAAATTCAAGCTTTGACCAAGTGCTGGTTTCTGAAAGATGTTTGTCATTTTTAAAAGTGAAGAAATTGCAGTTTGGGGGAGACAAAGTTTTTATTATAGGAGGAGCTAACCCAGGACAGATTTTCACAGAAGTTCATGTATTGGATCTGAAAGCAAGAACTTGGGGATACTCAGGAGGCCACTGGTTTCCGTGGCCGATATGAGCATGCTGCCTTCTGTGTGAGCAACCACCCAGGTCAGCTGTTTGTTTTTGGTGGTGCCACCCAGACTGGCAGTCTGAATGATGGTGTCCCATCATAATTCAAACAGATTGACTGCATTTTATTGAGACAAAATTCCTCATATTATGTACTAGTGACAAAGAACATTTGCAAGATCAAGGTCATTCAAAGAACTACAATGCCTTGAACACAGGCGGAGGACTAAAGGCAAATTATACTTACGAATTAAGTTTTAAGATGAAATATTAATAAATATCATCAGACTTTTAAGTCACCCAATTCCTCATCATTTATGATTTACAAACAACAAACATTAAGTTTACACTATGGAAAGGTCTCTCAATACTATTCCTGATACTTAGTATTACACTTACACTTAGGAAGGGTCTCTTACCACTATCCCTGATACTTACCAGTGTTAAACTTATAAGCATCATCCAGAGCCCCCACTTTGTTCATGCCACCAAACAGAATGAGCTCCTTATTGATGAGAACAGCTTCATGCGCAGCCCGAGCAGGGGGAAATGTTTTCTTTCTTTTCACTGTGGACCATGAATTGTGGTCCAGGTCCAATATAAAAAGATCATCATAGAATGTTGATCCGGCCATCCCCCCATGTAGGTATATCTTATTTTTCAAAGCAACCATGACGTGTCCGTGTCGAGGTTTCGGGGAGTCTCCCACCGGAGCTAGAGTAGACCACGACATTGTTGCGGTGTCCAGGCAGTGAACTCGTCTGTCCCCCACGGGCTCCGGGCCACTGTGGCCACCGCTGTAAAAATATACCTTAGAACCAATAACAACCGAACTGCGGTGAGTGCGTGGAGAGGGCGGAGTGCCCTTGATCTCGACATCAGTCCACGCGCCAGATCCCGTGTCGAGTTTTTGCACATCATTCAGACTGCCAGTCTGGGTGGCACCACCAAAAACAAACAGCTGACCTGGGTGGTTGCTCACACAGAAGGCAGCATGCTCATATCGGCCACGGAAACCAGTGGCCTCCAGAGTATCCCAAGTTCTTGCTTTCAGATCCAATACATGAACTTCTGTGAAAATCTGTCCTGGGTTAGCTCCTCCTATAATAAAAACTTTGTCTCCCTCATGAGCATGCAGGGCCGGGACGAGTGTGGCAGAATGACCAACTCTCATAGAGGGACTTTCACCAATAACAGGAAGGACATACCACCAGTGGGGGGATGGACGGACATTGTTGTCTAGAAAAGGGTGAAGCTCCATTCTCATTCCTTCTTGTTAAATTTTAAAATTGAAACTTATTTTGTTCATTCACATCATTTCTTCAAAGTTTTTAGTGTATTGATTAGCAATGTATATGAGATCATGAAACCCTTGAAGCTGATTTAGATACATATCACTTGTGACGGTCCTGAAATGTAAAAGATTGAGTTTATTAATCAACATATATGAAAAATATGGTATTAAAATATGTTACATATTTTTTAAGCAATATTTTTTAAAAATTATTATTAAGGCAAATTTTTTAAAAATATAACCTGTTTTTCTTTTTATTTAAAATTTCTTTGACTTAAAATTGGTCTTATAGATAAAAAATTGTATATCAAATATCCAAAGTCTACTTTTTAAAAATCTATCTATCTATGATTCTCCATAAATTTAAATCAAAGAATATTCATTGGTCAAATTGTACAAAAGCAATAATTAGCCAGCTTTACGACTTTTCAAAGCCAGGTATGAAGCGAGGAAGGAATAAAATATATTTTGTTAAAGTCTAGACTCTAGGATAATTATGAGGTTTATTACTAAGAACTAAACACTAAAATCTTCCCATTAAAGTTATTTGTTAGTGAAAAAGTCTACCCACAAAAGTACAAGAGCTTTATAAAAACAAATTACTGTACTAAAATAAAAATTGTGTGAATTTTATTAATTTAAAAAATCAAAATTATCCTACTCTTTTTAAGTACATAAAAAGCACCTTTTAAATAACTTAATATTTAGAGTCCTGGATAGTAACCTTAAATGCACAATTTCTAAAAATCTAAATTAAATAGATACTAGCAAATAAAAACAATACAAATATGTCAAACATTTATAATTTGAAATACCCGCAAACTACATTATTTAAAATTAACTCTAGTGCCTATGTTAAAAGGATTATTTTCAAATTATATCACAGGCACTCTTTTATTTTAACCTGCAATGATGCACTTTAAGAAATCTCGCAGACCTTGCTCTGTGGAGGACGTTGCTCCGAAGACTTAGCACCTTTTGAAGGGTTTTCTTCACGAACAAATCCACCCCCTCTTTGTGGAGACTTTACAGCATACAATGGATGATCTTGAACCAGACCACCTCCTGGTTGTGGTCTTAAACGCGCATTGCCCTGTGGGCCATTGGAAGATCCCTTTGGCCTATTCTTTTGGATTTGATGAAAGATAACCAGAGATGTATCCTCATATCGCTGATGGACAGCATATGTTGAGTCTTGGTAGGATGGAATGTGGTTCATTTGGAACAAATATCACCCAAAAACAATGTCATTGGAAATACCTGACCTAAATATTAATTTAAAAAAAGAGGGCTAAAATCAATTTACATATCATATAAATAATATTCTAAAATGATAAATTATGAATATTAATTGCCCCATGACAAAGAAACATAAGTAAGTTAGAGTTCTAATAGTAACTGAGTAACCAATTTCAGTAACAGTACCAATTGAAGCATAACAGGATTTTTTTCCTTAGAACTGGAATCCTCTGGATGGTGAAAAGTTACAATAGTAATTATTTTTAGGAGTCACTCAAGTCTGGACCAACCGATTAAGATAGCGACCTAACAAAAGCACTATCTTAAATCTATGCACTTAGAGAGAATGCCAAATGACAGAGGAGTGAAGAGGGTACATGACCAAAACCCCAGAGGAAAACGGCTCAAAGGCAGACCTAGGCATAGATGCATGGATGATGTGGAAAAATATCTATGGCAGCTGGGAATCCAAGCATGAAAGGAAAAGCATTAGTTAGGTCTGAGTGGAAGGAAGTAGTGAGGCAGGCCAAAGCCCTACATGGGCTGTAGCGCCACAGGGATGGATGGAATTGTGAGTTTTCTACACCAATTAGAAATAAAAGTTGCTTTAAAATCAATATTATATTTAGTTAACTATTTCAGCTGGCAACCCCATTGTAGACCACAGAAAATCCTTTTCAACCCAGTATGGCCACTAACTAGTGGCTATACTACCATATTCCATAAAGGGGGCATAGACGTAGGGTCACAACTCATCATTTTCTCGTGATAAGCTAAGAGCCAGGTTGTTAGACCTTAGCCTAAAGAGCATTACACCTCAGGCTCAGGAACCAAAACCCAGCACCATTTATTTAACAAAAATAAGAAATCCTGTAAGTGGTAGAGTAGGACTAGCTCTAAATTGACTTACAAATACTAATATTTTTTGTGTATTGTATTTATAATATTATTATGCCTGCTACTTTACCTAGGTACTTGGATACATTATTTTTCTGCTTAAGACAAACCACTGCAGATTTATGTAGATATGTGCTTCTTGTTCAATTTTTTTGTCCACTATAAATGTAAAAAAAATGTGTTTTGCTGTCATTTCTTTGCATAATAAGTTGTGTGATATTTTCATTTTAAAGAGAATTGGATGCTGAACACTATAACATTATAGTATATATCACATTGAATTAAGCTAAGTCTACTATTTAATATCTCATACATTATTTCTCCACCAATCACAATTTTCATGATAAACTATTTAAAGTATACAATTATCTACAAAAATAGGCAAATAAATTTGTCACCCACCCTACTCCAACAATTTTATTAATCAAAGTTTCAAAAACAGTTGACTACTTGAACTTTGGTATGACGATTACATTTCCTCCACGGATACCATTGTTTATATTAAAGCTTGAAAATAAGAAAAAAGCATAAGACCAAGGCCAAGGAGTTGCAGCTCTCTCAAAAATTCTCTGCCCCGTTTTTTAATCATGCTTATAATTTCTTACAACTTATATTATTTATCTATGATATATGTCTCAGTTGTCCTAGCAGGGGTGCCACTCACTGAAAGCTGTGACCAGGGGTGCCACTCACTGAAAGCTGTGACCAGGGGCGCCACTCACTGAAAGCTGTGAACCCTGAAATCCCTTGCTCAAAATTTATTGAAACCTGAAACTTCATCTACCAAATTTTTCAAAACCCTGAAACTTAACTGTAACAAAACTCATAAAATTCATACACTGTAGAAATAATTACTTGCGCAATGATTACAAACGAAAGCGAGGGGCTTGCAAACAAAAGTGAGAGGTTGCAGTACCTGTTCTATTTATAGCAAACCCGCTCTCGCTGAATAGGCTTTCAAGCGTTCTTACACCTTGATTTTTTTTTTTAAACCTAGAATCTGTATTTGAATAAACTGAACTGGTGAATAAGGAGCAAGAGGAAATAAAAACTCGTGAATCCAAGGCTGAAAAATGGTCATATCTTTCAACATTGACATTAGCTAGGTACTTTGGTAAAAAATTCAATTTTTTTTTTTTAATAAACCAATGGCATAGTTGAATAGAGCTAATTTTTAACAGAATTATAACACCAAAATCATATTTTTAGCTGTTTTAGTTTTAAAGTTATGAATTTTTAAAGTACGACATTGTCATTTTTTACTATGGACTAAACCTCCACATCTTGTGACCTCATTCCGCTGATTGCGTCATGCGCAATGACTATATAGTTTATATAAGGCTACACATTCCTTTATTACTAACACACTGTTTAGGGTCGACTTATTTTAATCTTTCAACTTTGGCACATGAATAATTAATTAAAGCCCTCCCTGACCAATGGTTTAATAGTTTTTGCACACGGCCAACTCTTATGAATGAAATGGTATTACGGTATAGCCATTATGCAAATGCAAGTGGCTGTGTGAATGGCTGCCCAGTACAACGTTTTGCACACGGCAAATTGTGATCATTTATAATATGGACTCTACCGGGTTTTTAAACCTCAAATTAGGATATTCTTGTTTAAAAGACTTTTAAGTTCAAATAAAACTATAAGTTATCCAAATATTTTGATGTAAATAGTGATAATAATTGAATATTTGTCGAGTATCGGCATCTTCCGCCATTGGAAAAGGGGGCGTGGTCACACCCTAGCGAATTTGGGTAGTGCGACCTACATAGTATACTGCTCATGCGTAGAACCATGGCGTCTCTCGTAAAGGACATGTCACTTTGAAATTTGGCATACTGGTAGATCAATGTATGCCCGAGATGCATAATAAATATGAAAATGACATGTTTTTTACTTTAACTTTTATAAATGGTGAAAGTTGCCTTATATTCACCAAGGATTTTCTCAAATATTAACAGATTGTAAATAAAAAAGAGATTGATTAAAGCGTAAGGCCGGAAAAGGAACACAATTGTGGGATAAAGTAATTATTTTATGAATGAAATTGCACCAACATCAACAAATTAAATACACGGATTTTCGCGCGCCAACGCCCATTTCCCATACAAAATTTTTAGTAGTCTCCCTTGATTTACCCAAGTATCTACATTAAGTCATTAGCCTAAATAAATTTGTTTTTCTTTAGCCCTTTCTAAAAAAAAAAACTAGGTCTTAAATCTTAAAGCTGAAGTTTGAAAATTTTGTCAAAGTTCCTACTTGACTTTATCTATTTTAAGTAGGCTTGGTACCAAGAGTAAGCACTAAAATAAAAGTAGTAATAGTTGAAAGTAGGTCTGCTAGGCCTCGGCGCCCTCCGTCAACTAGCTTCACAGGGCCCAGGGCATATTTAATTTTAATTTATTACTTTGAATCAGTTAGGCCTTTATTTATTTTTGCATACAAAGACAATAGTGTTATCGAGATAAAACTTACTTATTTAAGTCAGTTTTTACAATTCTACACATAGCCAATTCTAACCTCTGATTGTGGACATAAATAATTTACCTAAACATGTCACAATCTTGAATCAGTCAGGAAACGAAACAGGAAGAGTAGAGAAACTCGGGCGTTAAGACTCAAGAGTACTAAGATAGATAAAAATCAAAACTTGACGAAACAATTTGTTTGAATGAAAATTAATGTTGGGGAGACTAGTAATTACCAATAATAATGTTTAAAATATTTTGTTTAATATACTAAATTATAATAATATTATCATAGCCATAGTGATATGACAAATGAAAGCTAATAACCATTGCACCTAAAGAACTTTCATTATCTAATTTGCTTTAAAGCAGACTACATTTTTAACCATTGTTGCTAGGATACATTAATGTTAAACAATATGGCAGACATACACTTAGGTGAGGTTTAATGCTAATTTATCTACAACTAAAGACTAAGGCGCGTAGAAATTTTGAGTTAAATTTATTTTTTAAATAAGATATCGAAATTTAAAAAGCAACTACAACGGAAAATGCCTCCCAAAAAGAAAGGGAGTGGGAAAAAAGGTAAAGGAAAGAAAAAAGGAGGGAAGAAGCAGGTACCCCCTTCAGCAGCACCGAAAGTTGATGATGAGACAAAAGAGTTCTTTCTTGTGCAAATAAGAGACCTAGAAAACAGAGTTGCGAGGTAATCTTGCGTTCTTTAATCTTTTTATTTTTTATTGAAATGTTTTATATAAGATCTATAGCCTATATGCTATGTATATTGCTGTTGTCATCTGTTGTAATTAATTAAAGTAAGTAATCACTGACATAGACATAGTCATAGTTATGAAAATGTGTTTTTTTAATTGAGTTGTAAATATTGAATAATAAATTCAAAATGATACTTCAGTAATAAGTGCCATTTGCTTTCAATCTAAGTTCTTGTGATATGGAAATAGCTCCCTTTTATTTTGTGGCCTTATTTAGTATACATTGTATTGATTGAAAATTATTATTGGAATACACTGAGATAGACTGTAATACTCTAGTATGCTGCAGTTCATCAGCATTTGAAGAAAAACTTATTTCAGTCATTTGAAATGCTAAAGCCATTATGAGGTTTTTTCTACCTTAAAATATCTCTTTATTCACACAAAAATTTTAGTGTCATCCTTTCTTAATTTAAAGACAGAAATTCTTTTTTCTTTTTCTTTCTTAAGTTTTATACTACTATGAGAACTAATATATCAGTACTCAGGACTCTTGCACAGACAGCAAGAGCTAAAATTTTGCCCCTATAAAGCTTGAGAATGAATTTAAATAATGCCGCAGATTATGGTGCAGCATTTCAGCTTTTCCATATGGGTAAAATAACTAAAATAATTGAAGAAAAAAATATATATATGAATTATTACCTGAATTTTCACCCTATTTCAAGTGTCACTCATGTCACTTGATGTGTCTGCCACATCCTCAGTATGCCTCTGAAGATATGATTCAGTTTCAAAAGAAAAAAAGTAAAAGAGATCTGCTTAAATCTTTTAAATTTATAAACTATGGGATTTATGGTGAGGGAACTTTGGGATCTTAAATCCCAGGACTGAAAGGCAAAGTGATTAGAGGCTGGGCTGTAAATGTTATTTTCTTTAATAAAGTCCAGCGCTTAAACAATTTTAAATTGCCCATCATTTTTATAACAACTTTGCCATAACTATACAACTGCATGATGAAATATAGTCAAGTGAACTGTAGTCAAATACTCAAAGCATGTGCCACAATCACATTGCTTGCCTAATTTGTTTCCATGATTTTTAAATAATTTTAAGTGTTTTTAGCAAATATAGATACTGTTTTCTGTAACAGGCATACATCACATGTACTAGCATGCAGGTCACACCATTGGATAGGTTGCAACCTTTTTGCTTAACCCTCATCCTTAATTTGGGTATTTACATGGCCCCTTTTGTAACATAAATATAAATAATACTTGTTAAACAGACGTCACAGAAATGTTTCTACAAAACCTGAATACTGATGATCAGTGTCATAAACTAATTGATCTTCTATATAAAATTTTTAAATTCTCATTGATCTTTGCTCATTCATAAGCAAAAGAGAAAACGGTTCTCGACTTTTCATATAAAAGACTATTCCACAACAAATAACAATAAACAAAATTGATGTAAGCAAAAGTGGATATGTCACACAGCTGATTTGTATTGAAATTTCGGGAAATAAAGAGCAAACTATATATTCGGAGTATATTCGGTATTAAGTAGTCATAAACAGTGAATGCATGTATGAATAGGTGAATTCAGGAGGAAACTCTGCACCCGCGCTTAAACACTTTAAGTACTATTTCAATGCTTCATTTCATAATACCAATAATTTGGCAGGTAAAGATGTTGGAAATATTTGTAAAACATTATGTGTACACCTGGCTGTTCATAATTTAGGGGTTGGGTAGAAGTCATATAACAAACAAAAAAGAGAAGCTAAGCATTTAAAAAATGGTGAATGACAAACTTTCAAAGACTTATGGTGCCCCTTGAAGGGAACTAAAGATTTTTTAAAAAGTGGTTACTTAAATAGTGAACATGATGCCAGAGAGCAAAATCTAGGCCTACTCGGGACCAGATTTTGACTACTGCCTTGTTGAAGTAAATTAAGTCATTATTTATGTCTTAAATGGGTCAGTGAAACTCTGTTATTGACTAACCCTGATCATTTCCAATTATTTTGCGTTTCATTATCACCAATGGCGCCCATAATAATTCTGGCTTTAAAGACCACACTCTTCAAATCGGAACAAACTATGGCTTACTTTTTCATGTCTAGATCTCTCTCTCTCCCCCCCCCCCCACCCCTTTAATGTGATTAATAAAATCTCAACAAATTATAGTCAACAGATAAGTCCTCTGCTTCTTGACTTATGAGAGTGCATCCCCTTCACTGACTTCATTCCTCTCCTCTAGCATCCTATTGGTCTGTCTCGTTGTACTGGTCCAATTTTGTGTTCTCAGAGCTCTTCTTTCCCATGTATGCAGCTGGTTTCACTTGCATGCATGTCTAAACGTCTTATCAAGTCATAGGTATAATATTGATTTACACAATTATCTCCCCCTCCCCCAAGAAGCTGCTACTTCATTGGAAATAGTAAAAAAAAAAAATTTGAGCAATGCTTGCAAAGGAAAAAAACAAAACATGACAATCCAATGAACTTTTCAGCGGCTTGAAACCTTCATCAGCAGACAAAACAAGAAACAACAACAATTTGTAGTTCAAACATAGGACGCCCGTCAATTGTGGCACAATAAAACGATAGTTAATTTCATTACCCTTTCTTCCGTTAGGGAAATTACACATTTACTTTAGCGATCGTCGTGGAGAAGGGCATACTCTGGAGGCTCTCAGGTTGATCATAGATTTTCACAGGCCACAATGTTGGTAAGGAAGGATGTTTGATTGTTATTATTTGATTGATGAAAATAATGGGTTTGAGAGTTGAAAACGAAAAGGGGGGGGGGGGGCGCTTTAAAATGAATCTTGTCTCCGGGCGCCAAACACTCTAGCTACGCCTCTGCATGACACCATCATCTTCCTTAAATGCTATATATTTAATGCATAGCCCTAAAAATAATTTTAAATCATCCAAGAATTCTTGTTAAAGGTGATCAGATGCCATAATCACTCAAGGAACCATAACCACGTAAGGAACCATAACCACGTAAGGAACCATCATCATGTAAGGAACCATAACCACGTAAGGAACCATAACCACGTAAGGAACCATAACCACGTAAAGAACCATAATCATGTTAGGAAATGCCGATTGTTAAGAAAGAGCAGAGCATAGAGCTTGAAAACGTTAGTTGCTGAAAGCAGAATGTGTCTTGAATGGCACATCCTACTTCTGTCATGGTAAAGGACCGTCCATAAATTAGGCTTATGTCATGCTATTTTCTACAATGCTTACCCCGCCTCCCCTGTTTCAATATGTCACAAATCTCGGACCCCCACCTCCCCGTCCTAAAGTGCGTCACACTTTCGAAAAAAATAAGTTTTTAAAGAAATTAACAACTAATTAAATTCAACCTAAAACACACTTTACTATTCAACTCTTAAATTTCATACATCATTATAATCACTACTAACTGATACGCATGCTCCGCAATGGTGTTTGAGAGTATACCGTAATAGGTTATATGAAAAGTTTAAGTATTTTTAAAAAAAAACAAAAACTTTTGTTTGTTTTTTTTTTTTGGAAATCTGAAGTGCCGCAAATGAATCAATATGATTGGCTGAGAAGTACAATAAATAAATATTGTTTCTGTGAAAGATATAGCTAGTCCTGTGTTTGAGGTCAAACAACGATCAGATTAGTGAGCCGAAGCATTTCGTAACCGCCATCGCTCGCATTTAGATTTACATAACCATTCATCTGACTTGCTGAGATTTCACAAAGATTACCATGAGTGTATACCTTGCCATCATCTTCTTGTAAATTTCATCTCCTATCTGGAGAAGGAAATTTGAGAACTCGCCTGCCCTTAAAATTGCTTTAGAGATGGACCCTAATGTTGGCTCATAATGTTGATGGGACTTGCATTTTAGTTCATAGGTATACCCCATAAGCACGCGTTCTTCGACGAAAGACTGGTCGTGTCTGTCTGAAGTCCCAGGGGCTAGTAGCGCATTCATCCCACCCAAAAGGCATTTACCACCCCGGATGTCGCGAAGAGCTGCACCCAACGCTTTGATTCCCCCGTTATGGCCCATGGTGCACGCAACCCAAACGATCAACGCACAACGCTTCTGTTCCCCCGTTATAAAACACGGTGCACGCATCCCAAACAATCAACGCACAACGCTTCTATTCCCCCGTTATGGCCCATGGTGCACTCATCCCAAACAATCAACGCACAACGCTTCTGTTCCCCCGTTATAAAACACGGTGCACGCATCCCAAACAATCAACGCACAACGCTTCTGTTCCCCCGTTATAAAACACGGTGCACGCATCCCAAACAATCAACGCACAACGCTTCTGTTCCCCCGTTATGGCCCATGGTGCACTCATCCCAAACGATCAACGCACAACGCTTCTGTTCCCCCGTTATGGCCCATGGTGCACTCATCCCAAACGATCAACGCACAACGCTTCTGTTCCCCCGTTATGGCCCATGGTGCACTCATCCCAAACGATCAACGCACAACGCTTCTGTTCCCCCGTTATGGCCCATGGTGCACTCATCCCAAACGATCAACGCACAACGCTTCTGTTCCCCCGTTATGGCCCATGGTGCACTCATCCCAAACGATCAACGCACAACGCTTCTGTTCCCCCGTTATGGCCCATGGTGCATTCATCCCAAACGATCAACGCACAACGCTTCTGTTCCCCCGTTATGGCCCATGGTGCACTCATCCCAAACAATCAACGCACACACACCAGAAATACCTGGGCTGTATCACACTTTCGAAATGTTGCACTGAAAATAAAGTCTCAGGCCGATTTAAGTTGAGGGGCGGTAGGGAGACAGAGTGAGTTGTCTTTCCTCTGTCCAACATAGCTGCTGCTATACTCGGGGAAGCAACATATCTCACAACAGATTAATCAAATAATCAAAGACATTTTCACTGCGCCATCTGGTGAGTCAAGAATATAAGTGGTCCAGAATCTAAACCAACGTCACTCACCACTTTGTGACCAATGTTTCTTTCAGACAATTTGCTCCAAGAAAAAAAAAAGAGGGGGGGGTGGTATTTCAGATGTTTGGGAGGGCAATGTCAGTGGGATGGGAAGGGTCCAACCCGCGAGGGAAAAAGGGAGCAGTGGCGTAGCGAGGGGGGGCAAGGGGGCATCATCCCTCGGGCGCTACTCACAAATGGGCGCAAAATGATATATTTTACATATAATATTGTATGGTTTTCGAATGGGGGGGGGGGGCGCTAAAAAGGTACACCCATACCTCGCTTTACGGCCTAGATAGGTTCCAGAAAAGTTGGCCGTAAAGCGAAAAGCCGTATAATGAATTAATAATTTTGATATAAATCAATACAAATTTAATTTGATCTGTACCAATTTTTGTTTAAAATAATATAGTCGTTAGTTCATAAATCATTTTATTCTTTTCATTTCATATAAAAATAAAAGTACAAAACATTGTAATAGTAAACAGAAATTAAAAAAAATAAACTTATAAATTAAAAAACAAAAGAAATCATATGCACATATTTATACATAAATAAAATTCACCAATTAATCCAAACAAACAAAACAGAAACAAACACGTCAACTTACTGAGTCACGGGATATGAATAAGGTGAGATAGCACAGGAAATAAAGCAGACTACTAAGGCAGAGCCGCCTAAGGGGAGAAGCTGAAACTAAAGAGAGGATATCTATTGGCCGTATAATGAAACATCGTGGGCCGAAAAAGTGAGATAATTTAAAGTTGGCCGTAAAGCGAAATGCCGTAGTATAAAGAGCGGCCGTATAGCGAGGTATAGGTGTATTGTGCCCCGGGCGCGAGTTAAGCTCGCTACGCCACTGAAGGGGAGGTGTGGCATTTTTGGCCTACTGCAGTATTATTATCGAGGAATGGGGGAAATACTATTAGCCCGCCCAGGGTGGCACTTGCCCTACTAGTACTAGCTACGAAAATTGAGTTTTGTTATTTTTTGAAAAAATGGATTCAGAAAGCTCACATTCATCGTAAGAAAGTTTTCTCGGGTATTCACGATTAACACATTGACTAAGCTCAGATAATGAGGCGGACGCTGGAGGATTGCAATACTGATTTATTACTTAGACATTAAAAATACTTCATTTTCTAGCAGCACTTAGTTTCAAAATGTCATCGACCAAAAACAAAAAGGAAAAAGCTAAGAGACCTGCTGAGCCTCCACCTGTACCGTATGAGAAACAAAAACCAAAAAAAATAACAAAAACAACAACAGCAAAAACGCCTAGTTTTTACTTTATTTAAAGAAATAATAAAATACAATAATCAAAAGTTATTGAAAGATAAAAGTGTCTTCATCGGTTGGTGATAACTTTAAAATACATATTATTTTTGATGCGCAGAATTTCAACTTCACATGACTTGTTGATCTCTAGATCTCGTGATTAGTGATTGAATCAGATTTGGCTTTATAATATTTAGGAAAGATATACTACTACTAAGTTATATCTTCTGTCAGAATACACCCATCACAACAGAAAGTTAAACATCAATCGAAATTTTCAGTTTTAATGTTTATGATTTTAAAAAATTAAATGTGTGACGTCACAAAATCCTCTTTAAATTCTCCCCGTCACAAACTGTTACACTTTCTTAGTCCTCACCCCCCTCCAGAGCATGACATATTTTAATTCTATGGACGACGTTTCACCTTTAAGTTGCAGAACTGCATTGAAAACGCTCAAACGCAGACACGAGGACACCAAGCGATGCCCAGTGCCCAGTGCAGGGATGGGGTGGGTTTTTTAATAATTAGGCGTGTCATTCACGATGATTTAACTTAATTAATGACAATTATAATGTGGTCTCGAGATTGACTTGTTTTCCTTCCAAACAAGTAACACGGGTTTGGTACCGGTCGGGTAAAGAAAAATAAATGCCAATATATTTGTGTACCGGTATTATTATTTTTTTATTTTTAAATTAAGTTTGATGTTCATAATAATTTGTACAAACAATTCGGGTAGTGGTTGAGTGAAAGAAATTGTCAACCTGGTTCACTGAAGCCCGACCGCCTCCATCTAAATCAAATCACTGGAGTGGAGTAATTTTTACGTAGGCCTACATTATTCTTTTTTAATTTTGTGAGATGCATCGCATATTACACATTTTTAAAGGGAAACTTCGTTTTAAATGATTACCTAATAATAAAAATAATTTTTTTCTTCTAATATAAAGTTTTCTTTTATAAGAAGTTTGGATTCCAAACGTTTTATAATAAATACCGCGAATCAATAAACTAAACTTTTTGACGTATTTCCTGTTACTAAGTGTTGCCATGTGAACAAGGAAAACGCGGAAGCTGTGAAACTTTTTCACTAACTAAACATCACAAAACTTATAACAACATCCACATATTCACAAAAGCTACCTGTACTTTACTTAGGTATTTTGCAGTTTTCTTGTCTTGATTGTAGTAGCCGTTAATTTATTTTAGTTTTGCAAGAGGTTCCCTTAATTTTTTTTTACTTTCTTTTAAGATTTATTTAATCTTTAAATTTAAAACATAATTTGTCCGAAAACCAAAAAAACAACATATATGATGATCATATACATTAATTCATCATTAATGTATTACTAATTTATTAGTATTAGTTTCATGTTATAAAATTAGCTGCCTTAAAATAGGCTTTACTGTAACTTCAGTACAACACAGCATAGTTTACTTTTGAACAAAAAACGGAAACTGATTATATATTATTGAAAGTGAAAACTTGAAGACCATAGCCAAATGTTATTATTAATAAACATGCACCTGAGTCTTGCCTTTCACTTTTTGAACTTATCCCACTCATAATTTTTTTAGAATTCAGGGCATAGGGATATCTTTACAGTGACAACATTATTTTTCTATATCTGTGTCACTTCTAGATGAAGGTAGGGTATAATTTTGCTTTTATAATGACGAAAAAAACAGACAGTTAAGTCAAGCGCATATAATTTAGTGCATTTGTCTTCTAATGTATATTCCTGTTTTTGTCTGATATAAATAAATAGTGTAGTAGGCTACTTCTAACCCTCCCTACCCCCACCCACCAATCCCCACGCACACGACAGAAAAAAATAACTATCAAATGTAGAGTTCATATAGTGAAATTACTTTTCAAATTAACGTATGATGTTGTCTGAAATTTAATATGATTCAACTCATCCATTCAAAAGTTTATTTTCAACATTGCTCCATATGTCACACAACTTAAGGACAAAAACAATTGAAACTAAATTCACTGAAAGTATTGAGTCAACATTATTAGAGTTAGGGAGGGCATTGGTTGATAAATCTACAAATGTTATTTAGACTTGGGAACATTTATACATTTTCTACCATTTCCATTTTGAAGTTTCATCAGTTAAAGTAAAATGGCAGTAATTTTATATATATATATTTATATATATATATGTATAAAGAATATATATTTAAAGAAATTGTATTGACCAATGAAGGCCAGTGGTGTTTTTTAAATTTTTATTTAATGTTGAAATTTTCATTTTTTTGGGAAATTATTTGTTGGCTCCTCCTCCACATCTCTTGCATATCTCTTTGGTATACACTTGATTTACTCAACTGTAAAAAGAATAACAAAGTATAGACAGCACACCCCACCACCATGAGCAAAAAGGAAAAAGCTAAGAAACCTGCTGAGCCTCCACCTGTACCATATGAGAAACAAAAACCAAAGCTTGATGTAGAAAGTAAACAATTCTTTTTGAATGTTATACAGTGTCTGGAAAATAGGATTTTTAAGTAAGTTAGTTCTTTTCAGAACTTACTTGGTCCAACCTTGATTTAATAGATGTATTCAAAAAAATTATATGAGTTTATATCTTATTTTATTACTATGCTTAGTAGGACACAATTTTTTAATTTTTTTTTAAATAAGCTAGAAATTATTATCCAGGAAATGAAGTTAGGACTGATTCTTATACACAGTTCATATTTCCATTTGTATGCTAAGCCATAGACTATTGATGGAGGGTACCGTAACAGATAAAATTGAAGAACACATTTTTATTGTTGTTCCTTATACTGGACATTTTTCTCAAATGTGTACCATCATATTTTCAATAAATTAAAAGATGATGTTACATATCTGAGTAACCCTCTACCTTAAATTATTGCTTTATTATTGACTCCATACATTAAATTAATGATTCTTAACACTTAAATCAAACAACCTAACCAGACACCTTTTTCTAAATCATGATTTTAACATTTTCATGCTAATTGAATATTAAGGCCCTTTAAATATTTTTTTTAAGCTGCTGCTTGTCATTCTTGATAGTTTTAATTCCTATTGCTACAGTGTTTAATATTTCCAGATACCAAAAACGCTGTGATGAGCTAGAAGTTGCAAATGGCCAGTTCCTGGAGAAATTCGATCAGTTGTCTTCAGATAAAAAAGAGATTGTGGCATTTTGGAAAAAGCAGCTGGACTTGAAAAGTAGGTAGATATGTCTTATGATGTATCCATATGAACTCTATTACATTAGACAAGCATTGAAAAATACAGTTAACCTACAATAATAATAAAGAAATAATATATTTATCCCTCCATTATTTTTTTAAAATCTTTATTTAAAATGTGTGGTTTCCATGAAATTAGCAATCTCACAATTATTCTCTATTGTGACATTGAGAGAAGCCAGGTTTCCTGAAAAAGCACTATTTGCAATTTAGAGTACCACTGCATTGCATTCATCTAGATGAGTAGTTCATTGATTCTGAGTAATCCTCATTAAAAAAAATATATGTAGCAGAGTGGTGATGTGTGATTTCAGTTGATATATGGCTACTGGAGGGTGGTGTGTGTGTGTGACACACTTTTTTAAAACCCTGCTCGCAGCACCAATAACTGTAGTAGTGTGGTGGTGGTGATGGTGGTATGGTGGCTACAGTTTTACTACCATACACTAAAGAAACTCAGGTCTGAGGACTATAGCTTTTATTTGGAAACTAACAAAGAGAAGGAAAGGAAAGGTCCCGAAAAGGAAAGAAAAGGTCCCGAAAAGGAAAGGAAAGGTCCCGGAAAGGAAAGGGACAATACCTGCAAAGAAACAAATAATACAGGTCAACAATGTCCTGACTAACAATGAATAGCACCGCTAACAAATAAGCATATTAACTAACCCCGTAACTACAGCGAATAAACTCCCCTTCCCAACTAGATATCATTTATAATTTAATTCACTAGGGTTCCCGAGATATAACTTATTTAACTTGGTGATGAGGGAGAGCCACCGGTCAGCCTGAATGGGATGAACTTGATCAGAGGTCAACATTCCGATCCCGTGTTGGGCGAGGTCAAATTTCACTACAGTGTTGGTGTTGGGCGCGATTTAAAAAACGGGGCCTACCCTACCACATATATGTATATTTTAATTGTGTTTTACAGCGGAAGAGTTGGCTGACCTGAATGACAAGCACATTGGTCTCCAGCAAGCCAGGGACAATGAAAGGGAAGCTTTCAAAAAACAAATTCAAGAACAGAGGACAGAGTACCAGGAGATGAAAGATTCACTAACAGCAGAGAACATGATTCTTGGTTTGTTTTTCTGCATCCTATTCAATTTAAACTTAAAAAGTTTACTACAAAGCTTATGAGTGAGATAAATTGCATTTTTTTTTTCCAAATGTTATTTTTACAGTGTGTGTTTAAATGTGCTCTTTATACCTTCTACGTGGCAGGAGTTAACGATGTTTTTTGCTTTTACTAGGGATCAAACTCTAGCTCCCACTAACTTGTGATTGACACTCAGCACCCTTGCACAATGAAAAACACTTGAAAGGACCACCTTCAACCATAAAAAGAATCGAGTCCCATCCACACGGGGTGCTAGTGGGGTTTTTTCACTTGACTGGGCTTTGGCGGAGATTGAACTCCTGACCATTAACTTGAGATTTGCTCAGTTTAGACCACTCGGCCACCCAGCACCCGGTTAATGAGCTCTTGTAATAACCTTCTTAATCTTTGGTTATGTTGATTGGACCAATGTAAAATTAACTTTAACCGAAAAATGTTATTTTGATGAACAGGGGGCAAACTGGCATCTCTGGAGGAGTTCAAGGTTCAGAAGGAAGAGTTGATGAACAAATTTGCAGAGATGGAAAATGAACTGCTAAGAAAAGAGGAGGAGAATGAGGATCACTTGTATATGCTGGAGAAAAAGGCAGTCATTGACAAAGACAGGTAACCCTGTTTGAAATAAAAACTGAGTTCACCTCCCCTGCTTCATGCCAGCACAGAACTGTTTGCTTCTAGTTTCTATAGAGAACTATAAGCATAGAAAAACCCACATAAGAAAGATATATGTTATTGTATTATTATTATGTAATTGTGTTATTATTTGTTGAGCATGTGATTATTTAGGAAATAAATCCACATATTTTATGAACATTTCTTAAAGTGTTTTAAGAAGACTAAAAGGTATTTTAAAAATTAAATTCAGTTAGTGGCTTGATACTGTTTAACTAGTCATTTTTACTTTCAAATATGAAGATCCTACCTGACTTTTTACTGTTGAATTCTTTGCTGTATTACTATCACTTTAACTACTTCAATTTCACAGGCTCAAAAAGGAAATGATATTAAGGGTGAACCATGTTGCAGCAGAGTTTCGCAAAGTCAGCAATAAGCAGATGGCAGAAACTACCAAGAGAACAATACGTGAAAATGTCTCCATTACGACTCAGCTGGCCAAGATGTCTGACAAGACAATCGAACTGATCCAGCAGAATGATGAGCTGAGTGAGAAAGTGAAGAGTTTGAAACAACAAGTTGAGCTGATGGAATCAAATGAGAAGGAACTTAGTAAAAGAAATCAGAGCAACTTAAAGGTAGGCATGTTATGTATTTAATACAATAGGGGTAACTGATATGTATAATTGATAGGTGGAACTGATGGGGTTAATTGATAGGTGGAACTGATGGGGTTAATTGATAGGTGGAACTGATGGGGTTAATTGATAGGTGGAACTGATGGGGTTAATTGATAGGTGGAACTGATGGGGTTAATTGATAGGTGGAACTGATGGGGTTAATTGATAGGTGGAACTGATGGGGTTAATTGATAGGTGTAACTGATGGGGTTAATTGATAGGTGGAACTGATGGGGTTAATTGATAGGCAGAATTGATATATATAATTTTAAAAAAATTATATTGACATTTCTGAACTGGGATAATAAGACTTATGATGGATCTGGTCTTTATTTTGTCTCTGATTTTTTTTTTTTTTTTTAAATTCTTTAATAACCTGAATGTACTTAGGTGATCAAATTGATGACTGAGAAATGTCAGAGCCAGGAGTCTTTAATAGCACAGTTTGCAAAGAGAGACGATGAGTTCATGGAACTTCAGAATGAGGCGGAGCTTCTCCACAAGCAGATGTTCTCAACAAGGTCACATTATTTACTTTCTTTGTTAATGCTTATAAAACATTGTTTAAGGTTTAATAATACACTGAAGCTACTTGTCACTGGCTCAAAATGGCAGTGGAGATTTATTCCAATTTCTTTATCTCCTGCTAATTGTATGTAGGGCTTGTGGAGCACACCAAGGCAGTGCCTGTGTTAAGGCATGGGCCCACTGGGCACTGGCCCCGGGCCTCATGGTTCTTGGGGGGCTTGCTCTGCTAGGAGACTCACATTGTAGAGGCATCACGCTTTACATATTGTTAATGAATATTGAAAGATTTTAACAATTTAATTTGATTTAAAAGTCAGTGGACAGCACGTTTCTCAATTTTTAACCCACGAAATTATTGACACATTCCAAAATTAGTATTATAATGCGAATCATATGTTGGATGGATACTTCTTAAAGGTGAATAACTCTCGTCAACAAGTTTAACCACTCCGAGATATGTTTAGGCAAGTAAGAATTTGTGTTTACAATTATGTTAGACTAAGGTGTTAGTCCAGGGCTGTAATAATACTGTCTACGCCACCGCTCCATACTCCGTAGTAAAATTAGTGGAGAAAAGCAGTGCCGACATAAGGTATGGGCACACTACCTACCAGCCCAGGGTCTCACGCTTCTAGGTGGCCTCATGCTTGAGGGGGCCTCAAGCCTCTAGGAGACATTACGCCACTAGGAAACCTAACGCCTTTAGGGGCCTCACGCTTCATTATTTAGTTATTTAATTGAAGAAAGTTAAAATAGTAAGAAATTCCAAATACACTTTTTAAGTTACTGCATTTGTTTGGAAATTCACAATGTCTCATTTTCCCTCAGATAAATCACATATAAATAAATATATGTCTTGTGTACGTATTTCCTTTCTTCTTTTTTACACATTTAGATATTTTTAAAAATTACCTGTAATAGCCATAAAATTATATATAGACCTTTTCAATAAAACAGTATCTTCTCATTTTTTGTATCTGTAAATTTTGGGAAAACCTACTTAAGTTTTAAATTAAATCCAAAATTATAATTATTACACTAACATACTCATAATCATTTTTAAAATTAACGATAAACGGATTTTTATATTTTTTATTTATATTCATTTATGGATGAATGAGTTTAAACAAATATATAGTTTCAAATAAAAATTTAAAGCAACAATACTATGTATGTAGATACAACTAAAAATAAAAATCATTGTGTAACCCATGCATGGTCAAGGGAACTTAAATTTTAACTAGCTTCTTTCCTGTTGCTAGCTGGTTAAGACTAGAATAATGCAAAACTAAATTCATGAATGAGCCAAAATGCATCCCATCATTTCGAATTTTACAAAAAATTTCTGGGGAGGGGCTTACCGAGACCTCTCACCAAACCTATCCCCCAGTTTCGTTTGGCGCCCTCAATCTCTTCTACCTCCCCCATTAAATTGACAGTACCGACACCTTTTAATATAAAAAAAGCACTGGATGCAAGTAAATACATAGAATGTTTTGAAAGGGCAAAATTATACATAGTTGGACTATAAAGATTCTAGGTTTGAAACTAAGCTGGGGGTAAAAGCATACACTACCAGAATGAATTTATGGCTATGTATGGATTTGGCAAATGAAGTCAGAGCTGGCCCAGGGCATCAAAATTCCAAGTTATTGTCTCACTGCGCTGAGTATATAGAGGGTAAGGGATCTCAGTGTATTACTGTGCCCAGGGTCCTGCTGTAAAGACGACCCTGCACTAAGATAATTACTGGCCAACACTGGAGTTCAAATCCTTGTCAGGTGTTCAAGAACCCCATTCATATTTGTTGGGAGAAGCAATCACACTTCCTTGTGGGCAACTTGGGAAAGTGAATGACAATAGAAGCAAATCCCAAAATGGTTTGACTGCAGACCAGTGGGTTAACTTCAATACCTTTATGGCAGGCTCTATGAAATTTTCTTTCCATTTGTTCTCCTTTGGGTCAAAAGACACAGCCAAAAATCAGTTTATTTGTAAATTTGTAATCAGTAGGCTACAGAGCACATGTTCTTAACTCTTATGTGAGTTTTTGTTTCTTATTACAAGTGACCACCATTGCAACCAAAAGGAAACCTTTAATTATAATCCACTGCAATATTTTTTAAAATGTATTTTAATTTTTTTTTTTCCTGGTTAAAAGTTAATAGCTTCGCACAAATATTTAAAGCAGCTTATTTATATTTAGACCTGGGATATAACAATTCATTTGACACTTTTGTTAGTCATATTTGTTCTGTTATGCAAGAACTTTTAATTTTAAGCCTTACTCATCAGCTGAGTTTCAAATCAGAAACATTATATGCCATAATGCCCAATAAAGAAATTGGTAAATCATTAGATCTACACATGCACATGTTTTTTTCCCCATGATGTGTGTAATGTCAATAATTACTGTAACAAAATTATTGATGTATCACAAGTTAATTAGTTCATTTCAACAAACTGATGAAATATTATGGATCAGTTGTTTAGTACAGTATTGCACATCCTTTTTTTTTTTTTTTTTTTTTTTTTTTTTACTCACAGCACACCTAGACTGTTTGAGACAAAAGTATTTAGTATCCAAATGTATTGCCTCGTGTTTAATTCGTAAAAGTATTGCTCAAATTTTTTTGGGGGGCAGTAATGTTGGATTTAGTCGCTTAGCTTTTTTTTTTTTGGCCGTGGTGGTCGAGATGGTTTAGTGGTGTAACTCTAAAGATCCTTGGTGTAACTTTGTTAGCTAAAGTTTGAGTTTCTGTCTGTAGTTTATTGTTAGTAAACTCTCATTCCGACCTTGAAATTTTTCTATTTAGTTGATTGAGTTGTTAAAACAAGTCAGCCATTTATGCAAGATCTCTGGCACAGTATATCAGTTATTTATGCTAGATACCTCATAGATGCCCTGGTGGATGTCAGACAGAAAGGTTTGCCAACCTCTACCCTTGCCCCTTGTATAAGATGGCCTGTGAGATAACTGGACACAGTTGCAATGCATTTCACAAATAATCCTCTGAGTTTTGCTAATGGGGATTTCGAAACAAATGAAATGTTATCTGGTGGGCTACACTTAACTTGTGGTTTCAGCAGACCAAATTCCAAACTTTCAATGTCTCCATTATAGGAATGAGCTTGAAGCCATGACTAGAGACAACACAGAACATGAACAGTTAGCTCAGCAATTGAAGGAGACGTTGCAAAAAGAGACAAAACTAAGAACACAGATACAAGGGGTTTTAGCTGCTGCAGCAGATGCAATAAAAGACGCTTTAGTTGTAAGTTCTTGTTGGCACTTCTTATTATATTGCTCACTTGCTCGCTCCAATGTAACAACCAGGACGGCAGAGACTGCTTATGGTTTTTTTGTATGTGTCTCTAGCATATGACGTCTGTTATGCTTTAATTTCTATATTTGTTATTTTTAAAAAAAAAGAATAGGTAAATAACACCTTGATGTTATGACCTCTGACCTCTCAGAGTTTTTCATTCACTCAAATTAAGTAAGTTTTAAATAAACTATTTGTTTGTAAACAAATCAGAATAGTGAGATGCTTACTATAATGTTAAAAATGTGCAATCTCAACTTCCAAAAACTGATATTCATTACAAACCTGGCAGTGGAACTGAGGGGAAAAAAACTGTCATGCAGTTTCAGTAACCACTTACCCGTATTACTTAAATTCCAAAAAGATTCTAAGCTTCAATTTTATAAACTTTAAATGACCAACACTTTGTCAGCATAAATAAAAGTTGTTGATGACTCCAATGAATTATTTTTTAAAATAATTAATTAATTAATTAATACTTTTTAGATATAAATTTTTACTTTGATTTACTTAGGAGATTGAAAGTGATGTCATGCCTGATGAGATGCAACAGATAAATTCCATTTATAAGAGAGATCACATGCTGGAAAACCTTTTGGTGCTTTTGGACAGTGCTGCTAATCTTGGCATTGGTCCTAAACACAATGAACTGGGGAAACAGATATCAGATCATAAATTTCAAGCAGGCAGCAATCTACCTGGGGCCAGGCAGGGCATTCAGAAAGGGTGAGTCTAAATTGGAAATAAATACAAAATTAAACAAAATGGAAAAATAAGAAGCTGATATCACAATTGATAAATGAGTTGATATCAAAATGGACTTATTGGAATTCTAGAATTTTTAGATTAGAATTTATTTTTAAAAAATAATTTTTTTAAAGTAGAAAAAGCCTTTTAGAATATATAAGAGTGACACAATCCATGCTCTTGATTAACCTTAACAAAAAAAATCAGAACTGTGGTCAAACCAAATGAACCCATACTATGTTTGAAATACCAACGAACACTTAAAGAGCCTTCTCACCTCACAGTTAATCTAACCGCTCAGTGGTCCAACTAGTGCCTTGAAACAGACCAATTTTAAAAACAACAAAAACTCACACAAAGACTTTAAAGACTGAAAACAAGACATAAATTACATGACAATGCAAAATAATCAAAACAGATCTCCATTTATTTTGGATAAAAAAAAGAACCTTTTCATATCTTAATGACAGAAATTTTATAAATACTAGGTTTCATTAAATGTATTTCTTTGTCATATTTTCTCTGATAAGTTGTAGAGTTTGAAATTTTTACTATTAACAATTCTCATAAGAATTTTGAAATTGGATTTATGATGCTGTTGAAAAAGACATTTTATTTTCTTCCTCTAAATAAAACACCACTATACTAGAATCAGATGTTAACTTTCATTATTTAGATTCTACCCAAGGTTCTATGATGCTATCAACCATCATAACCTTATTTACATAGTGCTTACATTTTAAAAATATAGTATATTCAAACTTCTTGAAAGTATAACTCCATTTACTCTAAATAAATGATTACTGAGACTCCTTACAAAGGCTATACATACATATAGTTATGCAATATCCTTGCTTATCTTTTTCAAAGGGATTTTCCCGATGTACAGGGAACTCTTCCACATTACCAGCTTGGTGACCTTGGCCTTATACCTCGGCCAAACCAGCATGTCCCTACAAACATGGACAAAATGAAAGTCATTTCAAAGATGGCCAAGCTGGGAGCACTCCGCGGTGTGTTATCAAAGTCAGTTGCCACTCAAACTGTCAGTGCACCAAATGTAAGTCATTGGAGAGTTGGGTCTTTTTAAAAATGTGTCTTCCAGTAAAATATATAATAATAATAATATACTAAAGGCACTCTTATCTTGTATTTGAGTGTTATCTTTTGATTGTTGGTAAAATTTCATTAAAGTTAAATATAAAGTTATATATAATATATATTGAATATATAATTGAAATTTTTAGATTATTTATCTCAGGTCAAATATGTAAGAAATGTCTTCGTTTTTTTTTTTTTTTCAAAGGCTTTAATATTTGCAAGTCAGCTAACAAAGAAATTACCCAGCGCTGAAGTCTTAAATGAACTCCGTGCAAGTTTCCAAGCTCAAGGTCTCGCTCCCAACCCGGTCCCCAAAAGACTGATTGAAAATGTATGAATTAATTTTAAAAGGCACATTGAAAATAGTGCCATTGATCTGCAGCAGGCGTTTCAAAGCTTCTCTGAACATAGTGGAAATTTTAATTAATAATTTACTGTGTTTAGACAATTTGACTGTGATGGTTGTAATGGAAATGTTAAGTACATATTTTGCATGTAAATTTAAATTTTAAAATATTTCTGTTATGATCCATTGCCTTGAAAACAATAATATGGGATTGGGACAAACATTCATAAGATGGGGGTCTTAAAATGTAATATATGTTACATGCCATCAGGCTTGATGAAACATGAATATCACTAACAGTTATTCCATTTCTGTTGATGTGAACATCAATTACTTCAGCTGAATCACAAAGTTAATATAAATAGGATATAATTCGACTGACATATTTAAACCTCATTTGTTTAAACTATGTTCTAGTTTTGTGAAATATTATTGTTTTTAGAGGAGTGGTGTTTCCTCATAACACTACCAAAAATAAATTTGCTGTAATTTTCCTTGAACACTGAATCTGTTAAATAAGACTAAGCACTGCTGAATAGTAAAGTCTATCATGAGAACCAAAAAGATGAAGTTAACCTCTAGAAAATAATATCCTGTTACTGTTTATTTATTTTTTTGATTTGTTATGATAAAAAGGTGTTTAACTTTTAAAGAATTTTCTTGGCAGAACATAAACAAATGAATAGATGTTTTGTTTGGGCTTTTTTTTCATTTTCAAGCACCATTTCCTATATTGGCTTTTGATAACTTTGCCATGGTTTAATGAGGTGTGCTGTGTTTCACATCAATACAACTGATGACATTTCTTCAATGGAAATTTCACAATGCAAATAGTGTGTCACTTTGATAATAAGCACAAATTTCACCAAGTATATCAAGATAAACATTTCTGTCCATCTTTAATCAATCTCTACAAAAACAACATGGTTGAATACATGAGAAGATATATATAAAGAAGACATTCAGAACAGATGTTACGTTTAAATCATAAACATATTTGTATTGTCAATAAAAGAGACACTTTAGCGTATGATGACCCTGAACAATTTGATGATGATAATCACTAAATGGCTGTTAAAATAAGGTATATACAGTGTTGAGACAAGTTAGACAATAAGGAACCACATGTACGATAAATAATATGTCTATATTATCTACAAATATAATTAGTTTTTTTTACTAAAATCATCAAGTGCAAATGAGGGTTTGGGTCACTCAACCTTTTTTAACCCTGCACTGTCTGGACCTGATCAAAAATCAAAAACTTCTAGCAGACGTGATTTTTTTTTCTTCAACACAGATTCATCATTTTATATTGCAAAAAAACATCAGAATTTTTTTACACTTATAGAAGCCACTGAGTAGTGGTCAAAGTCATTGCTGCCACATTATCTGTACTGATGTAAAGAAAAACTCATCCCTACAAGTTGACCAGATTAAATACTATACATTTATATCTTGATCGTTTTTTTCAGCACAGAAATCAAATTATGGAAGATGTGTTACATCAGAAAGGTTCTTTTCTTCTTCTTCATTCTGTTGTTAATAAATCCCATTATATGTGACTATAGTTAAAATGATTGTCACCTAATTGAGATGAGCTTTCAATGCACAGCTCATTACTTTGAAATAATGATTTAATAAAAATGATGGCATACTTGTCTATGGTTTTTTTAATTTTTTACTTTGTTTGTACTTAAGGGGTATAATTAGTATATCATTGTGCTTCAAGGAACTCATTCCGTTGTCAGTGATGTACCTGGCATAGAACAAGTCAGTGATGTACCTGGCATAGAACAAGTCAGTGATGTACCTGGCATAGAACAAGTCAGTGATGTACCTGGCATGGAACAAGTCATTGATGTACCTGGCATAGAAAAAGTCAGTGATGTTACTAGCATATATCATGTTGGTGAAATAACTGGTATAGAACAATTCATTGATGTACCTGGCATAGAACATGTCACGGAAGTAACTGACATAGAACAAGTCATGGATGTTCCTGGCATAACAAGTCATTGATGTACCTGACATAGAACAAGTTGATGATTTATCTTTCCTAGAACAGATCTGAAGTCGTGTAATGGTTTATGTTCACCATTTTCTCTCTCTAGAGTTTTTTTTTTTAAAGGACTTTAAAGCCTAGTCCGGCACATAAATTAGACCATAACTTTGGCTTTTGCTGCAATGCACATTTAACTAAAACAGGCATGACAAAATTACAGTTGAAACATTTTTCTTAACATAGCAGTATGGCCCCAGAAAATAAAAGTCTCTTAAGATACGGAATAACATGACTGCTTCCTGGTTGATTTTTAAACATTTATTGAAAGCCAACAAAGTAATTTTACATATTTGCCAGAATGAGTTTAAATTAGGCTTTGTCTCCTGGGAACCCTTGATCCCAAAAGACATTTTGTAAACAAAAGACTTACCAGGCAATTTTGCCATCCTGGGAAATCCAGAGTTTTTTTTTTTTAATTTGAAATACAATTTCCTTTTTTTTTTTTTATTATTTTTATTTTATATATAGGCCTATGTTATATTAAGTCACAGATGGTCACAAATTGTCGCTTTAAGCCAGGACCTGTATAATCTATTTTAACTGCGCTGAATTATTCAACTCAGTAGCCGTAGCTTTGATACACAGGTGCTCAAGCGTTTTCAAATCACGACCACATTTATATATAAAAGCAAAAATGTTACCCTTAATTACCGCGATAAATTGAAGAAAGGCATTTACTTGGGTAAATTATCGGCAGTGCCCCCCCCCAACCCCACCCGAGGAAGTTAAATATGTACAATATAAAACTATAAAACGAAAATTTATTTTACTTTTAAGAAAAAACTAAGATTTCATTTTTATTTTATTTTTAATTAAAAAGAATATCAACTTGTGCCTTTCAATGATGACAATTAATGGAACCAATGAAATATCGATGTACTTTGTCACAAATGACTGGGAGGGGTACAGGACAAGGCTCCATTGTTCAGGTAATTTATAGGATGGGCGGAAACTGCTGTTAGTTTGGGGAGAGTATCGTTAAAGGGTCGAGGGTAAGGTTAATAGAGTCGTGCATCTTTTAGATTTGGGGATGTTTCTTTCCATGACTTCGCATGATAATTTTGGAGTTAACGATGGGAAATTCTAATTGACCGGAAATTAGGGGGCAGGGATGGGCCACCGATGGAGGTAGAGAATGGGCATATAAGACAGAACACTTCCTGACATAAGGAGAGTTGAAGTTGGTAGTAGTTCGTTGTGTTGGAAGTAGAGAGAAAAGAGCTAAGATAGCGGTTGTTAGGGAATAGTTGCAAGAGAGACCAGGAGACGACAATTGACTTGTGGAACATAGAAATAGTTGAGACGAAACAGTGAACAATCATAGCTTTAGAGATAGCTGACTGTTAGTGAAGACTACAGAAGAGCTTTTGATATTTTAGTAATAAATACATTCTCTTTTATCATCTGGACACCTGGAGTTGGAGTTGTTCAGTTTACGTTTGTCTACGTTGTGCTCTTGTCTGTCCCAACGCCTAGATACCCACAATATAAATCACAGAGAGGAGCGGTCCTGTACTGATTACTACTTCATCAATACAGTTTGTGATAAGTCAGGACCGGAGCCCTCCTCGGTAAAAACCGTTCTGTGACATACTGTGCTCGATATGGTTGATGATCCGTATATTTAAGGCTAATCTCGTTACGGGCTTGCAGCAATTGATTATTGTTAGTATCGTAGTGAATAAACATAACAAGGGCACAAAAAGAAGAACATCTGAAATTTAGACATAAACCTACAGCTATTGTGCCGACCCAGTAACTTGTTAGCATGCCACAATGACATAAGTAAAACATGAGGATGGACCTGTTGGCCCATGTGAAGACTGGACCTGGTGGCCCATGTGAAGACTGGACCTGGTGGCCCATGTGAAGACTGGACCTGGTGGCCCATGTGAAGACTGGACCTGGTGGCCCATGGGAAGACTGGACCTGGTGGCCCATGTGAAGACTGGACCTGGTGGCCCATGTGAAGACTGGACCTGGTGACCCATGTGTGAAGACTGGACCTGGTGGCCCATGTGAAGGCTGGACCTGGTGGCCCATGGGAAGACTGGACCTGGTGGCCCATGTGAAGACTAGACCTGGTTTCCCATGTGGAGACTTGACCTGGTAGACCACGCAAATGAGATCCTTACGTGATCCAATGGGTGGGAAAGCAGTTACAGCAACCGTGATGTGGAACGCGTAGAGAACACAGTGAGACACAAACAACACTGATGCTCATCCACTGCATCCTGGTCATCCACTGCATCCGTGTCTTTTTCCAGTCTTCTAGACCAAGTCTCGCCACTGGATCAAGATAGGCAGGGACTAGATAATGAGGCTGACCAATTGCGCAAGCCTCCCTCACATTAATCGAAATAAAGCGCACGTTCGAGCTACAATCTCTGGGTGTCTGTGCTACCCTATTTGTCTGTGCTACCCTATTTGTCTGTGCTACCCTATTTGTCTGTGCTACCCTATTTGTCTGTGCTACCCTATTTTAGACCACCCAAGTTTACAGACATAAATAACAACTTTTAAAGTTTGGTAGCGTGTTTAATATAAATTGTATGTCATCATGCTTTAAAATAGAGTTATTAGCATAATTGTACACGTACTCAATTCTATGAATGTTGAGTTATATAAAAATGAACTTTTATTTTAAGAAAGTGATAATTTAAAAAAAAAAGAAATTAAGAATTTAACGGGCGCACGCAAACAATGCAAATTTCATCAATTGTTATCAAAGAAAATAAGATAAGATTCTTTTATTGATCCAAACAAATGGAAATGTTTTTTGTTATTGTAGTGCACATTTTCAGAAAATAAATAAATCAATTTGAACACGAGACATCCACATTAAATTATTCCACTAGTGAAAAAAAAACAGCCATTCGGTGAATTATCTTAGTCATATCAGGGACTTATTAGTTCTCATTTAGTTTTGTGACTTCTGAGGGAGCAGTCTGGTAAATGGTACAGATTGGGGAACAAAAGAATTTTTGTATCTTTCAGAACTCACCCCGAACGGGGCGATCCTAAGTATCTGTGATGAAGAATGTGGGATGTATCATCCAAAAGCGTTTAGTTTTACAATAACATCTTTCTTCAAATAGTTCTTCAAGGGAAGGATGTTTAGTTTGTGTTATGTTCCTAGCTTTCTTGATTAGTCGGTTTATTCGGTGTTTAATATCAAACGATGAATTCCCACACTAGCAAGTACAATTGAAATCAAGTAAGCTTCCAATCGTTGCACTGTAGAATAAGTTAATGACTTGTTTGTTTACGCCGAAATTGTACAGCTTTTTTTTTTTAGATAGAACAGACTTTGGTTGAATTTCTTATACAGATTTGTTTAAAAAATTTGTTCGAGTAGATCGAAGCAGTAATTTATAATTTATCGGAAGAAATGTATAGCGTTTTGACATTTCAAATAAACATTTCAATCAACTGAATATTGAGAAATTTATATTTTATATCATTTCCCTCAGATAAAATCACACAATAAATAAATGATGTCTTTTTGTAAAAATAGCTCATGCTTACTTACCATAATTTTTGCCATTCGTATACGATTTATAAAAATGACCAGTTTTAAAACCCTATTAAACTAATAATATAGAATTTCTACAAAACAGAATTTTTGGCTCTGGTAAAACTCGGAAATATATAGAAAAGGTTACAGTTTGGTCAGTCGAAATCGACTATTGCCAACTTAATCATCGTATATTCTAATTTAAACTTGGCTGTGGGTACGCAGATGGCTCATGAGGCCGATTCTGGCACGAAGTGTTCTTGTGCAATAAGTGCGTGGGATTGATGGGATAACTCCAGGTACAGGGTTAACCCGGGCTTTTCTGGCATGTCTTTTGTGCTCTGCAGCCGCTTTTCGTTTGACTTCATCTTGTATGGAGCCTTTGTGTACAGAGGAATGCCACGATGCTTGATCCTTCGCCGCTTCTTCTCATGTATCCGTCTCTATATCGAACGCTTTCATTGAGGCTTTGAGGGTGTCTTTAAAGCGTTTCTTCTTAACACCGGCATATAGCCTTCTATGCTCGAGCTCACCATAAAATATTCTTTTGGCCAAGCGTTCGTCTAAGATTCGCACAGCATGTGAAGCTATGGCTGCATTAAAGTGGTGACGATGATGGGGAGTCTGCATATGCGAGTGCCTCAGTGTCCGGGGTCCTCTTTTGCCATTTTTAGGATTTTTCTGAGACTTGTCACATAAATGTGACATTGATAGACCATCCCGTTTAACAGGCATAGAGAAGGGCAGGGCGCACAGCCAACTTGTATACCTAAATTTTAGTTTGAGCGCCTGGTCATTTTTAGACAATCTGCCATAATTTTCACTGGCTCTTGCAATACTAAGCTTGACCTCGTAATATATGCTGCCGCTTTGGGGCAGTGTGCTGCAAAGGTTTGAGAAGCCATTTACCTCTTTAAGACTCGTATATTTGAACGTTTGCGCTCCTCAACATAATTTAATTCTTAGGACGCAAATTTTTATTTATTTTTTAAATTCATTTATTTATTAAACAGTTGAACCCCCAAAAATAGGTAAAATTAAAAAAATACATTACTATTTAGTAATTTCGGCAGGGTTTGCAGGGCCCATATGATGGCTCTGAGGTCACGTGATGCCTACATTTTTAACGAGCATCATTCATGTTGCTCTCTGATTAAATGTAGCATGATGAAAAACTAAATTAAGGTATTTGCTAAAATACATTCTTGAAATTTATTAAATTCATCAAATATTGTCTGGGGGAGGGGCTCAATGGGCCCCGTCCCACGACCCTGATTTTACTCGAGATTGTTCGGCTCAAGTTTCGCTTCCCCGTTTCTTCACGCTGATCAATGTGAAAGTGTTTGGTTGTATATAAGCTTTTACCAAAAGATTACCCTGGAGCTCGTCACCACCAGAGTAAATTCAGACGGTGTATACCTAATTTGCATGCTGATAGATGCCCTCCCCCCTCCACCCCGGACGCTTGACTAGTCTAATTCAAGTATTCGACAAAATGCATAGCTGGGCTTCGAAATAATTTTTAAAATGCCTAGGTAGGGGCTCCCCACATCCCCCTCTCATTTCGCTCAGGAGCCATTGGCGCCCACGATATCTGTCCCACTTCCTGATAAAAAGAACAGTACAGTTAGCCCTGGTCGCTAATTTTGCCGTACAGCGTCGTAGCTAGTGTAGTGCCGCCCTGGGCGAGCGATGCGTTTTTCCGTAACCCAACTCTGCAGTTGTCCAAAAATGCCACCCTTCATATAAAAGAAATAGTGACACAGTGAGGACACACAGTTCGGCCCCCTTTCTACGCCATTGGCACTGCCTACCAGAACATCTGAAATGCCCCCCCCCCCCCTTTTTCGGAGAAAATTGTCTGAAAGAAACACTGGCGTAGTGATTAGGTAAGTGGGGTTTGGGGTTCAGGGTCGGTGGTTTGGGGTTCAGTGTCGGGGGTTTTGGATTCAGGGTCGGGGCTTTGGGGTTCAGGGTCGGTGGTTTGGGGTTCAGGCTCGGGGTTTGGTTTAGAGACATAGGAGCGAGGAGGGGATTTATTCGTGATGTATGGTCAGGGGAATGAGTCGGAGTGAAGAGAAGGATTATAGTATAGGGTAAAATAAGTGACTTACTTATTCGTCATGTGCCCATCTTGTCATTCGGCCAATAGAAATTAGCGTCAGATCGGACGATACAGTGTACCACTAATATTTTCCTTCGCTTTATATTTTTAACTTTTTAAATATATTTTTTTATTAATGAAACATCCTTCCTCTTTATGTCAATGTGCGAGGCTTAAACATTTTTTATGTTTCGATTTAGCCAATTCTTTTGAAGATTTATTACTCCTTTTAATTGAATTAACTTGACGTGAGCGGAGTTTGTAAAGGTTAGAGTAGATTTCTTTGACATTGAATCCATATCTACGGACTACACAAAGCGTTCGAATTTCGTACAGAGCCTTGTTTCGCAGTTAATTTTTAAATTCTTGAAACTACTTTTCATGTACCGCTTGTAACAAAGAGAATCATTACTTAAATTTATTTATTATTTCCCCAAACAATTCTACCCCAAAAAATCCTGTCAGAAACCCATTTACTTAAGGCTGCACCTATTGGTACACAGGTACCAGAATTGAGAGGTTGGGATTAAAGAACGATTTAAAATATTTTTGTTGTGTTTGTAAGACAAAATTTGGTATCAAATGAAAGATAATTGAATTTACTATACGTTTGTAAACTTAATTCTTCATTTTAACTAAAATAAACTACTACAAATGACATCCGATTAGCATTAGTCAAAATGGACCCGACACGCAGCGCCCCCTTTCGGACACGGGACACGTTAGATCTTTCATTTGATACCATATTTTGTCTTACAAACCCAACAAAAATATTTTAAATCGCTTTTTAATCCCAACCTCTCAATTATGGTACCCGTGTACCAATAGCCACTTCGTTTACTTATTTTCTAAAAAAATTGAAACCATCCTCTTCCGGATCGGTACCATAAAAAAAAAAAAATATTAATACATAACATAAAAAAGCCGGTCCTAATTTTTAATGCTCTCAAGGAATTTCCTTTCCCCCAGTAACCGAAAGTTGTGCTTGACACTTATTTCAAATGATGTAAACGGAAAAAGTTTATTTAGAATTATTTTTACACTGATTTTAAGAGAGATTTTAGCAAGTAGTTAGAAATGATGAAGAAAGGTGGTAAAAAGGGTAAGGCAGGAGGGGCGCCAAAAAAAGGCAAAGAAGTGGGAAAAGCCAAAGGAGGGGGGAAAGGCAAAGGAGGAGGAAAAGGTAAGGGCGGTAAAGGCAAAGGAAAAAAACGAGGCAAATCAGGAAAAGGCATTGGAAAAAGATCAATACGAGTTATTCAAAGGACCATGGACCAGACAACCAAGGAGTTTTACCTATGGCAAATACAGCTTCTGGAGGAGAAAGTTGGAAGGTATAAAATCTAATATTTATATGCCTAGCCTATATATTAGGCCTATATACTGTTTCATTTTGATGTGTAAGTGTTGTAACTTACACATTATTATATATAGAACTACTTTTAAGAATGATAAAATGAAAATGCTAATCTTGTATTTTAAAAAAAAGAGATGAAGGTGAAGTCGAGGAATAAACTCTGCACTGCTTGACTTACACAGGCTAAACAGTGTTCTAACATTACTACTATTACAGACCTGTTTACTCTTACGATTTTGGCGTACAATGTACAATTTTGAGGTGTATATATTATATATACTGTATGTTTATTTTTTTACTATTAAGATGATATATCCAACGATTTTGTAATGATATTGTAGGATTTTAAGAGTTTGAGGATAAACAGGTCTGCTATTACTAGCATACAGTTAAAATGAAGAATAATGCAAATGTAAAGATTATATTGCATTTATAATTAAGTATGATACCTTTCACATAAATGGTTCACACTATTATTATTTTATTTTTGCTGTATTCTGGATTATTGTGGCCCATCATAGAATTTCTCAAAAAATTTCTCAAATACTTAATAAAGAAGACTGCCTTCAAAACGGAAACTTATAAAATGTTAAAATATTGCTTCTAGGTACCAGAAACAGAATGATGAAATGGTAGTAAACCAATCCGTCTTTCAAGCTAAGCTTGATAAATGTGTGGCAGAAAAAAATGATCTGATTGCTTACTTGAAATGTGAAATGAATAAAAAACGTAAGCTAAACCTTAATTCAGAATGGACCGTCATTTTGGTTTTCTTTTAAATGTTTTATTTTACTTTTTTTTTTAAAATTTATTTATGTTTTTTATTGACGAAAAAAGCATTTTCCTTTTGAAAATCTAAACAAACTAGACAAAAGTTTCTAATAAAAATGTGTGTTTCTCGATGATGGAGAGTGACATACTAGTTTGCCACCATTCAAACCTACCTTGATTATTTTGATATGTTATTGATTAGGCCGATACCTAGTTATGATTATGTAAAAGAATTTTGCATACATAATTAATCTTAGTACATTTTATTTTGTCAAAATAATTAAGCAAAGAGCATATTTTTTAAAAAATTAGACAGATTAAGTTTTAAAATTCATAGGATATCTATATCTTCAGGAAACACATCATAGAACACTTGAAATGTGTACAGGTTTTTCAAATGAAATTATGTTAATTAAGTTAATTCCCCTAACTCACACTTTACTGGGGATGAAGACCTGCTTTAAATTTTATTTCAGATGAAGCTTACACTGACCTGAGGGAAAAGTACTTAACTTTAACACAAGTTCTTGACAACGAACAAGAGCAGTGCAGGAAAAAAATGGCAAGCCTTACAAAACAAGCTGATGAAAATCAAGCTCAAATTGTGGCAGAGAACATGGCTCTAAGTAATTTTTTAATAAAATGAGTTAAAATATTAAAGTATTTCTTTCCTTCCATTCATTCAACACTGCTGTACAGCAGGTCTTGAAATCCCGATAAAATCAAGATTTTCCAATAATCCCTCCTGCATGAAAAATGAGGGCTAAACCATAGGGGTTATTTCCAATTTTAACTCTTTATGCTTATTTCATTAATCCCATTTCTTCTACTGATCAAATTAATCCAGCTACACAAGAAAGGCAACTTGTCCAGCTTACATAAAAATTGTCTCCCCATCCCTTTTCTATTATACTCATTCTAAAAAATAATGATGCATTGCAAAACCAGCTCATCTTGTTAGTGCTAAAATATTGATTGACAACAGACTCTGATTTTTTTGTTATTTATTTGTATTATTGAAAAGTTTTCCTCCTAATGTTAAAGATATTTTCAGCATAATATTCTTATATTAATTTAATCAGGGGAAAAGTCAACAAATAAATAACATTATATTATGGATCCATCTGTTTTACAGCATTGCTGTGGCTAATTATAGTATAGTTACATCTTTAATTTTGTTGAAATGCTAAAGATAAAAGAAAGAGGAAGGAAAAAATTGTTTGATAAAGTGGGGAGAGGTAATTTATAGAGGGTAGGTGATGGAATGAATGGGGGAAAAGTTAAATAATATGTGTGTAACTGAGTGGCAAGAGTGGGCATGTGATTATTGGCTGTTGACAAAATTCTACCCTGCTTGCAGCCTCAAAAACTGTAACCATTTGGTGAAGGGAAGCTGACAGGTATGTATATATATATATATATATATATATATATATATATATATATATATATATATATATATATATATATATATGGTTTATAAACTAAAGAAATGCAAGTCCTGAGGACTATAGCCTTTTATTGGTTCATAGAGTGTTGTATAAAAAGTAGTGATATAAGATAAATCTTAAGAAAAATGTTCAAAGCAGAAGGATCCTAAGTAAAATTGTAAGATAAAGGACAACATCTAAAAAAATATATAACTAGTACAGGCTAACAATGTCCTGACTAACATTTGCATTGCTCAACTAACCAATAATCATGTTACATAACTCTGTAGTTACAGGCTAACAATGTCCTGACTAACATTTGCATTGCTCAACTAACCAATAATCATGTTACATAACTCTGTAGTTACAGGTTATCACAAAATATACATAACTAACAATACAGATGCATGAAGACCATATAATACCTGTTAAACAAATTGCAGATAGCTTTTTTGATAATGTTAAATTATAGATGAAATCATGTGGCAGGGTTTAGCTTGTAGCACGTACACACCGTCTTACATTCAGAATCAGTGTGAGATGTGAGGGATAACATACAGGTCTAGAATTTACTACTGTGCTGTCATCCATGTATGGTGTCTATTTAAAGTGCACCCATAGCAGGACAGTTACTACAATGGTGTAAAGTATATCACCGTTAGTTTGATACATGTTGTATCAATCAATCGCTGTGTCTTTTCAAGACAAACGTGCTGTGCAGAATGTCTATATATATTAATATTATCATATGCACCATTTCCTATATGAGAATTTAGAAAATGGCAGAATAGTTAGTACAAATATTTCAAGTATAATATTCACTGGTTGAATTATGTTGTATCAATAGCTTATAAGCACAGTGCAGCATGTGTAACAAGAACGAAACCAGAACGATAAGGGTTAGTATTATGCTCACATACTCACTGGTATCTAATTCCATGTAAGAATTCAGTGGAAGACTGTATGTTCAACCATCACAATACCATTGATACAAGTCTAATTGACAGATCTAACAAGGGATTAAAACACTGCCTTATATAAGTAATTAACAGAAATATTCCCTTACTAACTCCTAACTATTGCATTCTACAAACACAAAAATATAATGGCGTATTTGCATATGCTTACAAAGCGTCCAAATGGTGCCGGTGAACACTGGCACACTTTAGGGATGCAATTAAAAAATTTGAATCCAAAAACCCATTTGCACGCTCACTATAAATAGGGTCCCTCAAACTTACCACAGAGCAACTACGTTACACATTGACCATGTGTATTACTTGACTTGTGGTATGTTTATTGCAGTAAATTGACAATCCCTAGACACTCTAACCTGAATAAAAGTGAAAATCCCTGACAAAAACCCCAAATACTTATATGTGTCTGTTTGTGTTTTGTCTTGGCTATCTAACATACACTTTTATAATTATATAATTTAAATGGTCTTGGAGATATTTTAAATAGAAGTGGTTGGGATCACCATGGATGAATGTGAAAACTCCATTAATTACTTAATATTACAATAAGCTCTAATGATATAGACTTGCAAATATACTAAGGTATAGAGAATAAATCCCCTTTCCAGGACAAGATTTCAATTTATAGAAAAATACCCTAGGGTTCCTGATACATACATTTTTGAACTTATACAAAAAGCACAAAATGTGTTGTCCTATCTAAGCGGTGGGGAGAGGCCATTTATGCAAAAACGTGGTATCCTAACACACACACACACATACACCACTGGTCAAATTCCACAACAGTGTTGGGTGGTGAACCCGTTCTTTCATAAAAGCATGGCAGACAATGCCACATTTTAACCAGCAAGCACTTCATTGATGATTAAAAATGAAATCACTGATGAAAAAAACTCTTTTTTTTTTTTTTTGGTTCTTTCAGCCTCTAAAATTGCTGCATTAGAAGAATTTCGAATCAAGAGATTTCAGTTGATGTCCAAACTTACCTCACTTCAAGCTGAGCTTGACGAGAAGACTAAAGAGTTCACAGACAAAATAATGATAATGGAGCACAAATTTCTCATCTCAAAGCACACGTAAGCTAGATAATAATCTATTACAATTTATTCTTCATGGAAATTCTGACTAACTTTATCCAGACATTGTTGGACATGTTTATTAATGATTTACATTTTTTATATATATTTTGATGCAAAATGGTTTGATATCATATCATAATTGACAGCTAAATAAGGCTAACTATAATTTTGTACAAAAAAAAGGACACATATTGTTGGCCTGTGTTAAACTACTTTTGTTGCTTCAAGACACATTTTAGATGATTTTAACAGACAGGAATTTTTTCATATCACTCTTATCGCCTTACATAATCGTAACAGGTTAAAAAGTGAAATGATTGAAAAAGTCAAAAGTGTGGCCGCTGAATTTCGTAAGCATTCAGAAAGGAACCTGAATGTCACGATGACGCGCACCATACAAGAAAACGTGAGGACCAACATACAGCTTTCCAAGTTGTCTGACAAAACCGTGACACTTATAGATGAAAACACCAAACAAGCTACCGAGATGAATGAGCTGAAACACCAGCTGTACCTCAGTGAGCTTGAAGGAAAGGACTTCAGCAAGAAGTTTCAATCTGCTATGGAAGTTAGTAGATGTACATTTCTTTTTTGGTAGTACAGTAACGACATTTAGAACCTGCTGGTCTCCACTCACATAATAATAATAATCTCATAATTCATTTTAATTTTTTTTCCATTAAATTATTTTCTGTTGGTTCAAATATTTTTTAAATTTTACAGAAATTCTGAAACTATTGAACCAGAAAAGCTGATGCACCAATAATCCATGTTTTCTTGCTAGATATTATACATTTTTATACTTGTTCTAATGTCCAGGTTTCATACCAAATTTTAACACTCGCAGTCATAAAAATATTTTTGGGATTGGAAAGATATATTTTTAGGATTTGAAAGATAAATGTAATAATAAATTTAGAAGGCCATGGCTGGGATTCAGTATCATGAAGTACGACTAAGTAACACCCGACATTGGTTGAGTCAGTTAATAAATTTAGAGGCACTTTTGGGTAAGCTAATGGTTATTGTTATAAATCTTCTTGACTCTGCGGCCCTGGTTGTTATTAGAAAACAGCTTTACTTTACAAAGTGGAGATAACATAACTTTATCAAAACATGTTATGTTAAATGTGAGGTAATATTCCCTCCCCCTTTGGAAGGTTTTTTAAAAATTTCACTGGCTTGATAAAATGAAAATATTGATTTTAAAAAGGTATCCTGGAAAGAAATTTTTTTTAAACCAAATTAAATAGCTTACACACAAATATATGTGTTCAAGAGCCATGTAATTATTTATTTAGTTAAATAATTATTTATTAATTGAAATAAGGCCTACTACTATTATATATGAATTCTTCAAATAAAATAAAACAATTGGTTAAATTTCCTTGAATTAATTACTTACAATTACAATATTTGACAAAAGTATCCCAAGTGCTGAATTATAAACAATTTGTGGGGGCCGCTGAAATTTTAATGAATGTGTTGTTATTGGCAATGAGACTTTGTGCCAAGTGTCAGCTCCATAGGTTGATGGGAAGTGGGTCAATTTAGCCATCCAAAGGTTTTGCCACCCAACCAGCCAACCACCCATTAGCGAAAAACAAAGCCAATATAAAGGTCTTAAAATAGCAGATGCTTTATCAAAAGATTGTGTTTCTCAAGAACATTCTTTGTCTTATTTATATTAAAACAGACCTTGAGTGAACTGAAGGACAAGTGTGTGGAGCAGGGCAGGATCATCAATCTCATGAGGGAGGCCTACGAGAACTACAGTTCTTATGCTAAAGATAATGAAACGCTGCGGGAGAATTTACGTGCACTTCAGTGGGTTGACATTAAAATTTTATGTCAAAGGATGTATCGTTGGAACTTAGATATGACTCCCCGTTGCTTAGGTTCTGACCTAATTTTAATCAATAGGTTTATCTCAGAGGTAGACATATTTTAGGGATTGTTCACTTCTTTTGTGCAACAATAAAATGTGTGGTTAGGCAAAATTTTGTATGACAAAACCTATTTATGCGATAGTGCCCCATTTTGTCATCATTGGTGTCATGCTGTCCCATTGCCATCCCATTGTGATCTTTGGTGCCTTGCTGTCCCATTGTCATCTTTGGTGCCTTGTTGTCCCATGGTAATCTTTGGTGCCTTGCCATCCCATGGTAATCTTTGGTGCCTTGCCATCCCATGGTAATCTTTGCTGCCTTGCTGTCCCATTGTGATCTTTGGTGCCTTGCCATCCCATTGTGATCTTTGGTGCCTTGCCATCCCATTGTGATCTTTGGTGCCTTGCCATCCCATTGTCATCTTTGGGGCCTTGCCATCCCATTGTCATCTTTGGTGCCTTGCCATCCCATTGTCATCTTTGGTGCCTTGCCATCCCATTGTCATCTTTGGTGCCTTGCCATCCCATTGTCATCTTTGGTGCCTTGCCATCCCATTGTCATCTTTGGTGCCTTGCCGTCCCATTGTGATCTTTGGTGCCTTGCCGTCCCATTGTCATCTTTGGTGCCTTGCCGTCCCATTGTAATCTTTGGTGCCTTGCCGTCCCATTGTCATCTTTGGTGCCTTGCTGTCATATTGGTGTGTTGCCCTTGTACTATGTTGTAATGTAACCATGAGACTAGATTAGATTGGAACATGGCCACTTTATTTGACTTTGTTTTACAGCAAACATCTTAGAGAACATTTTAGTGAACATCTTACTGAACATTTTACTAAAAATCTTACTGAACATTTTACTGAACATCTTACTGAAAATTTTAGTGAACATCTTACTGAAAATTTTAGTGAACATCTTACTGAAAACTGTAGTGAACATCTTAGTAAACATATTACTGAACATTTTACTAAATATTTTACTGAACATTTTACTAAATATTTTACTGAACCTTTTTGTGAATATTTTAGTGAACATCTTAGTGAATATTTGAGTGAACATTATTATTTTTTCCTCAGAGAGGAAAACACAAAGCTGATATCTGAAAATAAGTATTTGAACAAGATCCACCTTAAATTAAAAATAACTGATGTCATTGACAAAGATCAAAGAGAAGACATGGAGCAGCTGTTTTTTAATTCGGTGTCGGCCATTAGAGAAGCCCTTGACATGGTGAGTGGAAAGATTCAAACTTTGATGAACAGTAGGAGCTGGTCTATGTTGAGATAAGAGTATAGTAAGAGGGAAGAGGGGGGGGGGGGGGGGGAGGGGGTTGAGAGGAAATGAGGTAGATAGATTCACTAGACAAGTCTGTGCAGCTCAAAGAAAATGATGGTGTAACTAAATTATTTATTCTATATAAGGTGTCAATTTTTTAAATTGCAATTTTGCTTTAAAATGGCCTTCTAAAATCAAGAGAGAAATTTGTTCAACCAAGGTAATATAAATATTTTTGACGATCTTAAAAACACTTTGACTTGATAGAAAAGAAACTTTATTAGCCAACTCAAAGGAACCCATGAGCAAGTGTTTTTAACCATTTTTAACCTCTCTAAACAATCTGGTTGAAGGCTAGGAATTTCTTCCCTGAGTGTAGTGATAATGGAGACGTCTGGTTTTAATTCCACACCAAGTTGGCTGTTGGATGAGGCTGCTCTGCTTAGGGGTTACCATCTCACCAAAAACACCTGGCTCACTCAAGTCATTGGGCCAACAATTACATTCAGCTTGCCCATCTAGCCACAGCTGGGGGACTGCTGCCCCCCATATGATGTCAAGGCGGTCACCTCTTGGTTTCAAGTCCTAAAGGAGGCAATGCTGCTTAGTGCCCACCACAGCTCTATAGGTTTTCACCCTTCCAAGTACTTTATCTTGGGTAAAGTTTAAATAATCGGTAGTTATGACTGATTTGTTGAAGGGGGGAAAAAATAGGGGTGGGGGGGAAGGTGATGGGTGTAATTATATAACATGTCAGTGGTTGCCACCATTCTTTTTTTGTCCTTTTCTGCCGTCTTCATTTTTGTGCTATCTCTAAATGGATGAAATGGCCTTTCCTCTAGATGGCGCAGATCTCAGCTGAGTCAGCAGAAGCAGTAAAAATGGAGTCCAGAAGAGTTCCAACTAAGCTGTACACAGCCTCACAGTACCAACAGCCTGAAATTGACAGCTTGGACAGCTCTGTAGAAATCAACGGGAGCAAAGATGAGTCGGACAAGTTCAGTTTCAAAGATGGAGAAAATGCAAGTGAAGCACTCAAACAAACGAAGACCTTGTCGTTTGATTTCTCGGATGACAGACTTCATAGAGAAAGCATGATGCACGGTCCTTTCGACACCGTCATAGATTCACAAAATGGATGTCCGCCTGTGACGGCAGATGAGGGCACAATACCAGAGAATGAATTCTATGCAGCAGGTTCTGAAGCAGCCACACACAAAAAAACGTCTGTTTCCCAACAGAAGCTTCGCATGGGAATTGAATATAAGCCTGCCCAGGTCGAGTACCAGCCCCATGTGTCGCTGGAGGACTTCTCACGACCAGGCGGGTTAGAGATAGGGAAAAGCTCAAGAAGGGCCAGCATGTTTCCCAAGTCAGGGCTGGAGCAACTACTGAGAGATGCAGAGAAGCCCACTTCAGTTGAGCTGGATAGAACAGAACCAAAGAGGTCTTTTTCCACCAAGAGGCCAGAGAACACTCAGAGAGTCGTGGCATTGGAACATGAGGTTGTCTTTAAAAAACTCAAAGAGACCAATGTGTTATTCATGGACCTAAGGGAGAAGATCCTTGAGGGCCTGGTGCTTATGATCAAGAGTGCCACCTCACTGGGCATTAGAAGTAGTGTCCAGTCCGAACCTGAGATGAAAACCCAAAGGTCAATTTCGTTTGTGCCAAAAAAAGAAAAAGAAATACCACGGTAACTGCATTAGTTATTCACATTCATTGATAAATGTCTATTTTTGCTGAATCAATCTAAGACTAATGTCTGTTTGGTAAACCAATTCTTAGACTGATGTCTTTTTTGGTAAACCATTCTTAATGTCTGTTTGTTGAACCATTCTTAGACTAATGACTCTCTGTTGAATCATTCTTAGACTCATGTCTGTTTGTTGAACCATTCTTAGACTAATGACTCTATTGAAGCATTCTTAGAATAATGTCTGTTTGGTAATCCAATTCTTAGATTAATGTCTGTTTGGTGAACCATTCTTAGACTGTTTGTTTCGTAAACAATTCTTAGAGTGTCTGTTTGTTGAAAAATTCGAGGCTAATGTCTGCTTAGTGAACCATGCCTGTTTCTCAGACTCTAAATATAAATACATAAATTTTTTAGATATTCCCAGACTATTTAGTCATTAAAATAAAACCTTATGTGGTGTCAATGAACAACGTCCTGCTTCAGGAGTTCAACTCTATAATAATTTGTCAGAGTCGTCATTTATAATTGGCTGAGTTTGCCTAATTATTCAGACGATAACCTTATCAAGCCAAACATCTCAAATTGTACCTGAAATTTGTACTCAATGTTAAAATACTCCAACTTCCCCAGTCCTTTCTTTACAGTTATATTTATATGACAGAAGGTCATTGATTTCTATGCATGTTTCAGTCCAATGCTTACACCTGCACCACTCAGAAGGAGCACTGTGAGATGCAGCGGTGACATGCGGTTCTTTCAGAGTAATATTTTGCTCGCCCCTAGAGCAGGAAACTGGGATGACATGAGACTGCTTTGTAATGCCTTGAGTTTGTCACTGCAGAAATCAAATTTGAAGGTAAGGACTGCTGGTTTTTGTTTTCCACATTTATTTTTCCCTTCAAGTCACTTGAATATTTTCATAGAGGGCATTAGGATAAAGTATTAGTATTAGCCAGTTTAAAATGTTAATACTTTTCGGTATGTATATCTCAATCAAAATGCATCTGTAAATTACTGGCTGGTATCTTCCATCACACTCCCATGCATGCACGTACAGATATAAATATAACTTCATAGGTCTCATAAATAAATCAAATTAATTGGACATCTAAAAAGTGGTTAAAGGTAGGTAGAATTAATGGGGCGTGGTGTTTAGTGCAAATAGTTCAATTATGTTGGTTTTTTAGTTGGATGTAGTTTTGTTAAAACAAATGTATGTTTGTATCTCCTGTGGTTACTGAGCTTTTTGCTGTTAAAGTTGGACCAGGCTTGGTGCATTTGTGTTGTACAGAATATTATTTTAATGCTCTTTTCATTTATCACATACTTTTTTTTTCACGTACTCCAAAACAAATTTCATATGCAAATGAATATAAAAAAATTTTTGGGTCCAAGCTACAATCGTTTTATATCCAAATTTGGATTAGAGAGGGTTTCCACTGTATTCAGAATACAATTGGAAATGTAGGTCAGGTTCTGACACAGAAAGCTAATAGCGTCCCCTGTATATAATACTTTTACTATAAAAATGTAACGGAAATTTTTCTTTTCTTTTAATAAAGCATTATTTAGGCTAACGGGTTATGTTTGGAGGGAAAGAAAATTAAATTCCCTTGCAAAAAAAAACTATTTTACTAAATGGTTCTGATTAGTGCACTCGACACAGTGATATTTATTTCCTATCTTATAAAATAGTTCCCGAAGAGTGGATCTTGTCCGTCCCGCTTTCATTGCAAAATGTAATGCTTTGTAATGCGTTCTCATTTTCTTCTTCCCCATTGTGCACTTGATCCTGTACGCACCAAATACATCTGTACAGTAAAGTCAATGCAACTAAACATTGGTGGATATTTGGAGCGCTATCTGGAATTATTATTATAGATTATGCACCCCTTCCTGTATTTTAGCTGCGCAAGTGATTGCATTGCACCATCTAGTTTATGTTTTCTTGTCCACAGTCTAATTCCCAAAACCCTTCATCAAGGAAAATCTACACACAAGAAGATATGTTGGAGTACATGATGCTGTTTCTTGACAGCACTGCCCAGATGGGGCCTGAAGTACAAGAAAAACAAATCAATAATCTGTGGACGTATGCCCAGGGTGAAATACCTCCACATGTCTTTGATGCCTGGAGAAGGTGAGGATGATTATAGATACTTGAACAGTGAAGTACCTTAACTTGAACACTCACATTATGTGCTATAAATAGATAAGATGATTGCATTCCTAACTCAAAAATAAAGAAAAATTTTAACTGAAAAATTTGAAATTAAAAACAAATACAAAAAAATTATCCTTTATAAACAACGAAGTGAAATCATGTGTTGTTGTTTTTTTTTAAATCCTCCACTTATATAAAAGGTATTTTGTTTCCATTTAGACTAATTGTATGTTGTGCCTCTACATGATGCAAAACATTTTGACATACTAAATCTGTGTTACCATTCACTTTTATTGTGAGTCCACAGAAACAAGAAAACAATAGCTTTATAAATAACTGAGGTTATGTGATCATAAGTAATTTCTCAAAGCTTCATATTTATTCCCTTTTTTTAGCTTTCCTGCAGGCCACCCCTGGTCCTCTTAAGACATTCTTTTTTTCCCTCAACCCCACCCAGCTATAAAATCAATTGCTTATATAAGTTTTTTTCATCTGGTGTGTCGATGGTGTGCCACAAAATTTTAATCTATATAACAATAAAAACCATTCTTTAAAAACATGCTTTTTTGGGGCGTTTGTTGTTGTTGTTGTTTTTCCCCTATAAAAAGTATGCCAAAAGGGATCTAATTTAAAAAATACACATTGCTAAGAATGATAATTTGCTTAAACCACTGCTACCCACTGAAAAGGCCAACAGATTTCCCAGTGCTTGAAATTAAGTGTTTTGATACACTATAATTTTTAATTTTAGTTTTTTTAAAGATTTTTCATAAGATTTTTAAATGCAGAAAACTGCCGCCCAAAACATGTAAACTTAACTCCTTTGCTACGGAATTTTTTATATATAAAAAATGTACTTTTTTTTTTTGTTTAAAGAGCAAAAAAGATTGAGGGTTTATTAAACAAAATTTAAAATATTATTGTTTGGTTTATAAAAGAGTAAACTTGGTATCGTATAAAATATAATTGAATGGACTACATGAAAAGAACCATAAAATGTGAAAACATTGTATGCAAAACCATTTTTTCCCCAAAAACTATGATCTATGCATACATTATCCTCCCGTCTATAACTCAAATCCTCTAAAACTACTACTATTATCGGAATTATGTGATGGATCTAATTATAAATCACCTTCACTATCAAAAGAAAAGGTATAAAACAATTTCAAAGCTTTTTGAGCTGTTAATCCTTTAGGAAACTTACCCACCTACTAGGGCCTTAGGCTGCCATAGCAACAGAAAAAAAATGCTAAGAAAATCATTAAAATAATGCTTCAAATGACAACAAATAAACCTTGGTTTTGCTTATAAACACTGAAGTACCACTCTTCTATTTAAAAGTCTTATTAAAAAATAGCTCTTAAAAGGTTTAACAGAGGAAAAGCAAAGTAACAAACATGATATTGAAACACAGAGCGTGTTGGTCTTTGCTTTTTAAAACAGCAGATGAACGCACTGTGCGTTGCGCCGCAGAGAAAGAGTTAAAATTAACCTCTTTTTTTTCATTCTTCTGTATTATTTATATTCTTAGGTCCTCAATGAAAATGCCAACCATTTACAAGTCTGGTGACCTTGGCTTTGTCCCTTCAGCTCAGCCGTCCCTCCCTAAAAAGTTGGAACGCATTCGGATGGATCAGGAGCGGCTAAAGCTCAGCCTACGAATGGACGTGGCCACCAAGACGGTAGCAACCCAGACTTTGGTTTACACAGAGGTGTGTGCCCTGTGGTAACATGATCATCATCATCATTGTCATCTTCATCACTCAGATCCAGTGGCCATTAGGGCGTGTGCCCTGTGGTAACATCATCATCACTCAGATCCGGTTGCCATTTGGGCATGTGCCCTGTAGCCATGATGACGAATTTATGCCCTCTCAGCAGCTGTTCTTTGTTGGTGTAGTCAGTTTTTTTTTCTACAGATAGTTTAGGCGTCAGCGTTGAAGTGCTGGGCAGTGAAAGTGATGATGTGTTACTGTCGTGCTGGGCAGTGTCTTTGTAGGCATTTTTTTATCTTAGGGCAGGCCTGCACAAATTACGGGTCTCATGCCACCCACCAGTACAGAAATATTCTTTTTTAATTATTATTTTCTTAATAGCTTTCCCCCCCCCCCTGTCCTATTATCTTTCGACCCGCACAAGTTTTTCATAAAGCATTACGGCCCGCCTTACATTTTGAGTTGGGCAGGCCTGTTTTAGAGTATGGGCACGTGTGTGAAAATTCATCTTCCTGTTGAGCCAAAAGCCCATCCATTTAACCACTCTTCTTTTTTGTTAGCTCTAATCATCTGCTTTGCAGTATTTTAGGTATGTTTGACTGTTCATTGGATACTCCTTCTGTTGCTAGTTTGTATGCTCTTTCATTTCCTGGTATATTGTGATGTCCTGGTATACATTGTGAGAGTAGCTTCGCTGCACAGGTTTAGGGGGGAGGTTTTAACTTTCAGAAGTGGTGATTTTACTGTTTTTGTTGTGAGATCTAGACACTCGGCTGCCTGACATATTGATTTGCAGTGGGAGAAGATAACAACATTACTTTGTTGGTGGGATAAACTATGAAGATTCCACATAGATGGTGTAACACACTTTCAATGTCAGTCACTTCTGCTTCATAATTACCCTACTGCAGATTTCCCCACAGGAGTTGCAGTTCATCACATGATATAACGAGGTCATTATTTAAGGCGAGGTAGTTGAGGGAGGGAGGGGGGCCTAGTCAGACTATCTTTCCTTAAGCCCTATCTTCTTCTTTTTTTTCTAAAATTAAACAACCCCTCTTATAAGTCCTTTGTATTCATTTTTTATGATTTTATTTTATTAATATTTTAATGTCCCACCCGATTTTACACTGCAGATTTATTATACCAACTATTTCAGAAATACAAAAGAAAAAAATATTACGCACCAAATGTACTTGCCATATTTTTTTTAAGAATCTCATTTAGTGTAGTTATCTAGATTTTTTCCCCATGAAATTAGTGGTATCATATTTATTAATCATCCCCTTGAAAAGCATGGAAAAACTGATTGTTGGGGGTTGTGGCTGGAAATTTGATAGAATCTGTTGTCATCTTCAACAAGCTTCTGCTCAATAGGTTGACGGGAAGTGGGTCAATTAGCTGTCCGAAGATTATGCCCTAAACCACAAAAGCGAAGTTAATATATAACGAATTTTTTTTTTTAAACTGCAACCTTTTAAATATTTTTTTAAGAAATCATGAATTTTCCTTTGCTTTACCAATTATATTAATTAACAATTTAGTTTGTCAAAATGCAAAATTTATGAAATAAGCTTTTTCAACTGCTACTTGTTCTGATATATGAATTTTCTGATCTACAGCAAAGAGTGCTCCATGCACTGAGCGTTAAGGCTGAACAAACCGCCGGCCTGACCAAATACAAAGATGGCAGCTCAGTGGCAGGGCTTTCACTTCCTGTCCCTTCAAAAGTCATGTCAAAGAATTTTCTGAAACAATCCTTAAGCTACCTCTAGACATGATGGCGCCCGTTTATGTGCTTGTGTTACTGCATGGATGATTACTAGCGTGTGTGTTTACATGAAATCTGTTTTCATCACACATTTCATAAATAAACTCTGGACAAAGGTGTCAGCCTCTTAACTGAACCACGGACCAGGCAACACAAGTCCTTATAATTTACAATGGGCAATTTTTTTTTTCAGTCACTACAAAACCGATTTCATTTGATAGATCTTAGTTTTCTTTTGAAGGATTGTTGGTTATTTGTGTGTCTGGGGTTATGCTGAGAATATGAAAGCTGGTAAACCGAGTAATGTACATGGCATTACCGGTAGCAATTAATGTCAACTTTCAATCATTTCTAAGTAACAAAATATAATTGTTGGTAATTTAGATCATTCTACTTCTTATGCAGATCCAATGTTCATATATCAAAAGGTGCAAAGTTGTTTAGACCTCGGCCTTAATATTAATATATATGTTTTTGGTTTTTTTTTGTTAATTTTTTTTATAAAAGAGTTGTTATAAATCACTGCTTAGACTGGCTTGTGTCAAACGTTGACAGAGAGACTGACAGACTGGCACATCAGACATAAAGAGTTAAATGCATCTAGTTGATCATTCAGTAGGGTTGTGGAGACAGAGTTACCATATTGCCAAATGAATCTTTGTACTGTATTGGTGAAATCAGTTATGATAAATGAAAATCATTTATGATTTGAAGTAAACAAACAGATTTGCAATATAGTCTATATCATACTATATGTTTCTTTAGATAAATGTGTTAAGATGGTAATTATTAATAGACATCTTGTTAGACATTGAGCAAAAAATCTTGTACATTTTTACTATATATTGAAATATTTTTATAGATGTATATTTCTTTTCATTATTTACAAATTCATGTGCTGTAAATTGTACAATTTATAATAAAATAATCAAATTTTGACAGACAACTGTCTTGTGAGTATTTTATATTATAATTTGATAGTTTGTTCATTATAACAAGTGGTGGTAACTTATTGGTTTCAAAATTTGACCATGTAGACCATCCCTGGCATGTAGACCATTCCCTAGCATGTAGACAATCCTTAGAGTGTAGAATACCAGTTGGCAAATAAGGCTTCGTCTTCTTTAAAAAACAGACATGTTCAAGTTACTGGTGCCTTGTTTTTAGGCTATATTGGATAGGCCCTACTTTCATACCAAGAAGTGTAGAGAAAGGGTAAAAATGATTTAATGGCCTGTGGTTCACTTAGAGCAGCGGTTCTAAACTTGGGGGTCACGCGACACTTTCCCAGGGGTCGCCTAAGACCACCTGAAAACACATATACTCTATAGTTATCAAGTAAAAACAAAAATAAGTCCAAATGGTTCCGGCGAGCTATGGCGCAAACTTTGAATGTAAGTTCTTTTTGCGCACTCCCTATAAAGTGTAAACAAATAAGAAAGTAAGAACGTCACACCTGGAACAAGCTGTCTAGAAACTGTTTTCTGGTAGATTCACTGCGGGAAGTTGACAATCCTTGTAGACTGAAACTCGAATAAAAGTCAAAATCCCGGACCAGTAACCCGAAGACTAATTATGTGCCTGGTTACGTTTAGTCTCAACTATCTAATATAAACTTTTATATTTATATATTTCTATTATATAAGCTAAATCGTCTTTGAAATATATTAAATAGAAGGGGTGGGGTGGGGACCTCCTCCCCCCCAAGGATGAATGGGAAAACACTCTTAAATACTTAATATTACAAGATCGTCTAAAGATGTAGACTTGCAAATATAGCCTACCATGTCATGGCATGTGTGAATACCTATTTTGGGTCACCGCCATTTGTCTCCCCTTTGTTTTCTTTTGATATTGACGTAACCATTAATTAGATGTGATGTTCCACTCCTCTTATCCACCCGTCCCTTGATTGGGAAAAGATTGTTTACGTTTAAATACGTTCTAAAGAATGATTGCAGTTGACGCAATTTATAGAAATTAATTTCTAGACTAGACGGTTCTGGCATAATCCCTAAATATATGACGGCAGCTTTCCTAACCGGGAGATGCCCCATCATTCTACTGCACAAGAAAATTTCGTGCCAGATTCGGCCATATTAGTTTAGCCATCTACGCACCTGCGCACCTAGAGACAGAACTAGCACAAATCTGATGATTAAGTGGTCATTGTCGACTTCCGACTGACGAATAACAACAATAGACACAAGGGGTGAGGGTGGATGGGGGATAGAAGCCCCTGTAAGCAACTCACTCTTTGCTTTTTTGTTTATCTTCTGTACTTTATTATTTTTTAAAAATTAATTTATAAATTGACTTTAACCATGTCACATGTCATGTGCAGACTTTGCACTTTCAAAATATGTTTTATATTTTTTTTTCAACAAGTGTTATGTTTCATTAATGAATTTAAGTTTAATGACTAAATGAGTGCCTATTTGTATTTTTCAATGTAAATTTTCAAAAAGTAATAGCTAAAATTTTCATTGTCTTTGTCCTGCTGTAGTCAATTTTTAAAATCATGATCTTTACCTTTTTAAAAATAATCTTTTTGGCTCAGATTGAGATCAAATTGGTGCTTGTTCAATTTAACTTCTTGGATCATTTTAGGTTTAGCCTAGAAACGAAAGGATAAACATAATAATTTAATAAATAATATTAAGAATTAGAATTAGCCTCTAATTTTAAGATTGTTTCTTTATTTTCTTTGAAAAAATTGTATGTGTTAACTTTTTTTTATATATAAGTCGCGCCGGTAACTTGGCAACAATTCACTTGGGATTGACAAGACGAATGGGAAGTTCGCGACGTTTTCATTGTGGAAACCAATTGTGGTTTGCAACCATTGGTTTACCATTGGAAGACGTTTGCTGAATGTTCCATCGTGTGAAAACACTGTCTTACAGATTTTATTATTAATCTCTTTCTAATGATGTATTACAAAGAGAATGTCTAAGGCTAAAAGTAAAACTGGAAAGAAGGTTGGCAAATCGGGAGGTACAGGCGCAGGTATTGCAAACGTGAGAACAACCCCCTTGGCAAAAGGATCAAAGTTAGATGACACGACAAAGCAATTCTACCTTTGGCAGATGCAACTGCTTCAAGAAAAAGTTATTAAGTACGTTTTAGCATGATAATTTTATATTTTTCCTAGGCTTCCTATATTATAATATACTATACTATATACTATATATATCATTCACTTTTAACGTGGGGGGGTGAAGAATACAAAATGATTACAGTCCGGGGCTGAGAGTGTGTTAATATGGGCCTGCTATGCCTATACTACAGCAGTAGCCTATCACGCTCTCCTAGGGTGTCCTAAAATTCATACAAATAAATGCCTAGGTTATACAGGAGCTGCCTCAGAAATGGTGATTAATTATAAGATAAATTTTTATATATTTTATAATGCAATTTTTATCGTTCTATAATTTCTTCAGTAGCAAATTATTTATTTGTGTTAGCATTAAATAATAAGTCATAAGTTTATTTTCTAAATTCTACTTCTACATTTCTCCTGGTGATGTCCTTATTGAGCAAATTATAAGTACATTTTATTCTTCCAATTTTAAAAGTGACAATGTCTAACAAGTTTTTAGGAGTGCAATACCTAGACTAGTAGAACAATTTTTTGGGGGTGCAGAGTAGGCCTATTTATAGAAAAGATTGGGAACCACTTTTCTATGGCTACTTTTAATTTATCCTCTTACCGCCCTCCTTTGATTTGTATTGTAATTGTAATCGAAATTTTGTGTCATTTTGAACAGAAAAAAAACATACCAAAATAACACTTTTAGCTAAAAATAATATTAAAATACAGCTGTTCAAACAAAGAATCCATTGAAAAAGACAGGTATCTGTTACTTAAATTTTTAGTTTTATGCTGTTGAAAAAAAAAATACCTTTCATTATATATATTTTTCAATCACCAATGACATAGGCCTATAACCAGATTTTCATTTTTTTTTCACTTCACTTCTCTTTATTTTTTTTTTTAACTGCCACACACACCTGCCAGATAGTATCTATAACATTTTGAACTTGAAAAAATAAAACTGCAACTTGTAACATATTATCTATATTTTGGCATCTCATGTGTGACCAAAGGACTTTTCCACCCCCTCCCTTCCCACACACTAATGCTTTTGTAGCTATGCAAATATCTTGGTCCAGAGACCCTTATTAATCTATTGATTTATAGCAATCCCCAGCAGATGCAGCTCAATTTTGATGTACTAGCCATGACCATAAGAACGGAAGCTCTAACCCAACAGAGAATTAACATGCATTTGTCAATTTAGTCACCTGCATCTAAGTATAGTCTCCCCTGTCAAAATTAGAAAGATCTATTATTAGTAAAGCAGACATGCTTACCACCCTAAACACCCATGCATTTCTAATAGTTTTTCAAAACAATTCCTTCACAGTATTTTGGGAAATAAAAATTATTTCATTAACTTAATTAAATTAAATCATATGAAGGGACATGTGCAGCAATATTCATGCTAACTTTAGGACCTCCCTGGTCAGCAGCTCCTAAAATATTTACTTTAAAAAAAAAGGTGTGGATGTAAGAAAAAGTAATTGTTTCAATCTGTTATTTATTTTCAGTGATAATGCCTATCATTTTTAGTTAACCCTCCTTGTGCTGCCTAGGTACAGTTGTAACTTATTTAGTTCAAGTTTTGTAAAAAATAAATAAAAATAATTTCAGTAGAGTTTACATTTTCTGAATGCCGTATTTCTGAAACGTTGGTTACCTCTTTTATTTTTATTGTAAGCAGGGCACATGATATGGAGCACATTTGTGCCAACACCATACAAATATTATGATCATTGTTGCACAATGTAGTTACTTACTGTAGGAGTGTAGGCTAAATGAAGTGACTAGACTGAGATGATATGATCTGCAAACTTGATAATTAAAATATATCACAGAATGCACGCCTACAAAAACCAAGTAACCTCAAATTTTTTTAAAGTGCTGTCATACATTTGTTTAAGCTACCACTTTTCACAGAGAAAAAAAAAATAAAGTCCTTACATTATTTTACATCAATCAGCTGACCCAGTGAAATCATTGCTATTCGGAAAATTGACACTCTACATTTGTTTAAACTACCACTTTTCACAGAGAAAAAAAAAATAAAGTCCTTACATTATTTTACATCAATCAGCTGACCCAGTGAAATCATTGCTATTCGGAAAATTGACACTCTACGGTACTAATTTACAAAACTTTAACCTAAATAATGACGTGTAGATACTGACAGCTGTTCAGAAAGTGTACATAACTGATAATTATCATAACAAACATATATTTAGGTATTATTGTACATATGAAGCCTAAGTTGTTAATATTTTTATTTAAATTTCTATGTTACAGATATCGAAGAGAGAATGACGAGCTTGTTGTTAACTTACAATGGAATCTAATAGTTAAATTTCTATGTTACAGATATCAAAGACAGAATGACGAGCTTGTTGTCGCTAGTGCCAAATTTCAAGAAAAAATGGAGGGCTGCATTACTGAAAAACATGATGTAATTGAATACTATAAAATTCTGATTGATACAAAAGGTCAGCTGAGAATTTCATCTAAAATTTTCAAATTTAACTATAGGCCTATTTTATTATAAAAATCCTGTTTACAACATTTTACTGGAATTCTTGAAATAAAAACTATTCCATGATATTTTGAATAATTTTAGTTTACATCAACAAATAATTTTCTTATGGGGAATTTTTACAGAAATCTTGACCTGTTTTTCAAAATGAAATTTATTATAATCTTGCTGTGAAGCAAAATTTGTATTTTACGATACCTATGCATATAATTGCAGACATGGCTATTTTCAAATGTAATAATTTTCTTTAAAATTGAATAATTTTATTTTCAGTGTTGAAATTAAACATTTTTAAACTATAAATTTTAATGCAATGTTGCTACTTTAAATTATTCCTTTTTTGCATCTAGCTTTTGAATACAATCAGCTCCATGAGAAATACCTAACTCTGAAGCAAATACTGGACAATGAGCAGGAGCAGTGCAGGAAACAAATGATGAACATTAGGCGGGAAGCTGATGAACATCAGAGTCAAATTGTGGCCGAAAATATAACATTGAGTAAGCTTTCTGATTCTCTTAGTCAGGGGTGAAGTTTAAGCGGTGCAACCTATTGGGTGCATCTTGGAGGTGACATCATCTTAGAGGGTGGCGGCAGAACTAATAAAAAATTTAAACATCATATGGGCACATTTTTTTTAGCCTACTTTCATTCGGGAGGTGTGTGTATGGGGGGGTGGTTAATCCCCTATCTTGAGATCTCACAACACTTAGAAACATTGTCTAGTTATCTCCTGCTCTTAATGCATGAGAGATGCTTCATTATTGTCAATGAACTTTTATGTGAATTGAAACAGGATGCTAAACAAGGAATAAGAGATGCTTCATTATTTTCAATGTACTTTCATGTGACTTGACACAGGATGCTAAACAAGGAATGAGAGATGCTTCATTATTGTCAATGAACTTTCATGTGACTTGATAGAGGATGTTAAACAAGGAATAAGAGATGCTTCATTATTGTCAATGAACTTTCATGTGACTTGATAGAGGATGTTAAACAAGGGTTGGTTTCAATTTATTCCCACCACTATCCGTAACTTTTAGCATCAATACATTGTGAGTTGATTTTACTCTGTTACATGCGCTAGGTTCAAAGCTTGCAGCGCTTGAAGAATTTCAACTCCAGAGAGATGCTTTGATGTCTAAACTGGAACGTATGGAGGCGGAGTTGGCAAACAAAAATGAGGAGTTCAATGCAAATTTAACGGCCATGGAACATAAATTAATCAGCAACAAAGAAAGGTATTTATCAGTTTGAGGTGACAATTGTTTTATCTGATTATTACTTGTTCAAAAACACTTGTAGATGGTATGTGCCCCAGGCAGATGGCATATGCCCCAGGCAGATGGCCTCTGCCCTGCAGATGGCCTCTGCCCCATGCAGGGTAAAATGCATAAGTAAGCAAGCAAGGAAGTATTTCATGATCAGGAACAAAATATTTCAACTCAGAAATGCCTTACAACTCAAACTGAGTAGACTGGCAAAATACAGCATAAAATTAAATCACAATGATTAACTGAGCTACTATGTTGTTCATGCTCTATGAAGCATAATGTGGTTTATGAAGCATAATGTGGCTTTATGAAGCATAATGTGGCTTTATGAAGCATAATGTGGCTTTATGAAGCATAATTTGGCTTTATGAAGCATAATGTGGCTTTATGAAGCATAATGTGGCTTTATGAAGCATAATGTGGCTTTATGAAGCATAATGTGGCTTTATGAAGCATAATGTGGCTTTATGAAGCATAATGTGGCTTTATGAAGCATAATGTGGCTTTATGAAGCATAATGTTGCTTTATGAAGCATAATGTGGCTTTATGAAGCATAATGTGGCTTTATGAAGCATAACGTGGCTTTATGAAGCATAATGTGGCTTTATGAAGCATAACGTGGCTTTATGAAGCATAATGTGGCTTTATGAAGCATAATGTGGCTTTATGAAGCACAATTGAAAGAAGAAGAGAAAAAAAACAGCATATCAGCTTATTGAAGGTTGCAAATTCTTGTTAAAGACCATGGGCTGCTAGGCTAGTTCTAAAGGCAAAAAAATGTGATCACGTCACTCCACTGCTTCACTCCCTGCATTGGCTCCCTATACATGCACACATTGATTACAAGCTGTCTGTTCTCCGTCACAACTTTTTCTCAGATTCCTGCCCTTCCTATCTAACCGAACTTCTTTCTGTCTATTCACACCTTTGACATATTCTGTCCATTCCTAAGACATGCACTAAAATATACGGTGAACGATCTTTCTCTTTCTGCGCCACCAAACAATAGAATTCTCTGCCACTACACATCCACAATATACCAAACACCCAGGCCTTCAAAACTGCACTCAAAACACATCTCTTTAAACTCTACTACCCCGACTGATTCCCCCCCCCCCTCTCTGACCGATAAATGATGCTGCTGGCTGCCATCCATGGCTTGGTATGTAAAAGTTATGGCGTGGGTGGGGTGAATATACATTTGTTTTTGTTTTGTTGTTATACAGCTGTTCTTTATTACATAAATGTATTTTATTTTAATGTCACAATTATGTCTCTTTTGCTAATATTTTTATGTGCATCGCGGTGAGCCCAGCCCTAGGCTGGAGTACCGCGCTATATAAGACAACTAATAATAATAATATACATTCTGGGGCCTGATTTTCTGTGCAATACTTACTCTGTTGTAACTGCCTTCACTCTCTTCAAAAATATTTATTTGATTTTTTTTTTTAACTAGACTACCTCAGTCATTCATTGTTTCCTAATATCAACTCGCAGGCTGAAAGCTGAAATGATTGTCAGAATAAAGGGTGTGGCCACAGAGTTTCGTAAAGTGACGGACAAGACCTTGAACTCAACAATAAAGCGCACTCTGAGTGAAAATCTCATGGTTGGCACGCAGCTGGCCAAAATGTCTGACAAAACAGTGGAACTGATAGAAGAGAATGAAGCACAGTTTGCAGCCAAAGCCAAGCTGGAGCAAAAAGTTGTGTTGCTGGAAACCAATGAGAAGGAGCTGACCAAACGTTATCAGAAATGTTATGAAGTTAGTCATAAATATTATTACATGTCACGGTAGTAGATGACTGACTCAAATTATTGGGGTTGTTTGTGTTTAAGGCTTGAGTTGAAGCTTGGAAATAGTTACTGTCCAGCTAGTACTAGATGCATGGAAGATTTAGATAAATGAAAAAGATTTGTTTTTAAATTTAATTTTAGCATCTCATACAAAGTTTTGCCGTTTTTATTATTATGTCTTTAAATAAAAATTTATTTCAAATTTTAGCTTATATTTAAAATGTCAAGAAAACTATTATACTTATGTCTTTAAGTTTTTTTGTTTTTTTTACATATTGTTTTAGACGCTGAATGGTTTTAGACAGCGATGCTTACAGCAGGAGGAAATAATTGACCAGTTGCGGAACAATAACCTGAAAGCCACTGAGACAAAAATTGAACTCGAACAACTCAGAGAGGAATCTAATTACCTTAGGTGTGCGGCGTAACATCTTGAATCTGTTTCACCCAAGTGATAATCAATGTACTAACATATGCCATTATTTTCCAGAAGAATGGGGAGGTAACACACATGGTCCGACAGCACTCATGAGCTATTCCTCACAAAGCCATCCTTGTGGTGCACCAGTAACACTGTCTACCTCACAACCAAAGAGGCTTTGGGTTCCTGCTGATCTACTACTGCAGCACTCCTAAGATGAATAATTTAGCTGTGACTCTTGACCTAGAAAGAGAAAAGTGACATTGGTTAAGTTACCCTCAAAGTCTTTGCTAAAGCTATTGTTCAGTATTAATTTTTCCTGACAGCAAATTTCTTTTTCTACTTTCCGCAGACGCGAAATAAAACGATTGGCTGAAATGAATGATAATTTTAAAAAGCAACATTTCAACAGACAACTATCCTCACTCACGGACACCGAATCCAGACGGCACCTGGAGATGATGTTCTCCAATGCTGTTGACAATATTAGAGAATTAGTATTGGTAAATTGAATTTTAAAATTAGATTTTGTTGTTTTTTGTGTGCACCCTAACCACTCCGTTACATCCCAAGTTTAGATTCTTATAGATTTATTGAAATTATTTTAGTGCTACCATTTTTTTCTTCTTCCAACAATCTTATCTTAACAGTAGAAATATGCAAATAAATATTTGGAAAAAACATGTAGTATTAATTACTGTGTTGAGAAAACATAATAATAATCTTTTTTATTTTGACCTATTAATTAGTTATTATAATCAATCATAAAAAGCAGAGTTACTATAATTATAAAAAGCAGAATTACTATAATCATAAAAAGCACTTTAAAAAAAATCTCATTAGCAAACCCCTATTCTGGATCAAAATCTGTTAGGAAATAGCTTCCAATATCATATAATGATATAAAACAATGTACAATACATCATCCTGTAGCACCCTTAGATTGTAGGCCATCAAGGATCTCCATAAATTTTCCACTCTCTGTGGCCACTCTCTCAATATTCTGTGCCAAATTCATCAGACTTGGACTCCAAAGTTAGGTCCTTTCTACAACTGTTATTTAGCCTTCATGTTGTTTGCCTCCCTTGTGATGGTGGAGTCTCCATTCCTGGGAGTGTGTGTGTGTCTCATCCGCATCCAATTTTTTTTTTTAATGGGTTTTCGGTCATGTGCGCAAGTTTTCACTTGCTACACTGTCTGCACATTTGATTTTAATACCAGTATTCTTCTTAGACAATGACTTATGAGGTCTAGTACTTTTTTGTTGTTGGCCTTGCTGCTCCTCTGTCTTCTTTTTAAACAATAACTTATGAGGGCTAGGACTTTTTTGTTGTTGGCCTTTCTGTTCCTCTGTCTTCTTTTTAAACAATAACTTATGAGGGCTAGGACTTTTTTGTTGTTGGCCTTTCTGTTCCTCTGTCTTCTTTTTAAACAATAACTTATGAGGGCTAGGACTTTTTTGTTGTTGGCCTTTCTGTTCCTCTGTCTTCTTTTTAAACAATAACTTATGAGGGCTAGGACTTTTTTGTTGTTGGCCTTTCTGCTCCTCTGTCTTCTTTTTAAACAATAACTTATGAGAGCTAGGACTTTTTTGTTGTTGGCCTTTCTGTTCCTCTGTCTTCTTTTTAAACAATAACTTATGAGGGCTAGGACTTTTTTGTTGTTGGCCTTTCTGCTCCTCTGTCTTCTTTTTAAACAATAACTTATGAGGGCTAGGACTTTTTTGTTGTTGGCCTTTCTGTTCCTCTGTCTTCTTTTTAAACAATAACTTATGAGGGCTAGGACTTTTTTGTTGTTGGCCTTTCTGTTCCTCTGTCTTCTTTTTAAACAATAACTTATGAGGGCTAGGACTTTTTTGTTGTTGGCCTTTCTGCTCCTCTGTCTTCTTTTTAAACAATAACTTATGAGAGCTAGGACTTTTTTGTTGTTGGCCTTTCTGCTCCTCTGTCTTCTTTTTAAACAATAACTTATGAGGGCTAGGACTTTTTTGTTGTTGGCCTTTCTGCTCCTCTGTCTTCTTTTTAAACAATAACTTATGAGGGCTAGGACTTTTTTGTTGTTGGCCTTTCTGTTCCTCTGTCTTCTTTTTAAACAATAACTTATGAGGGCTAGGACTTTTTTGTTGTTGGCCTTTCTGTTCCTCGATGATTAGATTCCACAAAAGAGTGGTTTCCCAGAGAAAGAAGCCAAAATTTCTCAATTTAGACTCTGGGGTTGAAGATTGAAACCTCGGTGTATATTTTTTTCAAGGCAAAAGCACCTGTGTGTATAATCAAGTTTTTTGGAAGCTGGCTTGTATGTAAAGCTGCTCCTACCAGCCTATTCTCATAATGTTATTGACATTACGTAGTCCATTATGTCATAGTTTTTCACATCACACTAAATATTTTTTAATTGAACTAGAAACTTTATTATATTCTTTTGAATTTTATAGTTTATTTAATTAACAATTTTAGGAATATTTTTTAGGTCCAAATATTAGGATATATAAGTCCACATAGTGTAGACAAATCAATCTGGCATTTTTTATGGCCATTGCTTAATTACATTAATTAAATATTTTGTATCTTCATTTGTAAATAAAGGTTTGCTCTGATGCTACACTGAATAAGTGAGCTTAATTGAAAATTAGATTTTAACTATATATTTTTTTCAATAATTTTATAACACATTTTACTTGATATGTTAGTTCGTCACCAACCTTAGTCCTTTCTAAATGAGCCTTAGAATATGTCTTGTATCTACAGTCAATGTCTTTGAAAATGCCTAGTATCTACAGTCAATGTCTTTGAATATGTCTTGTATCTACAGTCAATGTCTCAACGGGCTGAACCGGGTTGCTTCTTTGACGAGAAGAGTTTGAATGACATCACCAAGTTGAAAAATGAAATATTTCAAAACTTGATGATCCTTCTCAAGAGTTCATTGAAACTTGGGATTCAACCCGTCTGCCATGGACAGATGTCCCCAGATGATAATTTTGATGAAAAGTTGTCTCAAATGTATGTCAGTTGTTATTTTCTCCCCGTGAGATCATTTGGCCTGGGAATTCAAAAGTCAATAAATATAGTATTATTAGTATAGGAGTTTTTTTTCCATGCCAACATAAATTTTTATGAAGTCAATCATAATAATAACATTAAAAAAAATCATTTCAGCAGCAAATTAAACCTTGACATTGCAATGTTTGAAAAAATCATAATACCTAAATTACACAAAAAAAGTATGATTCTGGAAAACTTTAAGTTGGGCAGCCAATTTATATGCATCCAGTAGCAATTTATAGCTAACACTAACAGAACCAATTATTTTATACATTTTTGTATTAATTATATAAATTTGTATCACTTTTTTTTTTAGTTCATGTTCTATATGTAATGGGAGAGGGGGGGGGGGGGATAACAATTTTTTTTGTTCCCGGAGCGCCGGCCCTCGTTTTTTTTATGGCCCCCAAAAGACACTAAAAATATCTAAATGGCCTTTTTGCAGAAATAAGGTTCTCCACCCTTGTTTTAAAGGATATAACTCTCAGACCTACCTTTAGCATTTAAACTAGATATCAAGGGCAAGCTACCTGCCTTTAATTTTTAAACTATGTCAATACATAACCCAAGAATACAAGTAGTACCAGCCTTGTTTCTTAATTTAATTTTTTTACAGGCTACATTTTTAAAATTTAATGAAACTTACCCTTGAGGAACAGCCTTCTTTTTTTTTCAATGATTCACTCTAGTTTATATAGGCCCACTATTACCTCTAAATTATTGAATTAAGGATGCTGTTATTACTTGTTGAGAAAAATAAATTGCAGGTCAATTTCCAAAATGGGAATTGAAACCTCAATTAGGCTCAATAAAGAAAAGTGAGCTTACTTACTACAAGGAAAGAAAACAATGAAAAAGTATTGTATGCCAAGGGCAAGCTACTCTTCTTACATAAATATATAATCATAGCTGATTTTGCCTTGGGAACAAATTATGTGTTCCATTTAATTGTCTTATCAAATCATTCAATTGACCACTTAGTAATTGACCCTGTGTTTTTTATTTTACCATTAAGTTATTGACCCAGTGTTTTTTATTTTACCACTTAGTAATTGACCCAGGTGTTCTTGAGCCTGTTTTAATTTCTGTCATTACTTAGATTATTTGAAATCCACTTCACCTTCCATATTGACATAGGCTTACATGATGAATTTTACTTGAAATCCACTTTACCATCAATATTTACAAAGCCATGTACAATCAATGAAGCCACCTTTCATCCATATTGACATATGCACCCACAGTAAATTAATCTACTTTAACATCAAGAGCCACATACAATGAATGAATCCACTTTAACATCCACTTTAACATCGATTTTGACATAGGCACTCACAGTAAATGAATCCACTTTACCATCCATAGCCACACAAGAGAATGTTACAAGAAATCTACACCATCCATACACACAAGAGGAATGAAATGAACCAAGTAGATCTGATGTGCATGTAAAAAAAAAAAAAAAAGTTTTTAAACCATAAAGAACTATCAAGAGTTTTTTTAAAAAGGAAAGGAATGAAACAAAGTATGGGAAAACCTGAAAAAAAAGGAAGGCAACGAAACAACAAATGTGTTGTTTTATATGTCGAAAGTGCTAGTTTTATTTAATTCTGTTTTTACTGTTGTTTGTTCATTGATGAAGGCTTCCTGCCAACATGGTCGCTGTTTTGTTGCATTCCTTTTTATTTTTCAGGTTTCCCCTTACTTTGTTTCACTCATTTCCTTTTTTGCTAACCTGATTGCAGTCTCTCCCCCTTTATTACCAGAGATTTTCAAAGAAGGAACGCTTCTGATATGTTTTTATCCTCTTCTACATCAGGAAATTAGATCATAGTTTAATCAAAGGAAAAAGATTGCGACCACATTACAAGCTAGGTGACCTTGGACTGACCCCCAGACCAGATGAACACATCTCAACCAGCAAGGAAAAGATGCATAGAATTTATCAGTTAGCACACACAAACGGGAGCAAATTGCTTCATAAAAATGTTAAATGCCAGACTGCCAGCACCCCTTTGGTTAGTGTTCTGTTCTTAATCTTTATATTGGAATCAAATTATGAATCTGATTAATTGTTAAACATGTCCAGGTCGACTCTCGATGTAAAGATATATATTTTTCCCATCGCCTACTTCCACATTATTTCAATTTTTTTTGTATTCCCATGGAATTTAGTATGGCTGTGTCATGGTTCCATGACAAAAAGACAAAACTATGTTGATGTTTAAAGTTATTAAACAAATTAACAAAAATTCCCAACATAAAAATGTTGTAAGTAAAAAAGTTATTGTAATTTGCAGGTCAAAAGGGGAGTAATTTGTAATGTTAATTAAAAACACTTTTGAATGAAGTAATGGAAATGGTAGATAATTACAAAAATAGGTCATGTAATTCTAATGGTAATTGATTACATTTTAATTTAATTATGCGCAAGTCTGATAACCGAATATTCTGTTTCTCCAACTATGAGGCATGTAAAATATCAAAAAAGGTTGACCATACTTATTATATGTAGGCATTAAAGACGGTGGAGGCGTTGGCGTTAAAGACTTGTCATTTTGTCCCCTTGTCTTTTTGTCCTCTGTCATTTTGTCACTTGTCGTTTTGTCTGGTTACCATGTGTCATATATGTTACCATGTGTTTAAAGAAATAAGCTCTGCTCCAAGTATCGAGGGGCACTTTGGTATCATATGATTCCAATGTGATTAGAAACTTTTCGTGTACAAAAAATTAATCTTCGTGTTTTAGAAATCAAAATACATGTAATAGATTTTCCATAAAAAATTTATCTTGTTTAAAAACTTATAAAATACATATCACAGAACATTTTTCATTATTTCTCTTTTTTTTTTAATTTTTATAAAGGAGTAAAGGTGTTTCAAAATTCATTAAGCATCGAAATTATTTGATAAAGTACCATGGAATTGTGATTCATATCCTGGGTTTGTGTGGGATCAACAAAGATTCAAACAGCTGTGTATATGACAAGCCTTTTTATGGTGATGGCAAACAGGGAGTTTATTATTTAAATTTTTTTAGATCTTTGATTGTGGGGACAGGTAATTAGCTGATTAGCATAAAAAAACTACTTGATAGAGTTTATCAAGCACTAAGTCAAATGTGTTCGTTGTGATAAGAAAACATGCAAAATATGCACTGTCCACTTCTCACCACAGTCACACACATGAAGATGGACCAATATTAACCAGAACATAGGATGGTTTCGAAACATGAAAATACTTGTTTGTATAAGGGTCAGATTGAAATGACATCCTACCACTACAAGCTATGGAAAGTAAATAAGATAGGTGTATAATAAAAACAAATTTTTTTTCCCGCTTTTCTTCTCATTCCAGGCCCTACTGCATGCTCATCAAACAGCTGGAAAGCCAAAGAAAGAACGCCCAGTGTTAGGTAGAGTGCCCACTGGCCATGGTCCTCGACCAATCCCTAAAATTTCCATTTCTAAGCAATAGATTTTAAAAAATAGAGTAACAAATAAAAGAACATACATCCAAAATTGACAATAGTTTTTAATTGTTTAAATAAAACATTATATAATTATTTTTGTATGAAATGTGCAAGGAATGTTTCAAGACAGTTCTTGGACATCAGTCAAGAATAAAAAGTCCACTTTAAAACCCTATATCTTAATACAACTATTAAACGTTTCAACTCTTTTTTTTTCCTTTTTTAATTTATTTCTTAAAACATTAGCTTTAATCATCAATCTTTAATATGGTACTCTCAATTTTAATCATCAATCTTTAATATGGTACTCTCAATTTTAATCATCAATCTTTAATATGGTACTCTAAATTTTAATCATCAATCTTTAATATGGTACTCTCAATTTTAATCATCAATCTTTAATATGGTACTCTCAATTTTAATCATCAATCTTTAATATGGTACTCTCAATTTTAATCATCAATCTTTAATATGGTACTCTCAATTTTAATCATCAATCTTTAATATGGTACTCTCAATTTTAATCATCAATCTTTAATATGGTACTCTCAATTTTAATCATCAATCTTTAATATGGTACTCTCAATTTTAATCATCAATCTTTAATATGGTACTCTCAATTTTAATCATCAATCTTTAATATGGTACTCTAAATTTTAATCATCAATCTTTAATATGGTACTCTCAATTTTAATCATCAATCTTTAATATGGTACTCTCAATTTTAATCATCAATCTTTAATATGGTACTCTCAATTTTAATCATCAATCTTTAATATGGTACTCTCAATTTTAATCATCAATCTTTAATATGGTACTCTCAATTTTAATCATCAATCTTTAATATGGTACTCTCAATTTTAATCATCAATCTTTAATATGGTACTCTCAATTTTAATCATCAATCTTTAATATGGTACTCTCAATTTTAATCATCAATCTTTAATATGGTACTCTCAATTTTAATCATCAATCTTTAATATAGTACTCTCAATTTTAATCATCAATCTTTATATATCACTCTCAATTTTAATCATTAATCTTTATATATTACTCTATAAGTGAGCTTGAAATAAAAGAGTCAATGATATTTTAATGTGGGACATATGGTCCTCCTGAACGGGGGGGGGGGGGGGGGGGGGCCACAGCATATTTCTTGGGGATCATAAAAATAAAAAAAATATTGGGGAGGAACCACATACAGAGAATAATAATAAGATTAATTTTAATGCTAACAGGATGGATTTAAAAAGGAAGCATTTATATAATGATGTATATAACTATTTCTTTTTTTAATTAGCTTTATGTATTTATTTTTTTTTACTTTGATTGAAGGATAATCATTGATTTGTTGTTTTTTTTTCCAAAGGAGCAGCTTTTTAATATTAAATTGTCTTATAATTATATACATCTTACAATTATATACACAAACACACTCCAAGACATCTTATAATTATATACACAAACACACTCCAAGACATCTTACAATTATATACACAAACACACTCCAAGACATCTTACAATTATATACACAAACACACTCCAAGACATCTTACAATTATATACACAAACACACTCCAAGACATCTTATAATTATATACACAAACACACTCCAAGACATCTTACAATTATATACACAAACACTCTCCAAGACATCTTATAATTATATACACAAACACACTCCAAGACATCTTATAATTATATACACAAACACACTCTAAGACATCTTACAATTATATACACAAACACTCCAAGACATCTTATAATTATATACACAAACACACTCCAAGACATCTTATAATTATATACACAAAAACACTCCAAGACATCTTACAATTATATACACAAACACACTCCAAGACATCTTACAATTATATACACAAACACACTCCAAGACATCTTATAATTATATACACAAACACACGCCAAGACTCAAACAAGAAAGCAGCCTTCAAGGTTTAAACTTGTTGATTTAAAATGTTAATTAACCACATAATTGAGACCTTATACTACTTATAGTTTCCACCAAAAGTAGACAAAAGTTAATACTTACATTGGTTAATGCAAGTCATCAGTTCTCAACATGTGGGTTATGACCCCTTTTGGGGTTTCGAACTACCCTTACACAAGGGTCGCCTAAACTAAAACCATCGGAAAACGCATATTTATTATTATTTATGAAGTAGCAGCGAAAACAGTTTGATGGTTGGGGGTCATCACAAAATGAAGCACTGTATTAAAGGGTCGTGGCATTAGGAAAGTTGAGCACCACAGATAAAATTCAAAATAACTAATTGCTAATTCAGCCCCAAGGGGTCACCTCTATAATATAGTGCGTAAGCAAAACAACCCCCCCCCCCCAAATTGCACGTGTACTTTTTTTACGACCCCCCCCCCTTTTTTTTTGCGTACGTAAAAATAAGCATTCCCCCCACCCCTCCACTTGCGAACCCAATTAGCAAAAACCAATCATCTGTCTAATAACTATGACGTCAACGTAAACACAATGTGTCGCGTTGTTTCACCGCTGCCTGTTCGGCCAGCCCGGTGGTTCTCAGAATATACGCCACGTCATCATGTGTGCGCGTTGCCCTCGGACAGGGTCATGAGAATGGGGCGAGGAGCAGCAGATGCCTAGATCATCTTTACTTAGATGGGACCTTAATAAATAGGACCTTAATAGTGATTTAAAATATGAAAATCATTTATGCTTCACAAAGACAAAGAGTGTTACAAATAACCCTTTTACTGGTTCGCCGGGGGGGGGGGGGGGGGCACGTTTTTCTATATAATATATATGCTGCTACGGCTTATTCACATGGGGCGTTGTAAAATATTACATTAAATATTACATCTTACTTTTCATACCACTTTGATTTCCACTTGTAATCCAATGTGGCATCTAGTGGTCAGTGGCGTAGTAAGGGGGGCATCATGCCCCGGGCGCTACTCACAAAGGGGCGCCAAATGGTATATTTTACTATAATATTGCTTGGTTTTCGAATAGGGGGGGGGGGCGCTAAAAAGGTATTGTGCTCGCTACGCCACTGCTAGTGGTCTTGTTGCCAGCAGTAACCCACTTAAGTAACTACTGTTTGCATTTACAGATGACGCTTAGTGACCTACATACTTGTTTTTAACCAACCCTTTTATTTCTATTGGCTATTTTAACGTGTACTTGTTAGAATTTAACTCAGGGAGCCTGATGACGCCCTGAATTTGGCATAGGTGACAGGAATCGAAAGATGTTGGGAAACCACTGGTGTAACCCAACATGCACCTTGTTGAACATACGGTGGACGAAACAAACTGTCCGTACTAAATACGGACGTCTGGTAATAACCTTAAATAACTGTACGTACTTTCTGCCGATACACCCCCCCCCCAAAAAAAACAAACAATTGGCATACACACGCTTATGCAATATCTCCAAACTCGACCCCCCCTACCCCCCAAAAAAAAATCCTCTCTCTCTCTTTCTTCAGTGTGTACGAACTATATTGATGGCCCCTAATCATACATCGTATTGAAATAATGCAGCGTAATTAAAGAGATTCCAGCCAAGTCTTGGACACACACTTATTTATATCACAGCGAGTAAGATATCCCGGTAGCTAAAAGAACCTGAACACCTGACAAATGGATCTAGTCAGAACTGGGGAGAAATGGACCGAGCTCAAAACAGAAACATCGAGAAGGGATCGGGAATGAATATTTTGGAGCTTTCACGTGAATTTCTTCAAGTCCTCTTCAACATATGTGTTAGTCAGACTGAGTTTCTTGTGATAGGCTACACAAAGATTTAACAGCATATGTTTATGTGTTGGTCAAGTTCAATTTCTTGTGATGATAGGCTACTCAAACTGGCCAGTGACATATAACTGTGGTGACATATAACAGTGATTTAACAACATCTGTGTTGGTCAAGCTCAGTTTCTTGTGATAGGTCACTCAGAGTCAGAGCTTTTTTAAAAAAAAGCGTACTCATATACATATAAAAGAAAGACAGACAAATCTTAAAGTTCAGTGAACTCCGGTGAGACAAGATTTTAGTATGTCACAGCTTTATTTTAACATCATTTCATAATGCTTAATAAAAGCATACCAGTACCTATATATATATATATATATATATTTATGTATGTATATTTTTAGCACCATATGCTGGGCTATTCTCTTAGAAAACATTGATTTCTAAGAACTTCTGATAATAGATTAGTAATTAACAAAGTAAATACAAAATGTTTGTTCTAATTCTTAATTTAGCAGAAGTTGTGCTCTTGTTCTCTCTCGTCTTGACTATTGTAAAACTCTTCTGTCAGGTTCACCAAAACACTTCATGGAAAAACTGCAAAAGGTTCAAAACTCAGCTGCTAGGCTGGTTCTGAAGGCAAAGAAACAGAAACGTGATCATGTCACTCCGCTACTTCACTAACTGCATTGGCTCTCTTTACAGGCACACATTGATTAGAAGCTGTCTGTTCTCTGTCACAACTTTTTCTCTGTTTCCTGCCCTTCTTATCTTAATGAATTTCTTTCTGTCTATTCACCCCTTCAAAAGCTCTGTTCCTCCGCAGACACACACATATTCTTTCTGTTCCCTGGACACGCACTAAAACATACTGAGAACGCTAAAATATGATGAACGATCTTTCTCTCCCATTACACATCCCCAATACAATGACCATCCAAGCCTACCAAAATGCCCTAAAGACACATCTCTTCAAGCTCTACTACACCGACTCATTCTCACCCCACTCTGACTGATAAACAACGCTCGATGCAGCCGGGTGCTGTCCATGGCCAGACAGGGGGGGGGGGGTCAATATTTTTACAAAACTGTTTTTAAATGTCCTGTTGCTTTTTTTTCTTTCGCTAATTTTCTGTGAAGCACCGTGACACCTAGGCTGGGGTACTGTGCTATGTAAGACCACTTTGAAAATAATAATAGTTTCCCTTTGAGTTATTTAAAGTTACATCCGCCACACCCTTGAATGACACATTTTATTGTAAATAGTTTGGTTTCTACAATAACTTATCCCAAGCTCTGGTGTCGTCAGTGTGTACCTTGACTAAATGCCACCCGACCTTGGCTAAATGCCACCCGACCATGACTAAATGCCACCCGATCTTGAATAAATGCCACCCAAGGTGACCACTAAACATACACACATACATAATTTATATAATCTTATAGATCGAACTCAAAAGTGTCACCCCCGAAGCACCCCTATTCTAATGAATGCACTGGTAGAAAAGTAACATCCCAATTAATATTGATTTAATTAAGCTTTTATCATGTTGAAGTAAATGCAAACAAAAAATTTTACATTACATATTGTCACTGTCTGAAAAATCTTACATTTAATAGTTAATTTTTAACCAATAAAACTTGGACTACCGGTAAGACAACTTTCATGAAAATACTGAAATGGTCACATTTTTTTATAACTGAGTGCACTGTCTCAATGACATCCCATATTTTATTACACATGATTACGTGCTATTCTTGGTTGTTGGTATAAATACAGCAAGATTATCACTGTGAAATATTGTCACCTGTCTGGAACTGGATCTTTGTCTGGCCTTGAAATGTCTTCACCATTGCTTGTTTCTGAAATAACATCATTGGTCTCAGTAGTGGCAATATTATCGTTTTTACATTTTCCTGTAGAAGAATTATATGAGTCCGTGTGATGGAGATCGCTATCTCCTTCTGTTACATGTAACTTTTGAGCTTTTGATTGTTCTTGTACAGGTTGAGTAACTTCTGAAACATTGTTTTCTAGTGAAGGGCCTTTGCCCTTGCTTTTGAAACTTGCCTCAGGGGTGTGTTTCTGCAATTCGACACAGCCGTTGTCATCAATCTTCAAATTACAAAGGTTTGAAGCGGTCCTTCGTTCAATGTGATGGAGCAGATGTTCGATGGCTTCAGGTATAACTAAATCTACAGCAGCCATCTCTGCCGATGGAAATTTTCCCAAAACATAAGGCACCACCAGTGACCTAGAAGTTGGTCTACCAATTCCAATTCGGAGACGTATCATTTCCTGAATAATAAAATAAAAATATGTATTTTATCTATTATTATATTAGTAGGATTTATTTTATAAAATAATATTTTATGATTATGTTTTCAACTTTATAATGAACGTCAAAGATGTATGGTTATTCAAATACAGATTAAATATAAAGACTTGAGAATATCATCACATGATCTCAATGTTATAGCTTGTCTGTGAAACTAATAATAGTCTCAAATATAAATACAAATGCATGACAACCCTTTGTCTTTTGGCATTTGAACATATGCATTTAACTTGTAATTTTCATTTTTCATTGGTGGAAGAGCAACAAAAATATAGAAAAATGACTAGTTTAAACATTCCTGAAAACTTACTTTTGATTTTAGGCAATTCATGCAAGAGAGCACGCCATTGTGACCTCTGAAATTATAATATTATGGAGAGTATTGATTAGCTCCTTTTTCTTACTTTGATACAATTTATTCTGCTCAGAGAAATTACTACACACCTAGCAATAACAGGTTGAATAACTCTGCCATTACAGATTATTACAAACATACATTAACAATACCGATGCATGATGACCAGATAGTAACTGTTATACATGTGGCAATACACATGAAATTATTCTTATAATAATGTTTAATTATAAATATAAATGAAATCATGTGGCAGGGTTTAGCTTGTAGCACAAACACCGTCTTACATTATGAATCAGTGTGAGATGTGAGGGCTCACATACAGGTCTAGAAGTTACTATTGTACTGTCCCTAAGTGTGGAGTCTATTGAAGATGCAAACATGGTAGTATAGTAACTACAATTACAATGTTATAAAGAATAATAACCGTTAGGTGTATACTGTTGTACAAATTGCTTTGTCTTTTAAAGACATAAGCGCATCGCAGAAGATCTAACTATATTTGATACAGTTGTTAATTTTAGAATCTAGCATAAGGCTGTATGTTTTAACCATCGCAATATTATGAACCCTTTCATTAGCGCTCGCCGCTGGTTTTGGCATCGATTTTTTATGACTCTGCAATAAAAAAACTTTTAAAAAAGAAGAAATTTCCGGTATTTTTCATTCTCTATGACATTTTTCTCTATTCGATTCGCCTTTTAACTTCTCTATAGATTAACGAATAAAGAAATATATAGCATTGAAATATGATGTCGACGTCCTTGGTATTTCAGAAAAGTTCTTTGTTATGACGACAATGTGACGTCATCATTATTGAAAGGGTTAAGAGTCAAATTGATGGAACTAACTCAAATGTTGAAAACACTGGCTAATAAAAGTAATGAAGAGAGCTTGCACATTACCAACACTTAACAAATGCATTCTACAAAAGCATGGGTACAAAAGGCGCATAGCCTAGTTTAAGAGCATCAAGGTGGCTGGTCGGGTAATAACAGAAGGCATGTGATTTGCTCAGGTCAGCCCTCTAAACATAAAATGATTTACCCAAAGATGCACCCTTTATAAATAGGGACGCCCTGACATACCAGAAAACAATTAAATCATGGGAGACCAACCCGTGTCTTTCAATTAAATCATGGGAGACCAACCCGTATCTTTCAATTAAATCATGGGAGACCAACCCGTGTCTTTCAATTAAATCATGGGAGACCAACCCGTGTCTTTCAATTAAATCATGGGAGACCAACCCGTGTCTTTCAATTAAATCATGGGAACCAACCCGTGTCTTTCAATTAAATCATGGGAGACTAACCAGTGTCTTTCAATTAAATCATGGGAGACCAACCCGTGTCTTTCAACTGTCTTCTCTGCTGAAAACTCTGTAAAATTTACAATCTTTACAGACTGCAAACTGAAAAAAAAAGTGAAAACCGCTAATAAAACCATGAAGACTTATATGTGTTTGTTCATGTTAGTCTCGGCTATCTTCTAAGATAAACATTTATATTTATATAGGTTAAATGGGCTTTTTTGAAGATTTAGTGAATAGAAAGGGTTGGGGGGGGGGGGGTCAGCCTCTGCCCCCTCCCTCCAATGGATGAATGCAAAAACCCTCAATTTGCTTAATATTAATATCCTCTGAAAGGTGGAGACATGTAAATATACTATGATGTAATAAAATCCACATTCCAGCAAGATATAATTTATAGCATTCACTAGGGTCCCCGCAAAATTAATTTTTGAACTTATACCAAAATCACTCATTAGTGATTCCCTATCTAATCTGTTAACATAGAAGTAGAAGCGACATTGCTGTTTGACCCATTAGGGGAGCTAAAAAGTTGCCGGACCTGTATTCCACGATGGCTGGTCTAAGATTGTTTTATGCGCTTTGTGTTAAGCATGGTGATAGTGATATATTAATTTAATTGTCTAGAGATACTTAAGTTGTGGACACGCTGCCACATAAGTTCAAATAAACCAGCAGCAATGGGAGTTTTACATGACAACTTATAACTATAATAAATTAAGGATTGCGTTCAAGCTGTGTTAAGGATACAGTTGAAGAAGGTATGCGGAAGCTTGAATTAAGAAATGGGACAATAAGTAAGACACAAAAAAAAACAAATGGCAATCACTAAAGTTTTTTAACTAGTTTCTGTTGTGAACTAGACTTAGGGGCATGAATGTTTGGTATGGAAAAGGTGTTTGGTGTTAAGAGTATTTGTGTAGCTGTTTCTGTGTGCTTGGTTTTTTTTTGTGTGACGTATTTGGGTATGGGAAGTGTTAGTGTTAGGGTTTTGGATAGCAGTGATGGAGTAATTGTATATGGAGTATTTGAATTTCTGAGTTGTTTGTCTAATAAAGAGACATTTGACATGAATCAATGGTTTGTTAAGTTATTGAATTATCCCCTAGACAACTTAGCTATTGAACTGTGGTAATATCAAGATAAAAATTATCAAAGAAAGGTGAGAAAAGGTCTGCCTAACATTCTTATATAAAGTGGTCATGGGGCTAGTGCCGGCAATCCCAGCAAACAATTATCTCACCCAGCAGAAGCCAGGTCGATTAATCAGAGCCAAACACTCACTAAACACTGACTTAACCTCTGACAACCCCATTAGTAATTACATCCGAAACAATAGCAAATGCTCCACTGTGCCTTGGAGTAACACAGTGTAACATAAACAATCATTCTTCCCACGCACAAAAATCGCTTGGAACCACCTGGACAATACCGCTGTGAACTTAGCATCTATCGAAAGCTTCAAGGCTGCCCTGGCATCTGCTAGGAGCCGTTAGGATGAAACATCGCTTCCCCAACCGTTGCACATTTGCCAGTACATGGATGAAGCCTACCCTACCAGAACCAGAGATCGTAACACTGGAATTTGTGATTTATATTTTGATTGTAACCCCCTAGACAACGGGGAGTCTACTGCCCTCAGTAAACGTACCTACTACTGGAGTTGTCCATGTAAAAAAGAAGGAAGATCCTAACATGTGGAAGTTATTAACCTTTGGGAAGATCGTAACAGTAACAGTTTCTATTTCTTGTCCTATTTTTATCAGTCCCACCTGCTGATGAAGGCTCTTAGCTGAAACATTCTTTTCTTAATTCAAGCTTCGACATATTTGTTCAACTATATCCTTATCATATAACTAGCATTTATAATATAACTGACACTCTTGTTTACCCTGCACTTCCACCTTCTTTTAAATGAAATTTTCCTGGCAGACGATCCAGCTCATCATGAATGAGGTAGATATGGCTGGGTGCAATGCGTAGCAATTTAGCTGGAATAAAAAAAAAATAAAATTTTATTATATTTATATTAAACAGCAAGGAATTTTTTTTTTTAAATGATTTAAGTGAGTAGCAAATCATCCTCCTGAGACAAGGACAAGAAATAAACTTTGGGCAATAGTCCCAATAGCTATATAGGTAGGCATTCAAATGTGTTTTACAAGTTCACTACACTTTACTAAGTTATTGATAAGATCATATATATTATAAAGGCTATTAATTTACACTATTACTATTCTCTGTCCTAATTACTTGGTTGCATTCAATTCAACTTAAATATTATATGAATGATGCTACCTGTCTTTGCAACACTAGATCCATTGACATTCATCAGTGCCTTTGGCTTAAACAATGTAAGCTTTGACTGCCCTACAACTGTGGATGTGATGCATCCAGCATTCTGTTCCCATTTTACACTCAGTCTGTGAGCTAGGCTATCTATGACTTTCATTCCAATACTATGTCTAGTGTTGGGGAAACCATGGTTACCAAGACCAACGATCTGAAAACAAATAATATAATAATTTTTTTGGTTTAGGCTTATTTTGTATATGACATGACATAATTAACCTAAGCGTCAGTTCACATATCAATATTTGCGATCATGGATTAAGCCTTGTCACAGCTTTCAAATTACTATTTGATCAAATTCCCATTTTTGTACAAAAAATTAAAAAGGAAACCACAAAATAGTGGTTCATACAAAAACAAAAATTTGATGCGAAGAATTTGAAGCTAATTTGATCCTGTGAACAGGCGCTTAGTTTTAGTTAAATAAACAAATACAAGTCAATCAGATAACCATGCCAGATTGGGAGCTGGAGCATTTTTTTTCTTAAAAAGAAAAAATGATTTAAATTTAAATGAACTAAAATTGTCAAGCTCTAACTCTAACTCTAAAAAACACTAAATTTAAGGTCTTAGATTTTAGTCTTAGACTTAAAGAAGAAACCAAGTCCAGTTGCCAATAACTTGACTATGCTGCTACTAGGCTTAGTTAGGTCTAGATTCGAAAAAGTGTTAGAAAATTATAATTTTAAATTAAATACCATGAAGTGGTTATCAATCCTCCCCGCCTCTGCGTGTCTATATGTTCCCTCCATCACGTTTACGGTGTCATTTTCTGTTTTCTTTGTTGACGTTTTATTTACAAACAAATGTTTTGTAACAGGCACGGTAAGAAAGTTATTTATTTTAGATGAATTATCCACGGTCGCAGAATCCATTGGCGATGTTGTTTGTGGCTCCCAGGCTCGTGAATACCGAATAATAATTGTTCTTATAAAGTTTTTCATATTCATATTTAAATACACATAATGATTATATATATATATCTTACTCTTAGCATTTGCCTAATTTTAAGAGGGAGGCAGTTAGAAATGACTTCACTGCCAGTAGTTTAGCACTGGCTGCAATAAGTGTCTTAAGTCGAGATCATTAGCCTACTTAATTGTAACAGCATGGATTGGAGTTTCAGTTGTTTATGTTTCACAGCGATGATGTAACTCTTTACGGTGTAGATAAAAAAGAACAACCATCGACTTTTACATATTTTCCTAAATCAGTGGTCGGCAAAGCGCGGCTCGCGAGTCGCATGCGGCACTTTAGCGACCTTAGGGGCTGTCCATTAATTATGTCAACAAAATAGGGGGGAGGGGGTCTGAAATTTTTTGACAATTGTTGACAAGGGGGAGGGGGCAGGTCAAGAAAAGTTGACGTCAACAATGTTACTTTTTTAAATAAATTTAATTTCATAAGTTAATAGTTTATTAAACTTTTTTTTCTAAACATTTTACATTTATTCACTTTTTTTTCTAAACATTTTACATTTATTCACTTTTTTGTTGTAGTTGTAAACTAGTCTATTTAAAATATTGTTGTTTTTTTTCCATTTTATTTTTATTTGCGCGGGGGGGGGGGGGGGTTATCAAATGTTGACGTAATTTTATAGGGGGGGGGGTCTCTGGAAGTTTGACAAGTTGTTGACAAGGGGGAGGGGGAGAGGTAAAAATCGCCAAAAATTTGTTGACATAATTAATGGACAGCCCCTTAGTGCGGCTCGGCCAGTCGGCCACAAATCGATTTTGACTCCGAAAAACATGGTTCTTGACAGGCTCTTGAAAAGAAATGTGGCTCTCAATTTTTTTTAATCGTCCTACTGCTGATTTTTATCTCTTTTGACTGAGTTTTCCAACCACTGGCCTAAATGAACATAGAAAACAAACAGATGGTAAACTGTTTAACCCCAGATATAGGAGTTATATTAGTGCATGTTCATAAAAATAGTACACCGTACTATCTAAAATAGGAAAGGATTTTCCCCGTCTAGAAACCGAAATCTATTTTTAGAATGTAGTCATCTCATCATTTTGTGACGAAGTCGAAAAAACTTAATACTAATAATATCTCCAAGATCGTTTTCTAATTTCTTTGCACTTGAGTGCTGTCATTTCTTTGTACTTGAGTGCTGACATTTGTCTAAGTCATTAATTTATAAGTTTAAGCAGTAAGTAAGTTAGTTAATTAGTTAAATAGTAATAATGTCCTCCTCACTGTACTAGTACTGTACTGTTGGCATTACAGTCAGACTGGTCACTGTGGTGTTGTTTAGTGAAGTGTGTAACTGGCTCCGTTGTTAGCGTTAGTATTTAACATTTACTATTTAGTAGAGTGTGACTACTAAAATATAATCTAATAATACTATAACTCACTAAATAAATAGGTTTTATTTAATTAAAATTATTTTAGTTATAATGCTAAATAATAATTGGACTTAGATCTAGACTTAGTATAGTATAGACTACACTATTAATATATTAACTACTAATACTCAATACTGGCATTAATAATTATTATTATTAGTTTAGTATAAGTATATTAGTTTATTCTTAACATAAATTCAGTAGGCCTATTATTAAATTAAATTTCAGCAGTTAAGAACTAAGGCTAAAAAGGCAGCCTAAGCCTAAAGAAGGGGAAGGCACATGACTCCCTGTCCCTGCTGTTTAATAAACAATCATGTCTGGAAAGGGTCCATATCATTCACACAACTCAGAAGTTTTGAAACAGCTGCGACCAGGTGACAGAGTACAATTTCAAAGGCGCATTTACTCGCACTGGGGAATTTTTATTGGTAAGTTTATTTATTTTGATATTGATACACTACTGAGTAACTACTGAAATATTTAGGCCCCATTTGCTACTGGTGCTTTAAGTTTAAGTTCAACTTAAGAATTATCAATTTTCTTCATGTTAATAATTATTACAAATATCAGTCTGAGGTACCGCCTAATGATTATTAAAAGGTTGTTTTTATTTCAACATTATATCATGTTAGCTTATATTTATATTTTATATTATTGACAATTTATTTTATGGTTGACTGCAACTTTGTATTGAATTGTAGGATTGCAGGGGATCTCAGTGATTACGACAATCTGCAGTTCACAATTTGTATGTATTTAAAGATTGTCATTATGTTTCTACATGTTTTCTTTTTAAATATATATATTTTTGCTTATAGGTAATGAGAAGATCATTCATTTGGCTGGTGAGGATAATGATGGCATCAATGGAAAAGTGAAGCCTGAACATTTGTTCACTATCTGTGGCAGGACATTTGATAAAGCCAGGGTCAGCATTGATAACTTTTGGGATGTTGTTGGAAAAGACAAGGCACACATAAATAACTCAAGAGATAAACACTGGAGGTATAATTTTACTTTATTTCTAGCTAGTGAAACTAAGCTTTTTTGTTGTTGTTAGCTGATTAATATTAAAGAGCCCACTGATGACAGACACAGTATTATGAGAGACACAACATGAAATAAATATGGCATACTGTCCATTAAGATTCACTATCATCAGATGAGAAAAAATTAACAAGACAGCTAGTTAGAAATTAAAACAGTTGTGTATGCAAAAACTGGGAGGTAAAAAACCTCTTTATTATTGGCATGCAAGTGAGCGGACCCAAATAAGCCAGGTCTCTGCATTGGAGAAAATATACATATACTCACAGTCACATGCCTTTTTGTAAAAGTTTAACTAGAAATTATTAAAATAATTTAATAAACACATTTTAGGAATGTGCTAGTGTGTTTTATTCTCAAATAAATATTATGATCCATATATGAATTTTTTTTCCTGCATACTGTATAAAATAAAGTGACCACTGTTGCTTTGACTTTGAAAATTTATTGCAGTAACCTTAAATAGCATATTTTCAATCTATTAAATGTTGTTTATTATTCAGCTGTATGCTTGGTAATAATTAAATATAAAAAGTTACAGACAACCAAGCAATATTAACCTCAAAATAGAAATGCCATATAGATACAAAGATTAAAGTTTGTAACAAGCCAGATGACCAAGAGGCCATTAGCCAAGACGTTGAAAGTATTTTACTTTAAAGGTTTCATTAAGATCAAATTTATCTAATTTATCTAAAATAATAAAATATACAGCTTTACATATTTTTTTCCATCAGCCCACTTGACATAGAACAAATTATTAGTAATGCATATCAGAAAATTGGGGAAGTTAAATACAGTCTCATCTACTCAAACTGTGAGCACTTTGTAAACTGGTGCAGATATGGCAACGAGAAAAGTGATCAGGTGAATATTTCTCATCATCCTCATCTCATTATTCCTACACTTATATAGAGTAAAGACCACTGAAAGTGATTTTCTGATTTCGGCTGAAACTGGGCCGAATGTTAAACATGATTTTCAGCCAAAACCAAAAGCTCAACAAGAATTTCGGCTGAAGCTGAAATATTTAGATATTTTGAAATTTGTTCACGCACACATTCTGAATACATAGAAAACTGATGGGGGGAAAGTATCAATATTTACATTCTTTTTATAAAAAAATGTGATAATTGTGAATATTTATAAATAAGGAATACTTTGGCTTTTATCATTTTAATTTAAGAGTGAGTTAATTTTTTTTTTAAATGTATTTTTAAGTAGTATGGTAAGAGCAACTTTGGACCTGGCGGAGATGAATTACATGCAAAATAGACACTTGAGTGCCTTTTGCTTTTATAATAGAATTACAACGCTACCTAGACATATATTTTCAATAATTATTGTTTATTATGGCTCTAATATAGCCAATTGTCATCTATTTATCAGTTATTAAGGCTATACAAATTTTACCAAAATGTTTCGCGGTTATTGTCACACTAATGCTTTGTGTTTTCATAAATAGCTGGCAAGATATTGCTGCAAGAATATTTAGTCTAGTACCAAATCACTAGTCTTTACGTGCTGGTGACGTAATTATTTCATTCAGCGACCGACGTCCCCCCACCCTTTTAACCGGGTCTCTTAAAATTGTTGATCTGACGGGTCTCTATGGAGAATCACAAAAGACATCTAAATTGGTCGCCTAAATCATAAAAGTAAACAGGTGTGAAGTAGGCCTACTACACAATTATTATATGAACCAGTGATACATGCGCACGCATGTTATTTCATCAATAACAATGTTTATGAGCATGAAAATAATGAACTTCAAGAAATGAATGAATTGAAAAAGTTTCCCTAATTTTCTTTTTTTTTTCAAAAATAATAATAATGGTATTAAATACTACCATTTCCTAGGATTATTCAATATTATTCACCTTTGCCTATGACAACGTTGATGATATGAGCATGATAATGATATATCAAACTGAATGTCACAAATGAATGAATTGAATAAACCTAGGGTTCCAAATTTTATTTTTGAAAAAATTAAAACAAAAATGATTATATAAATATAACCATTCCATAAGTTACCATTCCATTAGTTACCATTCCACAAGTTACTATTCCACTAGTTACCATTCCATTAGTTACCATTCCACTAGTTACCATTCCACTAGTTACCATTCCACTAGTTACCATTCCATTAGTTACCATTCCATTAGTTTTTCTTCCACAAAACTATTTACATTTGCCTAGGCTTAATTGAAATTTAATTTTCGGAAATAAAGTACAAGTAGGTCATCATGCAGCTGTGAGCAGTTTTCGCAGAGTATTAGTCATATATCATATAATGACTGCAAGACGTCGAGCAATAGTAAATATCGGATTGCTGGCATAGAGACAGACAGTCTGACTTCTGGTAGAAGTTCTGACTTCTGCATAATGACAAGTAGGTCATCATGCAGCTGTGAACAGTTTCACAGAGTATTAGTCATATATCATATAATGACAGCAAGACATCGAGCAATAGTGAATATCAGATTGCTGGCATAGAGACTTCTGACTTCTGGTCGATGACCAAAAACCCTCAATCACTTTCAGCCAAAACCCAAATTAAACCAAAAGTTAACTTTTCTGTTTTGGCCGAAGCCAAAACTAGGCCAAAAGTGATCAAATGGCAACTTTTGGCGCCGAAGCCAAAATTGGGTCGCACTCTAATTACTAATATAGAGTAACACATTTAAGAGCTTAACACAGACCATATGTATAAAAAAGAATACTAATGACAGGATTTGTTTAAGTGCGCTTTGAAAAAGATCAAAATGTAGTTTGCCTAACAGTAATCAATAATATTTTTTAATGAACAGGTGGACTCTGTTATAACCGGGTTAGCAGTTGGAGGAACAATGGCAGTTGCTGCCAGTGTTATATATGCAATAGCTAAAGCTTTTACCAAAAGCAGCAAGGAGGAGGAGGAGGAGGAGGAACAAGAACAATCATTGATGTGACCGGATGACCTCAGCTTCAGATGTACAGCTTCAACTCCAATTCAATACAGCTTCAAATCCAATGTACTCAATGCAGCTTCAAATCCAATGTACTCAATACAGGTTCCAATCCAATACTCTCAATACATCTTCATCTCCAATACTCTCAATACAGCTTCAAATCTAATATACTCTATACAGTTTACAGCTTGAAACCCAAAGTACTCAATACGTCTTCAAATCCAACATACTCAATACTTTTTGTTATGCATGCATTGCAATTTATTTAATATTTTTCAATGCTGCCATTTATTTTCACTACTTTTATCATTTAAATTTTTAATAATAATAAACCTGAATTACTAAAGAATATTTTAAAGCTAAGACAAACTTGTTAGGTCTAAGCTAGTTAAACGATTTAATGACAGTTTGCTATAACCTCTATAGGTCTAAGCTAGTTAAACAATTTAATGATAGTTCACTATGACCTCCATAGGTCTAAGCTAGTTAAACGATTAGATTACAGTTCGCTATGACCTCCATATTACATTTTTAAGGCCGTCTAAATAATTATCTTTAATCATAATGTCCAAAATGAATGATAATGTTAACAAATTGTAAAGTAGTTCTGTACTTTTCAAAAATAATGTTGATGCATTGGTTCCTGGTACGGTAATACAAGAAATACATTAACAATTTTACCCATTGTAATGTAAGTGAAATGTTTATTTTTTAAAAAATATCTTTCAATGGGTGGACTTTGTGCTTAATTTGTACTTTATTGATAAATGCATTTCATTGAAAAGTTTAATTACAATTTAAAACCAGAAATAACTTAACCAGTAAATTTAAATCACCCAAAACTGTTGAGCCGTTCCATTGTTGCTGATTAAATTTTATAAGTATTAAATTAACAAGCCTATGCCAGACAGAAAAGTAGATGGTTTCAAAAGAAATAAGAATAGGAACACATTTTAAGGGGAAGTTACTCTGATTCCTATTATCCAGAGACTACTGCCAGTGTTAGATATTTCTTTCCGGGACTCAAATGCACATACTGGATACAGTTTTATTTTTTTGTTTAACCATTCTAGAAAATCTATTGTAAAAGTTCTCTTCTGTGTGTAAATTTTGTAAATATGTCATTATACAAGTGTGCTAAGCCAAGAAATTTGCTTCAGAATAGAAGAAATCATTTGGCGACTGCCCCTTCCCCCCCCCCCCCCCCCCCCGGGCCACTTGTTATATCTTATTTATTTTTTATATGAAAATGTACAATATATTTAAGTGGGGTGGAGATGGATTTAATTTTCATATCATCTATTTAATCGGGGCCAAAATTTGTTTGGATCTCAATTAAAATACTGGAACTTTGAAAACAAATTTGAGCAAACTTACTGTGACAGTCTTTCAGTTGCACTTTCTCTAATCCTGTAATCTTGATGGTAACTCATAATCCATGTGTTCATTTTTAGGGAAGAAGCCCAAAAAAGTGCCAATAATAACCTTATCCTTTTATGCTAATAATGAGATTACAACTACAACTGTGTTCCTTTGGTATTCCTATAATGACAATGTCATCTACTAAAATCTCTCTTCCTATTTTGCATAAGTTTTTACACTAAAAGATTATATTAAATCATGGTCACTATTTCAAAAAAGTTTTAACAATTATTTATTATCACTGTGCCTTAATTAATAATAGAAATACGGTACTTCAAACTTTTGTACAACCAAGTGAATGAAATATATTTTTAAATTTTGGATACAAAATTTTTTGCAGTCTTCAATGTTTAAAAAAATTATTTTTAAAACTTTCCATCATGTTACTATTTACTCTAATCGTGCATTTATTTCTTGTAATTTTTTTAATAATTTACTTAAAAAATATCAATTTATTGTCAACTAGCCTTCACATGAGGTTTTTTGTGGCTAATTTGTATTTTATCCAAATAAATTTTATTGGACACTGCTTAAATCTAACAGTCATACTCTTGGTAAAGGATTTTCTTACTTTAAATTTTTTTAAAAAATTGCATATACTCAGAAATTGTGCTTCTAATTTAAATAAAGTTATAAATATTAAAAGTCCCGTTATGTCTTGGATCTTCAGTGGACCTTGCAGCTCTGAAGGAAATGCATTCTTCACCTATTTGAATCATTACAAATAATATGTAGTTGAACAAAACGTAACTTGACATTATATTCACTTTATCTAGCATCAAAGTATATTTTCATAAAAGAAGTGTAACTTGATCTTTGATAAATTTCATGATTAAACTACATTAATATTATACCTGCCAGGTTGGTTTGAAAGCCAAAGGGACATAATAAATTGCAAAGAATAAGATCAAATTAAATCTATTTTGGTTGATTTTTTTCTTTAAGATATAATCTTGCAGAGTAGAAGTATGTAAAGCGATTGATCCTCCTAAAACAGTACTTTGTTTAAACAAAGGTAGAGAAAAGTATAAAGTACTTAGTTACATCATAGCAACAGTAGAGGCATATCGGTTGTGACATTACATCCCGAGTCTGGCAGTGACATCACATCCCGATTCCGACAATGACATTACATCCTGATTCCGACAGTGACATTAGTTACATCCTGATACTGACTGACTTTACTTCTTCTTTGACCCTGAGATTGACATGCTATAGGCCTACTCCTGAGCAGCAGCTGTTTTGTTAGTTCGCATTTAAATAAAGATTTTAAAATATTTTCTAAAAGAATGTCTTTTGTTTCTCTTTTTGAGCATGTTAGTTCTTGAACTTAAAGTGGCCAGTTGTTCAAGTATTTCTCAAGCATTCGTTGATTATATGTATTACAATTAAAACTCTTACCAATTTGTTTATATGTCAAGATAGCGTTTACCGAAACAGTGTAGTAAATGTATATAGTAAGAAAACATAAGTAGGCTTACGAAATCAGTTATGCCAATGCCTGGGAAGATATTTTTAAGCGGTTTATACGATACTAGACTTGTGGAAAGGACTCTGCGATAATAGGGAGCTATACGGCTATACTTATTCCTCCCCTGGTGCTGGTAACACAATTGTGCTACAGAGGGTACAGAATACCGCAGCACGCATTGTATCGCGGATAAAGAAATCTGACCACACTACCCCAGTTCTTAGAGATCTCCACTGGCTTCCTGTGAGTAAGCTCATTTACCACAAAATTCTGTCCCTGGCGTACACCTGTATGGAAGGCTCTGCACCTGGCTTTCTAAAACAACGTATTTCCAGACATTTATCTTTAACTGTAACTTTAACCTGCGCTCTTCAACACAGTCCCTGCTGAGAGTTCCCAGTGTGGATGGACACAGAAAGATGTCATTCGGATTGCGCTCTTTTGAAGCTATTGCGCCAAAATTGTGCAACAGTTTGCCTCAATCTGTGAGGGAGATTTAAATGACAAAAAGTAATTTAAGAACCATTTAAAGACGTTTTTCTTTAAATAGGTTTTATGACATCTGAGCGCTGTGAGCATGCTAGAATAGCATGGACACAAGCGCTATAAAATTATTCAATCATCATCATGCTAAACTTAGACATTAGAACACAGCTTTATAAAATGACGTAAATGTCTATTAAGATGTGCCCTTTTCCGATCAACGTCGACAAGATTCAATCAAACCTTTTCTTTTGGGCCTACCCACTACTAGCGACTAACTACTAATATAAAAAAAAGTCACTCTTCGATACTAGAGCTGTACTCAGTGGTGACACTATAGTGATAGTGATCAGTGTACGGATTTAATTAAAGGAGGTTATCGATAAATCCACTTATCAGTATAGAATTCTAATTTATTGGCTATCAATGTGTCGAGATTGACGATGTCATCTGTTTTTTTAAATGAAATGTTTCGGGTGATACAACACAACTGACACACTTAGCTCTGTTCAAATGCCATCAGTCAGACCTATTATTTTTCTCATTGCCGGTTTAGAAGAGGTAAGATTATAAACATTATTTGAGTAAAAAAATCTTTATATTGGCCTATATATATATATGTGCGTGTATGTATTATTTCTATTTATTATATTATTTATATTTTGCTTGTGGTGTGGCTGCTTCCTTTTCACAACCGGCCCTCCCCTACTCAATATGTTTTATATGAATAGTACTTTGGGGGGGGGGGGGGGAGCTGTGAGAAAGCAAGTGTCTTGCGTGACCGTTGAACTCATGTTGAATCTTTTCGGAGGCGACTATTATATTAATCAATAAAGAGCCACGGATGTAGTGTGTGACTGTCTATTGGTAGGACTCTCTGTAGGACTTATGTAGGACTGTCCGTAAGACTCTCTGTAGGACTGTATGTAGCACTCTCTGTAGGACTGTTGTTTAAAGTTCAAAAGGTGTGATGTAGAACTAACTGTATGACTACCGTTTAAAGTTCAAAAGATAAGGTGTAGGACTGTCTGCAGGACAATTGTTTAAAGTTCAAAAGGTAAGGTGTAGGACTTTTATTTAAGGGCCGACAGGTATGGTGTAGGACTCTCAGTAGGACTATTGTTTAAAAGCCGACAGATTGGGTGTAGGGCTATCCGTAGGTCTACTGTTTAAAGCAGGGGTCACCTAACTTTTTTCACTTCGGGCCGGATACCAGACAAAATGAAGAGCTCGGGCCGCATAATTATTCTGTACAAAATTTGCAAGCCGGAACGAACGCTCTGGGGAAAAATACGAAAAACTAAGTTTAGTATTCCATGTTAATCTGTAGGACTCTATGTAGGACAATGCACAAAAAAACAAAGACAACAAACATATGTATTTAAAATTAACTTTTAAAAAAGTTCTTAAAGTAGGGGACGTTAAAAAAAAGATAGTTCATCAGGACTAGTGCGCACAAATCCGAATCTCACCCACTCAGCAGCTAAAAAAAGAGGTTAGTGATATTTATGAAACTGACGTTTGGCTTCCAAGATATCAACACTATTTGGTTTTGAATTGCTGCATCCTATCGAGTGGTCTAAACTGAGCAAATATCAAGCTGATGGTCAGGAGTTCAATCCCCGCCAAAGCCCAGTCAAGCAAAAACACCACCAGCACCCCGGGTGGATGGGACTCGTTAACCTTGGCCGTCAACTCATCTAAGAGAAGGCAACTCTGAATTCAAATCCCGGAGATGGAGTCCCGATAGGCGGATAACATTGATACAATGAAACATTCCGGCAACTCCTGCGACGCCACTGGTGCCAAGCTGTATCATCCACATGATGTTCCCTTGGGGTCATCCAGCAGCGTGGAGAGAGGCGATTTGCTGTTGGGAACCAGCTAATAATCCTATAAGAATAATCCCAGGCCTTGTGGATTTCGTCCTGCGAATTCCATACCATCGTCACATTGTGACGGACGGATGCCAGCATCGAGAGAGATGATTTTAAATGTTCATCAGTCAATCGCGTTCGATGTGTTGACTTTACATAATTCAGTTTTGAAATATGTTTGCTCACAGACTAAAGTGGCCCCAAACAGTGCCGTCTTAAGGCATGGGCCCAGTGGGCACTTGCCCAGGGCCTCACGCTTCTAGGGGGCCCCACATATTGTTAATGAATATTGAAAGATTTTGGCAATTTAATTTGATTTAAAAGTCAATGGGCACACGTTTCCAAATTTTAACCCACGATAATATCGGCACATTTCATAATTAATATTATAAATGCGAATCACAAGCTGGAAACTTTTTAAAAACTTTTAAAGGGGAATAACCTCGTCAACAAGGTTTACTCATAGACATAGAGATATATAGACTGCGAGCTGATCATGCGCCAAGAAGGAAAGTGTGAAGCTAGCACGCAGAGTGAATGCCCTTGAGCACGCACCCCTCATCTTTGTTTCCCGTCTGCAGAAGTAGAAGAAAATACCTTGCTGTGCTGCATATAATTGTGCCACAAACGACACAAAACAATCAAGAGAGCAAGGAAACACCGGTAAGTTGATAGTTTGTGTTTCATTTAATTTACCTTGAATAGGATTTAATTTTTAAGATCCAGCTGAATTAAATAATGTACAGAAATTCACGGACAAGACTGATAAAAGCAGCTCTCAATTCAAGTTCAAGCCTAAGGCTAGTATTTATTTATTTATGTCAGGCTAACATACTAACAAAACACCAGTGATAAATAATCGAGTAGTTCAAAATAATAGGCATATTTTTAAGACTAACTCACTAGACCGAGTTAATACTATAATATATGAGTATTAACATTAGTATTAGCAGTAGGCCTACTGGTGTTTTGTTAGCGGCAGTTAGCCAGACATAAATAAATATGCTTTTATCTTTGTAAAATAATTCGTATTAGTATTTAGTATTAGAATTAGAATTTTTCAACTCAAAATCAAATACTTTAATCTTAGTATTATTACTATTAGCCTAATTCATATATTTTATCAGCATACAATATTAATAATAGTAATATAGCCAAATTACTTTTATGATATAATTATGCCTTTATGGCTATCATTATCATTTTCTTATTTGTAAAATCATTTCATTAGACTAATAATACTAGTAATAATAAAATAAATATTTAGTTAAACAATCCTACTCATCAAAATAAGAGTAAGAGGCTAATTGATATCAATTTCCAATAACTTATTTGCTAATTAATGTTTATTTCATTTTTTAAATTCCATTCCAGCCCTGAAAAAAAGTATGACCGAGCAGAGCAAAAGTTAATTCTTCAGTGACAAGAATTCAACAGAGTGACCACTAAAAAAATGAATTGGATATGATCATAATACAAAGCTTTTACCAATTTTCTTCTGTCTGCAGAGGGATGGACAAATTGCAGAAACCATAACAGCTGATCGCAAAATAAAATAGTAAATTCTATCAATATAAAAATTCTTTGACTAGATTGTGAGTGGTTAGATTTTGTTCATATCCACAACTGGATAACCAATTCATTATCAATCAAAGGCTGGAAGGACTATGGCGTGAGTTATGAAAAGTTGCAATCTATGATTTGCATTATAAACTTAAAAACCCAGCAGCACCTCAACATTTATTACCAGCATAAAGTATAAAATACTGCGCTATGCCGAAAACATATAACAGTTATGAGCAAGTGTTATCTGCCCAATTATTACATTTCTAAAAGACACATAACTTTGTCATCTCTATGTCTATGGGTTTACTTCTGCAGTTATGAATCGAAAAATAATAAAGTAATACTATTTGTTTACATTAAATTACAAATCACGTTAGACAAAGATGTTGTCCCTGGCGGTAATAGCCATAGATACGCAACTGCTCAGTAGTGAAATTAGTGGAGAAAATTCGATCCAACTATTTCAAGTAATACTAAATTTAATTAGCATTATGATAAGGAATTAGTAGGTCACCAATGATCAATTCTATTTAGAAGAAGTAAATTTATTTTTTAAAAACAATTCACCCACTTTTGTTTTATTTTTATTTTTTTTAAAAGAAAGAGAAAAAAGAAAAAACAATTAACTTTTTAATTGAAAAAAAAATTGTTTTCTGTGTCGGAAAAACATATTTAGATGATAAAAAGTAAGAAACCCACAGTCACCGTACTTCTGAGCTGAAGGCAGAAATATATAGGCATTTAGACATAATTTGTACACACTGTTTAAAGGTGAAAGTCATTTTTTAAAATAATTACCTTTATCTTTTGAACGGATCGCCGCTATTAAAATATAAATATTTGTAACAAATTAATATGTGTCTAGGTGTATAACTATAACACTTTAAGCGGGAATAAAAAAAAAAAGTAGTTTTATGAGTGAAGCATGAGAAAAGAAAAAGAGCTGCATGCAGGGGAGACAAGCAAAACGGGTAAACTTACAAAATTAACATCTTGGTTAAATCCAATCGAAATATCAGATTTTAGTACTGCTCCTCATAATAAAGTAGCGTCAGCCACATCCACTATTGTATTCAGCCATCCAGTTCCATACAATACCATTACCTATTTCCCCTGCTGGGGAAATTGCTTAAGATGAAACACACAAAGCTGATCAGAAAACGAGAGTGTGATTCACGACACAGATCCCGGGCTATGGAATATTAAGATTACTTGTACAGTTGAGTACTGGATTCGCAGTGGGTCGGCATTGTGTCAGAATCATGACTGCAACCTTTCAAACTCAGGCAGAGTGTACCCTAAAGCTGGAGACGAGAGAAATAAGACTAGGTATTTGTCAAGGAATATGTTCAAACGTCAACTGCGGAACGGCGAGTGTGTAAAACTCAAATGTCTTCTCTATTCAACATACCAGGGTTGTATGTATTGTTTTGCGTGTTGTCTATCGTCCAAGAAAGAATCTCTCTTTGCTATATCAGGATTCAGTGATTGGAAACATAACAATCTTATTGTAGAACGTGAAAATGAAGAAGAACATTGCTAAAATATGACGTCATATTTGCTTCGACGCAAAGAGACTGAGTGTTTAGATCCTTTATTAATAAAATATCATAGGTCAGAACAGAAGTACTGGCATAAAGTTCGTAGATCAGAACAGAAGTACTGGCATAAAGTTCATAGGCCAGAACAGAAGTACTGGCATAAAGTTCATAGGTCAGAACAGAAGCACTGGCATAAAGTGCATAGGTCAGAACAGAAACACTGGCATAAAGTTCATAGGTCAGAACAGAAGTACTGGAATAAAGTTCATAGGTCAGAACACAAGTACTGGCATAAAGTTCATAGATCAGAACAGAAGTACTGGCATAAAGTTCATAGGCCAGAGCAGAAGTACTGGCATAAAGTTCATAGGTCAGAACAGAAGCACTGGCATAAAGTGCATAGGTCAGAACAGAAACACTGGCATAAAGTTCATAGGTCAGAACACAAGTACTGGAATAAAGTTCATAGGTCAGAACACAAGTACTGGCATAAAGTTCATAGGTCAGAACAGAAGTACTGGCATAAAGTGCATAGGTCAGAACAGAAGTACTGGCATAAAGTTCATAGGTCAGAACAGAAGTACTGGAATAAAGTTCATTGACTCGTGGGGCTTGTGTCGTTTTCTTCCTTGCCTCCAGAGGTTCGGGTCAAACTATTGGGTCAGTAAACATTGGAAATTGTTTAGGTATTTTAGAGCTGTTGAATGAATTTAACCTTTTTCTGGAAGAGCATCTCAAACTCTCTCTATATATGGAAAAGCTGGAAAGGATAATGCATCAAATATGTTGGCAAATATTTGTGAATAATTTATCAATTTAATGGGTCAACATTTCCTCTGTGTTAATTTTGAAGAAATTCAAGAGTCAATGTATTATTCAATAAGTGTGGATTCCACTGCAGACATTTCATACATTGATCAACTGACATTTACGGTCTGGTACATTCGAGGATGCAAGTCTGTGGAACGTTTTATCAAGTTAATTTCCATAGTTGCCCGTGGAGCTAAGGATCTAACACAAACTGCTGTGTATCAAAGGATCTAACAGACACTGTTGTGTATCAAATGATCTAACAGACACTGTTGTGTATCAAATGATCGAACAGACACTGCTGTGTATCAAATGATCTAACAGACATTGTTGTGTATCAAATGATCTAACAGACATTGTTGTGTATCAAATGATCTAACAGACATTGTTGTGTATCAAATGATCTAACAGACATTGTTTTGTATCAAATGATCTAACAGACATTGTTGTGTATCAAATGATCTAACAGACATTATTGTGTATCAAATGATCTAACAGACATTGTTGTGTATCAAAGGATCTAACAGAAGCTGTTGTGTATCAAATGATCTAACAGACACTGTTGTGTATCAAATGATCTAACAGACACTTTTGTGTATCAAATGATCTAACAGACATTGTTTTGTATCAAAGGATCTAACAGAAGCTGTTGTGTATCAAATGATCTAACAGACACTGTTGTGTATCAAATGATCTAACAGACACTGTTGTGTATCAAATGATCTAACAGACATTGTTGTGTATCAAATGATCTAACAGACATTTTTGTGTATCAAATGATCTAACAGACATTGTTGTGTATCAAAGGATCTAACAGAAGCTGTTGTGTATCAAATGATCTAACAGACACTGTTTTGGATTTCCCGAAAGATAACAAAATTGCGCTATCAAACTGCCGTGGTCAATCGTATGACAATGTTTCAAATATATCTGGACGCTACACTGGTTTGCAAGCACGGATACGCAGTTGAACGAGTTTGCCGTGCATTTGCCTTGTACTGGACACATCCAGAACTTAGTGGGCTTCAAAGCAGCAGTATTGTCTACAAGTTGAAAAATTATTTGACATGTTCAGCGCATATATTCCATTTTCCTCAGCTTCTACAAGTCGATGGAATTTTCTGGTATCTTCCTTAGGAAAATATCTCGTTGTCGTAAATCATCTTTCTGACACAATATGGTCAGCACATTTTGATGCCGTCATAGCTCTTCATGAAGGTTTCGAAAAATATTCAAGATGCGCTGGATTCTATATCAGCTGACACGGATCAGGAAATGAACACGAGGCGTGAGGCAGAAGGACTAAGTATAAAGACATTGGAAAACCTGATAATTTATCATCATCTGCGATAAATTATTTTATTATTTTCTTATAAAGTTTTAAAACTATTATTGATTTGGAATGATTTTGTTTTTGTATCAATAAATTGAATTAATCTATGTTTAACTTTATTGAATGTTTATTTTTATTTTACAATTTTATTCTTCTTTGTGAGTTGGTGGGGAGCAAGAACTGTTTGCGCCCCACACCACAAATGTTTGAGCATGGGGCGAGTGCCCCCTATGCCCCCCTACTCACGACTCTGGTGTGTTGTGTTGTTAGGGGCCCCCGAGTGAATTGCTGTGCCTAGGACCTCCAATGTTCTTAAGACGGCCCTGGCCCCAAACACTAATGCCATACCCGCTGTAAATTTTTTCCGTTTCGGAAACTCAACATTCAGCAAGTTTTCCTTCTCTGTGCTTCTCTTTCAGCAAGACAGTTTCTTGTAAATCAATGAGTTCCAACTGTAGTTAAACTGAAGCATCATCAAACGGATTCGGAACAGAAAAATCTCACTCTCAATTCTGCCAAGATCTGAAAATCTCTCCAACAAATGCTTCTTCAGGTTAACAATATTTTTTTTTCTCGGAAAATAGAGGTTGGTGTTCTCGTCGATTGTAGCGCAAAATCTTTGAAAGTTGAAAATTGAGAAAAGATTTCTCCTTCCAATTGTGCTTCAAACAATGACAGCTTCCTCCGAAATCATTTGATGAGTCTGTAGCAGGCCTGCACAACTCAAAATCTAAGGCGGGCCGTAACACTTCGTGAAAAACGTGTGCGGGAAGGCTATTAAGTTAAGAAAATAAGAATAAAGCATATTTCGTTATTTCGCGGGTCGCAAAGTGAGTGCTGGCTGGCCGTATGTTGTGCAGGCCTGGTCTGTAGAGATCACAGATGAGGTTATCCTTTCCCTGAAGTTCCAAGTTCAGTTCATTAATGTGGGTTGTGATGTCGGCCAAAAATTACAACTTTGACAGCCAGGTCGGATCTCATAGCCAGATAGGATCTGAAAGCTGTGGTTAAGCTCTAACTTTTTCAATGAGCAGTTGAGCCACCTCACCACCGTGTCGTAAGGCAAGTCACAGAATTCAGAATCAATTTCTTCAAGAAAAGCCTGGAACTGACGGTGACTGAGTGCCTGTCCCCGAGTGAAGTTCCCAACAGAAACGACTGGTTTCAGTACACAAGAAACATCCAAGTCTTTCCCACAGGGGGCTTGCTGATGTATGATGCTGTGTATGAACAGGGCGCCAGGAATTTGCAAATCTTCCTACTTAGTCTTGATCTGCCCCACAAGACCTTTCCTCACTCCAGCCATGATTTTGCCTGCATCACCAGTAACTCCTTGATGATGATTCCACTGAAGGTTATAATGTTCACAAGTTTTTGCACTTCAATGAACATGTCTTCTCCAGTTGTTGTTCCATGCATGCTGACAACGGATGCCAACTCTTCCGTCATCTGAAACTCCAAATCGACTCCACAAAAAACACGAGAAGTGGTGACGTACATGGGAGATCAGTAGAATCATCCAGCGCATCAGCAAGTTCCTAGCTTTCTCGCGTAGCTGTAGCACCATGTTCTCTTTAAGTTCGTCTGTTCTCCGCACAACTGAACTTGACGAAAGCTGATAGTTCCAATCATGGCGAAGACAATTTTAAATTCCGCCGAATGTTTCCAACACTCCATTTCCTTTCACCCATTTACAGTTTGTGGTAGTTACCAGCGGTAATAGGCTTAATGGATATTGATTCTTATTTGATTACCCTTTTAAACCAGCTTTTCCAATTTAAAAAAAAAACAACTACAAAAACCTGAAGTTATTTGGTTGCTATTTTAAATGATGTCATCATTTGTTAATTAATTCTTATTGAAATACATCTTGTTCTATGCTGATCTGACTTCGAGTTTGAACCACGTTAAATTTCACCAGTAACTTTATTTTTACAAGGGATAAACTGTGATAATGTGATCTGTATGTTGTGAACTAGAGTTAGTTAGCCTGATGTCTTGGTATGAAAGTCGTTCATGCATGGTGAGAGTTTAAATGTGAGAACCACTGTTGTTAGTGTGAATACTTTTTGGGTGCGTGAGTTGTTGTGAATTGTATTAGTGTAGCTGAATGGTCATTGGCTGACAGGGGAATTATGAATAAACAAGTGCGTGGATAAAAGGACAGTGTGTCGAGGGAGATCGAGTGATTGCTAGAGAGGACAAGAGATTTATTTAGGGAGATCTTAGAGCTAGTAGAGAGAACGTGTGTTAGTCGAAGTTTAGTTTCCTAACTGTGTAGTGAGGAACTTCGTTATGTATTAGTGACTCCTGGCCATGTGGCATTACATTTTGTATTTAATGGAATAAAGAATTAACTTATGAAACTATGTGGAGTTATTGTGAAGTGTACCAGGCTGTAACATTAGGAAACCGTAACGTTGGAAAGGTCGTAACATTTGTGGACTTAATTACTTAATAGTGTAATTGTTTCATTGTGTGGACCTGATGAGAATCCTAGACAACGAGAGTAGGCCGTATGAAATGAGGTCGTAACACTGTACGTGCACGAATAGTTATTGTATTCATGACATATATTGTACGGTATGTTATTTATTTACTATTAAGACACCGCATTATACGATTTTGAGACGATATCGTACGATTTTTAAGAGTTCGAGGGTAAACAGGTCTGCAGTAAAAAAGAAAATCTAGATAAAATAATTTAAAATTGAAAATGGTAAGTTTAAGGCGAATAGAAGCCAGAAGGTCACCGCACGTGTGAAGATCTCCGAGTATTCTAAGCATAATATATGAATTGTATCACAACGTCTTGTGTTCCATACGTTTTATCAAGTAAATTCAAGTACCACCGGCGGGCCGGATGGACTGGCGTCGCGGGTCGGATTCGGCCCGTGGGCCTTAACAGGAAGACCACTGGGTTTTAAAGGACGGCATGCAGGGTGTAGGAGTAGGACTGTCTGTTTGCCTATTGTTTAAAGGCCGGCATATATTATAGAAAATAAGAAGTTAGCTTTTTTTTTTTGTAACACTTGGACCCACAGGTTATTTTCTCAAAATACCCGGACCTGGTGGAAAAATCTGCGCCCCCCCCCCCCCCGGTTAATCCTAGTATTTAATATTTCCAATGAGAAGATATTTAAAATATGATTAATTACAATCTTAATTTTTGTTTAAACAGGTGTGACGCCATGTTGAATACTCTGCACATTCTATTGGCTGTCTTTTATTTTGGTGTGCCAAGCAAGGGAGCGACGATAACAGGTGGGTTCATTTAACTAGGAATTATAGTGACCGGGGCGTCTCATCCTTTCCTTCGCCACTGGCAAGGGATACTTGCATCTTTGTGGCGTGACTCAATTGGTTTGCTTCCATTTGGTACGCCGCAAAGGCATCCTAATCGAATACTGTAGTCAGAAGAGTATCTGGAAATTTGATCGAAAGAAATTTCGTCTACGGAAAATTGATCGACGGAAATTTGATCGAATGGAAATTTGGTCGAATCTTTTTTTTTAGTTTGCACGTTAAAATTTTGCGTCAAATTTAGTTGGTTAGGTCTGAGTGGAAGGAAGTGGTGATGCAGGCCAAAGCCCTAGATGGGCTGTAGCGCAAGAGGGATGGATGAAAAACTAGTAATTGTATTAAAACTAGGGCTTTGGCCTGCATCACCACTTCCTTCCACTCAGACCTAACCAATGCTTTTCTCTTCCATGCTTGGATCTCCAGATGCTGTAGATCTTTTTCCACATCATCCATCCATCTAAATCTAAGCCTAGATCTGCCTTTGAGTCGTTTTTCTCTGGAATTTTGGTGATGCACCCTCTTCACTCCTCTGTCATTTGGCATTCTAAGTGTCCTACCTGGCGTAGCTTTAATACTTTTAGCCCGTCCAAACAATGATGGTGACAATGAAGTTAATTTACAAAACATACATTCAAGAATAGCACTTTGTAAGAGCCCCAATTAGATCTTGATATCCAACCCCCCCCCCCCAAAGGTACCCCACCGCACATTTTTTTACGCCCATAAACTATATTAGTTGTCCTGCCCCCTTAAACACCACAGATTTATAACATCATATTTAGTTTGAGACTGTTTCCATGAAACATAGAAAATATGACGCACTTGTGATATTTTAAAATTAAAATCCTTTATTATACTTTATATTTAAAATATCAACTTCGCTTTTGTTTGTGGGTGGTGGGCTGACAAAATCTTATGACGGCTAATTGACCCACTTCCGCACTATCGAGCTGAAACTTGGCACAACACTTGTTGCCGATGACAACACATTTTTTCACATTTTCAGCCCCAAGCCCCCCCCCCCCCCCACCTAAAAAAACCCCATCCTTTTTCAAGGGGTGGATGAAGGAAATATGACGTCACTGATTTCATGAAATAAAAGTCCCGATAACTGCGCTAAATGAGATTCTTTTTTTAAAATACCCGGTATTGCAAGTGCGTTTGGTGTGTAATATTTGCTAATTATTCTGAAATAGTTTTTGAAATAAATCTGCGGGCGGTGTGTTAAAGTAGGTAGCTCATTTCATTATAATAATATTAATAATAGTGTTCAGGGGCGTTAAAAAAAGTTCGATTGCGAGCCTGGGGGGGGGGGGGGCGCGCGCACTAATGGGGATTCTTATAAAGTGCGTAGTTGCAGGCATGTTTTGTCCAATTTTCAGCCCCACCCCATTAGCTCAATTCTACATAGGATTTATACGAAAAACTTTGTTTTTAGGGGTTGTTTAATTAACCCTCTTAGGACGGAGCCTTTTCGGGGTGTATGTGCCAAAAAGACGGAGCACATTTTACGAGCTCGGCACTCGCATTGCAAAACAATTTATAAAAAATAAACTATTTCATTTACATATATAAAACTAGATATATTCTTGTAGGAAATTGAATGAACTAATACAATCTCTATGAATCAAACTGAAATATCAACATTTATGCAAATGAGCTACCCTGATTTGCATAATTTATGCGTGTATTTTTTTGTAAAAACCTAGAACAAACATGGCTCACTTGTATCAATTGTGTGAATTTTTTGATGGATGAAGTCTGAATAAGTCCTAACACTTATGTTTATGGGAAACAAGACCATGGAGGCCCTTCAGACACCCCTGGCCCATGGAGGCCCTTCAGACACCCCTGGCCCATGGAGGCCCTTCAGACACCCCTGGCCCATGGAGGCCCTTCAGACACCCCTGGCCCATGGAGGCCCTTCAGACACCCCTGGCCCATGGAGGCCCTTCAGACACCTCTGGCCCATGGAGGCCTTTCAGACACCCCTGGCCCATGGAGGCCCTTCAGACACCCTTGGCCCATGGAGGCCCTTCAGACACCTCTGGCCCATGGAGGCCCTTCAGACACCCCTGGCCCATGGAGGCCCTTCAGACACCTCTGGCCCATGGAGGCAATTCAGACACCCCTGGCCCATGGAGGCCCTTCAGACACCTCTGGCCCATGGAGGCCCTTCAGACACCTCTGGCACATGGAGGCCTTTCAGACACCTCTGGCCCATGGAGGCTCTTCAGACACCCCTGGCCCATGGAGGCCCTTCAGACACCTCTGGCCCATGGAGGCCCTTCAGACACCTCTGGCCCATGGAGGCCCTTCAGACACCTCTGGCCCATGGAGGCCCTTCAGACACCTCTGGCCCATGGAGGCCTTTCAGACACCTCTGGCCCATGTAGGCCCTTCAGACACCTCTGGCCCATGGAGGCCCTTCAGACACCTCTGGCCCATGGAGGCCCTTCAGACACCTCTGGCCCATGGAGGCCCTTCAGATACCTCTGGCCCATGGAGGTCCTTCAGACACCTCTGGCCCATGGAGGCCCTTCAGACAACTCTGGCCCATGGAGGCCCTTCAGACACCTCTGGCCCATGGATGCCCTTCAGACACCTCTGGCCCATGGAGGCCCTTCTGACACCCCTGGCCCATGGAGGCCCTTCAGACACCCCTGGCCCATGGAGGCCCTTCAGACACCCCTGGCCCATGGAGGCCCTTCAGACACCTCTGGCCCATGGAGGCCCTTCAGACACCCCTGGCCCATGGAGGCCCTTAAGACACCCCTGGCCCATGGAGGCCCTTCAGACACCCCTGGCCCATGGAGGCCCTTCAGACACCCCTGGCCCATGGAGGCCCTTCAGACACCCCTGGCCCATGGAGGTCCTTCAGACACCCCTGGCCCATGGAGGTCCTTCAGACACCCCTGGCCCATGGAGGCCCTTCAGACACCCCTGGCCCATGGAGGCCCTTCAGACACCTCTGGCCAATGGAGGCCCTTCAGACACCTCTGGCCCATGGAGGCCCTTCAGACACCCCTGGCCCATGGAGGCCCTTCAGACACCCCTGGCCCATGGAGGCCCTTCATACACCCCTGGCCCATGGAGGCCCTTCAGACACCTCTGGCCCATGGAGGCCTTTCAGACACCCCTGGCCCATGGAGGCCCTTCAGACACCCCTGGCCCATGGAGGCCCTTCAGACACCTCTGGCCCATGGAGGCCTTTCAGACACCCCTGGCCCATGGAAGCCCTTCAGACACCCCTGGCCCATGGAGGCCCTTCAGACACCCCTGGCCCATGGAGGCCCTTCAGACACCCCTGGCCCATGGAGGCCCTTCAGACACCTCTGGCCCATGGAGGCCCTTCAGACACCTCTGGCCCATGGAGGCCTTTCAGACACCTCTGGCCCATGGAGGCCTTTCAGACACCTCTGGCCCATGGAGGCCCTTCAGACACCCCTGGCCCATGGAGGCCCTTCAGACACCTCTGGCCCATGGAGGCCTTTCAGACACCTCTGGCCCATGGAGGCCCTTCAGACACCTCTGGCCCATGGAGGCCCTTCAGACACCTCTGGCCCATGGAGGCCTTTCAGACACCTCTGGCCCATGGAGGCCCTTCAGACACCTCTGGCCCATGGAGGCCCTTCAGACACCTCTGGCCCATGGAGGCCCTTCAGACACCTCTGGTCCATGGAGGCCCTTCAGACACCTCTGGCCCATGGAGGCCCTTCAGACACCTCTGGCCCATGGAGGCCCTTCAGACACCTCTGGCCCATGGAGGTCCTTCAGACACCTCTGGCCCATGGAGGCCCTTCAGACAACTCTGGCCCATGGAGGCCCTTCAGACACCTCTGGCCCATGGAGGCCCTTCAGACACCTCTGGCCCATGGAGGCCCTTCCGACACCCCTGGCCCATGGAGGCCCTTCAGACACCCCTGGCCCATGGAGGCCCTTCAGACACCTCTGGCCCATGGAGGCCCTTCAGACACCCCTGACCCATGGAGGCCCTTCAGACACCCCTGGCCCATGGAGGCCCTTCAGACACCTCTGGCCCATGGAGGCCCTTCAGACACCCCTGGCCCATGGAGGCCCTTCAGACACCCCTGGCCCATGGAGGCCCTTCAGACACCTCTGGCCCATGGAGGCCCTTCAGACACCTCTGGCCCATGGAGGCCCTTCAGACACCTCTGGCCCAAGGAGGCCTTTCAGACACCTCTGGCCCATGGAGGCCCTTCAGACACCCCTGGCCTATGGAGGCCCTTCAGACACCCCTGGCCCATGGAGGCCTTTCAGACACCTCTGGCCCATGGTTCTACTCCTTTTCCAGTCCTCCCCCCTATTTTTCAGTTGTTCCAGACATTCACTGTAACAGCCCCACCCCCCTCCATTTATGTCCTAGGGACCTTTTCTTAAGCTGGATGTTACTAAGAAAGTTGTCTGCATATCTATTGGTCTCTCTCATAAATATTTGAGTGATATTTAGTGTAAAAATAGCATAAAGTACTCAAATGGGGTGCTTTGCCTTATTTATAGGACCTATTGTCTAAAAATTCAGAGGGGTCACCTCTGTCCAGTTGAGGACCCCTAATACTAAACCAAGAGTTCACAACATTAGCATTACCCTTAATTTGAAAGTCTTCATTAATTTCCTGATTGTTTTCATCAGTTTCAGATTCACTGCTAGGATATCAAAATTACTAAGCATAGTTTGATCAGAGTCACTGTCAGACATGTTCGAATTTCACGATGTAACTACACACACAAAAAAAAATTCCTGCACACAAATAAATTTAGTTCACCATCAAAGTACACCGCCATTACAATGCCGGGATGTGCAGGAATACGTAAGAATAAATTTGATTGGCTGGTACAACGCCAAGCCAGCCATTCACGAGGCTCGATTTATCGGGCCGATGGCTCGGACTTTTGTCTTTCTCGCTAGTGCACCTTGGGCCGATCGGCCCTTACGTTCTAAGAGGGTTAAGGATCCCATTTAGCGCATTAGTCTGGAATTTGATTTTGCGCGCTGTTTAACTCACCTTTACATTTACACATTCTGTCATACACACGTTTGTCCTGAAGCTCGTCAAACACACAATGTCCACCCACTCTTTTTGTAATGTCAATGTCATGCTCAACAGGTCCGGATAATCCATTTACAACGGTAGATCTATCTGGGAATGTTCATCAGAAAATCACAACTCCTTCCGCATTGTCTCAGCCAAAAGGCCAGAAAGCGGTAGAAAAGGAATCCCCGTTACTCGCAGCCCTGGTGCCATCACGCAGCGACACCGGAACAGCAACGGTCCCCACCGTGTCTAACCATGACCTAAATTTGACGGAACATCTTATGAGTCAAGTCCTAATTCAAACGATGTTTCCGTCTCCACGACCCTTGAAAGAGGAGCAGGCCGAAAAGGACAAGGTCACGGTTAGTTCGGGTGATAGCGTCCTTACCGACGTTAAACGGGATAACGAAGACCTGGGCTCAGGTCAAGGACGAAATGATCGCGGCGGTGATACACAATCAGGTGGTGACCGTCTTAACAAGAAACCCGGTCGTGATCAAAATGGTGAGGCGGAAGAAAATGATTACGCGGCAGAGATTGGGAACGATATAAATAGCTTGAGCCTGACGCAAATGAAATTACTTCTGGAAGAGCTAGGCCAGCAGCAGCAAGTGAAACCCGAGGAGCAGGGCTCACTGGGTGTGGGTATGATGTGTTGTTTGGTGGGCTGAGCGACCATTTAAAAAAAAACCTGTACTTAATCTGAAACCAACTTATTTCAACAAAATTATAAAATCTTTCCAATTCTGTAACGGATGTGGAATTGATCGGCTGTTATTTTGTATGTTTCTCCTTGTCCTGTACACAAAAGGCCACAGCCAGAACTGTTATTCAAAACAAACTTTTCGTGTTTTTTTTTTTTTTTTTAAATGAATCCCCCCCCCCCTCCCACAAAATGTCCTGTTAATCGTCAACGGGTCTATGCAAATCTATGTTTAATTGCACACACCAGAGGTGACTAGAAAGAATGGTAAAAGTGCACACACACCAGAGGTGACTAGAAAGAATGGTAAAAGTGCACACACACCAGAGGTGACTAGAAAGAATGGTAAAAGTGCACACACACCAGAGGTGACTAGAAAGAATGGTAACAACAGTATTTTATTCATGACCAATGATAAAAATATCAATAGTATTATAAGTCAAATGCTTGTCTACAATTTAAAATGTCATAATGCATTCAAACAATTTCAATTATACACTCCATCAGATTGTCAATCCCAAAAATCATAGAAGCAAATTATCTTAGAAATAGTATGTACAGTTAGTTCATATATATATATATGTGTGTGTAAATAAATATAGATATAACTGTTTCTATGTATATAGCTATACATTACAAAGATTTTGTTACTGTACTTAAAATTATGAAAATTCATTTACCAATATGTAAAGTGTTATTGTGTATGTAGGAAAAATAAAATATTGTTTCCAAGTCTAAGCCTTAAAATTCTAGTTTTAACATTATATTCAGTTGATGTCCATTCCAAATTCTCAGTAGATGTCTTCAAGACATGTACTGGATAGGTTATGTACTGGATAGGTTATGTACTGGATAGGTTATGTACTGGATAGGTTATGTACTGGATAGGTTATGTACTGGATAGGTTATGTACTGGATAGGACATGACCAACAGCAGGCATAAGAAATTTGCAAAGATACAAGGCCTGTTAGAACAATCTGACTGAATTCTGTCACAAAGCTAGTTCACGGTACAAGTATATTTCATCTACCAAGCTCCTCTCAATGTTAGAACAACCTGACTCGAGTTGTAGTGCTACAACATTGGCTTTGAGGGCCTAGCAACTCTGTACTTTTCTACATAATTGTTTATCTAATATAAGCTTTGCAATACATAGTCTTACTTTTAGAATACATAATAAATCTATGCAAAGACAGACTTTTGTAATGACAGACATAGAATTAAAAATGTGTGTGAAATTTGTAAAAAAAAAAAAAATTCTTTAAATAATACATTGTGGCTGATCTAGAAAAATGTCAAGGGGCAGCAAAAATGAGGTGACTAAAAAAAACCACTTCTTAATATATTTTTTAATCAATGTGCCCATTTCCCCTTAAATTCACAACTGACAAACCTTATACAATAAGAATGAAAAAGTAAGTTACTTCGATTTTTAAAATCTCAAACTACAGGTAAAACTTAAAAACTTTTAAAAAAACTTCAAACCTAGCTATTTCATCCAAGTTTATGATGTGCCCAAACAAAATTGTCATGGCACTAGTTTTCAATCTCACAGTAGTAGATCCTCCATTGATTGTCAACTCAAAATTAAGATCTATCTTGTTTACAGAGTTAAAGATTCCTCCCTAAATCAGTTGTAAAAAAAAAAACTCACATAAAAAAGGGAATGTATTGTTAGTTGTAGGTGAACCGTTGTGGATTAAGGAAGGTCAATATATAATTGAGGAACAGCAAATTTCCCAATAATTTATTTGATCAGCTAATCAACATTCACTAAAGTTAATGATATAGGTTATATTTGAAGAAAAAACGTCATCAGTCGAAAACCAGCTGATTATGTAGTTCCTTTCCTTTGTTATTTTTGTATAGATCAATTATTGTAAATTTTACCCATAAAAAAATAAGAGAAAATAAAAAAATTATCTCCCATTCCCAGTTGAGTACTGAAGATAAATATATATATATCTATTTCAAACAAGACCATAACAGAGTGAACTACCATTCCTGAGACAGCACACTGAAAACTTAAGAAACACTTATAACATTTAATAACAGCAATGCAAAGTTTGAGCCAAAACAATGGTGAGAAAACAGAATGGCCAACATAGCTGTATAATTAAATTCAACAAATACATGGCAAACTTTAAGCACTCATGTTAGTTATTTTCTTGGTAAATAAAATAATACAAAAAGTTTCACCTTTATTGAGCCAGTTTCTCCTACACGGCTTGAAAAATTTTTATAACCGTGGTTTGGTCTCATGTCAAACATCTCTATTATAATTTTTTTTTTTTTTGCTGGTTTGCTGCATGCCTCAGTAAATCCTAACAGTCCTTAATTCCATTCAATTGTATATTATAATTATTATTGTTAAATTAAAAAACATGGTAATGGTACTTGTCCCAAATTTCTAGTAATAATTTCAACTTACTTTTCAATAGGGATTGAGAAACGCAACTCATTTGAAATCATATTAAATCTGTCTCACACAGATAGGAAAAGGCTCATGAGAATTATCATTTTTGGCACTGTGTGTGTGTTGTTTCCATTTAGTGGTTTTGAAATGATAAATGTAAAATAAAATAATGTTCAATTAAAAAACTTTATACCTGCAACAATTATAAAAAAAATAATATGTATATTGTTATTAATGAACATTTCTGTGTCAAATCAAGGAAACTGAACAACAAAGCATACAGATCCTTTTTGACCCATTGTGTGTATTATCCAGTTTTCATTAAATGAAGTAATGTCTTTCTGAACAAACTATTTATTTGGTTGAACAAAGGTGAGGTTTTTATACCCACTGCATTTTGACAGCCTTTTTTTAAAGGCCCACCCCAAAAATTTTGCAGATGCACCAAGTTGTCATTGTGTAACCTGAAACTGCCTATGCATAGAGACACACACAAATTTGAACCCTCAACGGCAATGAAGACAGGCAGGAAAGGAACAAGTGGAAAGAGGAGAACCAGACAATAAAGAGATTCTTATTTCAATTGTCCATGACAGGTTTACACTAAGTCCTTCATAGTAATATAAACTAGGAGCATTTTACTGAGGCATTTTAACATCCTGTTGCAATCATTGGAAGATAAATTCACCAACAAAACAAACTATCTTTCTTGCAAAGCAGCACTTGTTCCATTTCAATAGAAAGAGTTACTGTAATTTGTAATATGAAAGTATCTACAAGCATTTTTTATGTATCTGAAGCCAGATATTTTGAGCCCATTTCATGGTCTGCCCAAACATCACTTTTATCTGATTATTTGGTAATTTCTAGGAATTGTTATTCCGTATTATAAATTTACCACATACACCAGACACAAAAAAAGGCTCAATGGCTTCCATCTCAGATGCCTGCGACGCATCCTTGACATCAAATGGCAGGAAAAAGTCCCCAACACGGATGTCCTGTCTCAAACAAATATGTGCAGCGTCCCAACCATTTTAACCCAAAGACGCCTCCGCTGGCTTGGGCACGTCAAGCGAATGCAACCTGGTCGCATACCTAAGGACGTGCTGTACAGCGAGTTGGCGACAGGGTCAAGGTCAGTTGGACGGCCTCGTCTCAGATACATAGACATATGCAAAAGAGACATGAAGGCGGCCAACATCAACATCTCACATTGGGAGGACCTGGCGGAGGATCGATCCACATGGCGGGGCATCGTCAAGAAAGGATCACTACTTGCCGAGGAGCTTTACAGGGCGGAAGCAGCTGTAAAGAGAGCGCAGAGAAAGACCAGAAAACACTGCTCCACCGTACCACATTCGTGTGTGGGACATGCAAAAGAGACTGCCACTCGAGGATCGGTCTCACTAGCCACACAAAGAGCTGCAACCAGAGAAGATAAATCTATCGTCTCTTGTAGACGGAAAGATGCCATAAATACATATTATAAATTTAACAGACAGAAATTAATTACAAAAACTATTTACATTAATAATAAATTGAGTTAGTTTCTATCAAATGTGAGAGCGGGTTGTAGGGCACTAACATCTTTGCACGTACACTTTTATATAGTATAATTTTTAATCATAAATGGATTGATGCAAGAAAGTATAAAGAAATGCCTTCACAGAAACATTTCCACCAACATATGCATTGAGCATATTTTGAAAACAACAAAAAGATATTGGTGGACAAGTTAAAGTTATGGTTAAAAATATTCCCTGATACACATTTTGTCTCTACACACTTCACTGCCACATTTCTACTTGTATCTTTTATTACACTTGTTAGAAAAATCTAAAAGCTGAAATTCAACAGCTTCATGCCATCCATACAATTCATTAGTATCTCATCAATCTTTCACTGTAGTTAGAACGGAAATTACAGCCATTTTCTCATACAGACAATATACAAAAAACTGACACCCATACAGATATATTACACATCCACTAACTGATCAGGGTAGCGCAACTTGTAATCTGCTAGTGTTTTCTTGATGGTTTCACTAGAGTATTTGCACTTTAGAGATTTGCAAGCACAAGTAAAATGCTTCCACTTAATCATCCAGAATTTTTCACCATAGTCAAACCTGAGGAATAGAAATTGTAATATCCAGCAATGAAATACCACAAAAATAAGGTTCTCAAAATATGTTTTAAATAACTAGATGAGGTATTTCCCCCATGTCCTCAACTGATGCCCCTTCTGAGTGTGAACTTAAGCCAATGTAGTATATGGAATTCCTGTCTATACTAAAGCAACTTGACTCATTCAGCATGATGAGAATACATAAAATGATTCATGTTCTGAGATAAAGAATGCGTGAAGAAAAGATTTAAACAAAAAATGAAATGCTTAAAGTAATAAATAGTGTACATTTGAGATGGATCCACTATTATTCAAAGACCAAAAATGTGGGCAGCAATCAATACACATACAAAATTTAACAAAAATTCAAACAGACATGATTACAGAGGAATTTGAGTTCTTACTTTGTGTAACTACTCAAGTTTTATGAAAAACCAAATGATGCTTGTTTGCTAATCATAATTTTGAAATCAAGTAGACAGTATATAGTACTTCAGTGGTGAAACACTAGCTTCCTGGACTATTTCGTCATGATCTTCTTTTTAAAACTTATTTTCCTAACTGAAGTAGAATACTATAGAACAGTGGACATGTTGACAATATCTTAGAGTCAGGACCATTGCCATTTTAAATTACAAAAGTATGCAGATGAAATCTGAAAATCCACCCAGCAGTAAGATTATTTTTTTGGTTTTGCTGATAGGTAAGTTTAAAATATTTCCCATAAATACTGTATGGTGTTAACATATTTAACATACACAAATTCAGTAGTGGTTTTAAAAAAAACTAACTAATTTAAAAGTTTTCAAATCTAATATTTTCTAAGAAAGAATATGAAAACACTGAAATAGTTTGATAGATGTACTCACCCTAATTCCTCATACGCTTTGATCTCCTTAGATGAAAAAAGACATATCCTTGGGAAACGCAGGTCTTGATGCTCAACAAATACTTTCACCGGGATCAAGTTTGGTTCACACAAGTGGTTTATGAAACGACTTATGTTACCATACTTGCGAGCATCAATGCAATATGTGTCTCCGTCCTAGTAAAAGCAATAATTAATTATACCATAAAATTTATTCAGTTTTCTATTTACATGGTAACACCAAACACACAAAAAGGATTTTTAATGTATTTTTTTTAATTAAAATTTTTAAACTAATTTATTTAGTAAACAAATTATTACATTTATTTTTAAAATTACAAAAATGTTAAAAACATTATATTCCTTAATATTTGTTTAGGACAAAAGATAATTTACAAGTATAGAAATAAAATGCATTGATACATTTAACGACTTTGCAATTTATGTAACTACACACCTTATTGTCTAGATCAAACAAATATGAATCATCCTCTCTTCGATCAGCTTCAGAGTCAGAAATCAATTCACCAATATATCTGGAAATGTTTAGAAATTAATGGCTATTAAATTTTAACAAATAAAAAAAAAAGACATAATTTTAACGCAGCAAAATGTAACAATTAAATTATTGTTTTTCAGAAGTGATTTTAAAAATGTATTTATAAACAAGTTCTAATTCTAAACTTCTCTGCAAAACTTACTCGCAAACAAATGTCCCCTTTGGGATATCCATCAATGTCCTTACACCCCAACCTCTTCCATTTGTTCTAAACATTTGCAATCGACATCTGTAAACAGAAAGAATATTAAATTAAGTATCCAGGGAAAACATAATGCAGCTTTAACATTTAAGAATTCATCACTAGTTTCAATAAAAAAAATTCTAACATGGGATTTTATGTTCTGATGCATGCGAAGAAAAAAAATTTCTGTGAGAAGTTCAGTCAGTCAAGTGAGAAAAACAGAAAAAAAACCAACAATATCCATAAGAACTATAAGGTTAGAAATGATTAAAGAAAACCACTTACGTAATCCCATTCTGTACAACTCTGTTATTACAATTGACCCAACAACGACATGCTCTATTGCATTCAAATAAAAGGGGTGGCTCTAGTAAATTCACTTCTTCTAACAAGCGTCCCATCTGTAACAATGGATAAGACAAAACATTATGGTATCTCACAGTAAAAACTAATGAATTATAAAAAATTATTTTAATAAAAAAAACATAAGAAAAACCTACAACAAAAAGTATTTGTACACTGCAATTGAGCTGCTTTTGGAAAGTGCTGCCATTTTACTTTAAAAGATAAGTCTTCACAAGTCCCACTGCAAAGAGCACTAGCGGCAAATTTAAAAAAAGACAGCATAAATTCATAAAAAACAAAAAATAATTACCTTATCATACCAACACTTGATGCTGCTGCGGCCACATACACAGTACATGGAAGAACAATCATCTTTGCATCTACAGCTCTGTAAAGAAATGAAATCAGATGTATCTCGGTGTCAAATTAGGCATTAAAAAAATGTGACCGTGAAAACAGTTCTTAAGAAATTTATAAATGTGTAATTAAAAAAAAAAAGCCTGGTAATTTCAAGTAAAAAATATTTAAGATAAATTACACACCAGTGTGAACATTTTTACACACATTTCTTTATTACCTACCTGCAAACTGGTGATAACATAATTTATATTCAGAGGACTGGTTTCAACATTCTCTATAACATAGAGATAATCAGTTGGGCACAGCTCATTGTCCTCAGAGTTGACACAAGCTATTGGATTTTTCTCCCTGCCCATTGTAATATCTCTGAAAAAATGTGAAGACATGTTCTTTTATGAAATAAAGGGTACTGGCTATGTATTCATAATGAGTTCAGCATTTTAGACAGGGAAAAGTTTCCACTTCTTAAACATTCTATAAAAGATTTAACAGGTTAAAAAAAAAATGACAATCTGTAAAGAAAGAAAATTTTGAAATGCTGGCTTAAAAAGCACATGAAAATACCTCTGATTAATTGCAAAGACAGTCTAGGACAGAATGCCCAATATTTATGAAAGAGGTTTTTACTAACCTTTCAACAAGCCTTTCAGGCTGTATCAGTTTTCGTGCAGCAAAACTTCTCAACTGTTGATTGACTTTCAGAGCCATCCACACCTGCCCAGTCTTGTTTACACAGCACTGAAATTAAATTGGAGGCTTGATAATTTTAACATAGAACCAACTTACACTTACTGATTCAGAATTCAATAGCTTAGATATTTAGAAAAATATCAATATTCATTAGGATTTGCATTCTATGTAATTTTATTAAAAATATATAGTTACATCAACAGGTGTTTCATCCTTGTTGTTTCTTGTGTCAACATCAGCTCCTCTTGCCAGCAAAAGACTGAAAATATTTTAAACAATTTAAAAAATTGAATTAATATGGGAGATTATTTTTTAAATTAGATCTAATCAACTTTGTAAAGGGCTTTTTTTTTTAAAACAGGAAGAGTAAAAAACATTCAAAGGTGTGTTGTGGTGTAAGGTCGACTACTAAAAAATTCAAAAAAATTAAAACTATTGAAGGTACAAGTGTCAAATTTTCACTGAAGCTAGATGAATAGTCATTCTACCATAATAACAAATAAAATAACCATTAAAAAGTAATACATAATAGTTTGCTCACATTGGGGAGAAAAAAAAAAGAAAAATGTGATTCTGGAAATTGGCATGTCAAACAAAAAAATTAGATAGAATGTTTTAAGCTCAAATTTATTATACTTTTTTAACCTTATAGAAATATGGATTAGCTAAGGCGCCAGCTAAGAAAAATATAATTTATTCAATACTTTTTGTATCACAGCATGCCGAAGTATCTTAATTTTGACATTTTAAAATCAAATTTTGATGGATTATAAAATTTGTACTTATTAATATATTACAATATCCTTAGTTGCTGACATGTACAATTATATAATATAGCATCATGCAAAATTTCAAACAAATTGGTTGACATTTAAAAAAGTTATCATTTTTTATGTGAACTAAACATCAAAATTTTGAGAATGAACATGCATTAACTTTGTTCAAAATTGTAATAAATTCTCTCATTTTAATGACCCCCTGAAAGATAAGGATATTGTTTAACTTCAATTTTTTACTCTTCTAACTCTAATTTAAGCCTTCTTCTGGTTCTTCTAGCTTCTAAGGACTCAGTCATTTGTTTTTGTGCTTAGCACCCATCGTAATAAAATAATTGAAAGTAAACTGACAAAAGAAAGCTGGAAAATCTTAGAGCAGTCTCCAATACTTTTGACCCATCATTAAAAAGAAGGGTTGCTAACGCAACACAAATGTTGACAGCTCTTAAACTTGTATATTTGTTCTGAGGGCACACTTTCAATATAATACTATTCAACGATTCGTTCGCATTTTGGGTATAACCATCTAGACATTTAATAAAAATACTTGGAATGGGAAAGGTCTAAAAAAATTGGCCTAATTAAATTTATTTCTACTCTTCTACTGATTCTGGTTCTTCTAGCTTCTAAGGACTCAGTCATTTGTTTTTGTGCTTAGCACCCATCGTAATAAAATAATTGAAAGTAAACTGACAAAAGAAAGCTGGAAAATCTTAGAGCAGTCTCCAATACTTTTGACCCATCATTAAAAAGAAGGGTTGCTAACGCAACACAAATGTTGACAGCTCTTAAACTTGTATATTTGTTCTGAGGGCACACTTTCAATATAATACTATTCAACGATTCGTTCGCATTTTGGGTATAACCATCTAGACATTTAATAAAAATACTTGGAATGGGAAAGGTCTAAAAAAATTGGCCTAATTAAATTTATTTCTACTCTTCTACTGATTCTGGTTCTTCTAGCTTCTAAGGACTCAGTCATTTGTTTTTGTGCTTAGCACCCATCGTAATAAAATAATTGAAAGTAAACTGACAAAAGAAAGCTGGAAAATCTTAGAGCAGTCTCCAATACTTTTGACCCATCATTAAAAAGAAGGGTTGCTAACGCAACACAAATGTTGACAGCTCTTAAACTTGTATATTTGTTCTGAGGGCACACTTTCAATATAATACTATTCAACGATTCGTTCGCATTTTGGGTATAACCATCTAGACATTTAATAAAAATACTTGGAATGGGAAAGGTCTAAAAAAATTGGCCTAATTAAATTTATTTCTACTCTTCTACTGATTCTTTTACTTTACTTTTACTGTTACTTTAAAATTAATGAAATGTTTTTCAATTTCTTAATCTTCACTTTGATCTAAAATGAGAATCATATGCTCCATAGATGTCTTTCAAATTAATTTCTGACCTGTTCTGGGTGGGCATGGCATTTGTTTTTTCAAGACCATTACCCTTGGGTATTTACTATTTTAATTTTAGTCAAGCCTAATTCATCTTAAACTCCATTCAATGGAATGAGATTGCTTTAATTATTTATTTCCATTTAAAATATTCTCATTGGATCCAATATTAGGCTTAGTACATCTATTTTCATGAAACGTTCGTCTCTTTGAACATTTGTTATCACTTGGCGTTGTAAAAACAAATTATAAACAAATATTAAGATAATTTTAATAATCACAAAAATGTTTTGTTTATTTCTATGGAAGCCGCCATATTCAAAAGGACTGATCATTGTATTAAACAAGTATTGGGGAGGTTGTTTTAAAATAATAATTCAGAAAAAACGAAATGTTTTTTTTTTGTTGGGTAAATTCTGATACACCGCCTTCTAACAAAAAAATCATATCTCAAGAAACATTGAACCTAAATTAAAAATAATTACACATAATTGAATACACTTAAATTTGATTTAATGGTTATTGCTAAATCGAAAATTAGCTTTTTTTCATTTTTCTCCGTGTACCTCCCCCCCTTAAGCTGGTGATTTCTTTATCAACTTAACTTTTCTATGCATCAAAAACATTATTGAAGCTTCATTTGACCCTTTTATTTTCTTCTTATAATAATTGATGGACTGCATTCAAGTTGTGTAAATGAAATATAAGAACAAGGTATCCGAAACTTAAAAACGTCCAAATCTTTTGTCCTGTCTATGCATCCAAGTTTAGCATACATTGTTCTTATATTTTCTTTTCTTCTTTAAGCGTTACTGGTTGTAACCCACCTTTAACTAATAATTAGAAAGAAGGGGGGAGTTTTATACTCATGAAATTATCTTTTTATTTAGATTAAATGAAGAAAAATAAAATCTCACTTTATAAAAAGAATTTTACGAGCTGTAAAATAATGCAAGCAATATAGAAAACATATTTAATAAATCTTAAAAGGATACTTACACAACAATATCATAGTGATCCTGTCTTGCCGCAATGTGTCTGTAAAAATAAGTGTATAAATATACTAAACAATAAGAGCAATAAACACATTTTTATAATGGAGTAAAATCAAACAAAACATCAAATCTATAAAGTCAATTGTGATATATTTATTGCAAACATTCAATATCTTTTATCTTTGATTATTTAGTATTAAATAAAAGTAAGCTATACAAGCAAAAAAGGAATAGGCTAGTACTCACAGTGGTCTGTCCCCATGTTCGTTGATAGCATCAATTTCAGAACCAAGATCAATGAACATCTCAGCAATTTCTAAACTGCCAGAAAATGCCGCCCAATGCAATCCTGTATTCTCTTCCTGCATTTCAAAACAAATAAGAAAGATAAAGTTAAAAAAAAATGACTTTGTTTTCTCCTTAGTCTACCCAATTACAACAACATATTAAGCAATCTAAGCCAATTTAAGGAAACATTCATTACTTCTATGTGATGACAAAATGTTATCTCTTATACATTAAAAGTTCAGACAAAAAATCCTTTTCAATAATGTAGCATTAATTGCATAACTAATTTTTACAAAATACTCCAAAACATTGGAATTTAAGACCGCATGATGTTTCTGTCAGAAAGATAACTTTTAAATAAATCATTTGTGAAACTAAGGAGACTTACGTTGTCTTTTTTGTTTGGATCACCACCATGCTTTATCAGGTATCTTACAACATCAGCTAACTGCGATTCTGTGGCCCAAATTATAGGTGTCCATCCACCATCATCCTGGATATTATACATAAGAAAATAAATGTTAATTTATTAACAAATGACAAAAATTAAAACATGTTTAGATATTTGTTTAGATCAAAATGAGATAAAAGTGAGCAACTTTTGTCTTTTATGGTAAGTAAATAAATTTAAAAAAACAGCTCTTCTTCTTCTTCTTATTCTATATATTAAGGGCCCACGATCAATTTATTGATCATTATGGCTCCTATGAATGTAGATGGGATTTGCAATGTCTCTGTGCCTGGTGTTGATGAGGATATTGAACTGGTTACAAGAGTAACTGTTTGAGGGTATCATGCACTAGGGGTTGGAAGGCCTGAGGCAATAGACGCAAATGAGTCAAGTGTTGTCGCCTCAACTGTTCCTTTTGGAAGCTTGTTCCAGTCCCTGATTGTCTTTGGTAGGAATGAGCAGTTCCTATACTGGCTTCTCGCTGGTATGAGCCGGAACTGCCTGTCATGGCCTCGTCGCTGTCTATGGGGGAGAGGGACGAGTTTCTGTTTAATGCCAGAGCAGTGGACTAGCTCTCATGTTGTGTCCTTGTTAAGTTGGTGCTAACCTGAATATTAACATCCAGCTGTCCAGTTTCCAAAAGATGCTGTATAATATCAATGTAGCCAGCCTTTGCTGCATAGTGAAGACTTGTCATGCCATCCTCACCCTACAGAAATAATGCAATAATTTAATTATAATTTAAACATTATACTTAAAAAGATTTCTCCGTTCCAACCATTGTGTTGTGACCACGTGGACAACTGATTTGCATCCCAAGTCAATATTAGCCGAATCAATGGGCTGACCAATCTATTATTCCACCTGGCTATATGCCCACTGTCAAGGGTATGAAATCAATGTAGTTATGTTTGTTAGTAAATCATGTTGAGTTAGAGAGTATAGGTGTAGCGTTGTATATTGTGCGTGAATGTTATGACGTATTTTGGTAGGGGAAGTGACGCATTAGTTTAGTGTTGTGTGAGGAGTGGAATGTAGATGGCGGTTGGACAAAAGGATGTTGAATAGTTATGTTGTAGAACCTTAGGGAAGAGAGCTGTGTGCCTTGTGTTTCCTGATAATTAAAGTTATAGTTATGAAAAGGACTTGAGTTGTTACTAATGACTGAATTAGTTGAAGAACTTGATTGAATGATCCAATCCTGAGGACATAGAAGTTGACACCCACTCTCACCAGATTTAAACCAGCTGATAACGAGGCAGACATATTTATTTTACCATAGTGAAACTTAATATCAACTAAAAAACAGAATGGTTATTTCGTTCCTTAATAATGGGTCAACCTGGCCTTATGTGATATTTAATATTCTTTTATTTTAAGTGTTATGAAGTTGCATTATGAGTCAGGTAGAAATAATATATATTTTATACACAGCAATCTACTTCCACCTTTCCTTTCTGCAAAATACATTTATTAATGTCATGACACAACATTGCACTTTTAAGCAGCATTGGCTTTTATTTACAGTTATCCTGTAATAAAAATAACATCTAACGAACCTTCTCAATGTAAAAAAAATACATCTATTATTACACTAACTTCGATTCATAGTTACAATTTGATCAATTCACAGTAACATATTTTTTTTAATACAGTAAAATATTTTGTACCAACCCGATCTTCCACCTTAGCTCCAGACTTGATTAAAAATTGAACCACACTCAGGTTGCCATTTTCTGCAGCACACATCATAGGCGTACGAAGTGTTTTGTCTTGAGCGTGTATTTCAGCCCCAAACTGTATAAAAATGTAAAAATAAATCAACAACGAATCCTTAAACTTAACACAATAACTACTGGTGACTTCTAACTCCAGCAACAGAATGGACCCAACCTTTAAATAAATTAAATAAAGCCCACTTAATGAAATTTCAATAATATTAATCATATATATTAAAATAAAAGTTAATGAACTGAAACCAAATGGGCTGGAAAAGTGAATGCTTTTATATTCAGTGCAAAAAAGATATTTGCAAGCATTGCAAGTAGATTTACCTGCTCTAGAATAAAAACAGTTCCAAGGCTTCCTGAAATGGCTGCTGCGTGCATGGCCGTCTGGCCATCATTATCTTCATAACGTTTATTGGGATCAACACCATCCACTTTAGAAAGGAAATCATTGTAATGTAAATGGACTAGGATAAAAAAATGTTGGTAAATAAAAATTTAGTTAGGTTTTAATTAAATTACAAAATACAAATAAAACAACCAGAAAAACAAAAACCACATGAATTAACAGCCCACTCTTTGAATTAAAATAAGAAAAAAAAGTGAGTGCAAAAGTCCCCTACAACCATGCAGTCAATAAAATATAGTTAACATAAAGGTACAAAAAATTCTTATAAATTGCTTACACATAGTAATAGTAATTTTAAAAAATGGTAAAAATGATTTTGACTAATATATAAGAATGTAATAGGCTCTTACAGAGTAAATAAAACACTTTCTCCAAGTCGCCTTCCATAGCTGGTGTATATAGATCTTTTGGTAAAGTTCTATATTTTTTTGGTCTGATTGCAAAAAAAAGACGGGGGAGAAAGTAACACTTAATTGGTATGAAACACCTTATACGTAATAATAAAAATAAGCCAAGGCTTTTAACGAACTAGACAATTAACAAAATATGCCATTTCATTTACGTAGATAACATATAAAATGACCCCTTTAATGAGCTCTTAGGTCTACATAAAGTGATTTTAAATAAATATCTGTATACAACAAATCATAGATATATCTATACTTTATAATTAGCCTTACAACTTAAATCTATCATGGTAATACTCATTTTTTTAATTGATGAGTAAACCATTTATAAACTTATTCCCACTGGCTGCCCACTTAATTTTTATGGAAGTAAATCCAATTTTAAATTGAACTATTAAACTGATCTAGACGGGAAAGAACATTATTGCTTTGTTGGCCATGGAAATAAAAAGAGTTATAAAAACACTAGGGGGTGGGGTGCGGCAGGAGTGAGTTAATAAAAGCAATACCTGTCTTCCCCTGTACATCTACAAAGTTTTGTGAGTGATTGATGATCAGGTCCTAACGATAATGCACCTAAGAAAAAGAGAGGGTCAAATTTTGAAAGCATAAAATCATATCTATTAATTTAAAGTGTCACTAAAACAAGCAGGTAAAATATAATTTAACACTTACCAAAATTTATGGTTTTATTATTAGAGAGAGCGATTTTCATTTCTGCTGGCTGTTCATTGGTTGATCTACTTTTCACAAAATTCTTGGAACTTATACGAGCAGTCTTTCGGCTAACAGAAAAAAAAAAAAAAAAAGGGTTTCAAAACTAATTTTAAAAACTGACTCTTAAAATAAATTCACAAGTACATATTACTATTTCACTGACAAAAATATTAGGGATATTAGTTCAATAAAAAAATAAGCAAGTCATTAATGGCTCAAATAATAAAGTTCCACATGTCACTGCAAGAGTTTTAAAACAGGAGAAAAAAATATCCTATATTTAATGCTGTGTAGCCACATCGGCAAAATGTAATACCTAATTATAGTCAGTATTTCAATACATCTAAGAATGTGTTAAACTCACTCTGTTTCCCTTTTGGTAGTTCGCTGTATTACCGCCTTCCTTTCTTCTGGCTTTTGTTCATTAAGTCTTAGCTCAACTTCACATTGAGAAGTTTCCTCACCACAGTGGGGGCAGTAATGCTTCCCTCCTCTATAAAACATGCACTGTTTGTGAAAATTATGAACAGATGATTTCCCTTCTTTTCTGCACTGTTGGAATTTACCCTGAAAATACAAACAATGTGTAATATTTATTAAATAACTATCCCATATATCCATAACAATTAAACAGAAAGAATAGTTTAAATGTTGATATCTTTTTACAGATAAACCTATACTTTAAGGGCGATCAAAGTGCAGCCATAATATTGATATAACTGCTACAGCCACCGAGTGCTTAAGACACATTGGATACGAGACAAAACAGAAGATTAAAATTCATATCAACATTGTTTATCAAAAAAATTGGCAGCATTGATTTATCAATAGGGAAGATCAGAAGCTAACAATAAAACCTTTGAAAAAAATAGAACTGAAAATAAAAAGACTGCTCACTTGTGAACAAAAATGACCACATCCTGGACAACACTGGTGTAATTTGAGACGCTTGCGATGTATTTCACACACTGCCATAAATGGAATCTTTACCCCTGGTCTGACCAACTGAGAATTGGTTACCTTGTTACAGCACCCCAAAACCTGTGGGAGAAGTAAGTGACAGATTTTTACTGTTAGTCTTTGTATCATTAAAACCTGATACTCAGATGGTTAAACAAGATATCTTCATTATAATTCATAGCTTAACTTCGAAGTTATGCATTCTGTTTCATGGTTAAACAAAACACATACTAATGGTAACTGAGGACTAATCAAGGAAAAATAATTAGGACTAGCAGTTACTAAGTGCTTTTTGTCAAATGTAGAATGTCTTACATGGAAGAATATTGTATTTCACATAAATTAACAGTATATTTTATTGAATATCCCACTGAGCTTACCTTGTTATCAACAGTGTCTAGTGCCTGGCAGTAAGTGACACCAGCAAAGAGTTTGTTGAATGAAGCACCATTTATTTTACAACAACATAATGGTATCACTTCACTATCTTCAACCTGACCAGCTACAGGCTAAACAAATTAAACAAGATAAAATGTCATTGTTTTTTTTTCTGTATAACTTATACAGACCTGTTTACCCTTGAACTCCTAAATTCGTACAATATTGTCTCAAAATCATACAATACAGTACCGGTATCTTAATAGTAAATAAAGAAGCGTACTGTACATATAATGAATACAATAACTACTCTCATCGCGTGTCTAGTGGGATCGAGTTAAGCTGGTATAAAAAAAAAAGGTAACTTCTAAAAAGTAGATGACCGACGTTTGCATTGCAATTCATAATTTTATTTCCACTTTTAATCCATTGTGACATCTAGCTGTCATGGTGCAATCAGTAATCCACTTGAGTAACTATTGTTTGCAGTTACTAGATGCCGGTTAGTGACCTACATATGTGTTATATTTATTTTTATCCATCCCTTTATTTTGTTAATGTATTTCCTATTTCGAAGTGTGCTTGCAAGAAATTAACATAGGTGTCTGGTAAAAACCTGAATTTGGCATAGGCGCTGGGAAACAAAAATTTTAGAAGCACTGGCGTAGCCCTACAAAATATATGTCTCATGCAAGTTTAACATATGGTGGACTAAATAGTACTATAATACCACTACTACTGTGTACTATCTGAGCATATCTAGTAAGTTCATATGTGAAAATATATGGCAATATTATGAAGATATTTCCTACAAAACATTGTGTGTTTTTTTACAGTATTCGAGATATAAATATGCAATTTTTGTACTTTCAGAGTTTCAGGATGAATATTGTAGTATTTTTTAATAAAGTATGTAGTTTCTGCCGAGACCCCCCATCATATGCAGGTTTATGCAAACTCTAAAAAATCGACCACCGGCTCCCCCTCAGTATGTAGGTACTATATGGATGGTCCCGGATAACAAAAATTGTTACTAGGGCAACTACGCCAATATTACTATTGCAATTTCTAGCGAGTTCATTATGAAAACACAAAGAATATGACACAACTATATGACCACCACCACTATCATTAAAAATGTAGTGGTGTTAATTTTATAGATTAAAATATTTAGACCCCCCCTCCCAACCCCTTAACATAAAATCTAAATCAACACCACTCGATTCCTCTTTCAGGGCAAGGGTAATATAATTATACATTTAATAATAGGTCGTCCCCCAACCAATCGTATTTCTCTGTCCATTCAATGGTGGATGTAGAATGCAAATGCAAGTTAAAATTAACAGCCAAAAATGTACTTTTTAATTATATTTATTTAAATCGGAAAAACAACCGAAATGTATATATTTTCAACCTGGTCTCTTAAAATCGTAGTTCTGACAGGTCTTGGCATACAATTGTAAAAGACATCTCAAAATCGTACATTATAGACCAAAATCATAAAAGTAAACAGGTCTGCTTATATATCTTAAGTACATACTGTTAGTTCAGTGTCATAAATTCTGATTTTCAATATTTTTAAAGGCATTTAACTAAGTCTCACGCTTCAAAAGTGATTAATATATATGCATTTTTTTTAAATTTCAAAAACATAAACTCACCCTGCTTAATGATGCTGCCACTGCAACTTCTGATGCACCATCTGTATCTGGAGTTTTAGGGGGAGTTAAACAAGACACCCCATTAGGAACATTGGATGGATGAGACTTAATTACAGAGTAACTGGACTTAACCCCAGGTGCTGCTGATTTAGGTTTGAGCATCTTCGGAGCCCCTGTAGATGAGGTCAGTGTTAAAGGCTGTGCTGTTATTGGTACAAGACTGGTCCCTGAAGATGTTACCATTTGAAATAAAACTGGTGCTTGACTTAGTTGTGAAGCTGCTGTTGTTGCGACTCGTGTGAAGGTATATGGTTTTCCCACGAGCAGTGCCCGTAGAGAGTCTGAGTTGCTATGACCAGGACTTGCCTCCGATGACTTACTAGATTTGGCCGGAGAGGATGTTGGTGATACTAAGGGAGAAGAGCCTGGCGTGCTTTTGATAGTTTTTGCTAATGAAGTGCTATTTTGCTGCTTCTGTGTAGTTACAATAAGACTGGCACCTGGGAAGGAGACAGGTATGGATGAGACTGAGGTACCTACACTAGGGACAGGGGCAAAAAACGTCATTGTTTGTGTGGTGCCCTGGGGGAGCGACGTGATGGGTAAAGCTGTCATACCAGGTGGTAAGTTGCCCAGACTAATTGCCTTGGCCCCAACAGGAAGGGTAGAGATTAGTGGGAAGGTACCTAGCACACTTCCTGCTGGAGGGTGCAAGACTTTGCCTGACGATGCAGCACCTGCTTGAACAAAAGCATGTCGCGGGAGTAAGGACCGCAGCCCCGGAGCAACGGAGTGCTGGGCAACAACCATAACCACTGGAGCTTGAGTAGTACCTGGACTTAGCTTGGATTTGGTCTGTGTTGAGTAGGTCTGAATGGATGAAGTTGATGATGGCGTTTTTGTTATAGAGTCTGATGAATCCCTTTTCCGTTTTCCTGAAATAAAAAGTTGCACATATAAAATTAATGTTTAATAAATTTATATAACTTCTGTCTTCCATAAATATGCTTACATTTAAATTATTAACCACTGACGTTATAAATTTACCACAAAAGACTGAAACCTGTTTAATAATGCTAAGCAATTACCAAAAATAAAATTTACTTATGTCCACCAACATGGACATATGATGTAAAATCATATGATATATAAAGATATGATGGTTACTTGGAAATTTTAATTTAAACTGACTGTGGAAAAAGTTTCATAATTGTTTTATGTTACAGATTTGACGAGAAAAATATTTTTAAACTAAAAAAATAAACAAAATATCTTATATATCTCAAACTGTAAATCAAATTTTAGGAATAAAAACAAGTACACTAAGAAAAAAAGTTATAAAAAGCAGTTTAAGAAAAGCAATACAAATGTAGGCAGAGTAACTTAAAAAAAAAGAATGATAAAGAAGAAAATACCACCAAAAACAAAATTAACATAAAAGTGAAAGTTACAAAAAAAAAAAAAAAAAAAAAGAAAGAAAAAAAAAACCAGAAAGAAATCAGTTAAACTAGTTAAGGCATCAAGGATAAAAAGCCTGGCCCCTCTGCTAATACCAGTACATACATATGGAAAATAAAAAGATTTAAGAGCGGGTGGTTATACAAGTTTAGAATCTATCTACAAACACTCTATCTGAAATGCTATAAATATTAGTAACTAAATTGTAAGATATGCCACTAGTTTTAATAGGAAAATTTTAAATATTTCTTTAAAATTGATGAATTCAAGACAATCAATAGACAAGAATGTTGGTAATGTAGTTTTTTTTTAAAATATGTATACTTATACATTAATTAAACAAAATACATAGGCATTGAAACCCAGAAAATTGTACCTGGATTTTTAAAAAAAACTATAGGTTTTAAAAAACGATATTTTGTTTAAAAAATTGCTACATAAAAATTAGTTCTTAACTTTGCTCCATTTTTATTTAAAGCTATTGCTAAACAAAACTACTCAACCATTTTGCTCTTGTCCAGTGAAACAAATAAAACTACAATGGGTAAGCACATTATAAACACTAGCATTCTAAAACCACAAAACTTCTATGAACTATACATGAACTTTAAAGGCGTTTGACTGACTTTTCAAGTGTGAAATATAAGCTGACATAATTTAAAGAACATTATAATTTTATATGTCACTGCAACCCTCAGATATTGCAACTCAAGATGTTTATATATATATTAGATAAATCTTTGATCTGTTGTGTAAATTAGAATTTTCTATTGACCTTCAAGGGATTATATTCATATATGGCAAGTTACTGTATGCTTTTCTTTTAAGCCTGTAGGCAGCGATAATGAAAGCTATTAAAAGTTGAAAGTTTGTTTGCTTTTTGAATGAGTATCAATTCATGGGATGTAAAAGCATATATTGAACTGCTTAATTTATACACTATATTAATTAATTTATTTTTCATCCAATAATTGATACCGATAATTATTAAATATCCTCAATTGCAACAACTATTTATAAGATTCAAACGTGTCATATTATGCATAACCATCATTATGAATCAAGTATGATAATTACAGATAATGCTAAACATAAAAATTTAAGGAAATAAATATTTGACAATTATAGTGTTTTTCATGTTAATATCCAAACAATAAACCTCTAGAGTAGCATGCCAAGATTATTGAGTTAGTTGGCTGATTGTTACCTTCTAAAGAATTTTTCTTTTCACCACTGTCCTCTGAATCAGATAGACAAATTACCTCCTCTATAACAAATAAAAAGCAATAGTTCCCAATCATCAAAGGCGATAACTTTTAATATTACAATTCAAATACCTAACAAACTAACTGAGCTTAATTTATGAAATTTATACATTTCAGTTCTATTAAGACTGAAAATATTGATAGCCATCTTTTGAAAGTATTGAGGATTCAGATATAACTTCCAACTCATATCTTCTATAGAAATGTCATTGTTTAACCAATGTATAAAAAGAAAACTCAACCATCTGCCTGGACAAATTGTTTACAATACTCTACTCGAATACACAATAATTAAATAATCAAGCAACAACAAAAAGACATTAAATTCCAAAATATCAGCCAAGAAGACTAAAAAAAAAAGTCAGTACCTCGTCGCTTCCTTGGTGTACCTTTTCTTTTCACCCCTGAGTAAAAATATATAAAAGGTTGTTTTTTTCAATAGCAATCATAAAAATTCATACCAGAGATAATACTTTTTATGCTTTATTAATTAAAGTTGTAAAATTATATTAGTGCTAAATATATAAACTTTAATAGTATAAGAATTTATAATAAAAAGAGTCATTCATATTTTTTTTAAAATACCACGTCTTAGTAAAAAGGTGATAAAGCTTATGCACACACAAAAATGAGCAAATAATATTTTGTAATAGATCCAGATGAAAAGAAAGTTAATACCAGTATTTTAACATTTTTCTTATAATTTTGTAATAACTTTCAAGTATGCAATATATTAATAGAAATGTTGTGCGCTGTGACCAAACAGTAGTAATGAATGAGTATTGTATGTGTATTTTGTCAAATATATTTAAAGATAACAGTACCAAAGAGATGAAATAATAAATCTGAAATTGATTTTAAATATGGTTTTGCATGTTCATTTTGGCTGCAAGCAAGAATGGAACAACAATGGACAAAATTTTGTTAACACTGTTAATGAATAATTAAATTATTTAAATTATCTCTGTTGGCAAAGTTGAAGTCACATCAAGCATTGAATGAAACACATTTCTCATTTCAAATTCAATCCCTACCTTCTAAAATGGGCTTATTAGGTGGAGGCGAAACCAACTGAAAAAAAATTAATTAAAAAATATAAATTAAAAAGAAACTTGTAAAATTTAACACTTGACTACATGAGAAGTAAGAAATGTATACTGAAAATAAATAGGAGCACTTACCAGTCTATCCATTTATAATTTAACATTTTAAAGTGGCTTCCTTCCTAAAACTAAACTCAAACACATTCTGATGGGTTGAATATGACTTAAAAAATAGCCCTAAAATAACACATTATGTAATAATTCTAAAGTTCTAGTGAGAAAAATCAAAATCTTACAATGGTTGTTGTTGTGGTAGTAGCACTTGTTGTAACACTAACTGTGGTGGTTACTGACTTCTCATCAGACTCAGCCTTCTGCCTACTTCTTTCATGAAGCATTTCAAGAACAGTTTTCATTTTATTGCTTTTCTCAATTGTTGCTTTAGAAGTTGATAATGTAGTTGATGACGATGATGGTGAGGTGGAAGATTTAGGCTTTTTGGCAAATCCCAAATAGGCATTTTTTAATAAGATATCCAAAGCAGCTTCTGTTTTACTAATTGGAGTTTTGTCACTGGTTTCCTGATCGACTGGTGCAGCTTCCTTGCTTATGTCTGTATCAGGAAAATCCCCATCTGACAATGAGAAGCTGTCGGCCGAAGAACCTACACTTTCTAATTCATCAGATTTGAACTTCTTCTGTTTTTTCTTGCAGCCAGGAAAATCATATGTGTTTTTCCTACGTTTCTTTTTTAAACCAGCCAAAGCTTTTAAGGCACTTAATCCTGAACTGCCATCAGATTGTGATTCGGTATTCACATTGTTTGTTTTAGATACAGTATCAGTAATTTTACTTAGCTTAAAGCCATCAGCATCACGGGATGGGTAATCTAAGGCCTTTTCCACATCAGATATTGTCATCGTAATATTTTTAATTGGATGTAAATTTATTTTTAAAGGTGCTGATTCTGGCCTCCCTGATTTTCTGGCAGTGACCTTTGGTTTTTTAATATGAACACCATCACTCAGCCCATTCACCGCTTTTGAGTCAGACGAATGTAAAATTGTATAAATGTTCCCTTCATGTGAGCTTTTTTCTGATTTACCTTGTATCACAGTATTTGCAGACCTAGGAATCTCTGAAATAACATTTGCGTCAATGATGTTTTGATTTGGGCTAAGTGACAATGATTTAACAACGCCTAAAGAATTGTCTTCTTGAAGATTAGCTGAATCTTCAGGTTGAAAGCTTTTAGTAATCAAATCAACTGCATTTTTATTTACTTCCAGACCTTTGAGTGATTCTGCTTTCTCTTTTTCGCCATTCTTAGACAAATCTGCTGGGTCTATCAAGTCATCAAGCTCCAGCTCAATATTTTCAAACGATTCTTCATTTTCAGAATCTTCATCATCTGTTATATCCTCAAACATTTGAGGTGGTATTGTATGAGATTTGTCTGTCACAGAATCACTTGCTGCCAAATCAGTTGAGCCTTTTTCATTTTTCAAATCAGTTACATCCTCGTCAGCTTTCAGATCTTTTAAAGTTACATCAACATTTGAAACATGTATATCCTCATCAGCATTTGTCACAATTTCTGCAGTCTTAGTCTTAGCTGGTACTACGGTGCATCCTAACTCTTCATCCACCACTGGAGGCTTCAGTATAACCTCCTTATCAAAGGTGGTATAGTTTTTAGCCTCTTTAACAAGCTTGATGGAATCATCGACACACTCCTTATTGCAAGTTTTAACAGTGCCAAGTAATGTCTCGCCAGGGACATGTTCTGCATTTGGCAATTTTAAATCTGGATTATTTATCTGTCCATCATCACCCCTACCTTTATCTGAATCATTATCAGCTTTCTGTGTACTAACACATGAAGATTTTGGCTCACTTTGAACATCAGCTTTTAGCTTATTATCTTCCTGGTTTTCTGACTTATCTATTGACATTGTTAAACTCATTTCTCCTGCAAATGTGTCTCCCCCATTTTCAGAATTGTCAGCAGTATTATTCAAGGCTGGCGAAATGGGACTGAGCTGTGGTGGTGAGTTCTCCTTTGATAGCAAACTATCCCTATCATTGGACGGACCAGACTCATCACAAGTTTCTGAAGAATTCTTTACATCTCCATTGTATATTAATTTACTGTCCAATTTAGGCAGATCAAGGGCATCATTTTTCTGTGCTTTCTCCTTCATCACCAAACCTTCTGGCTGGGATGACTCCATTCCTGACCAAAAAAAAATTTCTAAAATAAATAGTCATGTAATGTTTCTATTTATTTAAAAACCATCATGCAATATAATTTAAGTTCTATGGAACTTTTTAAACCAATAGTTTTGACGCAGGAGAATGTTGTCTGCATTGTGTAAATGTGTAGTGTGAAAGTAACAGTAAAGCTCTGAGGCCACGTGAAATAAGGGGTGCAGGGGTCAGCAACCTTTCTGTAATATTATATTATGCCAAAGTGGGATTTTTGCTCACTTCTGCTTTTTTCAATTTAAAAATACTTTGATTGTAGGCCTAAAAGAATGGAATTTTTCATTTCAATCCTACATTATTATCAATTTTGATTTATAAAATTTTTTATATGAATTAGATCTAGGTCTTTAATAAAATGTGTAACTGATTTGAAATTTCCCTTATTTTAAATACTTAAACTTCTGGACCTGGTTCTCAATCTTATCAATCTTCCTACTCTGGCTTGGGATATGAGGTCATTCATAAAACATGTATAGGTGGAGTGATGGGTAAATTTGTGACTGTGACTATATATAATTAAGAGAGTGCTAAATTGTGTGATGAGTATTTGTGACATATTGGGGGGGGGGGGGGGGGGGGGGGGAGAGAGTTTGTTAAAAAAAACTGCCAAAATTGTGTGATAATTGTTAGATAATAAATGTTAGATAATCATGTTAATGCGTTATGGCCTACTGGCTACTCTGAAAATGTTTTTTAAAAAATCATTTTTAATTTTTAACTCAATTATTCAGGTTAAAGTTAATGAGTTATGCCCTACTGGCTACTCTCAAAACTAAAAAAAAAATATGATTATTCACTGAATATGCTTTACTAACTTAAATTTAGACCATGATGATGGCATGACCTTTTCTTTTGTGACTTAAATAAGGGTCTAAAGGAAATAAATATACAATTACCCTTAAGTTCAACTTGTATTTAGGCCCAGACCTAATGTTTTCTTTTAACGGGGTGCGGGTGGGGGTGGAGTGGTACTGGTACATACACCTTCTATGATGGATGTTGCCAGTGTAATGCTGTAGGGGCATTTGGTCACTACTAAGGCATGAGTTTACAGTGCTCATAAACAAAAGGAAAACAAGTGTGTTTTATATGTCCAACAAACAAACATTGCTTTTACAAAAAAAATGCATTGTAATTAAATCTGGAATCTAACCCTACCGGAAATGAGCCATCAACCGGTGGCACTTGCCTCGAAATGGTTACGTTTTGTCTTGTTTCCATTCGCCCATCGTTTTTGACGTCCTTGTTGGTATCTTAATAAATTATTCAATATGCAAATCTTAAAATGGTTACATCATTCTGATCACCGATAAGGTTTTCCTAAGTAGAAAAAGTTTTCAAAACTTACCAAATTTCGAACATTCAGCACGAAATCCGTTCAAATTCAGTCCAAACACTCACGTTTCAGATGGCTCAAAGACCATGGACGCGGCCATCAAAGAGGGACAATATTTATGCGCATGCGCGAAAGACCAGTTTTTATCCCAGTTCCTTTGACATACACAATTTCGCGCAGCTGTTGCAGTGCTTGCAGGAAAGTAAAGAATTAAGCACAAAATCAAGGGTCGGCAGAGTATGATAGAGGCAATGGGAGTCGAAGGAATTTCAGAAACTAGTTTTAGATAAATGAGACCAAACAATTATATGAAAACAATGTATGTAGATTTCAAGTACATAATGAAACAATTTGTTTGCATTGAAAAAATTGTTTTCATGCATTAAATTGCTGCATTCTTTAAAACGTATAGTAGGCCTATAGATATTATAAATATTAGGCTTATAAAAATATGATGGGATAATGCTATTTGTATCAAATAGTGTTGGAAGGGGGAGGGCAGCAAAGTGAAACATTTAGACGAAATGAGTGAGAAATTAATGAAGGCTTCTCTAAAAAGATTGGATACTATAATAATGTACTAATTAAGTTTGACACGGCTTAACCTAAGGTGAGCCAGGTCGGTGCCTTTTGATAATTTAATTTTAATATGATACTTTGGACATATCCTTTACAATTAGTAATGCCTTAATACACGAATAGCAGCCAACAAGCAGGGACGTCATTAGGTTAGGGCAGGTTGGGGCATTTGCCACCCCTCTGAATTTGCAGGTTTTATTTAAATTGCTATATACTGTGGCGCCTCCTGTAATTAACAACTTAACAAGCAGACCAAGTTTTGGTTTTGCCCTTCCCCTTGAAAAAACATGAAATAACGCCCCTGCCTACAAGAGGTCATAATAATCGCTTCGTAGCCCATGGAGTCGTTCGCTTTTGCCTTTTAACCACTTGTGATTTTTTTTAAATCAGCTATTAGATCTCCATTTAGAAAATGTTAATCTGAAATGTCCATCATCAGAACTTTGTTTTCACAACAATATTTGTATGATTTACTATGGACCATTGGCGAGATTCAAGAGAGAGAACAAACGTAATTCGATTAGCCCATAACGATCTTCGGCTTCAAACTTTAGAGTTAACTCTCCCCACTTAGCTCAAAACAAAACAGAGGATTTCATTCATCAAATTCTTCTTGACTTGCAAACCCTTTGGTTAGTTTTTAGTAAATGGACATTGGCGACGCTTCACCCTTTGCATGGAAACAGTATTTTTGAGTGTTGTTATTGTGGGTAACTTGGGCCTAGTCTCCAGGAACGAGTAAAAAACAGCTGCGGACCTAGGAGTTAAAAAATCGGGGAGTGGGGACATCGCTCTGGGTGGCACTTTTTTGGTTTTATACAACATTATTTAAATAATATGTGTGTTAAGGGTGCGCGCCTTTATGGGTTCTGTCTGTGCGGCATTTAATAAAGGTACACTGAGTAGAGATCGCATTAGGTCTACCTGGGTCCCCGTAACAATGTCCCAATCCGTGATTCTCAACAACTTACCTTATTTAAAAGAGTTGAACTCGAAAGGAAACTGTCAACGCTATTTAAGCCTTAAAATGATGTAGGTTAAATATAGCCATTATAAATTGAATTCCAGAAAGTGACATTTTCAACAGGGACGTCATTTGATTAGGGCAGAGTGGGGTATTTGCTATCCCCCCTCGCCCCCCCCCCCTTGAATTTGCAGGTTTTATTTAAATTGATATGTACCGTGGCGCCTCCAGTAATAAACACCTTGACAAGCCGACCAAGTTTGGGTTTTGAACCCCCCCCCCTGCAAAAACCCGAAATGACGCCCCTGATTTTCAAGCTCTGTAAAGTTAGATATTACCAGTGAGAATGAATGCTCCCCTGACCAATACTGCTCTGACCCCCCAAAAGATCAGAGTGGGGCGGCAAATAGTTTCTACCAACTGTGATGTGAAAACAGTTAGAGTCCCACTTTTCAGATAGATTGAAGTAAAAGATTGACGTTGAAGGGTGACTTCCATGTGTTTTGTTTGTTTTAAATTGGGGGAGGGGTTGATTGTTGAGAAAGGCTCGGTTTATATGTTGATGGGGTGGATCGTAGATGTTTGCTTCTTGTTTTCAAACCCCCCAGTCAAGTGACCTAGTTTCAACACGGGCTAATGCTCGGTGCTTAGTAGGCTGTTAGTAGGACTGAATAGTTTGGTTTAGTTTTAAGCTTAGAGAAAACTAAATCAATCAGTGTATAACGTTCGCAATGAAATAAATAAGATGGTATAAATTGTATGGCTGAATAGACTGGGTTAATTCACACACAGAGAAATCGTTATCTTTAATTAATAATTTTCGCAAGGAAATAATCAGATGCATATTTTGAATGAGTCAGTATATCAGATTCTTAAGGGGGCTAAATCAAAATATATAGGAAAGCGTTGTTGGAAATGTTGCGTTTGGGTTAAAGTTGGACGCTAAGAAGAATAAGCCACGAGCAACAGAAAACTATGAATGCGTTTGCTTTTTAAAAAAATCGTAGTCCAATCCGGACCAGGAGTCCCTTATTCCAGGTACCCTTCTGCAGTGGCGTACCTTGACTAAATGCCACACTGAGCCCAATCCCAAAAGTGTGGCCTGTGACGCCCAACACACATATTGTTATATATAGGCCCTATATACACACAAAATGTAACCCGGGGTGATCCCGCTACGCCACAGCCATTCAGTGAGACCAGTATTTAACAAAAAATCAAACCCTATATATCATCCAACCACACGTGGGCCCACCGTGGCAGGATTAAGACGGCGTGATTTTGGCTCAGTAGATCTGATTAACTTAACAAGAGTGGAAAAAAAGGGTGTGCACTGTTGCTCATTTGTGCGCATGCCATACTTAGGGTTGATGTCCGACGGGATCCAATGGAAAAAGAGGGGATAGGAACATGGGAGCCTGTAGGAATTTGCTCAGAAGGGTCTACAAACTTCAGGCGCACACTGGTAATATCATATTTTATAAAAATAAATATATAAATATAAATAAATATATACATGGGCGGCCGCACTATGGGTCAAGGTGGGTCACATGACCCACCAAGGAAAAGAATAAATTAATACTAAAACATATTAAAATTTGCACTTTGTACCTATGCATATAAATAGTTTATATAAAAATAAATAGTAGTTCTTTGTAAATGTCCACAATTACAAGTCATTTGATGATAATGAGTGTAAGACATAACTTAAAAAATGTGTCCACATCAAAGACACTTACAATGGTAGTGACCTGACCATTTTACACTCGCAGGAGTTTGAAGCTGCTGCCAGTGGTTCTCAAAGCTGCGATTCATTACTATCGGCATCACTCAAATTTGACACTAAAATATCAGCACATTATAATTTTGGTTGTGATATGGAAATAAATTATTTAGATTTGGGGGTCGATGTATTCAATCAATATCTCAACTGTCAGATGTTTTGAAACATCGTTTACTCACAAACCCATACCGACCAATAGATAGGTAGGCCTATACATTTCATTGAGGATATCCAGGTTAAAAAAAACGTTGTTTTCGGTATGCCTGGCTTGATTAGTTGTCCCCGTGACTTGGCTATTCTAATCATCTTAAAGGTCCAGTATGTATACTTTGTATTGTTTACCCACAACCCATTCATCGCGGGTACCAAGTGGCATTGATAGCAACACCTTTCACCAAGTACAATGTCTTTCGTCAAGGTGCTTGCAATCATGTGGAAAGTGAGTGGCGCAAAGGTGCTCAGTAGGATGCACCAGCATTATTTAGCATCTTTAGGAATCCAGACCAACATCTCCTAAGTCACATAGACAAATATATTTCTCTTAAGATTTTACAAAATCAAAATAAGCCGTTGCCGATATTACCCACAAACATTTTCTGCGGAACACACGACATCGCAGTCGGTGGCAAAATAAATAGTGACAGTGGAAATATTCATTATCTTTTTCAGCTTAGAATGGATGCGGGCGACAAAGACCTGGAGACAAAGACGCGGAGACACATTTGGAGAAGTCCGTTTGGTAATGCTCGTTATGCTTCTCACACGATCCACAATTAACTGACAGAGATATGTGAGGCAATAATAGAGATATGTCTTCTTCTTCTTCTTCTTCTTATGCCTTTTTACCCCGTCTGGGGCATAGGCCGTCCACAAGAATTTTCCACTCATCCCGGTCCTGTGCTTTCCTTTCCAATTGCTTCCAGTTGTATCCCATATTTTGCGTGTCTGTCTCTAGTTCACGTCTCCATGTATTCTTAGGTCTTCCTCTCTTTCTTTTTCCCTGTGGATTCCATGTTAGACATTGTCTGGTGGTGCTATCTGGGGGTTTTCTCAGAGTATGCCCAATCCACCTCCATCTTTTCTTTATGATGTCTTCATCAACGGGCACCTGGTATGTCCTTTCTAATAGATCTTTGTTGGTGATGGTATTTGGCCATTTGATGTTAAGGATCTTTCTAAGGCATGTGTTTATGAATGTCTGCACTTTCTGTGTAATGCTCGCTGATGTTTTCCACGTTTCTGCTCCATAAAGTAGGACTGTTTTGACATTTGTATTAAAGATTCTGACTTTGGTTTGAAGTTTCAGCTGCTTCGACTCCCATATTTTCTTTAATAACACAAATGCTGATCTAGCTTTTCCAATTCTAGACCTCACGTCTGCGTCGGATCCGCCATTTGTGTCTATGGTGCTGCCTAAGTAATTGAAGGACTCCCCTTCTTCCAGTGCCTTTCCTTCCAGACAGATATGCTCTTGGTTGGATGAGTTCACCTTCATGATTTTCGTCTTGCTTTTATTTATATTAAGTCCGAGCTGTGATGAAAAGGTGGCTACATCTTTTGTTTTTTCCTGCATTTGTTGCTGGTTGTGGGACAGAAGTGCAATGTCATCTGCAAAGTCTAGGTCATTCAGTTGTTCCCAGAGTGTCCACTGTATCCCATTCCTTTTTTTGTCTGTGGATTTTTTCATTATCCAGTCAATGGCAAGGATGAATAGAAATGGGGACAAGAGGCATCCTTGTCTGACTCCTGTTTCGACTGTAAAGGCATCTGTGAGTCTACCTTCGTGGACCACGCTGCATGTCATTTCTTCATAAGAGCTCTGAATAATCCTGACTAATTTCCCTGGTACTCCATAGTGCCGAAGAAGTTTCCACAATGTTTGTCGGTCCAGGCTATCAAAGGCCTTTTCGTAGTCTATAAAATGTATGTATACAGGGGAGTTCCATTCGATGGATTGTTCTACAATGATTCTCAGTGCTGCAATTTGATCTGTGCATGATCTGTTTTGGCGGAATCCAGCCTGTTGATCTCGTAGCTGCATGTCGACCTGGTCTTTCATTCTATTCAAAATAATTCTGTTAAAGACCTTTCCTGGTATGGACAGCAGTGTGATTCCTCTGTAATTTGCACAATTGCTGAGATCCCCTTTCTTTGGTATCTTGATGAGGTATCCTTCTTTCCAATCTTTTGGAACTCTCTCTTCTTCCCATATCTTTTCAAACAGAGGGTGCAGCATGTTGACTATTGTATTTATATCAGCTCTCATCATCTCTGCTGTGATGTTGTCCGGTCCCGGTGCTTTCCCTAATTTGAGCTGCTTGATGGCCAGAGCTATTTCTTCCCTATTTGGGGCGCTTTCTTCTATTTGTAAGTCTTCATTTGCTGGTTGTATGTCTGGTGTGTCTGTGGGTGGGGGTCTGTTTAATAGTTCTTTAAAGTATTCCACCCATCTTTTTTGTTGCTCTTTCCTTTCTGTTATTGATCTACCTTCTCTATCTTTGACAGGTCTCTCCGGCCTTTTGTATCGCCCTGACAGCTTTCTTGTTATATCGTAGAGCTCTCTCAGGTTGCCCTTCTTGGCTGCTTCTTCTGCTGTTGATGCTAGGCCATCTATGTAGGCATTCTTATCTTTTTTTATGCTGTTTTTTACTTTTTGGTTTGCTTCTTTATATTTCTCTTGCGCTTTTGTTTTCTCCGCCCTGGTGCGGCTGCTGTTAACTAAACTTTTCATTTCTTTTCTCTCTTTTATTTTTTGCTGTGTGTTGATTGAGAGCCAGTCTTTGTGTTTCTGTTTCACTGATCCTAAAACTTCTTGGCAAGTGGATGTTACAGACGACTTTATGTTTTGCCATTTATGTTCTACTTGGTCATCTTCTGTTTGGTCTTCCAGCACTTGGAGTTTATTCCTTAAGGTAACACTGAATTCCTCTCTTTTCTGCTCATTTACCAAAAGTGCTACGTTGAATTTTGTTCGCTTAACAGTTGGCGGTTCCCAGTTCTTCTTCAACTTTAACTTTAGTCTTGCCCAAACAAGATGATGATCAGATGCGACATCTGCTCCTCGTTTTGCTCGTACATCTTGTAGAGACTTTCTAAATTTTTTGTTAATGCATATGTGGTCTATTTGGTTTTGCGTTTTGTTGTCCGGGGATACCCATGTTATCTTGTGGATGTTTTTATGTTGGAATTCGCTGCCTCCGATAACTAGCTCATGTGTTGCGCAGAAGTCTGCTAGTTTTTCTCCGTTCTCATTTCTCTCTCCTACACCATGGCGTCCCATGATTTCCTCATATCCACTGTTGTCGTTTCCGATCTTGGCGTTAAGGTCCCCCATTAAAATGTTCAGGTCTCTATTTGGGAATTTTTCTATTATTGTTTGTAGTCTATTGTAGAATGTTTCTTTCTCGTCTTCTTTGCTGTCGTTGGTGGGTGCGTAACACTGTATTATGTTCATCTTTATTTTCTTTTTCTTGGTTCGGAATGTTGCTGTTATTATTCTTGGTCCATGGGCTTCCCATCCAATCAATGAATCCTGTGCCATCCTAGACAACATTAGAGCGACTCCTTGTGTGTGCGGAGCATTTTCCTCCTCATGCCCAGAGTATAGTAACATTTCTCCCGAGGCCAAAGTTATTTGTCCAGCTTGTATCCATCTTGTTTCACAGATGCCCAGCAGTGTAAGTTTGTAAGTTCTCATTTCTGCTGCCACCTGCGCTGCTTTCCCTGTTTCATACATGGTTCTGACATTCCACGTGCCTATGTTTGTTTCCTTAGAAAGGAGGGTCTTCGGCTTTGAGGCTTCCAGTATAGTCTGGGTTTGGCCACAAGGCTTCATAGCTCTTCTTGGAAAAGAAGAGCCCTCTCTTCTCAGGGCTGAAATTTGTTGGTTTTTTCTTGTTGACGTTTCTGTAGCAATTTGTTTTTACGGGTGAGGTAGCTGGCCTCACGCCAACCCTCCTCCTTTTGCACCCGGGCTTGGGACCGGCCTTGGCGGAGTTATAGAGATATGTGATGTGTCATAAACATATGTGATGGCGTCATAGAGATATTTGATGGCGTCATAGAGATATGTGATTGTGTCATAGAGATATGTGATAGTGTCAAAGAGATATGTGAGGCAGTCATAGAGATATGTGATGGCGTCATAGAGATATGTGATGGCGTCATATAGATATGTGATGGTGTCATAGAGATTTGTGATGGTGTCATAAGATATGTGAGGCAGTCATAATAGATATATGTGAGGCAGTCATAGAGATATGTGAAGGTGTCATAGATATATGTGAGGCAGTCATAGAGATATGTGATGGTGTCATAGAGATATGTGATGGTGTCATAGAGATCCCCGGCCCCAATGGAGTGGATTTTATGATTTCTGCATCCTTCGATATGGATAATCAAGTTCACGTGTACTAAGTTTTGTCAAGATCCAGCCATTCATGAAGAGTATTTGTTGGAATTTTTTTTTTTTTATAAAACTCATATAGGTAAGAACAACAAAAAAATGAATTTAGGGCCTCTAACCAGGGGCGTCATTTTAGGACTTTTAGAGGGTGGGGGGGGGGCAAAACCAAAACTTGGTCGGCTTGTTTAGTTGTTTATTACTGGAGGTGCCACAGTACATATCAATTTAAATAAAACCTGCAAATTCAAGGGGAGGGGCAAATGCCCCACACTTCCCTAAACAAATGACGTCCCTGCCCCCAAACTGAATGTAATAACAAGTTCAAAACCCTACAGTATTTGATTCTGGATAATGATGGATATATATGGCCAAGTTTGGTTAAGATAAATCAATATATGTAGAAACGTATGCGGAAAAAAAACAAATAAACACATTAATAATTTTAAGTATAAAAGTGCTGGGAGGCCGAGCGGTCTAATCTGATTCAATCCAAATAGCTGGAGGTCTGGAGCTCAATCCCCACCAAAGCACCCCGGTGGATAGGAGCCGTTAGCCTTTGGCTGGCAACTCATCTAAGACAAGACAAACTGATTTCAACCAGGAGTCAAAATGATTACTAAATTGATCGTAGGCTCTCAAATATTAATATTATATAATATATATATATCTATAAATAAGAAGCTCGAACCTAAGGGCACCGCCATAGGCTAATACGTTAATGGATACAAGATCAGATGTCGGTACCAATGTTCCCTCTAAGGTTTGCTGGTTCGTGTGCAAAATCATAAAGTTGTGTGCAAAGTTTTACTTTGCAGAGTGCAGCGTATCTGTTCGAATGTATTTTTATAAAAATTTGCTGCGCGGATGCTCAAAACTGCTGCGCGGCAACTGTGAGGTAGCTGCGCGGCCGCGCAGCTTAAAGGGAACATTGGTCGGTACCGGCATTTTTCTACGATGGTGAGGTATGGACCGTCGAGAGCGAAAGTTCAATAACTTGAGATGACGTTTGCGGAGTTTCTAGAGTTACTGAAGCTATGAATTCTCCTGCCTTAGCAAGAAATTTCTATGTCGGCTCGATCACGTCAAGAGCATGGGCCGAGTCGAAGGACTTGCTGGACAGTGCGAGATCAACTCTTCATTACATTACAAGTTGTACAAGTTGTGCAAGAAAAATACGAGTTTGCCATCAGGTATATTAATTCTACAGTTCGTTTGTAATAAAATAAAAAAATTAGCAGTCCATTGAAAAAAAATTAATTAAAATGCATTGCTACTTATGTGTGTGTGTGTGTGGGGGGGGGTGGTGATGATGATTGAGTACTTTAGCGTTTGTGTCAATGCTATTTTAGCATGCTCACAGCGCTCTGATACTGATGTCCTAGTATCTATCCGAAGAAAAAAGTCTTTAAATTGTTATTAAATGACTGTTTATCATTTTCAATTTCCCTCAAAGATTGAGGCAAACTGTTCCAATTAAAATAACATAGGGGATGGGGTGTTAGACTCAGAGGCGTAGCGTAGGGGGGTACAGATTACCCGGGTGCCAGCTAGTTAGGGGCGCCAAAATGTGCTTTGGTATTATTTTATTGATGAAAATAATGGGTTTGAGAGTTGAAAAAAGGAAAAGAGAGCGCTTTAAAATGAATCTTGTCCCCGGGCGCCAAACACTCTAACTACGCCTCTGGTGAGACTTCTTGACAAACAATTTAGACTAGTAAAATAAAATTCGTAGTGTCCGAAAAGGCTGGGAAACATTCATTTTTTCATTCATAATTTGAGATTTATGAGAATACATTTTCTTTATTTGAATTTTAAAAAAATGCTTATCTTAATTTATATTTTTAAATTTAATTTTGGTAACCATCTTTACAATTGATTTGAAAAATAAACATCTATTAATTTATTAGACGAGTAGACGGGAAAATTGTTTGAAGTATAACATCACCATTGACAAAACCCGAATTTAAAAAAAAACAAAAACACATTCATTTTGGTACCTCCCTTGTTGATCATTGGTTAACTTCCGGGTTACGCTGCCGAAAACAAGCCAATCTAAAATTTCATTGAAAAATTATTTTGTGACTCATTCTAAATCTTACCTTTGCTGAACTGTAGCGTTTATTATCGTTATCTACTGGCAGAAGAATCGCCAATGTGTAAATTCTATGAGTTAACTGCCAGATTGAAGGATAGGCTGACTTACTTGTGCTTAAATAAAGGTTGTAAAATATTATATGATTCTTACTATTATAATTATAATAACTATGACTTTGACATGATTTTTGATGATGATGACATTTCATTATTATTATTATTTATTTATTATGACAACAATGTCACATAATAATTAATATCCATTCTATTACTATTTTTAGTAAATATGTATTCGTCTCGGATAAGCCCACTGATATTTAATTATTTGTTGATAATCAATAGTATATTCATTTATTTTAAAAAGAATGTTCAGCTATGCCTGCTATGCCTGCCTATCTAATTAAATTGAAATATCATTAAGTATGCACCATCTTTTATTTGCTTTGTACTATGTTGGATATTTAATTTCAATGTGATTGAGTTGATTGACCTAATTGTGAAATATTGATCAATTAGTAAACTATAAATATTTCATTTAACTCTTTATAAATCAAATATTTATAAATTAATACTTAAGTCTTAAGTTGTTAAGTTTAAGACTTTTTTTAGTCTAAGGAAAGTCAGTGATTGTGATTGAGTGAACAAATAATCACATAAGCTTTACAGATGCGGAGGCCCATCCATAAAGGATGTCACACAAATTTTGCCGATTTTTTACCCCTCCCCTCTCCTCATCGTCACAAAAGAGAATATCTTGTCACAAATCTCTGCTCCCCCCCTCTAAAAATTTCACATGTCCACCACTGTTCTTTACAACCCTTAAGAAATTCACTTCCCATGGATATCAAATTACTGCACCTAACTGACCTAACAATGACCTGTGCCTGTATCAGAAACATTTCACTAGAACAGTGCCACAGTGGTTCTTAACAGGGGTGAAAGTACCTCCCCAGCCCTGATTGCCATTGCTAGTTGTTGCTGCTATAAAAAAATATATCAGTTTTTATGCATTTTGATTAGCAGCAGTCTGAGCAGTAAATGTTTTTCTGGGGAATTTTGTTTGCACATTACTTGTACCAGTATAGGTAATTTTTTCCTTCTTTATAAAAAGCTAATTAAAGAAATAAAACTATGATAAATAAACTATTTTCATAATTTAAATTTGAATACAATATAATTTATAGGGGGGGGGGAGGATATTTTTTCAAAACGGAGTGGGCCTTCAGCGCTACAAAAAAAAGTTAAGAATTCCTGCCCTAGAGCATTTACTAAGATCACCCCTCGCCCCTTCAATGATTTTTTTGGTTAGATTCCACTACGTGTGGTAGTCCTAATTCTATGACTCCCGTCTGGACATTTTGACATAAATTCTCTCGACTGCCTATGTCACTAAACCCATTTTCTCCTCTGCATTGGCCTGTAACTAGATCAATGGCCTATTCTCGTACCTCGTATACCTGTACTGATTCTTTCAGTGACCCTAGTTTAAAAATAAAATAATTATAATTGTTATTTTAAAGAATAATGTTAATAATGGCTGTAATTTAGGGTGTTTAAGTGCAATTTTTTACTATAACATTCCGCTTTTCATTCGACACATTGCTTTAGCGCCCCACCTCGTCACACATTCTCACTCAAATTTGCCTCCCCCCTAGACGCGTGACTTCATTTATGGATGGCCCGTTGGTCAAAGTAATGCACTGAGGCCCCTTATCCCTCTATATGTGAGAGGGCAAATCACTCCTGGCGCCAACATCAAGTGGTGCCAAAATTCTCTTAAATGGGCCTTTAATAGGTAAATAAATGATAAAATCCCATGTACTTCACATAGACAAGGGTGCCAAAATCATCTTACTAGTCAGCCCTGGGCCTCGCTTTTCTCCCTGGGGGCATCAATTTAGGTTTTAGGTGGGGTGGTGCTGGGCAGGACATCTATCAGCACCAAAATTAGGCATATTGACGCCCAGAGCTAGCTCTGACTTTGATGCCCCTGCCATAAATAACCATAAATTCACTCATATTTATATATATACACACACACACACATACAAGAAAGTCAAGCTTTTAATTGATTTTAAAGATTGTAATTTGTTATCAGTGATTAATAATTTAATCTGTATTCCCCATGCAGAGTATTAATAATTTGCTGCAATCAAGACTGCTTCACTACCTATGCCATTTTCTTGAACTTTCAATGCAAAGCAACTCATCTTAGCTAGCTTCCCAAAAATGCCATCCGGCAATCTGACCGTAAATGAGGCTGAAGTTGTGAAACTTATAGCAGAGTTTCTTCAAAACAGAACTCTCAATATTTCTATGCTGTCAGTTGAGAGGGAAACTGGAGTCATCAATGGACTATTTTCAGATGATATGCTATTTTTAAGGCAGCTTATACTGGATGGCCAGTGGGATGATGTGATTGATTTTATACAGCCGTTAATTTCAATTGAAGGATTTGACAGGTGAATATTATTTACCTATTGTGGTTATAAGCTTTTTACTCTCTCCCTCTCCTCCCCTGCCTCAAAAACTTTGCAATTTTACTGTTTCATCTATTTGTTTAAAAGAATAAATAAATTCTTCTAAACTTTAAAATCATTTTCTGATAGGCTTTCACCCCTCATCATTTGTGAAAGTTCTGATGGTGGGCAGAAATTCTATTATAACCAAAAACAAAGAATTTAAATCCCTTCTGCTTTGGCTTAGCCCATAAGAAAAGAGCTTTTATAATTTTCAAATAATATAAATTTAAAATAAACAAATTTTAGTCTTTTAAAGTCTTTAATGAAACTTTGACCAAGTAGTTGAAGGATCCATGCTGCTATAAAATAATTTCTGAAGCTAAAGCTTATTTCTTGACAATGTATAACTATTATAAAAAGCAATTTTTATGCCTTGGCCTGGCTTTAAAATATTTCGCTACATTAAATGTTAGCACACAGTTTCGTTTATCATTAATACATTAATAATGCTGAATTTTTTTTTGGTTTTTGCAGCAAGAGATTTCAGTATGTGATTTTGAAACACAAATACCTGGAACTCTTATGCATCAAGTCAGAGCCCAATGTTATGCAAAACTACGAGACCACTGTTGATGAGGTGGTCAAGTGCTTGAACACCCTGGAGAGCCTTTGTGCTAATAAAGAAGAATATAGGTTGGTTGTAATACTCTCTGATTATTGAAGACCATTACATGGCATTTATAATTTGGAAGTATTAAAGATATTTTGTTTAGCTTTAAAAAGTGAATTGATCATAAAATGTAGAGCAATGAAAAATTTAGCCTTCTCTAAAAGGTTTTAACAAATACAGTAGAAGTCCATTAGTCCGGCATCCAACAGTCAGGAATGCCCGATAGTCCGGCATCGCTCCGGAAAATTGTAAAAATTTTGGTTTTCTCCAAAAGTGTGCCTTTAAACCAAATAATCGACGAGAATGAGCCTGTTGAACAAAATTAGTCAAAATGGACCCAGACATGCAGCGCCACCATTCGCACCCGGGTACCATTAAGCTCAATGCTATTCGGATGTCATTTGTGTTAGTTTATTTTAGTAAAACTGAAGAATTAACATTTCAAACATATAGTACATTCAATGATCTTTCATTTCATACCTCATTTGGTCTTACAAACCCAACAATAATATTTTAAATCGTTTTTTAATCCCAACCTCTCAATTCTGGTATCCGTTTACCTATAGCCACTTCGTATGAAAAATTTTTTGCTTGTTGTTTCTCTTTGATGCTTAGCAACCTATGTTTCTTGCTGTCCTTGCCCAAGCTGTCAGACCACAGTGAGTACCAGAACTGGAATCCTAGCAATGCAAGAGTGGAGTGCTTTAGACAAGTAAGTCAGCTTTATATAATTAGCTGGGTTCTGAGCAGAAAAAAACCCAAAAGGTAATGAGGGTGCGGGGGGTGGGGGGGATCTTTGATGAAGTACCCGGTATTTAAAAAAATGAATGGGATGGTAAGTTTTGTATTGCATCTTTTATATATAGTTTGCTTGTGGTGTGACTGCTTCCATTGCTGAATAGCAATAGCGCGCAAAATATTATTCCTGATAACTACGCTAAATGATATATTTTTTAAAATAAAAAGTGTGTGGTGACGTATCATGGGGGGAAGAGGTGTAGCAAAAATTGGGATTCTTAAATGTGCGTTACTTGAGTTCATGTTTTGTCAAGTACATTTATGAGATGGGAAGTTCAGGCATTGCTGTTGCCAATGTTTTGGCGAGCTATATCTAGTAGATGGGAAGTTCACGCATTGCTGTTGCCAATGTTTTGGCGGGCTATATCTAGTAGATGGAAAGTTCAGGCATTGCTGTTGCCAATGTTTTGGCCAGCTATAACTAGTATTTTAATGTTTCTGATAACACTTACTTGAGCTGAGACTTTATGGCTTTCAGGTAGAACCTTTGTTGAGACCTTACCTGCCTATTGAGAAAAAAGATGAGCAAAAGAACCAGATGAGCTGCAATGACCGCCTGATGCAGCTGGTCCTGAAAGGAATGCTTTATGAATCCTGTGTAGACTACTGCCAGCAGCAGGTAATATGCTGCCAGTGTCAGTCCATAATTATTTTCTCACAGTGGTTTCAAAGCTGCAACAGTGAAGCACCAACTATCAGACCAGTTTACTGTTTACCCAGGTTATAATAAAATATATTGAATGTCTTCAAAGATATGTGACTTCATGACAGTGCTCTACAGAAATATGAGTAACTGTAAATAAATCAATCTAATGGGAGATTTATGACATGTCTGGAAGCTAGGAAGTTGAAGCAATTTTATAGTTTTGTGTTTGGGTGGGATTATATTTTGAGTTTAAAAAACAGTAAACAGTTATTTTCTCAGCCAATTATACGTATCATATACATTGATCTTTCACAGGGGATGGATTGCCTCTTGCCTTCCTAGCTTATTACACACCATATTTTTTTATAAATACCATGAAATGTATTTTTAGTGCCACTAGATAAATCTTGTGTGTCATATTTTGTGCTAGTTTTATCATTTACCATTTGTTTTCTGTACATTTCTTGGCTGGTTTGATTCAATTTATTTGTTATTTCTTTAAGCATATGTAGTGGTGTAAACGCACCAGTGTTAATGTTTTTATTTCAAATATTCTACTTCAGGCGACTGGGGGTCAAGGTGGTCTCACATACTCATCCCTCCTCAATGACACAGGATTCAGTGATGCAGACCTGTCCCTATTGGCCTGGCTGCAGTGCATTCCTTTTGAGGTGTTTTCCTGCCCCTTTGAGCAGAAGGCAATCAACGTTGACATACGGCCGTTGATCAAACCCTCGCTAGAGGCATCTTGGTCTGAGCAGATCCTGGTGACCCCCATCAAGCCCAAGATGTTTCCCCACTCGGCTGTGCCAGCGATGAGGAGGTCCACCGAGCTGATGACCCGCTCTCTGAACCCACAATTTGATGGTCTGTCTAGTGGATTATGGCAAGGTACTGCTAGTATTCAAGCAAAATATTTTGCAGAGAGAATATGAAAAACAAGAGATTATGATTAATAAATGCCTATATTTTTTGCTGAAAAATACTTCAATATAATTACTAAAAAAAAATAAAAAGGAACTGCTTTCAGTCAACCTTTTTGTACTGTTTATTTAAAGATTTTCAATTTTTTTTTTTTGTGGAAAGGATAAACTGAATATATTTTAAAAAACCCTTTGAACATACAGAGTCTTAAAAAAATAATTTTAAAAAATCAACTTTATGTTTAGTTTAAGTTATTTTTTCCCAAAAAATTAACAATATAATGTTGTAAACCCCATATTCTTTTCAAAATAATCATCCTTAAATATTTGTTTCTACGTCATAAGAATTAAAATGACAGAAATGGGTGACATTGTCATATAAAAGAAATTTTTTTTTCTCTTTGCAGGAAACAGACTTGAGTGGTCAAGCCCGTCTTCACAAAATGCGCTGTCTCAGTCTATGATGCCAGGTGGTACACCAAACAATCCCAGGGACCCCATGCTCATGTCTATGGACAAGCTGTTTTCTGAGGGCGAGGTCATTGACACAAAAGCATCCATCTCTGAGGACTTGAAAGGGTCGCCAAGGGTTAACCTGTACTTGTCACAGGTAGTCCTGATGTTATTTCTATTGCAAAAGCATAGCTTGGTGCCAAGAATTGTGACTTGAAGGCTTATTGGTGGGGTCCCCAGCCTTTTAAATTTAATAACTCAAGTTGGCAACACAACATTTAACTCCAAGTTTACACAGTGGTAGTGGATTTGTTCAGTTTCTATTAGAGCACCACTCATCTGCTTTTAGTTCTATTGAGCATGGTTCCCAGCCTTTTAAAGTTGGCAACACAACATTTAACTCCAAGTTTACATAGCGGTAGTGGATTTGTTCAGTTTCTATTAGAGCACCACTCATCTGCTTTTAGTTCTATTGAGCATGGTTCCCAGCTGTAAGTGTAAGTCCCCTTTTTATTTTAGTGTTATGATCACATCACATTTAAAAAAAAAACAAAAAAAACCCAATATTATTATTGCTATTTTATCATGATCAAGTTTCATTAATCAAAAACTATATATGCTTTAAAATGTATGTATTAGTTCCTATATTTAATTGCATTATATTGTGGGGGGTATTCATTTTATAAAATCTCTATGTGTTATAATGGATATAACACTGTTAACTGGAAATGCCAGTTCTTAACATGTCAAGCATGGAGATGATGCAGAAATTTTATTTGGCCTAGAGATTGTATGATGAGGCTAAACAGTATAGTGTGAAGATAAGCTGATATGATAGCTACCTAAAGACTGGGAATCACACTGGCATTGTATCGTGTATTGCATTAAAAAAATTTTGTAAAATTATAAGTGGGGAATTCATCATGCTTCTACAAAATCTTAGCCCAAAATATTGGAAAGTTTAAAACATTTGATAATGAATAATGAGAATAGTAATGAATGCATCAAAGCAGAAGTAATCACAAGTAGCTTGTTTTCCTTAAACTGACTAACGGCCAAATAGGGTTGTCCAAACATGTCTTTTTTTTCCCACGGAAACACAATCTTTTTAACATTCACCTATAATAGTAATAAAGAACTTTTGAAGTACTCATTCAAATAATTTATTCACCTAAAAAAGTCATAAAAACTTTTGAAGTACTAATTCAAATCCTTTTCATACTCAAACCTTTCTTTCTTTGAGTGTAAATCTGCAGTCATTTTATCCAAGTCGGCTCAGTTTTTTTAATTCAGAAAATATATGTATTGAATAATCTAGCCGTTTGTATGACAGGCAGTAGTTATTGAATAATCTACCCGTTTGTGTGACAGCCAGTAGTTATGTATTGAATAATCTACCCATTTGTGTGACAGCCAGTGGTTATGTATTTAATCTACCCGTTTGTGTGACAGCCAGTAGCTATGTATTGAAAAATCTACCCGTTTGTGTGACAGCCAGTAGCTATGTATTGAAAAATCTACCCGTTTGTGTGACGGCCAGTAGCTATGTATTGAAAAATCTACCCGTTTGTGTGACAGCCAGTAGTTATGTATTGAAAAATCTACCCGTTCAAGTTTGTTTCTTTTCTTGATTTAAACAAACAGCCAGGAAGTCCAGCCCCTACTAACAAAATACCACCCCGGTCCTCATCCCCAACAAGAAGCATAACGACGGACAGGTCTCAGGTCAGACCCCAGGGCTCAGACACTCCATCTTGGAGCTCTCAAGCCTCCAGCACTAAGGACTCCAACAATGAGCTGTACAGGGAATACCAGAGACAGAAACAGCGCCTGCAAGAACAGCTGGAACTGCAGGTAGGTGAACTTTTAACACTCACTGGAGATTGGTGAGGTGTTTCAGTTTCAAGCATGTTGGTTGCGATGAGGAAATGCAGCCACTTCCAACTACAACAAGCATGTTGGTTGTGATGAGGAAATGCAGCCACTTCCAACTACAAGTCAGCAAGCAAAATTGATTTCAGGAAGGTTGCCATTAATGGTAACTTTTAATTGGTTTATTGTTAGGATTTTTTAGTTACACTTAATAAATAGATATGTTACACTTAATAAATAGATATGTTACACTTAATAAATAGATGATATGATACACTTAATAAAGAGATAATATGTTACGATTAATAAATAGATGATGATAAATTAAATGTGATAGATGCTCAGTTAGAACGAGTCTCAGTCAAAGATTGTAATTTTTTTTTTAAATTAGGAAAAGCAAAGAGAACTTTATCAAATGGAACTTATGGAAATTGACAAGAAAGCTCAGCAAGCCATGAGAGATAATCGTCTATCTGAGGAGTTCCTGCTCTCCCAGAGTGATGTCCCTTCCATAGCTTCAATGCACATAGCTGGAGGTAAGTGATCTTTAACTGACAATGTTAAAATTGTGATATTGGTGTCCTTGTTTTATAGGATGTCTTCGCTCATGTGCTATGTTCCTAATAAGCTGTTGTCTATGCCAGGTGTTAGTTTTTAAAAATTATTCCAATTGCGTTTTTAAACGAAAGAAATAAATAAACCACATTTATTTGATAAAATTTTATTGAACACTACAGCATTATTTACAGCATAATTTACAAGTATATTTACAACATCCAGTTTGATTAGCTGTATAAACATTGAAGTGAGGTCAAGGCAAAAATTGATATCTAAGTTCTCTGAAAGCTTCCCATTTCTTACAGCAACATGCCAGCAGCACAAATCTGCATTAAAACAATATTCACAACAGCATGATCTATTTCACAGCCAATTGTGGTGACATGAAGCCAGTAACAATGAAAGAAGTTTTGTACACAAAAAAAAAAATTACCCCTCACTATTTAAGTAGCCTACTGCCATGCACACAAATCTGCATCAAAACAATATACACAATAACAGTGATCTACCTCAATGCCAATTGGGATGACAAGAAACCAGAAAATAGATGAAAGGTTTTGAAAAATATGAAAGAGCCTCTAACTATCTGAGTAGCCTTAATGCCAACTCAAAACACTAGACATGATAATAACAGGATCTGTTTAAATGTCAGTTGCACTGACAAGAAGCTGGCAGGTAATATAAAGGATTGGACAATCAAGAAAATGATTTAAAGAAGTTTACTGTATCTAATGAAACGAGGAAATCAAAAGGTAAAAGGTAGCACGATTGGTAGCACAACAGATGGACAAGAGGAGTGGGGAGCCATGGCCTCTGTGAGAGAAATAGTACCACATGTGATGTTTCTAGAAATAAAACTGGGGGGAATTTTTTATGTCTAGTAAGTATGTGACCCGCAATAAACCAAAAGAAGGTGCTGGCTCCACATCAGGGGAAATAAGCCAGGGGAAGAAAGCATGGATGAATGGTTGATGAGATGTATGGAGAGTTCTTACCCCATGCCAATAAGGGAGATAAAACAAAATAATTTTAAAAATTACAAGATATCATCCTCGTCTGTTTGACTGACAATTAATAAGCACCACAGGGAAATCTTTTTTTTAAACTAATGATTTTAAAGTCAAACAGACAAGGATGAGGGAGAAAAGATTGTCAACTTTTAGTCTGCGAGGATCAACATCCAGTGTTTAGAAGCTAACAAAATGGACGCTTATTCATTGCATTGGTGGCATTGCATACATACCAACATGTCATACACATGTCACTGACATTGGTCATAGCTACTAACATGAAAGGTATATACATATTGCACAACATATGAAAGACAAACGGGTGGAAACACAAAAAAAACATGGGAAAGACTTAGTTACTAAATGAAACCAACAATTAAAGACAGCCAAAAGTAACAAAAACATGTCACAGTGACCTTGGCAGATGGACAAGAGTGTTGAGGAGCCATGGCCTCCTTTGGAGAAATAGTACCACATGTGATGTTACTAGAAATAAAACTGGGGGAATATTTTATGTCTAGTAAGTCCATGTGACCCTCATTAAACCAAAAGAAGGTGCTGGCTCCCCCACAGCCTCGACCAAGGGGAAAAATTAGTTGTGAGATAATATCATGGGAGACTATTTTCTTACATGCCTTGATGTTCTTGTAATGTAGGATATCCATGGTCAGTCTGCTCTTGTAGTTGTTAGTCCACATGAGGTTAAGGAATGACAATATTTACATTTGAAATACACAGTTGTATAGTGTCACTTGGATGTTGTCACACTGGTGTATAGTGTCACTTGGATGTTGTCACACTGGTGTATAGTGTCACTTGGATGTTGTCACACTGGTGTATAGTGTCACTTGGATGTTGTCACACTGGTGTATAGTGTCACTTGGATGTTGTCACACTGGTGTATAGTGTCACTTGGATGTTGTCACACTGGTGTATAGTGTCACTTGGATGTTGTCACACTGGTGTATAGTGTCACTTGGATGTTGTCACACTGGTGTATAGTGTCACTTGGATGTTGTCACACTGGTGTATAGTGTCACTTGGATGTTGTCACACTGGTGTATAGTGTCACTTGGATGTTGTCACACTGGTGTATAGTGTCACTTGGATGTTGTCACACTGGTGTATAGTGGCATGCATGTGCACACTGGCACTAGGATGTTGTCACATATGTGCACAGTGGCATTTGGATGTTGGTACACACTGGCAATTGGATGTTGGTACACACTGGCAATTGGATGTTGGTACACAGGTGCACAGTGACACTTTAATGTTGATGCTTTAAGTAGGGTTTAGTTGTCCACTCGGCCCCATGTTGAGCTGTCTTGTTAGTGCAAAATACATAAGATACAACCATTTATTCACATGTTATAGTGTATGTGTTACGCATTGGCCTATATAATATTTACTACAAGTTAATGTCGGTACATCCTTAATGCCAATGCACATGTTTATAGTTTAAAAGGACTAAACTTAAACTCAGCTGAGATCATTTGTACATTAACACTTCAATTCAGAATATATTTAACACAATTTTTCATTTAGGAAAATTAGGATTGTACAGTAGAGATCAAAGTATCCAATCAGCTGTTAATTAAGACTCTTTTTTAAAAAAAAATCTCTCATAACTATGACATCTAACATATCTCCAATTACACACACATTTGTTTTCACAATAAATCTATAATCTAGAATGTTGAATCTCCGAATGGTGGTTTGAGTTACAGTTGCGTCAATAATAATTATAGCAAGTTCCTCAATGTGGATATCAAAGTTCAAAATTGCTGTCATACACTTTTCACGACTGGTGTGAAGATAGGGTAATAGAAATACTATAATGACTTACTTAAGCCAGGCAGTTCTTGCAGTAGTAGAAACTTTGCTCAATAAACTGATAACTGTTTTTAAAATTCTACTTACATTACACTGAGAAGCTGCGCTGTCATCGTGATGTATCCATTAAGGGTCAACAACATAAGATGGTCATCTGGTCGATATCCCTGCTCCCCTTCTCTCACTGTGTCTGTTGCTGTGGTCACTCCCCGACATTCATAAGTGTACAAATTAAAAAAATGCGCGCCTAGAGATGGTAGGGTGCCGGAGATCTCTATGGAATAGTGACAACTAACAGGTGATCGGAACCTGGTATTTATACAAGTCCCCGGACACTAGCCAGTGTCGCCAGTCTTGCGTGATTGGTCAGCTATGACGTCACGGTGACAGTATTGACACCAATGGGGTATTTTAAGCGTATCTATTGGGGACAAAAACTGTACCCCTCTCCTCAGTGGGGAACACGCGGAAAGAAAGGGATGGGGGTGGAGGCTTAGACGCAGGTTTGTGACAAGAAAAAGCTGGGGGGGGGGGAACTCTGAATTTAGGCGCCCTAAATTTTGTTTATATTAATAATTATTAAGATCATATTATTTTGAGTAGAACATCTTAATTGTTTGCGCCTACTGACGGGGCGGGGCCCGGGGCGATTGCACAATTCACCACTGACACTGCCTTCAAACGACCCTGTTTGGATATTACTAGATAAAACGTTAATTTTAAGTTATCGGAATGAGCAGACTAGAGATAAATCAAAGCAACTCTTTGGTCACCCCCTAGTCTCCTATAGTCCTTAGCCTCTAAACGTCTATATACAAATCGCTTCTATATGGCAATAATTAGGACCATTGGGCTAAATCGGTGTATATCAATTTATTGTGGACTTAAGCTGTAGATGTTGAATAGAACACCAGTTTTTTGTGTCTGACGGATGATGAGACAGATATTCAATGACCAAACTTTAGATACATATTTTTTGTGTCTGAATGGTGATGAGGCAGATATTCAGTAACCAAACGTTAGATACATTTTGTTTGTGTCTGACTTGTATGAGACAAATATTCAGTGACCAAACTTTAGATACATATTGTTTTTGTCTGACGGGTGATGAGACAGATGTTCACTGTCCAAACGTTTGATACATTCATAACCAGTCGTGTGCTATTTACTGGTCGATTTAGTCATTCGATGGCGTGCCATACCATTGTTATCTGTTCTTGACGGACCGTGTCGTTGACCAAACCTTATACTTGAAGTATTTAGAAAGTTAGACGGTCTTATCTCTTGTAAACTGCTCTGCTAGTTGATAAAACGCGGATGTGATAGTGACGTCCTCAATGGTTTGACGAGACACCAGGCCCACTGTTGGTTTACTTGTGTCACGATATCGGTCCACGTGTTTGCTGGACAATGGTCGATCGCCGCCGGCAGTCGGGCCGCCGTCACGTGGACCTTTTGTTGGAGGTACTTAGCCCGGCTTACACTTAGCCCGGCTTACACAACTTCACACATTTGGACTGATGTTGGGGTGGGATGAGGGAGGTGGTAGATGGAAAGTTGCCATCTTCAAAACGTACCCAGATTGATTTAATCGGTATACTACTATATTATATGAAATTGATTCGCCATTTTTTCTTGTTGTTGGTGTTTTATCTATGCAAACCCAATAAAACGATGACACTATTCAATAATTATAAATAAACCGAAGTTATTGATATGTTCATTGGAACTAACTAATACGCTTTAAAAAAAATGATAAGATATTATAAAGAGGAGCATTGGTTTGCTGTTGAACGTTGTGAAATATTTTACCTACGTCTTTTCACGTCCTTAACAATCACAAGATTTGAAGGCCTATCAGCCTATCCCTATCTTGGGCGGACCGGAGTGGTGATATCCTAAAGCAGGGGTGGGCAAACTACGGACCACAGACTGGCAACTGATATTATGCGGCCCTCGAAGGCATTTGGAAATTAAAAAAAACATTACTTTGTTTTTAAATTATTGTGATGAATTTTACATTTCATTAACATTTTTGATCAAATTTCATTCTAATTTTTGCTTAAACAGTCCTTGACATTTGTCATGTAATGCTAAAATGTGAATTTACTGATTTTAATATAGAGAAATGTTTATCGACATGTAAAAATTGGACATAATATACATGCGGCCCCCCCCCCCCCCAATAGCTTTACAGTTGTCAATGTGGCCCTCCGCACAAAAAGTTTTCCCACCCCTGTCCTAAAGTAGGAAGGTTGGGGGGGGGGGGGTGGCCTTGAATAGTTTGAGTAAAGGTGGTGGTCATTTGTTCTTAACCAGTTGGAGATTTTTTGTTACATTTTTTAATTTTATTCGTGTTTCTGTTTGTTCGCTGATGAAGGCTTCCTGCCGACACGTTCGTTGTTTTGTTGCGTTCCTCTTATCAGGTTTAACCTTACTGTATTTTACTAATTTACTATTGTGCTAACCTGATTGCAGTCTCCCCCATTATTACCTTGGAGATTAGTGAGACTTTTATCACTGAAGCCGTCCATCACATGTGTTCGATTATCACCGTGTCTATAGTCTGGCCAGGCACATAATGACCAGTAGCCTAAGTAGCTGTAGAGTCCAGGTTCACACATCCCCCCACCCCCATGTTACCATCCCAGATATCTGAAATATACATGCAGACACAAGTACAGTCTATATTCTATAAATCACTCGAGTCTCTAAAGGAGGACGACAGTTGTTCAGATAAATGTAACACAAAGTTTCACCTCTTTACTAACTTACGTGTGCCTTTTACCCCGCCTGGGGGCATGTCCGTCTACAAGTATTTTCCGTTCATCTCGGTCCTGTGCTCTCCTCTCCAGGTGCATTCCATACTTGGTGTTTCTGCTTCTAGCTTGCATCTACATGATTCTTAGGCCTTCCTCTCTTTCCTTTTCCCTGTGGATTTCATGTTAGGGATTGTCTGGAGTCTGGTGATGTTATCTGGTGGTTTTTCGAAAAGTATGCCCTGTTCACCCCAATCTTTCCCTTATGCATCAATAGGCTCCCGGCATGTCCTTTTCAGTAAGTCTTGGTTGGTGATGGTGTTTGGCCATTTTATGTTCAGGATCTTTCTAAGGCATGTGTTAATGAAGGTCTATACTTTCTGCGCAATGCTCGCTGTTTTTCTCCAAGTTTCAGCTGCACAGAGTAGGATTGTTTTGACAATTTTGTTGAGGATTCTGAGTTTGGTTTGCAAACTGAGAGCCAATCTTTGTGAGTTTTAAGTTAGAGCCGATCTTTGTGTTGAGTGAGAGCCAATCTCAGACCTGTTTACTCTTACGATTTTGGCGTACAACGTACGATTTTTAGATGTCTTTTACGATTGTACGCCGAGACCCGCCAAAACTACGATTTTCAGAGACCGGGTGAATTATTTTTTTTCCCCAATTTAAAAAAAATAAAAAAATGTTCGTTTTGTAAAGTTTTAGCCCTTTCTAAAAAAGATCTGGCAGTGAATGGACCGAGAAAAACGATTGGTTGTAATTTTGTTTAAAGCTTGGACCATCCTTCTATATAGTATGTACGCACGGATGGGGAGGTGGGGGTTGTCAAGGAAATGTGTGGCATACGAGACCGTATCCGGAAATTTGATCGAAAGAAATTTCGTCGACGGAAAATTGATCGACGGAAATTTGATCGAATGGAAATTTGGTCGAATCGTTTTTTTAGTTTATACGTTAAAATTTTGCGTCAAATTTCTTTTTAAACGCATTATTTTGTTTTACTATATAATACGTGCTATATAGATAGCCCATCCTTGCGTTTGTTTTTATGACGTAATTAGTTCCTACTTTCGTTCCATTTGTTGACGCCAGCTTAACTCGATACGAGTAGTGTCATTAGGATGTATTCAGACAGGTGTATAGTGTCACTTGGTTGTTGTCACATATGTGTATAGTGTCACTTGGTTGTTGTCACATATGTGTACAGTGACACTTGGTTGTTGTCACACATGTGTACAGTGACACTTGGTTGTTGTCACACATGTGTACAGTGACACTTGGTTGTTGGCACACATGTGTACTGTGGCACTTGGTTGTTGTCACACATGTGTACTGTGGCACTTGGTTGTTGTCACACATGTGTACTGTGGCACTTGGTTGTTGTCACACATGTGTACAGTTGGCACACATTGCATATCTTGGATGTTGATGCTGGTATCGGGTTTAGTTGTCCTGAGGATCTTTCTAAGGCATGCTGAGCTGTCCTGCTGAGCTGTCCTGTTAGTAAAAATACATAAGATACAACCATTTATTCACATGTTATTATCTATGTTTTATGAATTGGCCTATGTAAAATCAATAGAAGTGCATGTTGTTATATCCTTAATGTGTCAATGTATATGTTTATCATTGAGTTACACACCTTAAAGACTGAACTCGGCTAAGATGATTTTTCCCCATTAAACAATTGGTTCCTGGAAGTGTTTGACACAATAGTTCATTAAAAAAAAAAAGAGGATCAAAGCATCCGATCCGATCTTATGCAATTTTAACTTATGTACGGTAACTTTTCTAATGTCATGTTTCTTTTTGAATTTTTTTTATGTGAAGTGAATTGAGCCCAGCCCTAGGCTGTGGTAATGCGCTATTTGAGACCACTGAGTCCTAGGCTGTGGTAATGCGCTATGAGACCACTGAGTCCTGCCCTAGGCTGTGGTCATGCGCTATGAGACCACTGAGTCCTGCCCTAGGCTGTGGTCATGGGCTATGAGACCACTGAGTCCTGCCCTAGGCTGTGGTCATGCGCTATATGAGACCACTGAGCCCTAGGCTGCGGCAATGCGCTATTTGAGACCACTTTAATAATAATACTAAACTTACGATAATCTAACACAGTGGTTCTCAACCTTCCTAATGCCGCGACCCTTTATAATGCAAATCCTCGTGTTGTTGTGGCCCCCCAACCATAAAATTATCTTCCACGTTACTTCATAATTGTTTTTTCCCGATGGTCTTAGGTGACCCCTGGGTATGGTCGTTCGACCCCAGGTCGCGACCCAAAGGTTGAGAACCGTTTATCTAACACATCTCCAATTACACATGCATTTGTTTTCACAAGAAATATATATTCGAGAATGTTGAATCTCCGAATGGTGGTTTGAATAGTTACAGTTGCGTCAATAATAATTATAGCAAGTTCCCCAAAGGATGTCAAAGTTCAAAATTGCTGTCATACACTTTTCACGAATGGTGTGAAGACAGGGTAATAGAAATACTATAATGACTTACTTAAGCCAGGCAGTTCTGGCAGTAGTAGAAACTTTGCTCAATAACCCGATAAATGTTTTTAAAATTCTACTTACATTACAATGGGAAGCTGTGCTGTCATCGTCATGATGTAATCCACCAAGGGCCAATAACATAATAAGTCATCTGTTACGTGTTAACAATATCTGCAATTGTTTTTCTCCAAGTTTCAGCTGCACAGAGTAGGATTGTTTTGACAATTTTGTTGAGGATTCTGAGTTTGGTTTGCAAACTGAGAGCCAATCTTTGTGAGTTTTAAGTTAGAGCCGATCTTTGTGTTGAGTGAGAGCCAATCTCAGACCTGTTTACTCTTACGATTTTGGCGTACAACGTACGATTTTTAGATGTCTTTTACGATTGTACGCCGAGACCCGCCAAAACTACGATTTTCAGAGACCGGGTGAATTATTTTTTTTCCCCAATTTAAAAAAAATAAAAAAATGTTCGTTTTGTAAAGTTTTAGCCCTTTCTAAAAAAGATCTGGCAGTGAATGGACCGAGAAAAACGATTGGTTGTAATTTTGTTTAAAGCTTGGACCATCCTTCTATATAGTATGTACGCACGGATGGGGAGGTGGGGGTTGTCAAGGAAATGTGTGGCATACGAGACCGTATCCGGAAATTTGATCGAAAGAAATTTCGTCGACGGAAAATTGATCGACGGAAATTTGATCGAATGGAAATTTGGTCGAATCGTTTTTTTAGTTTATACGTTAAAATTTTGCGTCAAATTTCTTTTTAAACGCATTATTTTGTTTTACTATATAATACGTGCTATATAGATAGCCCATCCTTGCGTTTGTTTTTATGACGTAATTAGTTCCTACTTTCGTTCCATTTGTTGACGCCAGCTTAACTCGATACGAGTAGTGTCATTAGGATGTATTCAGACAGGTGTATAGTGTCACTTGGTTGTTGTCACATATGTGTATAGTGTCACTTGGTTGTTGTCACATATGTGTACAGTGACACTTGGTTGTTGTCACACATGTGTACAGTGACACTTGGTTGTTGTCACACATGTGTACAGTGACACTTGGTTGTTGGCACACATGTGTACTGTGGCACTTGGTTGTTGTCACACATGTGTACTGTGGCACTTGGTTGTTGTCACACATGTGTACTGTGGCACTTGGTTGTTGTCACACATGTGTACAGTTGGCACACATTGCATATCTTGGATGTTGATGCTGGTATCGGGTTTAGTTGTCCTGAGGATCTTTCTAAGGCATGCTGAGCTGTCCTGCTGAGCTGTCCTGTTAGTAAAAATACATAAGATACAACCATTTATTCACATGTTATTATCTATGTTTTATGAATTGGCCTATGTAAAATCAATAGAAGTGCATGTTGTTATATCCTTAATGTGTCAATGTATATGTTTATCATTGAGTTACACACCTTAAAGACTGAACTCGGCTAAGATGATTTTTCCCCATTAAACAATTGGTTCCTGGAAGTGTTTGACACAATAGTTCATTAAAAAAAAAAAGAGGATCAAAGCATCCGATCCGATCTTATGCAATTTTAACTTATGTACGGTAACTTTTCTAATGTCATGTTTCTTTTTGAATTTTTTTTATGTGAAGTGAATTGAGCCCAGCCCTAGGCTGTGGTAATGCGCTATTTGAGACCACTGAGTCCTAGGCTGTGGTAATGCGCTATGAGACCACTGAGTCCTGCCCTAGGCTGTGGTCATGCGCTATGAGACCACTGAGTCCTGCCCTAGGCTGTGGTCATGGGCTATGAGACCACTGAGTCCTGCCCTAGGCTGTGGTCATGCGCTATATGAGACCACTGAGCCCTAGGCTGCGGCAATGCGCTATTTGAGACCACTTTAATAATAATACTAAACTTACGATAATCTAACACAGTGGTTCTCAACCTTCCTAATGCCGCGACCCTTTATAATGCAAATCCTCGTGTTGTTGTGGCCCCCCAACCATAAAATTATCTTCCACGTTACTTCATAATTGTTTTTTCCCGATGGTCTTAGGTGACCCCTGGGTATGGTCGTTCGACCCCAGGTCGCGAACCGTTTATCTAACACATCTCCAATTACACATGCATTTGTTTTCACAAGAAATATATATTCGAGAATGTTGAATCTCCGAATGGTGGTTTGAATAGTTACAGTTGCGTCAATAATAATTATAGCAAGTTCCCCAAAGGATGTCAAAGTTCAAAATTGCTGTCATACACTTTTCACGAATGGTGTGAAGACAGGGTAATAGAAATACTATAATGACTTACTTAAGCCAGGCAGTTCTGGCAGTAGTAGAAACTTTGCTCAATAACCCGATAAATGTTTTTAAAATTCTACTTACATTACAATGGGAAGCTGTGCTGTCATCGTCATGATGTAATCCACCAAGGGCCAATAACATAATAAGTCATCTGTTACGTGTTAACAATATCTGCAATTGTTTTTCTCCAAGTTTCAGCTGCACAGAGTAGGATTGTTTTGACAATTTTGTTGAGGATTCTGAGTTTGGTTTGCAAACTGAGAGCCAATCTTTGTGAGTTTTAAGTTAGAGCCGATCTTTGTGTTGAGTGAGAGCCAATCTCAGACCTGTTTACTCTTACGATTTTGGCGTACAACGTACGATTTTTAGATGTCTTTTACGATTGTACGCCGAGACCCGCCAAAACTACGATTTTCAGAGACCGGGTGAATTATTTTTTTTCCCCAATTTAAAAAAAATAAAAAAATGTTCGTTTTGTAAAGTTTTAGCCCTTTCTAAAAAAGATCTGGCAGTGAATGGACCGAGAAAAACGATTGGTTGTAATTTTGTTTAAAGTTGGGACCATCCTTCTATATAGTATGTACGCACGGATGGGGAGGTGGGGGTTGTCAAGGAAATGTGTGGCATACGAGACCGTATCCGGAAATTTGATCGAAAGAAATTTCGTCGACGGAAAATTGATCGACGGAAATTTGATCGAATGGAAATTTGGTCGAATCGTTTTTTTAGTTTATACGTTAAAATTTTGCGTCAAATTTCTTTTTAAACGCATTATTTTGTTTTACTATATAATATAGTGCGTTCAAAAAGAAATTTGACAAAAAATTTTAACGTCTGAACTGAAAAAAAGATTCGACCAAATTTCCGTTCGATCAAATTACCGTCGATCAATTTTCCGTCGACGAAATTTCTTTCGATCAAATTTCCGGTAACCATACGAGACACATGGGTAGGGGGATTGGTGGGCGTGTCAAAGGTTATAAAAATATCACCGCAACGTATTGTATAGATGGAGATGGTCATATTGTTTTGTCACAGTGAACTAGCTAAAATATTTAGACTAGTGGCCGTAGCGACAACTTCACTCACCATCCCTTTTGACTGCCACCAAGCCTGTGACGTAGTTTAGTTACATAATTATTTTGTTCGTCTGAACCGCGGCGATTGTGAAAAAAAAAAGAAAACTAGATATGGTTTTTAAATAAAATACATTATCCAACTGTTCTGCACTGGAACGTTGGGTTTGGACATATTTTATAAGATCTAGTCAGCGGCATTTTAAAATATTTGTAGAACTCGCAAAGCAGCTCTATCCGCCTAAGTCTATCCCCCCTCAACGATTTTAATACAACGGTTTGGAATCACAATCTTTTCCTATTAATGAGGGTGGGGCAAGGTTGGTTCAGCCAAGCGAAATAATGACGTCACAGCACGGAAAGACTTGCTGGTGGACTACAGTGTGTTGTGACTATGTCAATGTCATGTTAAATATTGCTACTACAGCGATCTCTTTATGAAGACACAAAGCATTAGTAGACCTATACCAGTACCGGGTAGACGATAACTGCCAAACATTGTGCTGATATTTGTATAGCCTTAATAATAACAATTAATAAAAGTAATAGGTCTAATTAGAATTCATGGATGTTACAGATTTTCAGGTGACAGTTGGCCCTATATAAGAGACTATTAGGATAATTATTGTTAGAATTCGTGCATAAATGTAGGTGCGTTCTGGTGGTCCCGCTTCCCATCAGAGCTGTCATGCGCATCCTTAGCACGTACGTAATAGTTGGATAGCCTACGCCCGCGCCTATGCCAGATTAGGTTTTCACCAGGCTCCCTGTGTGAAATTCGTACAAGTACACTTCGAAATAAGTCCCTTTCTACAGACGATTTTCGTGCCTGGGCCGAATCACTTGGGGTGAAAACCCGTGTCACATTGTGTTTACGGTAACAATAGTAACATCATAATAATAATATATAATGGATTTTAATTTTTTATTGTTGTTATTGGGGGGGGGGGGGGTCGTTAAAAAAAGTACGCGTTCAACAGGAGGGGGGATTTTTTTAATTTTTTTTTTTTACATAATTTGACTTTGATGGGTACCGGTACGTGCTATATAGATAGCCCATCCTTGCGTTTGTTTTTATGACGTAATTAGTTCCTACTTTCGTTCCATTTGTTGACGCCAGCTTAACTCGATACGAGTAGTTATCATATACATAATGTAGGCTGTATTTTTATTTACTTACTATTAAGATACTGTATTGTACGATTTTCAGACGATATTGTACGATTTTAGGAGTTTGAGGGTAAACAGGTCTGCAATCTTCGTGTTGATTGAGAGTCACTCTTTGTGTTGATTGAGAGCCAATCTTTGTGTTGAGTGAGAGCCAATCTTTGTGTTGATTGAGAGCCAATCTTTGTGTTGATTGAGAGCCAATCTTTGTGTTGAGTGAGAGTCAATCTTTGTGTTGATTGAGAGCGAATCTTTGTGTTGAGTGAGAGCCAGTCTTTGTGTTAGGTGAAGCCAATCTTTGTGTTGAGTGAGAGCCAATCTTTGTGTTAGGTGAAGCCAATCTTTGTGTTGAGTGAGAGCCAGTCTTTGTGTTGATTGAGAGCCAGTCTTTGTGTTGATTGAGAGTCAGTCTTTGTGTTGATTGAGAGTCAATCTTTGTGTTGAGTGAGAGCCAGTCTTTGTGTTGATTGAGAGTCACTCTTTGTGTTGATTGAGAGCCAGTCTTTGTGTTGAGTGAGAGTCCATCTTTGTGTTGATTAAGAGCCAGTCTTTGTGTTGATTTAGAGCCAATCTTTGTGTTGATTGAGAGCCAATCTTTTTGTTGATTGAGAGCCAATCTTTGTGTTGATTGAGAGCCAGTCTGTGTTTTTGCATCTCTGGTCCTGCAACATCGTTGCAAGTGGTTGTTACAGACATCTTTTTACTTTGACAAATTTTTTATGCTCTACCTGGTCATCTTCTCGTTGGCCTTGCAGTGCCTGGAACTTATTTCTCAAGGTAGCACTGAATTTCCCTCGTTTCTTATCGTTTGCCCGAAGTGCTGTGTGGAATTTTAGTCATGTAGCATCTGGCTCTTCTCAGTTATTCTTCAGTTTTAACTTGACTCTTGCCCCGACAAGATGATGATCGGATGCGACATCAGCTCCTCTTTTTGCTCCTACACCTTGCAGAGACCTTCTAAAGTTTTTGCTAATACTTATATGATCCATTTGGTTTTTTTGTTTTATTATCAGGGGGACACCCACATTTCCTTGTGGAAATTCTTATGCTGGAATTCGCTGCCCCCAATAACAAGCTCATTTTCTGCACAGAAGTAGAAGTCTGCCAGTCTTTCACAGTTCTCATTCCTTGCTCCTATACCATGGTGTCCCACAGAAGTCTGCCAGTCTTTCACCGTTCTCATTCCTTGCTCCTATACAATGGCGTCCCACAGAAGTCTGCCAGTCTTTCACAGTTCTCATTTCTTGCTCCTATACAATGGCGTCCCACAGACGTCTGCCAGTCTTTCACCGTTCTCATTCCTTGCTCCTATACCATGGCGCCCCACAGAAGTCTGCCAGTCTTTCACAGTTCTCATTTCTTGCTCCTATACAATGGTGTCCCACAGAAGTCTGCCAGTCTTTCACAGTTCTCTTTCCTTGCTCCTATACAATGGCGTCCCACAGAAGTCTGCCAGTCTTTCACCGTTCTCATTCCTCGCTCCTATTGCATGGCGTCACCATAATTTCTTCGTATCCACATTTCCAATGATTTCATTTAGATCTCCCATTAAGATATGTTGATCTCTAACAGGACATTTTTCCAGCATTGTTCTATTGTAAAGACCTTTTGTAAATTTTTAAAATTGAATGACAAATAGGACTGTAGAAATTAAAAAAATAAACACGGGGCCAGGTAGGTACACTGCATTGTTTAGACGATAATTACTTTTCAGAATCGATATTATTCATAAAGTGGAGGAAAAAGGGGGGGGGGGCACTAGCTGCAGTAAAGCCCCTCGGTCCTCCTTGTTTTATGCCAGCCCCCTCTTCATATATATTTTTAGAACCCCTCCCTCGACCTGCACTGTCTATATAGCAGTGGGGTCGAACGGCCCTTTCGCAGGGGTCGCCTAAGCCCATCGGAAACACATATACTCTACAGTTATTAAGTAACAACGAAAATAATTTTGTTGTTTGTGGGGGGGGGGGGGGGTGTGTGTGTGGTCACAACCACACAAGAAACTGTATTAAAGGGTCACGGAATTATGAGAACCACTGTTTGTCCAAGCCAGATTCTGTTACCAATGATAACTATCTTTTTTATATGTTTGTTGAAATGGTAGCTAAAACTGGTTAAAAACAAACAAATTTATTTGATAAAATTTTTATTGAACAGCATTATTTACAAGTATATTTACAACATCCATTTTGATTAGCTTTATAAACATTGAAGTGAGCTCAGGGCAAAAATTGATATCTAAGTTCTCTGAAAGCTTCTCATTTCTTACAGCAACATGCCAGCAGCACAAATCTGCATTAAAACAATATTCACAACAGCATGATCTATTTCACAGCCAATTGTGGTGACATGAAGCCAGTAACAATAAATGAAGTTTTGTACACACAAAAAAAAAAATTACCCCTCACTATTTAAGTAGCCTACTGCCATGCATACAAATCTGCATCAAAACAATATACACAATAACAGTGATCTACCTCAATGCCAATTGTGACGACAAGAAACCAGAAAATAGATGAAAGGTTTGGAAAAATATGAGAGATCCTCTCACTGAGTAGCCTTCGTGCCATAACTGCAAGTCTACATCAAAACACTAGACATGATAATAACAGGATCTGTTTAATTGTCAGTTGCACTGACAAGAAGCTAGCAGATAATATAAAGGCTTAGAAAATGTGATTTAAAGATGTTTGCTGTGTCTAATGAAACGAGGAAATCAAAAGGTAAAAGGTAGCACCACAACAGATGGACAAGAGTGGTGGGGAGCCATGGCCTCCGTTGGAGAAATAGTACCACATGTGATGATGTTACTAGAAATAAAACTGGGGGAATATTTTATGTCTAGTAAGTCCATGTGACCCTCAATAAACCAAAAGAAGGTGCTGGCTCCACATCAGGGGGAAAATAAGCGAGGGGAAGAAAGCATGGATGAATGGTTGATGAAATGTATGGAGAGTTCTTTCCCCATGCCATTAAAAAAAATAGGGTGGTTGTGGGGGGGGGGTTTACAAAAAAAAATTAAAAAATTACAAGCTATCATCCTCGTCTGTTTGACTGACAATTAATAAGCACCACAGGGAAACTAATGATTTTAAAGTCAAACAGACAAGGATGAAGTAGAAAAGATTGTCAACTTTCAGTCTGTGAGGATCAACATCCAGGGTTTAGAGGCTAACAAAATGGACGCCTTCATTGCATTGGTGGCATTGCTTCATACATACAAACATGTCAATACATTCATTCGATACATATATCAATGACTAACATGAAAAGGTATATACATATTAACATATTGCACAACATATGAAAGACAAATGGGTGTAAAACAAAACATGGGAAAGACTGTTCATAAATAAACAATTAAAGACAGCCAAAAGTAACAAAAACATGTGACACTGACAGATGGACAAGAGTGGCGGGGAGCCATGGCCTCCGTGACACTGACCTTGGCAGATAGACAAGAGTGGTGGGGAACCATGGCCTCCGTTGGAGAAATAGTACCACATGTGATGTTACTAGAAATAAAACTGGGGGAATATTTTATGTCTAGTAAGTCCATGTGACCCTCATTTAACCAAAAGAAGGTGCTGGCTCCACAACACCCTTGACCCATTCGGCAAAGTTGTTAGTGAGTTGGTGACTGTTTTCTTACATGCATTGATGTTTTGGGCAGTTGAATATCCATGGTCAGTCTGCTCCAGTAGTTGTTAGTCCACAGAAGGTGAAGGAAGGTCAATATTTACATATGAAATACATAGGTGTATAACGTCACTAGGATATGGTCACACATATGGTTGCACTTGGATGTTGTCATGCTGGTCTACAGTGGCACTTGATGTTGTCACGCTGGTGTACAGTAGCCATTGGATGTTGTCACGCTGGTGTACAGTAGCCATTGGATGTTGTCACACGGGTGTAGTGTCATTAGGATGTATTCAGACAGGTGTAGTGTCACTTGGTTGTTGTCACATATGTGTATAGTGTCACTTGGTTGTTGTCACATATGTGTACAGTGACACTTGGTTGTTGTCACACATGTGTACAGTGACACTTGGTTGTTGTCACACATGTGTACAGTGACACTTGGTTGTTGTCACACATGTGTACTGTGGCACTTGGTTGTTGTCACACATGTGTACTGTGGCACTTGGTTGTTGTCACACATGTGTACTGTGGCACTTGGTTGTTGTCACACATGTGTACTGTGGCACTTGGTTGTTGTCACACATGTGTACTGTGGCACTTGGTTGTTGTCACACATGTGTACAGTTGGCACACATTGCATATCTTGGATGTTGATGCTGGTATAGGGTTTAGTTGTCCTGATGATCTTTCTAAGGCATGCTGAGCTGTCCTGTTAGTAAAAATACATAAGATACAACCATTTATTCACATGTTATTATCTATGTTTTATGAATTGGCCTATGTAAAATCAATAGAAGTGCATGTTGTTATATCCTTAATGTGTCAATGTATATGTTTATCATTGAGTTACACACCTTAAAGACTGAACTCTGCTAAGATGATTTTTTTCCCATTAAACAATTGGTTCCTGGAAGTGTTTGACACAATAGTTCATTAAAAAAAAAGAGGATCAAAGCATCCTTATGTACGGTAACTTTTCTAATGTCATGTTTCTTTTTGAATTTTTTTTATGTGAAGTGGATTGAGCCCAGCCCTAGGCTGTGGTCATGCGCTATGAGACCACTGAGTCCTGCCCTAGGCTGTGGTCATGCGCTATGAGACCACTGAGTCCTGCCCTAGGCTGTGGTCATGCGCTATGAGACCACTGAGCCCTAGGCTGTGGTCATGCGCTATATGAGACCACTGAGCCCTAGGCTGCGGTAATGCGCTATTTGAGACCACTTTAATAATAATACTAAACTTACGATAATCTAACACAGTGGTTCTCAACCTTCCTAATGCCGCGACCCTTTATAATGCAAATCCTCGTGTTGTTGTGGCCCCCCAACCATAAAATTATCTTCCACGTTACTTCATAATTGTTTTTTCCAGATGGTCTTAGGTGACCCCTGGGTATGGTCGTTCGACCCCAGGTCTTCAACCTAAAGGTTGAGAACCGTTTATCTAACACATCTCCAATTACACACGCATTTGTTTTCACAATAAATATATATTCGAGAATGTTGAATCTCCGAATGGTGGTTTGAATAGTTACAGTTGCGTCAATAATAATTATAGCAAGTTCCTCAAAGGATGTCAAAGTTCAAAATTGCTGTCATACACTTTTCACGACTGGTGTGAAGACAGGGTAATAGAAATACTATAATGACTTACTTAAGCCAGGCAGTTCTGGCAGTAGTAGAAACTTTGCTCAATAACCCGATAAATGTTTCTAAAATTCTACTTACATTACAATGGGAAGCTGTGCTGTCATCGTCATGATGTAATCCACCAAGGGCCAATAACATAATAAGTCATCTGGTCGAAATCTCTGCTCCCCTTCTTTCACTGTGTCTCTTGTTGTGGTCACTCCCAGAGATTCATGGGTGGACAACTTTAGGCTGTGCGCGCCCTAGAGATGGTAGGGTGCCCAAGCTATGGGGAGTGACAACTAACAGGTGATCGGAACCTGGTATTTATACAAGTACCCGGACACCAGCCTTGGTCTCGTGACCTGCGTCGCCAGTCTTGCGTGATTGGTCAGCTATAACGGGATGACGTCACGGTGACAGTATTGACACCAATGGGGTATTTTAAGCGTATCTATTGGGGACAAAAACTGCACCCCTCTCCTCAGTGGGGAACACGCGGAAAGAAAGGGATGGGGGTGGAGGCTTAGACGCAGGTTTGTGACAATCAAAAGCTCTTCCCTAGAAGTGTATATTAATAACTATTAAGAGCATCTTAATTGTTTGCGCCTACTAAGGACGGCCCCGGGGCGATTGCACAATTCACTACTGCCTTCACACGACCCTGGTTGCATATTACTAAACGGCCCCTCCCCCCGGCCAACCTATTAAATAGTCTTGGCATGAACAGCTATAATTAACTTGTCAACTATGATCACTTACCCGCACCACTTGGTGAGAAACACCCCCCCCCCCCCAATAATTGCTAACTGAGCAAGCCACTGAATTTGCTGGCAATACACGTTTTTGGAGATTTATAAGTTAAAATTTGTAAACTCAATTTGCACTGGAGATTCCAGGTAGCAATGGTAGTCTGTTCAGTGGCGTAGGAAGGGGGCTGTCCGCCAGAGGTGGCACTTTATTTTCTTTCTTTAATTGGAGATGTCCCATTTTCGGCCAACTGCAATATTTTTGTTCGCCCTTCCCCGGCGTCCTGTATTGGTCTTACCCCATAGGAGAGAGGGCGGGGAGTAGGTTAGAGATAAAAGCTTCATTAAGATTATAATAAGAACTCCCCAGAGAACAATTCTTTTTCTGGCGCCAGATCACACGTTAATTTTAAGTTGTCGGAATGCTTCATTCTCTAGGGCTGAGATCACTCTCTTAGAGCCCTGATGAGCAGGCGAGTGATAAATCAAAGCAACTCTTTGGTCACCCTCTAGTTTCTGAGATTCCTTCGCCTCTTAACGGCTATGTACAGCTCTTGGAGTCACGAACGTTTTTGGTGTTACTTCGCCTCTATATGGCAATATTTAGGACCACTGGGCTACATCGCTGTGTATCAACTTATGGTGGACCAAACTTATTGAAACGTTCACACCAACGAGATGTGGCATATATGTACTGATTGATAGTCATTTGTTGACACGTAATACCATTGTTAACTGTTCTTGACGGACCGTGTCGTTGACCAAACCTACTTGAAGTATTTGGAAAGTTAGACGGTCTTATCTCTTGTGAACTGCTCTACTAGTTGATGAAACACGGATTTAGTGACGTCCTCAATGGTTTGACGAGACACCAGGCCCACTGTTGGTTTACTTGCGTCATGATATCGGTCCTCGTGTTTGCTGGACAATGGTCGATCGCCGCCGGCAGTTTGGCCGCCGTCCCGTGGACCTTTTGTTGGAGGTACTTAGCCCGGCTTACACAACTTCACAAATTTTTGGACGTTTGTTCGGGTGGGATGACGGAGGTGGTAGACGTTGCGAGACGCCATCTTAAAAACGTACCCAGATTGATTTAATCGGTATACTACTATATTATATGAAATTGATTCGCCAATTTTTGTTGTTGGTATTTTATCTATGCAAACCCAATAAACTGATGACATAATTCAATAATTATAAATAAACTGAGGTTATTGAATTGTTTATTGGAACTAACTATAACGCTTTAAAAAAATGATAAGACATTATAAAGAGGAGAATTGGGTTTGGTATCGGACGTTGTGGAATATTTTAATCTTCTTTTTCTAGCGTCCATAACAATCACAAGATGTTAAAGGCCCATCAGCCTATCACTGATACTATCTTCGTGCGGACCGGGGGGTCGGGGTTGCCTGATATCCGATGGGAAGTCGGGACGGGGGGCACTGAATGGTTTGTGTTAAGGTGAGGGTCATCTGTTATATGAAACAATCGGAGATTAGTGCGACGTTTATCACTTAAGCCGGCCATCCCATGTGTTCGATTATCCCCGTGTCTATAGTCTGGCGGGGCACACAACCAGGTGGAGAGCCCAGGTTGACATGTTACCTTCCCCCCCCCCCCCATATTACCATCCCCGATATCTCAAATAAACACACAGACACATGTGTAGTCAATATTCTATATCACTGACACAGCTTCAGTCTATATTCTATATCACAGACACAGCTTCAGTCAATAATCTATATCAGAGACACAGCTTCGGTCTATATTCGATATCACAGACACAGCTTCAGTCTATATTCTATATCAGAGACACAGCTTCAGTCTATATTCGATATCACAGACACAGCTTCAGTCTATATTCGATATCACAGACACAGCTTCAGTCTATATTCTATACCAGAGACACAGCTTCAGTCTATATTCGATATCACAGACACAGCTTCAGTCTATATTCTATATCAGAGACACAGCTTCAGTCTATATTCTATATATCACATGAGGCTATAAAGGAAGACTATACTTTTCCAGATAAATGTCACAACTTCATCACATTGTTACTAGTAGTTATTATTTTGCCTGTCACAAATTATCTCATTACATTTCATTTCTATTCAGTCTTCAGGCAAATCATCATAGTATTAAAAATGGACACGGATGCACAACCCTTCCACCAGTTACATATCTAATAATTATTTATACAAGAAGAAATGTCTCTATTGAGCTTCGACATTTCCACCACTTAACATATTTAATAATTTACAAGAAGAAATGTATCTGTTGATATTCGACCCTTGAACCACTTACATTTTAATAATTCATATGAGGAAATGTCCCTATTGAACTTCGATTCTAGCACTACTTACATTTTTAATAATTTATTAAGAAGAAATATCCCTATTGAACTTCGACCCTTGCACTACTTACATTTTTAATAAATATTTATACAAGAAGAAATGACCTTATTGAACTTCGACCCGTGAACCACTTACATATTTAATAATTTATAAAATGACCCTTTTGAACTTCGACCCGTGCACCACTTACAATCCGGTATCAAACAATGTACAAGTCTCACAGCCCTTCCCCTACCTACAAAAGTAACAATCCATTTTAAAATGAGGGAAAAGACCACTATTTAAAAAACAAAATTGAATCACAAAAAGGACTGGAGGACTACTGGTTCTTTAACCAGTACGCCTGACTTCGCAAGGATCACCCCCACCACCTTTTTTTTTTCTTCTTCCGGCCAGGTTGGGAAACCCTGCATCGTTTTGAGTAGTTCAGACGATAGTCACTTCTCAGAGTCCTAAAACCAGATGCGTCACTAAGTTGGGGGTCACCCGGTGCAGTGAAGATGGTGTCACCCCCTCTTTCATATCCGCCCACCCACACTCAGTTCTGGAGGCACCCTGCTCCTGTGACAAGCTGTTCTGTGACAAGCTGCTGTTGTGACAAGCTATCCTTGAGGCACTCAGTTCTTGTAACCAACTGCTGTTGTGACAAGCTGTCCTTGAGGCACTCAGTTCTTGTGACAAGCTGCTGTTGTGACAAGCTGTTCTTGAGGCACTCAGTTCTTGTGATAAGCTGTTCTGGTGGCCCCCTGCTTTCGTACTTAACTTAGATATGCCATGTAACATACTCAAGTGATCTCTGTCAAATGTGCAGCATTTCGTTTGGTGTCACTACAGTTGCCAACTGTCCGTAAAGTTACAATAATAAAATTGAGATATTGGAATTAAAAAAAAATATTAAAAAATAAAGTTTCCAAAGAATGCGTGCTTCTTCTTCTTCCCTTTTTTATCCCGTCCGGGGCATAGGCCGTCCACAAGAATTTTCCATTCATCACGGTCTTGTGCTTTCCTTTCCATTTGCTTCCAGGTGTATCCCATATTTTGCGTGTCTGCCTCTAGCTCGCGTCTCCATGTATTCTTTGGCCGTCCTCTCTTTCTTTTTCCCTGTGGATTCCATGTTAGGGACTGTGTAGTGGTGCTGTCTGGGGGTTTTCGGAGAGTATGCCCTACCCACATCCATCTTTTCTTTATGAAATCTTCATCAATGGGCACCTGGTAAGTTCTTTCTAGTAGATCTTTGTTAGTGATAGTATCTTGTCATTTGATGTTCAGGATCTTTCTAAGGCATGTGTTTATGAAGGTATGTACTTTCTGCGTAATGTTCGCTGTTGTTTTCCAAGTTTCTGCTCCATATGTAATTTTTACTCACTATTGTTTATTATAAGATGCTGGACTTCTTTTATTTTTACTTACTATTGTCTATTACAAGATGTTGGACATCTTTATAAAACAAAAGAAGAAATTCTTCCCCAGGGAACAAAACTTATTTTTAAAATGTCTTAATAAGAAAAAATGTGAAAACTGAGTTAGGGCATAGGAGAAGCAGACATTTCATAAGTTAGTACACAGGAGAAGCAGACGTATCCTAAGTTAGTGCATAGGAGAAGCAGATATTTCATAAGTTAGTGCATAGGAGAAGCAGATATTTCATAAGTTAGTGCATAGGAGAAGCAGACGTATCCTAAGTTAGGGCATAGGAGAAGCAGACGTATCATAAGTTAGGGCATAGGAGAAGCAGACGTATCCCATGTTAGGGCATAGGAGAGGCAGACGTATCCTAAGATAGGGCATAGGAGAAGCAGACATTTCATAAGTTAGTGCATAGGATAAGCAGACGTATCCTAAGTTAGGGCATAGGAGAAGCAGACATATCCTATGTTATGGCATATGAGAAGCAGACGTATCCTAAGTTAGTGCATAGGAGAAGCAGATATTAAAAAAAAAGATTAATTTTAAAATGATTAGCTTTAAAGGCAGCCATTGTATGTCTTTCATGTCAGTACAGATTGTAAGTAGTCTATATTTGTATGTCTTTCATGTCAGTACAGATTGTAAGTAGTCTATATTTGTATGTCTTTCATGTCAGTACTGATTGTAAGTAGTCTATATTTGTATGTCTTTCATGTCAGTACTGATTGTAAGTAGTCTATATTTGTATGTCTTTCATGTCAGTACTGATTGTAAGTAGTCTATATTTGTATGTCTTTCATGTCAGTACAGATTGTAAGTAGTCTATATTTGTATGTCTTTCATGTCAGTACTGATTGTAAGTAGTCTATATTTGTATGTCTTTCATGTCAGTACAGATTGTAAGTAGTCTATATTTGTATGTCTTTCATGTCAGTACTGATTGTAAGTAGTCTATATTTGTATGTCTTTCATGTCAGTACAGATTGTAAGTAGTCTATATTTGTATGTCTTTCATGTCAGTACTGATTGTAAGTAGTCTATATTTGTATGTCTTTCATGTCAGTACAGATTGTAAGTAGTCTATATTTGTATGTCTTTCATGTCAGTACTGATTGTAAGTAGTCTATATTTGTATGTCTTTCATGTCAGTACTGATTGTAAGTAGTCTATATTTGTATGTCTTTCATGTCAGTACTGATTGTAAGTAGTCTATAATTGTATGTCTTTCATGTCAGTACAGATTGTAAGTAGTCTATATTTGTATGTCTTTCATGTCAGTACATATTGTAAGTCGTCTATATTTGTATGTCTTTCATGTCAGTACAGATTGTAAGTAGTCTATATTTGTATGTCTTTCATGTCAGTACAGATTGTAAGTAGTCTATATTTGTATGTCTTTCATGTCAGTACAGATTGTAAGTCGTCTATATTTGTATGTCTTTCATGTCAGTACAGATTGTAAGTCGTCTATATTTGTATGTCTTTCATGTCAGTACAGATTGTAAGTCGTCTATATTTGTATGTCTTTCATGTCAGTACAGATTGTAAGTCGTCTATAATTGTATGTCTTTCATGTCAGTACAGATTGTAAGTAGTCTATATTTGTATGTCTTTCATGTCAGTACTGATTGTAAGTCGTCTATATTTGTATGTCTTTCATGTCAGTACAGATTGTAAGTCGTCTATATTTGTATGTCTTTCATGTCAGTACAGATTGTAAGTAGTCTATATTTGTATGTCTTTCATGTCAGTACAGATTGTAAGTAGTCTATATTTGTATGTCTTTCATGTCAGTACAGATTGTAAGTCGTCTATATTTGTATGTCTTTCATGTCAGTACAGATTGTAAGTAGTCTATATTTGTATGTCTTTCATGTCAGTACAGATTGTAAGTAGTCTATATTCAATAAACCACTCTAATATTTAAATGACAATTTCCATTGTTCTATTTTACGCTCGATCCTTGGGAATAAATATTTGCTTTAAGAAAATGGTTTTGTTTGACCTATTATCTTTCGTTTGCCCTGTATTTTCATAGCTGTGATGCATAGATAGATATAGTTATATGGGGTTCTGGACACAGCAAGCCTAGGGACCTATAGCAATCTATGAATGGTCCATAGATACAGTTATATGGGGTTCTGGACACAGCAAGCCTAGGGACCTATAGCCATCTATGAATGGTCCATAGATACAGTTATGCTGGGTTCTGGGCACAGCAAGCCTAGGGACCTATAGCCATCTATGAATGGTCCATACATAGATACAGTTATGTTGGTTTCTGGGCACAGCAAGCCTAGGGACCTATAGCTATCTATGAATGGTCGATAGATAGTGAAACCGGTAGTTCATTATAGTTCGCCCTCACTGGGACTCGATGAGCCACTTAGGCTAAACGATTGATCATGTAATACGGAGACACTAATGAACAAGGCGAAATAAAACGTTGAAGCAAAAACCCCATTCTAAGTCTGCGATTATATTTTTGAAAGGAAAGCAAGCTGGCATTGACAGACGAAATGACAAAGTTCGTGTTTTCTTTCAAGCAAAGCAAATTCATTATTAGTGCAGAAAGTTGAAAATGACTTTGTCATATAAAAAATTATTTGAATGGCTTATGTTGTTCTCTCTCTTTCGCCCTCTCTCTCTCCCTCTGTCTCTCCCTTTCTCCCCCCCCCTCTCTTCCCCCCTCTCTTCCCCCCTCTCTCCACACAAACTTATTGGCCAATCAACTGTTCAGCAGCAATGAATCCAACATAACTGTATGATGTGTTGTTTACTTTTAAAACAGAAAAATCAAGTTCAAATGTCCATTAGATTATTATGGTGAACGTACTTGGCTCCTCTCTTTCCTCAACTATGCGTATGTGGCTATTCGAAAGTGATTAACACTCACAACCATAAAGACGTGTGCTGAGTACTGAGAGAAACGTTTCGAAGCCCGAATTGGCTTGTTTGGGTGGTGTAAGCGAAAATATCCAATTGTAGAAGATTTTGATTTTACCGAAATAATGCCAGGATTATGCTTTTAACACCTTTACAAACTTGCCAATTTTAGAATTGAGTTCAAGTTATATTAGACCACTTATTAATTATTTTAATTTTTTTTATCATTATTATTATTATTTTTAAAAAAACAACAACATATTTTCATCTTTCGAATTAGTACTTGAGAATCAATAGTGCATTGAGTTTGTACTTGAGAATCAAAGAGCATTGCGTTTGAACTTGAGAATCAATAGAGCATTGATTAGTACTTGAGAATCAATAGAGCATTGAGTTTGTACTTGAGAATCAAAGAGCATTGAGTTTGTACTTGAGAATCAATAGAGCATTGAGTTTGTACTTGAGAATGAAAGAGCATTGAGTTTGTAATTGAGAATCAATAGAGCATTGGTTTGTACTTGAGAATCAAAGAGCATTGAGTTTGTACTTGAGAATCAATAGAGAATTTATTAGTATTTGAGAATCAAAGAGCATTGAGTTTATACTTGAGAATCAATAGAGCATTGATTAGTACTTGAGAATCAAAGAGCATTGAGTTTGTACTTGAGAATCAAAGAGCATTTAGTTTGTTAGGAAACTGAGAACTAGAACATATTCTTCAATGATTAACAATTATGATTGAGGGTCGGCATTTTTTGTTCTCGCCTTAAGAACAAAACGTTCTAAGGCCGGCACTGATAAACTTGTGCACTCACGTTGCTGGGAAAACTTGCGATGACGTCAGACTATAAATGAACGTTCAAAAATGGTCAAATGACAAAGAGTCATAGAAACATACGTATTTGACACAGTACACAGAGAAAGGGAAATACAATTCGTACAAAGGTTTCATTTTTATGACTCCATAGTTTCAACAACATTAACTTTAAAATGTACTCTTGAAAAAGTTTTCTTGTCGTTAAAAAACTAGAGCTTTAGAATATGTCTCCGTAAATGTGCTTTAATGGTGTCATCTCCCAGTTAGGGTGTCATCTCCCAGTTAGGGTGTCATCTCCCAGTTAGGGTGTCATCTCCCAGTTAGGGTGCCATCTCCCAGTTAGGGTGCCATCTCCCAGTTAGGGTGCCATCTCCCAGTTAGGGTGTCATCACCCAGTTAGGGTGCCATCTCCCAGTTAGGGTGTCGCCCTATGCGGCCCCCAAAACCCCTAGTGACGCCATGCACTGCCTAAACCACAGTCCAACTTTCCGAACCTCCCCGTCTACACTCTAATCAAGACTTCTTAATCCAACAATAACGTTTTTGTGAACGCCTGGCGAACAAACAATTCAATTGGCATGTCTTGTGATTTGTCCTTGTTCCGGTTTTCACGGCAACTGTAGCTTTGTGGGAATAATTACATCGCCTTTCGGTGTAGTTCCAATTGTGTTTTTACTGTGCCGCCTTGGGAAAGCTAGTCTATGCCTGCCTTGATTGCCGTGTATTGGGAGTTGAGAGTACGTTGCTTGTGGTTCTACGCATGACACGCGTCTCTCGGTTGTTGGGTGAATAGTCTTTAGATTGCATGGGAACAGCCTCGTTCGCTCGACGGCGCCGCGTGTTCCACAACATTCTCAGTTGTTGACGGCTTGCGCTTTCAAATAAATTAACCGACTGCGACAAGAAGGGCGGCGATTAATGGTAGCGACATGGGCCCAGCAGAGGGAACACACGGTCCGTCATGGTACTGGCGGTGGACCGGGCAATGGTGTCTTTTTCACGCTTCGAGTACAGAAAAAAAGTAGAATCTATTTATAACCTCTTCATCGTGTAAGTTGATAGGAGTCCTCTCCTCCCGGACATAAAGCTGTTAGAATAGTTTATTGTATAAGTAGATTTAACGACATGTTCGTGTACAGCGAGACGTGTGTTTACGCTGGAATAAAAAAAAAAACTAAACATAGGAAGGCATCAGCTAGAAATCTTCAACATGCACTTTGTTGAAATGTCCAAAACACCTCCAGCACACAAAACACCTTGACACCACACACAAAACACCTTGACATCACACACAAGACACATTGACACCACACACAAGACACCTTGAAATCACACACAAAACACCTTGACACCACACACAAGACACCTTGACATCACACACAGAACACCTTGACACCACACACAAGACACATTGACACCACACACATTGACACCACACACAAAACACATTGACACAAAAAACATTGACACCACACACAAAACACCTTTACACCACACACAAGACACATTGACACCACACACATTGACACCACACACAAAACACATTGACACATAACACATTGACCACACACAAAACACCTTGATACCACACACAAAACACATTGACACCACACACAAGACACATTGACACAAAACACCTTGACACCACACACAAGACACATTGACACCACACACAAGACACATTGACACAAAACACCTTGACACCACACACAAGACACATTGACACAAAACACCTTGACACCACACACAAGACACATTGACACAAGACACCTTGACACCACACACAAGACACATTGACACCACACACAAGACACATTGACACAAAACACCTTGATATCACACACAAGACACATTGACACAAAACACCTTGAAACCACACACTAGACACATTGACACAGACACCTTGACATCACACACAAAACACATTAACACCACACACAAGACACATTGACACAAAACAACTTGACACCACACACAAGCCACATTGACACAAGATACCTTGACACCACACACAAGACACATTGACACAAGACACCTTGACACCACACACAAGACACATTGACACAAAACACCTTGACACCACACACAAGACACAAAACACATTGACATCACACACAAGACACATTGATACAAAACACCTTGACATCACACACAAGACACCTTGACCACACACAAGACACGTTGACACAAAACACCTTGACACCACACACAAGACACATTGACACAAAACACCTTGACACCACACACGAGATTTTGACACCACACACAAGACACATTGACACAAAACACCTTGACACCACACACAAGACACATTGACACAAAACACCTTGAAACCACACACAAGACACATTGACACAGACACCTTGACATCACACACAGAACACATTGACACAAAACACCTTGACACCACACACATTGACACAAGGCACCTTGACCACACACAAGAGACATTGACACAAAACACCTTGACACCACACACAAGACACATTGACACAAAACTCTTTGACACCACACACAAAACACATTGACACCACACACAAGACACATTGACACAAAACACCTTGACACAAAACACCTTGACACAAAACACATTGACCACACACAAAACGCCTTGTTTATTATTATTATTATTAGTTGTCTTATATCGCGCGGTACCTCAGCCTAGGGCTAGGCTCACTGCGATGTACATAAAAATATTAGCAAAAGAGACATAATCGTGACAATAAAATAAAATACATTTATGTAATAAAGAACAGCTGTAGAGAGACAAAAAAATATTCACATTGAACATATGCATATTCAACCCATCCACCCCAGAACTTTTACATGTCAAGCCATGGACGGTGGCCAGCAGCATCGTTTATTGGTCAGATGTGGGGCATCAGTCAGGGTAGTAGAGTTTAAAGAGATGTGTTTTGAGTGCAGTTTTGAAGGTCTGTGTGGTTGGTATATTGCGGATGTGTAGTGGCAGAGAATTCCATTGTTTGGGGGCGCAGAATGAGAAAGATCGTTCACCATATGTTTTAGTACGTGTCTTAGCAACGGACAGAATATGCGTGTCTGCGGAGGAACGAAGCTGTCGACGGGGTGAATAGACAGAGAGAAGTTCGATTAGATAGGAAGGGCAGGAATGTGAGAAAAAGTTATGACAGAGAACAGACAGCTTTTAATCAATGCGTGCCTGTATAGGAAGCCAATGAAGTGAGTGGAGTAGTCAGTGACATGATCACGTTTTTTTGCCTTTAGATCTAGCCTAGCAGCTGAATTTTGAACCTTTTGTAGTTTTTCTATGAAGTGTTTTGGTGAACCTGACAGAAGAGAGTTGCAATAGTCACGAAGAGAGAGAACAAGAGCACAGACTAGTGTTTTTGTTGCCCTAACTGTGAGGTAGTGGCGGATGGAGCTGATCTGACGGATAGCGGTGTATGCAGATCGACAAATGTGAGAGATATGTTTATCAAGAGAATATAACCAAGATTCCTAGCAGAGTGTGTAAACTGTATGTCGGCGTTACCTACTTGAAATGAGTTGGGGAGAGTTGAGGTAGAGGATGATTTGTGATTGTGAATGAGGAGTGCTTCCGTTTTGTCATCATTAAGCTTCAACTTGCTGAGTCTCATCCAAGACTTGACATCACCAATGCACTCCCGCAATGCAGCGGAATCCATAGCTTGTATAGCTGCGTGTCATCTGCGAATGACTGGCTCTCAACAGCATGCCCCCAAAGCAAGATCACACACAAAACACCTTGACCACACACAAAACACCTTGACCACACACAAAACACCTTGACCACACACAAAACACCTTGACCACACACAAAACACCTTGATCACACACAAAACACCTTGACCACACACAAAACACCTTGATCACACACAAAACACCTTGATCACACACAAAACACCTTGATCACACACAAAACACCTTGATCACACACAAAACACCTTGACCACACAAAACACATTGATCACACACAAAACACCTTGACCACACACAAAACACCTTGACCACACACAAAACACCTTGACCACACACAAAACACCTTGACCACACACAAAACACCTTGATCACACACAAAACACCTTGACCACACACAAAACACCTTGATCACACACAAAACACCTTGATCACACACAAAACACCTTGATCACACACAAAACACCTTGACCACACAAAACACATTGATCACACACAAAACACATTGATCACACACAAAACACCTTGATCACACACAAAACACCTTGACAACACAAACCACATTGACACCACACACAAAACACCTTGAACACACAAACCAAATTGACACCACACACAAAAAACCTTGACAACACAAACCACATTGACACCACACACAAAACACCTTGAACACACAAACCAAATTGACACCACACACAAAAAACCTTGACCACACAAACCACATTGACACCACACACAAAACACCTTGATGAACCAGAACACAATTTCACCATCCACAAAGCACATTCACCATCCACGAAACATTACATTCTAAAACTTAAAGAAATCCTCAGTGAAGTTTCAAAATAACATTCACAAAGTTTTTGACTGAAATGGTACTTGTTAGGTCATTTGTACTGGTTTTATGTCCACATGTTTACATACAGCACATGCTGTACTAGACACCAATAAAGTCAGACTGTACTAGACACCAATAAAGTCAGACTGTACTAGACACCAATAAAATCAGACTGTACTAGACACCAATAAAGTCCGACTGTACTAGACACCAATAAAGTTCGACTGTACTAGACACCAATAAAGTCAGACTGTACTAGATACCAATAAAGTCCGACTGTACTAGACACCAATAAAGTCCGACTGTACTAGACACCAATAAAGTTCGACTGTACTAGACACCAATAAAGTCCGACTGTACTAGACACCAATAAAGTCCGACTGTACTAGACACCAATAAAGTTCGACTGTACTAGACACCAATAAAGTCAGACTGTACTAGACACCAATAAAGTTCGACTGTACTAGACACCAATAAAGTTCGACTGTACTAGACACCAATAAAGTCCGACTGTACTAGACACCAATAAAGTTCGACTGTACTAGACACCAATAAAGTCCGACTGTACTAGACACCAATAAAGTCCGACTGTACTAGACACCAATAAAGTCCGACTGTACTAGACACCAATAAAGTCAGACTGTACTAGACACCAATAAAGTCCGACTGTACTAGACACCAATAAAGTCCGACTGTACTAGACACCAATAAAGTTCGACTGTACTAGACACCAATAAAGTCAGACTGTACTAGACACCAATAAAGTCCGACTGTACTAGACACCAATAAAGTTCGACTGTACTAGACACCAATAAAGTTCGACTGTACTAGACACCAATAAAGTTCGACTGTACTAGACACCAATAAAGTTCGACTACAATTTGATAGGAATCAGTTAGCCACACAGCTTTTCTGAACATGTCAGTGTTGAATATTGTGAAGTGAAAGCTTCATCTTTTCCACTGAGCAATTTATCGCTTCAACTTCATCTGAAGAATATTTCAAATTTATCGTTTCGCTAAAATGTTTCAATTCACTGTTTGAAATAAATTTGTGCTACAGTAAATAATATATTTTTCACACGTCAAAATTTGTAAAGCTACACTTGACTGTTGTTGCATGGCCCCGCTGTAAGTTGATAAATCTGTCTCTGTTTTGAGCCTCAGTTTTAAGTACTTACTTTATTGAAGTGGCGGCCCTAAACATGGTCAGTTACAGAGGGTCAAAAAGGAAATATTAGATTTATAGACTTATGCATCTTTGCAAGTAGAAGCCAAATATCTCGTCTATGAGCCACTTGTGCAAGACCCCGATGTCTTCTATAGTCTATGGGCCACTTGCAAAGGACCCCTAATGTCCTCTATGGGCCACTTGCAAAAGACCCCTGATGTCCTCTATGGGCCACTCACAAAAGACCCCTATTGTCCTCTATGGGCCACTTGCAAAAGACCCCTAATGTCTTCTATGGCATGGGCCACTTGTAAAAGACCCCTAATGTCCTCTATGGGCCACTTGCAAAAGACCCCTGCCTAAGGTCCTCTATTAGCCTTAAAAAATAACTAAAAAAAACCTCTTTGATCCACCTAAGTTTTAAATAGTTGAGTGTCTGTCAATGGCTTTACACTTGTCTATATTTACCATATTCTATTTGCATGGCTACCTGTTCCATAATGTTGTATTTCAATCATTGGTGTTTTTTTGTGTTTTTTTTTCTACTCTCCCTATTCTGTGTGTAGACATTGGGGCTGACAATGATAACAGAAGTGCATCAGAACCCACATCAGATACAAACCAGGGGGATCAGCAGATATCTCCCTTCAACCAGGGAGATCAGCAGATATCTCCCTTCCCCCTCTCACCCCCATCCCTAACTCCAACGTTTAATGCAAAGAATAAGCCTCAGACCTCAACTCCCCAACAGCACCAAGATAAGAGTCGGAACATTGAAGGGGGAGATCAGGAACCTGGAGTTACTGGTCCTTCTAAGACAGGTAATCTATTTTTAGATTTCACTTCTCCGCCAACAAATTGCCGCATTCCCAAGTTAAAGAGTGCGGCAGAGCGTGCAGCCATGGCGGCCGGTGCGGCAGGAGGCATCGACATCTCCTGCCACAGTGCCCCGAACTCCCCTATGGTGGGGAGACGGCACAGTCTGCCTCAGAGGTCATCGACACCCTCGAATCAAACCCCCCAAAGTCCTTTTATCCCCATTCCTGCCACAGTGCCAAGCACTCCTACGACACCACGACCCATGCGAAAAATCCTTAACTCTTACGGGGCTGACGGTGAAGACTTGAGCAAACGGAATGTCGCCTTCAATCTTCCAGAACACGCTTTTGTTCTTCCTGACCAGGATGATCAGGATGTTTTCACCTCTGATGAACTGGATGATCATGTAGAACCAATAGGGAATTTCAATGGCAATGGGAGGGGAGGCAATGGGACCCCAAGGCTACAGAGAAAACCAGGAGATGGAAAAGCTGAAATAAACCGTCCCGCCTCCCCGAGAAAAGGGAGGAGCCTGTCATTTGGAGCATCTGCGGGCCGGCCTACACTCAGCTCAACAAACAAGAGCGCCATCAGAAGACCCATCACACCAGAACCAACCAGCTCTGCGGGGACCGGCAAAAAGGGCAATGTCCCAACCACGTTGACTGCTCAGAAAAGTCTGGCCCCACCAGCAGGTCCGTCCCCTATCACCAGGAAGATCCCAAGTGGTGCCAGCACCTTGCCTCGTAGAACAACTAAATTAGCCACAACCCCAACCACCCCAACTACACCAACCGCCACCCGTAAAGCCTTTGGGCTGGCAGCTAAACAGACCGCCAAGACCAAAGAGGAGGAGGTCAGATCCAAGACCCTGCCATTACCAGGTATAAGTCGACTTGAACCTTCATTCACAAGCATGACCTTGCTAACAATTGAGTGGCACAAGCCTGATTGGTGTAGAATCTTCCATAGACTCTCAATGATAACAAAACTTTTTTAAAGCCGTTCTCCACTCTCTCTATGCTAACAAACTTTGTTTGGCTGATTTTTATTTTTACGTTACTGAAACACGATTTCCCTTATTTTTCTTTGAGCCTTACTGCTAGAGAACATTAAAACTTATTGTGTTTTCGTGGAATTGAATTAAGTTCTAACCAACATTTTTGTTTCCATTATTCTAACCAAACAGCATTGTTGTCTATTTCCGGGGCAACTTGTCCTGTGCAATGCCCAGCTTGAATTTAAATGATTCAAAATATTGAGTTGTGAGATGTTACACTGTTATTCTATGTTAGGTCATGACATTTAGTTGAGAACTCAGCACAGAATTAGCATTGAACCAAAGCTAAAGCTGGACAATTGTTCAATGTTGTGTTCATCACTAGAAGTCAAGCCATTGATTATGTTGTAGCTTTTCAAATACATTTTCAAAAGTTAGTAAAAATGAATTAAACTACAAAACATACATTTAAAGGTCTTTCAAACAGATTCACATTTTAACTTTTAAAACACAAACATTTTAATAAGGAACAACACCCCCCCCCCCCCCCCCCACCCCTGAAGTGTTCTATCTCATGTGGATGTTAACTGTCTGGTGATTCAATTAATCATTTCAAATGAAGTAACAGGGAAACACAAGCCGTGGTTTGATTGTTGTAACATGTGTTAACTAGTCTTTATTTTCATTGGTGTATCTATTTTCTTTATAGTGGAATCACCCGCCAGTTTTATTGATGAGATTTTTCTTTTTAGTGACTGGCGTTTCTTTGTTTTAACCTGGCGGGCTTTATGTAGTGCAGCTTTAGTTTTGGCCAACACTGATTTCATCTGTATATTAACACAGTGCATGCACTTCATCTTTGTTATTTTAAACTTAACACATTTTTAAATTTCAGCCATCCCTGAAATTTAAGCACCATAAAAGCCAAAGCCTTTTTTTTTTTTTTAAATTATTTTTTTCGTAACAAGTTAATTTAATTTTATTTACTGATCAATTTTCACACATAAGATGTTGCAGCGTAAAAAGTGTCCCATGCTATTGTGTCTTAAAGGCTAATAAAATATTTTAATTTCAAAAAGACAACAAAAAAAGCCAAGATGTAGTAAACTCTAAACCCTGTAAATTCACATGATCATTTAACTGTGCCTTTTGGATAATTCAAAATGTTCATTGTGTACGATTTAATTTTCATACCCGAACATGGGCAACCAGTCGGCTACTTAAGAGCTTCATTGTCTGTAAAGGTAAAAAAATCCTGCAGATTGCAGCACTTCTGATCCTTAAGTCAGGACCTGTATCTAAACAGTTCATCAGCTAGGAGAATCAGACTTGTATAGAGACACATCACCCGGAATGCAACACTAATGCATCTGTAGCAATCTCAGGATCCCTCAAACTTGGTTACCGGCCTTCCGTTTGACAATCGGTCGAAGACTTCAGATCAAAAGTTCTTTCTGCCTCACTTTTTTGTTTTGTTTTGTTTTTGAGCAGCATTGTGTTTTTGTTTACATTTTAAAGTTTTTCAGTTTTTGTTAAAATCTCTAGACGTTTACTTGTGGGTTTATTTAATTCATTATCTGAAGTCAACAATCTACTTTAAAATTAACACACCCATACCCAGTAACCTGAGCTAGGAATCTTTGTCCAATCTTAATATAACATATCTCCCAGTTTTCTAATCCCCTGTTTATTTTTACAGCTAAGATTTTAACTTGAAATAGACAATTAAAAAATAATTATTATTATTAATAGGAAATAATGCTATAGACACATAATATTTTTTTTATTAATTGAAACTTTCAGCTGCTGTCCTATCAATTTGTTTATTGTTAGTGTGAGCTTTCCATTGGTGCCCCCCCCCCCCCACCCCCAAATGCCTCACCATGACAGTCACTAAATATTTAGTTTTAAATTTTTTTATTTTGTCTTTTGGTGCCACCTCTGAAATCTAAGATGCTGCATTATTTTCACCCCTTCCACTACCCTTGGTCAACCACTTGGAAGTATGTTATCCTATTTCTAACATGTAAATATAAAGTTAACGCAATTACCTCAATACCTCTATCTTGTGCACAACTTCTGTGTTCACTTTACTCAAAATGCACTACTCATTGTCTCACTGCAATACATCAAGCTAAGTCCAAGACTAAAACTGGTGGCGGCGGCGAGGTCAAGGCAGCCAACGGATTGAACAGGACCAACTCGGCTAAAGGTGAAGTGGCATGCGGTGGGGCCTGACAACCGGCTCTGTCATTGTTTTGAGGCTGGACACTGAAATGTTTTGCAGCATGTGCATCAAGTCATGAGAGAAAAAAAACGTGTTGAGTTAAACCCTGCATGCAATTTTGTCTCATCAAATAGATTCTGTTTGGAGCAGACTTTTTAACACATTCCATGGGACCACAGGCAGTGGAGCAGAATTTTTTAACACATTCAATGGGACCACAGGCAGAGCTTGACTCACTCAATAACCTGTTTGAGTTGACACCTTGCTAACTTAGAATCTTGAATAACACTTAAAATATACAACACTTTGATTCTAAGCTTACTTGTTGAATCAGCGATGTGCTGACAACTTGTCGAAAACAAATGAAGGCCAGACTTGCATGCTACTGAAACTATATGAAATACAAAACATTGGTCGTGATCAAAGTGGCTACCATTGGTCGTGATCATAGTGGCTGCCATTGGTCGTGATCATAGTGGCTACCATTGCTGCATGAATAAACAAGAGCATGTGCCTAGAAGTTAGTGATATTATTTAGGTTATTTCCTGATGTCCAAACACTGTTTTCATGCGCATGTTCATTAAAAAAAAAAATAAAAACAAATACATTGCTAGTAAAAGGATATTGACCAGAACCAGTAAATTATAAAATATTTATGTTATTTAAGCATAAAAAGGAAAATGCATGTGAATAGTTAGTGTGTTAGGTTTCTGCAGCTTCTACAAGATAAAAATTTTAACTGGCTGAAAGAAAATAATCCCATTTTATTTTGTTGCAACTGTGTTTTTTCTCCCCTGAACATTGATTGAAACACACACCCCCCCCCCCCCAAACCTCCAGTTTGCTAGTACTGGGGAGAGTGATTAAAAAAAAAAAGATGTGATGGCAGTTTCTTGATATTTTTTTGCTGAGATTTCTAGAGTTGCGCTAAAATGTAACATGTAGGCTGTAATCATTTAATAAATGTATCTTTGCTGTTAGGTAGTTGTAGGGAACTTTCATAATACCATAACTCATACATTCGCCCAATAAAAATAAGTTAATTGACTGATGGGCATCCAAAAGATGTTTAAACAATGGCGACGTTGCAGGGAGCATACCTGGGATGCCCCTATGTAGTTCCCTTCACTCATCTGGCATTTTTTGGTTTAATCTACTGTTGTTTATAGAAATGTAATGCAAATGGAATCAGTTTAACAAGTGATATGCCTGACTAGATTCTTTTAACAGGAATGAACTGTTATCACATTAGTTGCACCTGTAACTCAAATTAAAACAGAACTGAAATAATAATCAGAATTAAAGGGAAGTCACAAAGTCTGACCATAATAAATTGTTTCCCTTTATCTCACTTCAAAATCAGATCCACGACAGGGCATTGGTAAACCAGGAGCCACAATTTCAGGTACCAGGAGATCATCAGATGCCAGCAAACCACAAGCACACAAGGTACTGGTAATAGACATGAGATGTGCCTACCAGGAATTTTTTTTCTCAAAAAAGCATAAATAATTTTAGACCTAACCATTACTGGCAAAAAAATAATAAATTCAGATATAACAATAGGAATAATGCATATATAATAAAATAATGGTTACTAATTTTATGCAATTTATAACTTGTAAAAAAAATAACCTTAACAAATAAAAATTCAGGGACACATTTCACCAAGCATAAGTTGTGGACCACAAAGTGGTCAAATATCACACATGAGGCAACTATGTTATCATAATCACAACTTTTTCCAACCTATGACACATTAAACTAATGACTAAAATTCTTCTGAGCAATTCAAGCACTGAGAAAAACTGGTTCTGTTCCAGTCAGTACCCCAGCATTTGATTAAATTAGATTGATTTTATTATAGGTTAGGTGCCATCTTATTTCAAATTATCTTATACTTTGTTTTAACTGATTTTATTATAGGTTAGGTGCCATCTTATTTCAAATTATCTTATACTTATACTTTGTTGGTTAAAACTTTTTTTAAAACAATGATTTCCTTCCTTGTAGTCAGAATCTTGGAACATACCCGTGGACTATTTGAGACCCATTGATTACCATTTGAGACCCATTGGTGGTAGACAGGTGTCTTGAAAGTTTAAAAGCTTGCAGTAACACATGCTCAGAGCTTTCAAGGAAGGTCATGTGTCTCAGCATTGCATTTCCCATCCCCAGCCTCGTTTCATCCCTGTGACCAAACTTGAAGACCAGCAAGCCATCCGGACTATTGCCTTCCACCCTAAAGGAAACTTCTATGTCATTGGCTCCAACTCCAAAATGTTGAGAGTCTGTGCATTCCCAAACATGGGTAACCTAAGGTATGTGCTAAGAAGAATAGATTAACTAAAAAAACTTTCCAAATAGCCAATGTTCTTCCTGTAGAGTCTCACATATATTTTCTTATTAAAAAAAATAAAAATTAGATGCATTTTTAAATTTGGTGCTGTTTCTCATTCAGAGAGGAGCATGTGGCTTATGAGACAAGTGTGGTCTACAAACATGCTAAACACCACAAAGGGTCCATCTACTGTTGCGCTTGGAACCCCCTGGGGGATCTGATAGCCACTGGGAGCAATGACAAGACCATCAAACTGACACGTTTTAATGAGGACACGTTAAGTGCAGAGGGTAGGCCACTGCTTTCATTTCACCCTGTATCCTAACTAACGTTAACTTTTCCAAAAAATTTCTTGTAAATGGATGGATGAATAGGGCCAAACTCAAGCAAACTCAGGAAGCTCCTAATCCAAGATTACATACTTAAAAATTATGGGGTAAAACTTAATGTTATGACTTTAAAAAAAAAAATGTATTTTAGCTATGTGAGGATACGGGACACTACTAAAACAATGGATATATTTAAGACAATTAGATCTGCACAAAGTTAACAACATTGACACACTGACAACACTTAACTGTTAATAATTTTAAAACTCCACTGTATTCAACTCTAGAATTTAATATTTTGCTTTTTGTTGTTATACATTGTAGATACAAAGAAAAAACATACAATGTAGGCTCACCTTACATAATGGTCATTATTCAGAGGCAATTTGTAATCACAGTAAGAATATTTGTGGATCTCACAAACAAATAGGTTATACAAAGCTGCTAATATCAAGTGAGTCTGGTAGGCTTGTCTCAGTTGCACTTATATGGACTTGCTTGTTTGGATAAGGTCCAGGTTTGGAGCTGGGCTTTCATGACGGCACTATACGAGACTTGGTGTTCATGCAGGACACATCCAACAGGGCCTCACTTCTCATCAGTGGTGGTGCAGGTGATTGCAAGATATACGTCTCAGACTGTGAGACAGGGGCTCCTATCAGAGCAATGTCCGGACATACAGGTATGTATAGTGTTTTTTTTGTTTGTTTTTTTAACTATGTCTTAAGTTTCATTTCAATTGAATAACTGAACTGATCAATTGAATAACTGAACTGATCAATTGAACAACTGAACTGATCAATTGAATAACTGAACTGATCAATTGAATAACTGAACTGATCAATTGAATAACTGAACTGATCAATTGAATAACTGAACTGAACTGATCAATTAAATAACTGAACTGATCATTTGAATAACTGAACTGATCAATTGAACAACTGAACTGATCAATTGAATAACTGAACTGATCAATTGAATAACTGAACTGAACAATTGAACAACTGAACTGATCAATTGAATAACTGAACTGATCAATTGAATAACTGAACTGATCAACTGAACAACTGAACTGATCAATTGAATAGTTGAGTTCTATTTTTAAAATTATTTCTGTCATATTATGTGATATGAAAAGGGGGGGATCTCATCTATTAGAAATTATATTCCTAAAGGATGGTACAGCTTAAATAAATATCTAAAAGAATAATTTCCTTTAATGCCATATATGTGTATTGTGAAAAAAGTAAGTAGATAAAATATGTATAAATCGATCATTTAAGCAACAACAAAAACTATTCCGTCTTGACATTTTGAGTGTTTGAATATTGAAATACTACATTTAAGAACTGATATATTTTAATAACTGATATATTTAAGAACTGATATATTTAATAACTGATCCCAGCTGCTTCGTAAATTAGTTGCGAGGTAAAAACCCACTGTGGAAATCCCTATTAGAGGAATGGTAAGGGGAAAATTTGAGAACATAAATATACCATTTCAAACCCTCTGGGTAAGTAGATTCCTGATGAGAGCATTGTCACCGCCTGACAGTAAGTCTTTGGGCTAGGATGACCTCCATTGGTAGGCCTACCTGATCGAGTGGGTGCTGGCTGGGGCTGTCCTGTCCAACATAGCGGCACGATACCCGGGCCTGGTGGGGGGATGGGGGGGGTGCTTTGGGGAAGTGCATAAAGAGCTTTGTACTAGCTCGACGGCTCGCTGACACCATTTCCTAATGTACAATTTCAATAATTGATATATTAAATAATTTATATATTTCATAACTGATACATTCAATAACTGATACATTTGATAATTGATCAATTTTATATCTGACACAATTAATCTAATTTATTCATTCAAAATAAGAACGTTTCATTCATAATATGTACAAGTGACAATATGTACAAGTGACAATATATTAATAATAATGATAATAAAGTTTATTTGAAAAATCATCCCCAAAGGCTCAAAGCGCGTTACAAAGTCAAGCATATTAAATGAGAAATGAAACAATCTATGTTTTACAACATTTAAATACAAAAGGCAACAATACAAACTACATCCAATCATATCCATTCAAAGTATTACATCACCTTGCAACCATAAACAACACAAGCCAACATACATCTAGGAGATAATAGCTAGCTGGAAAAGATGGTAGACAACATATATACAAGTCACAATATGTACAAGTCACTGATTTAATTGTTGGAATAAAAAAATTACTTGCAGCAATCTTCTTACCGTTTGTATTTCCTCAGGCCACATCTACTCCCTCCACACCTGGGGTGGTTGTATGTTTGTCAGTGGATCTCAAGATAAGACAGCCAGGTTCTGGGACTTGAGGGCATCAACACCAATCACAATGGTCCCTGCCCCTTCAGGTCATTGGAATATAAAAATGTTTCACATGATTTAATACAACATCCATATGTTGCACATGGTTTCTTGTTGATGTTATTTTAAATTACTATAAATATGAAAACAATTTTTTTTTTAAATTTACAATGTGCCTCTATGAAAAAAAATGCCCATTTATGTCTGTGACTGAAGATATGTTGTCTAGGAGTTAGGTCCCTTCGTTGTAACCACAGACAATATTATTGAGTCCAAAAACTCCTGTCCTCCAGCTCCTGCAGAGCTGATATTTGGAAATTCTCCAAGCTCCTAAAGAGCCGATGGTTTGAAAGGAAAAAACACAAGGCAGTCCAACAATTCATCAAACTATATGTAATTCCTTTTTGAGGTATAAGTGTTCAAAAAACATCAGAAATCACAACTACTTTTCCACATTAAAAAAACTACATCCTCTCCATAAAACGAACAAGCCACACACTCACTATCCACATCACTCGTCAATAATATCCTCTCTCGCTCCTTTTATATCTTCACAGACCATGTACTCGTGATATGAAAAAATAGTTCACGTTCATTCACATTCGTTCACCACTCACATTTTTCCCCAAACACACTTCCTCACCTGGGTCCCCCCCCCCCGCAAGACGGTCATACATGCCTGAGAAATACAGGCAATCCCACAAGCGCTCTCTAACCGTCATCCAAACATACACAGAAAATGTAATGACACGATCTGACTGTGACAATGTCTTGATCAGGAAAATAATAAAAAGTAAAGATGGCAGGGTTAATTCTGCAGACTTTTAGAGTGCTTATAAGTAAAAACATATGTTTACCTCTGCAGGTAGTCCATATGCCTCTGTATGTGTGGATCCTTCTGGTCGCCTGATGGTTTCAGGACATGAAGATGGTGTTGTTATGCTGTATGATATTAGAGGGGCCAAGGTCAGTTCAAACTTTAACAGGTCTTGAAAACAAAACTTGAGTTCACTGCATTGAATTTTATCAGTATTTTTAATGTTAAAAAACCCACCCCGAATATACAATATTCAAAATATACAACATCTCAAAAAACGTTATTGAATCTTTATGTGCGTAATTTAATACATAGTGAGCTTACAGGAGAATCAAGAGATATTTTATAAATATTTTTTTTTTAAATTTACTTTTTAAAGGTTCTCAAAATGTTATTGATATTGTTATGAAGCATTCAAAAATCAGTCAACTCAGAGTGGGTTGTGGTAAATTTAAAAAATATCACCACTTCAGTTACACACAGCAATATGTTGGTAACCACTGTGAACTTTAGCAAACTCTTCTTCAGATACATCAATGCTTAAAAAGCCAATAAAAATAGACTAGTATTTTCTTTCAGAAGCTATAAGTTTATGTGCATTATATTGGTTAGGCCAAGTAAGCGTCTTATTTAATTTTTTGGATTAAATCACTTGAAAATAAAATATCTTTATTGAGTTGTTGCTGTGGGGATAAAAATTAATCTAATTTTGAAATTGTAAATTTTTGCCAGGTTGTTCAAAGTTTCCAGCCGCACATAGGAGAGTGCAGGTCGGCCAGATTTTCAAACAATGCTTATTATTTACTGACTGTGGCATATGATCAGAGAATTGTTATAACTGATTTACATGGTGAGTAGAGTTTAAGAAGAATGGTATTTTGGGAAATAAGATTTTTTTTGTACAATTTTTAAATGTCTTCCTTCATCGAATTAGCTTATGACAATGGTTCTTTCACAGTGAACATTTTTAGACAGCAAGATGAGCAATGGACAGATTTTTTTTTTAAATGGCTCTTTATTTTTTTATATACTTATATATTTGCAGGTGATCTGTTACGACCTCTGCCAAGTGTTGTTGTGGGTGAGCACAAGGACAAGGTCATTCAGGGAAGATGGCACCCCACCCAGTTTGCCTTTGTGACAAGCAGTGCAGATAAATCAGCCATTTGTTGGGGACTGCCGACAGTACAGTAGTATGACGGTACAGTAGTATGACAGTACAGTAGTACGACAGTACAGTAGTACACAGTAACAATGCTTTAGTTGATGCTTCTTGGAATATTCATGTTTGAACAATGAGAAAAACTTGTTAAAGAAAGTCAGTCCTAAACCACACACAAAAAAAAAGGGAACAAAATAGTTGAAATTCAAGAGAGAATAACTGAATTGACAATGAAAATTTAAATCAGGAAAGCATTACAAGTTTGTCGTAACAAGATTCAATTTGGTTTAATTTATTTTTTAAAATGGGGATACAGAATGTTTAAAAATAAGTATTTGTATTAGAATATATGTCATCTGTATTGCTGTGATCCTATATTGAGCCAATTTCTTATGCATTATAAGAGAAAATTCTTGTATTTAAGCTACAGGTGAGTATAAATTAATGTTTCTAATTTTAAAACTAAAAATAGAAAAATGGGTTTCTTACTTTGACAAATAAATGGCTACTACAGTTTAGACAATGGGGTAGAATTAGTTGTGAGTTTAAAGAAAAGATGGAGCATAGCTTCTCGATGCCTGATTTTTGTGACTTTACTTGGCAGCTCTGTTTGTCCAGCACAGTTTGTGAACACTGTTTGGTTGGTTGATGACATCTCAAAGTGTTGTGGATAACGCCAGTTTATATAAGAAATGGCTTCAGATAAATGTGTCAGTTTATGACACTGTTTCTCGTACCTTTCCTTGAATGGTGAATCATTTGAGGACTTTGGTCGCAGTGTCAATGTGAGCGACCACTGATGTACATAATTAACTTTGTTCAATAACCCTGGATTACCATTTTCTTGTTTTTACCAGATATTCTCCTATCATATCTTAGTGTGTCATCTGTCCCACTGCCATCATTTCACATAAGCTCTGCTTTATTATAATGGTTTAGAAATATTTTTAATTATCTGTTGCTTGCTTTCTTTGATGTCCACAGAAGACAAGATCTGAATATATGAGTATACTGGTAACTAAATTTATTTCATTAGCAGTTTTTTTTGTGTGCTACAGAAATTTGACACATACCGGATACTCATTTTAAGCGGCAAGTAATAGACCCCAGGGCTAATCAACAATCAACATTTTAATTTTATTGAAGACAAATTATATAATTGAAAATTTCACATGTGCAACCATAAATATGTTTTGTTTTCAACTGAGGTTATAAAGAAAGAAAATGATAATATTTTTTAAAAACTACATTTTCTTTTATTTGGCTCAAGCAAGCCTGTCCCTCAACTTTACCTCAAATCACATCAACCATATGTGACTGCTTTACACACATCAACCATATGTGACTGCTTTACACACATCAACCATATGTGACTGCTTTACACACATCAACCATATGTGACTGCTTTACACACATCAACCATATGTGACTGCTTTACACACATCAACCATATGTGACTGCTTTACACACATCAACCATATGTGACTGCTTTACACACATCAACCATATGGGACTGCTTTACACACATCAACCATATGTGACTGCTTTACACACATCAACCATATGTGACTGCTTTACACACATCAACCATATGTGACTGCTTTACATTTCAAAAGCTCAGTATCATTCATTTCTTTTTCTTGTGTAGCAAAACACGTGTTAACTAATTTTGTAAGTTTATTTTAAATTTAAACCATAAAGTACCTCAGATATTTTACCAAAATACTTTAGTGAAACATCATGCATTGGTAACTATAATTCTTTAAAAAAATATAATTTCGTTGCAGCCAAGCAATATAGTATTACCGGTAATTCATCGCAGAAACCAATAAAAAGAATGATTTATATAGGAGATTACTTTCTTTGCAACTTTTGTTCTGTTTAAATTGCTGAAAGCTATCATAGTATGTTTTTTTCATCTTTGTGTACAATTTTTGATGACAAACTGAAGTAAGTCATACAGTTTTGACTCTTCTAATTTGTGACGTTATTGTCCACACTGTTCATTTTCATGAATTCTTATATGATGATTTTTATGAAGGTAACAAAACAGAGACCATTAGTTGGGAATGACATAGAAAAATTCATCTGCTTTAATGTGACATTAAAGTTTACAAATGAGTGTTGAATGGACCATAAACGTACAGTTCTAATTTTTTTTCTCCTAGTAATGGGATTGACATGAATACAAATCATCCATAAAAAGTAACGCATTTGTTTTTGCATTATACTTTTAATTTTTGCAATGAATTTTTAAAAATGTATATATCATGTAATTGTATAAATTAGAATAGATATAATAAATATAAATATATTTTTTCCAATAGTAATTTATTTGAAACAGCTTGCTATTCATTTATCCTTACCTCCACATTAGAAGATCCTCAAATTTGACTATTTTAATCTACAGTAAATATATACTAGGATAGATGTAACATCTGATTAGTTAACTTTTAAGGTTTTTGTCCCATAACCACAATTTGAACAGTCTATTATGCATAAAATTACAACTCTATGCCACTTTAAAAACTGTAAACTTTATTTGAACTTTCCCTATCAAGCCATCCTTTCAATAATTTAAATCACAGAAATGTCGTAAAGCATCTTATTACTTGCACAGATTAAACAACTTAGAATAAATAAATGCCTTATACTTATAAACATGGATTACCATTAAATAAATGTTAAATTAAATCTCAATGATTTATTTGCCATCCAGGCTATGCCCAGTTCCTAAAAGAAAATGGCATCCCTTAAAATTAAAACACTTCACTTGAATTGTAATTTTTTATTAAAAATACTATAAGTATAAGAACCATTGATTCATACAGGTTTTGTGATTTTTTAAATATTTTTTTTCCTGCCTTTTGCATAAATAAGTGCACAGTGTAACTTTTTTTTCTTCTCTCTCTGCATATGCAATGACTTATTTTGCTAGTTTATTTTGTTGTATGAATATACATCATATTTTACTATTACCCATGTTGTGTTATGCAAAGTGCCACAGTTTTATTTCTTCTTTTTGATGGTATTTATTTTTACTTGATAGTTTGTTAGGGATGTAACCATGGGGCTGGTGGAAGAGATGGGCAATAGGTCTACCAAAAGTAGTAAATCCAAAAGGGGGGTAAATGTATGCTGTAGCCTTTTGTTCAAATGTACTGCTCACAGCATCAACACTCTGTAGTGTCTCTGTGTAACATTGAAAACAAAGATTTACAATGGAATATGGTAAAAACATTGTCTTCAGTAAATTTAAAAGTACAAATATTTTAATGATTTTTTTTCCCCCAAATAATGTATGAACTAGCCAACCAACAGTGGTTCATGGTGGATTTTTTTATCACTAAAGGATATTGGGGAAAACATGTTGAAATAAGGGTAATAGTTTATATTCAGATACTATCGACAAACTAAAATTCAATTTTTGTTTCTTTTATTTTTTGTTTTATGTTCTTTGAGCGTCTCCTGGATTCATCACTGTACTTTCACACCTGTTTTATCATGTACTTTTTTTTAGTTAGATTATTTCATGCATTAATGCCAACCTCATTGATAAATTCATGTTAATATTTGACACTTTTCATTTTGTGTGATCAGATATTTATCTACTTGTAATTTTTCAGCTGCCGTCCCACCAACATGATTTATTTTGACTTTACAAAGCCATGATCTGGATTATTTCTTAAAGCTTATCTTTTATTGTTTAAAAACCCTTTTATTTATTTGTCAGTACCTGGTAGTATTATGTTATCTAGTACTGTTGTCTATTCATGTGTTCATGGTACGAACTAACATCTATCAACTAATTTATTAATTTAAAATGGGACTTAAAGATACTTTCAGTATATGAATGAATTTTTTTTTTGCCAATTAGGTGCAGATCCCTTGTTTAAGAAAAGAACCTTAATATAAAATTCCTAGTTTAAAAAAACAAAACCTTTTCAATTTGAAATTTTATATGTTTTAGGCTGCACCTAAATCGTTTTTTAATCCCAACCTCTCAATTCTGGTACCCGGTACCAATAGCCACTTTGTTTCCTTTAAGGCATGTTTATCTCGAACAATAAAAAGACGGCATTTTTTTAAACAGCTATCAAATCAAATTTCGTTTTTGCCCCCAAAAAAATTTGTGAAGCTCGAAATCAACACAGATCGAACCTAACTTTCTTGGTATGTTATCAGTATTGCTTTTGGTTGAATGTTCCAGTTAAATTTATATGATATATACCAGTACATCCGTGCTTCTCAAACGTATTAGTGTCATTGACTGGCAGGAACTCATCGATCTTGCATCAATGACCAGTCCCTAATTTATGGATTATTTTTTCCTTAATCAGCAATTTTTAACTCGATTTGGAATGGCAACTTAGCAGATGATCACTTTGAGAAGATCTGATCTCATCACTGATTGATTAAAAAAATGTCCAATTGTTCCCAAATTAAAATGGTAATGACAGGTGTTCAATTGATTAACAAATTAACCAAATCATGAATTAAGGATGATTGTATATTCTTAATTTCATAATAAAAGTATTCACAACTTTGCTCAGTAAAAACAAATCAGTGTCTCAAAATAATAATGATATATAAAATGAATACTAGTATTGACTATCTAGATCTAATTACTAATGTATTAAGTTACCACAAAATGTTTATATTTTTTTCTGTCTTGCTAGACTTGTTTGATGATGATAATTAACCATGGAGATGTATTCTCCAACATGCAAGGATGTGTACTGTGTAGCATCATTTCTGAAGTTAGGGCAACAGGGGATTGATTATCAAGGCCTAGTGTGGTGCCGGTACCAACTGATGACAAAGTAGAAACTTTATTCTATGGTTTCCAGCATATTCCCCAGTCTTATATGACCTAGTAATATTATATAGTATTAAAATTATAATCATTCAGATCCAGTGGCCATGAGCCCTTTGGCCAAGTTACATATTAATAATTCAACATTAAAACAAAGCTCTAGTACCCTTATCTACTGTCAATAAAATTGATGACTCCCTTGTTGGTGCCACTGTGATTCATGGAAAGAAATGCATAAATTTATTTTGCTATCTCATTTCAAGGTGCTATGTGTTTTATTGTTTCCACTTTTCCTGGATGATATTATTAATTTGAAGTTTTAATTTGCTGGAATTTGGCACACATTTTTATTTTTACTTGAGGATAGACTCTTTCCCTTTTACTTATAGTTGTAGTGTTGGCATCAATGAAGTTTATATACACAGGTAGTAATCATCATGGCCAGTTCACTTTAATTGCACACAATTTCTAGACTGATTGATAGCATCAAAACAATTAATTTTTATATTTTATCTGCCCATAACACATTTAATGTTTTCTGTTTTATTTATTAACAAAAATTTGACTATTCCCATTATATTACCTTTTAAAGACTTTATTCAACATGTCAACTTTTGTGATAAGTTAACCACATAAATTAACATATTTGTGTAGTACATCAGAAATATTATTAGCCATATCTTTATATTATTACATTTAATTTTAAAAAAGATTTAAATGCCCAATCCAAATAAAATATGTTCCTTCCGTTGCTGTGTATATTATCTCATTGAAAATTTAGTTATGATAATTTTAAAACAGAATTCAGAGCTCAAATTCTCAAAAGAGGTTTATTTATTCCAAATACTTAAAAGAAGGGTTTTTGTTGGTCTAGTTTCTACTATTATAATTTGTGTCATCATCATAATCATGTAGATAGAGCTAAGTTCTAGTCACTATGTTCTCGAGTTATTCTGTCAAGCTGTATAATAAAATTAAAATAACACATTTCTACACAATCTGTCTTACTGTTGTATTTTTAGGCAATATTTTTGCATTTATAAATCTCTTTCATAGCTCTTGTCATGTGTGTTACAGTAAGTCTTACAATAATAGAAGTTGCCTCCTTTCACTTAAATTTGTTTAGTTTCGACCATGACTGAATAAAGACTCAACACATAAAAAAAGACTGGCTTTATAAGTCAATAAAATCATATAATATTTGGTAGGAGGTACACAATGTGTAAAGAAACCTCTTTGGCAGTAACCTAATTAACGTGGTTTTAAAAATCTCCCGTCCAACACCAAAAATTGTAAAAAGTCATAAGAAAAAAGCACAGAAAAAACAACCATGTCTCCAAGTCACAATAGCTTGAAAAAAATACTATCACTATGATCTGCAGCAACTCAGCATATCATTTTCGACTCATATAAATAATGAGCCAGAGAATGGGCCATGCCAAGCTGCATGCATGTCACAGACACAATTTAGTAATCTGGTCTTTTGGTAGTTTTAACAAACATTTTTTTTACATTAAGTCATTAAGATACCACAACTTTTTTATTTTACAGATTTTATAGGAAGCGTTTTGTTTGCACAAGTCAACATAGATCTAATAATGACTGAACACAACAAGAAATAAAATACCCAATAACAATTTATTATTAAATATTGTCCATTCAACAGCAGGGGAAGCAACTGTCATAAGATTGAATATTTAAAGCTATAAAACATCCAGTACCATCTATAAATTAAAAAAAGAGAGAAAAGAACCTTTTTTAACAATACCTATGTTAATAAATTATAGTATCGACTATCTTTTCCTTGTATTTTGCACAAATTATATATACATTTTATCTGTAGCTTCAAATCCATTTCGTAAAAGAAAATAATAAAAGGGGGGGGAGTGCTCAAGCTGTGTGAAGTAAATAAATATTGGAACAAGATATGTTTAGACTTGAAAAAACAAACAAATTCTGTATTTTTTCAAGCTTGAACATATCTTGTTTAACTACTTATTTTAAAAATAATCAACAAATTGAATTTTTTTAAATCCAACATTATATCTTATCTATAACGTTTAGAAAATATTTCAAGTTAAAAAAAAATATTCTAGCGTTTCCATCTCGACTTTCATCAACACAAACCTTACTTTCAATCTGACAACTTGGATTCATTCAAATTCATTTGTTCGACACTAAAATTCCTGAAATTCATCATTTATAAGAATGGCAGTCAAAGGATTGATTTGGATGGAAATAAATACATGATAGGATTTACAGGCAGTCAATACCATCATCTACACAAATAATAGGTGAAAACTTCTTAAAATCAGCCACCAATAATATTTAAATAAAACAATAAATAATGTTTACATCGAAACCACATGTTTATAAATAAAAAAATTAAGTTCTAACTCTAAATTTATAACAATAAATTAAAAGGTGTTTGTGCAAGTCTTTTAATTTAAAAAAAACAACAAAACTTTAAAAAGATTTCACTTATTTCTGTTAGCATGCTCCTCAAGTCTCAGAATAAATAATAATTTACCTGTTTTAAAAGCACAAAATAGGTTAATGTTAAAACAATGGCAAAACAAAATATGACCACACATATGCAGATAGTATGGCATTATGTCCAATGCAACAATATGAAAGTCAACAGACAGCACCAATGTCTGTGAGAAGAAACATCAGTTTTGACACACCATCTGGTTTCTTGTCAAAACATCATGCACACATTCATTAGGTGGGCATCCATGCCGGTTGAGTGCCAGAAAAAACAAGAAATGGCATACCAAAGCAACTGACAGGGAACACGAAGGATATCATGGTACATCGGGAGGGATTTGGGGCTGTGCAGTACACAATAATGATTGTGTACCCTTTGCCACATACCACATTAATCCTCCTACAGATATGTTAATCAGTGAAATCAAACATGGGATGGCTGGCTACCTTTCAAAAAATGTTTGAGATTACCATGACAAAGAGTAAAACATGTATTAATTTATATTTAAGTTTACAAATATGAACAAGTTCATAGAAATTTTGCCTACTTAAATTTGCAAATACAAGTTGCCATAAATATTTCTATCAGCACACAACAGGCATGGCCTCGTCTGCTTAACATTTCATGAAAATGTTTAGTCTAGAATCATGCTCGTGAAATAATATATTTCATTTCCTATTCAACAAGGAGCATGTATACATCTCTCTGTCATTGTTGTATTTACCCAAGAAGGCAAGAACTATTATTGTTTATCCCCTACACAAAATCTCATCTTTAAGAGTTTCCAGGAAATGTTGCATTAAAAACAAAAAAAAAACGTTATCACTGCTTAACAATAAAGCAGGTTATAATATAAAAATAACATGTAAAATACAGGCACATCTTTATGTTTTGGAGATAATTACTTTATCAATTCATTAAAATAAAATTTAGGAGGTTAGGTCATGACAGCTTCTATAATTTTATTTTAAAATTTGAGGTGCTTGAAATCAGGGTGCTAAAAATGTATTTCTTTCAACAAACCACTAAAACAGTTGTGCCATTCTGAGATAAATATAATGACACATTGCCCATCTAAAATTCAGAGTTGGCGATGGGCTGAGACAAAAATGTGATGGAGCTTAGTTCTGGAGATGTTCTAGAAAGAACTCCTCAACAGAATCTGTGTTCCATTTGTCGATTCCCAGTGTTTCCACGACATTACGATTTTCATCCAGCAGCTTGATCACCGGATCAGCTCCGCGCGTGTAGCGCACGGTTAATCCGGGAAACCTGTTTGGACGATCGCTCTTTACGAATGCTGGGAAGAATAATGTGGTTAAAGAATTATTTCAAAATAAATTTTTTAAAGAAAGTGATGACAATAAAATAAAAACATTTATTTGGACTAATTTAATAAATGGCTGCAAAAGATTATACAGGTTGAAGAAAATGCTCCCAATGACAAAAATACCATTATTTTCCCACTCACAACTCACCCTGTACTTGTGGGAATCTACCCAATTTTCATCCACATACAACCAGCTCAGCAAATGGATATTTCTGTACAGAATGATAAAAGATAAAGGCAATGCAACCAAGAAGACATAAAATGGGCCTGAAAACATTACCAGTCAACAAACAAAGCATAGCTAATCAATATTTTTATAAACAGCCATTACTTAATATTTAAAATATGAACTTCGCAGGGAAAATTGCACCCCACTGCAACTCCAAAAACAATTTAATGGAAAAAAGCAGAGTAATACATCACAGGTGTCATTTATATTAATTGTATAGATATTCTTTGTTAATATTTTATATCTAAAATATGGCATAAGCTGAGACATTAAAAAACAAATTTAACTATGAGTATAAAGAAATTTAAAATAGACCTAATGTATTACTAAAAGTTTTATCAATGCCTTATACACTGTAAGCTATAAAACAAATCAAGATAGTTAAAATTGCAAACTTACCGTTGGACCAGATGGCTCATTCTGATCTTTCTGACAGCATTCGAGGCATCCTGGTTTTATGGAACTAAGTTTGAAATCATCCATCAACTCGCATGTAGAACATATTAGATTGGGGGTGAACCCTTTTAGAGCACATTCTTCGACAAATTCTAGACTGCATTCACATAAATAAACCTGGTGGAGAAAAAAAAAAGAACGTATTTCCATTGAGATGTTGTAATATCATGATTACATGAATGGGGCTGTTCCTTATTTTATTTACCAGAACTTCAACTCTTACTCAGCAGTCAATTAAAATTTAGGGATACTTTTTTTTGTGTGTGTCCGATCTATTTTAGCAGCTGTAAGTTAAATATAGTGGTTCCTTGAACTGTATTGACTGGCGATTCCATACCAAATAGCCGCAGTCTTCCAACTTGGCAAGTTGAGGTTTTATTACCAAGGTTTACCGTATTTTACGGACTATAAGACACACTTTTTTCTTTGAAAAATTGCCTCCAAAATTCAGGTGCGTCTTATACTCAAAATTAATATAAAATGTCATGTGTTTGATTTAAAATTCCAGCCAGTCTTAAAAATGGCCATATATTCGACATATATCTGACAACATTGGATTCAACTGGCATTTAAAAATTCAGTTCGGTTTTATAAACTAAGAATTTTTTTTTAGTCGGGCTTTACAATCTAATAATAAAAATGTTATTTTAAAAAAATTGCTTAAAAATTATGGTGTGTCTTATAGTTCATAAAATACGGTACCTAATGCCACGAGCGACTCCCTTACTTGACTAAAGAGCTGATTTTAACTTAACTAGACATCCTAAACAGACACATCCAGACCTGTTTACCCTCAAACTCCTAAAATCGTAAAATATCGTCTGAAAATCGTACAATACAGTATCTTAATAGTAAGTAAATAAAAATACAGCCTACATTATGTATATGATAACTACTCGTATCGAGTTAAGCTGGCGTCAACAAATGGAACGAAAGTAGGAACTAATTACGTCATAAAAACAAACGCAAGGATGGGCTATCTATATAGCACGTACCGGTACCCATCAAAGTCAAATTATGTAAAAAAAAAAAAAAAAACATCACCCTCCCCCCCCCTGTTGAACGCTTACTTTTTTAACGACTCCCCCCCCCAAACACAACAATAAAAAATTAAAATCCATTATATATTATTATTATGATGTTACTATTGTTACCGTAAACACAATGTGACACGTGACAAGGGTTTTCACCCCAAGTGATTCGGCCCAGGCACGAAAATCGTCTGTAGAAAGGAACTTATTTCGACGTGTACTTGTACGAATTTCACACAGGGAGCCTGGTGAAAACCTAATATGGCATAGGCGCGGGCATAGGCTATCCAACTATTACGTACGTGCTAAGGATGCGCATGACAGCTCTGATGGGAAGGGGGATCACCAGAATGCACCTACATTTATGCACGAATTCTACAATAATTATCCTAATAGTCTCTTATATAGGGCCAACTGTCACCTGAAAATCTGTAATATCCATGAATTCTAATTAGGCCTATTATTAATTGTTATTCTATAAAATATCACCACAATGTTTCGCAGTTATCGTATACCCGGTACTGGTATAGGCCTACTAATGCTTTGTGTTTTCATAAAGAGGTCACTGTAGTAGCAATATTTAACATGACATTCACATAATCACAACACACTAGTCCTACCCATGTGTCTCGTATGCCACAAATTTCCTTGACAACCCCCACCTCCCCATCCGTGCGTACATACTATATAGAAGGATGGTCCCAACTTTAAACAAAATTACAACCAATCGTTTTTCTCGGTCCATTCACTGCCAGATCTTTTTTAGAAAGGGCTAAAACTTTAAAAAACGAACATTTTTTTTATTTTTTAAATTGGGAAAAAAAAATTCACCCGGTCTCTGAAAATTGTAGTTTTGGCGGGTCTCGGCGTACAATCGTAAAAGACATCTAAAAATCGTACGTTGTACGCCAAAATCGTAAGAGTAAACAGGTCGCACATCTGCATCAATAGACGGACAACCAATGCACCTGAGGGCTAACACTTGAATTTAGGCATATGTTTCAATTACTTTTAACTAAGAGTAAGATCCCCTAGTCGCACTAAATTATTTTCAAGTAAATTTATTGATACCAGTATTAAAGTTTATTAAGGGAACTTGCTCAGTTTTATTTAGATATTCACTTCTTTTGTTTTTATTGAAATTATTGTCCATCCAATAATCTGATTCCTAAAGTGGTCTATATCAGTGGTCGATGACAACTTGCAAGGGGTACATGTAAGCGACAAAGAAAAATTGGGGGTCCATGAAATGAAAATGGGGGTCAACGATAGTGGATCTCATGTAAGCAGGTTGTGACTATTTTGGTATTCCATGAATGGAATTATCCACATACATAGATAGTACCTATTTACTTACATAATATTACCTTATAATATAAAGAAATATTTCTTCCTACATAAATTATAAAAGTACGTATGAAGTAAAAATTTTAAAAACATAAAGGCATGAAACGTGATGAAGAATCATATTAAAATTTAAATTATTAGATATATTTTCTGATAAATGAATATAAATTTAAATCTTTCAAAGTGAGTAGAACTATACCGGCTGACTGTCAAAAATACATTTGAAGTTAATGAATTTGAAAAAAATCAATATCAGGTACCGGTATCCATACCGAAAAACATGGCAAGCGGTCTACAAGACAAAAAGGTTTGGGGACCTCTGATCTAATTAATAAAAATTGGCTAAGATTGACTATTTTAAAGGGGTGGGGGTGTTAAAACAGAGTGGGCCTGCAGCGCTGCAAAAAAGGTTAAGAATCCCTGCCCTAGAACATTTACTAAGATACCACCCAACCCCCGGTCAACCATTTGTTATTGTTCCACCCCACTTCCTGTGGTCGCTGAGGTAGTGCGAATTCTATGACTCCAGTGTCCACATTTAGCCATAAATTCTAACGGCTGTCATTGCAACTACCACCCCCGTCTCCTCCTAATTGGCGTCTTGTCACTTGATCAGAGGCCATTTTTCAGACCTCACATACCTGTACTGCTTCTCTCAATGATAGTAGTTTAAAAATAAAATGATGATTGTTGTATAAAAGTAAAAGAATGTTAAAAATGTCTGTAATTTAGGGTTATTAAGTGAAATTCTTTACTACAATATTCTACTTTTCATGTGACATCACATTGCTTGAGGTCCCCCCTCGTCACAAAAATCTACCCCCCCCCCCCCCACAGACGCGTGACGTCATTTATGTCATTTATGGATGGCCCTAAGTGTTAAAAATTTAACCAAAAAATTCATAACTACAGTTCTATAAAAGATAGAAAGATGAAATAAGTGTTTTTATAAAGCTTAGCTAGCCCTTTAAAATGATGTATCATTCATGGCATTGGGACAATATTTAAATTTTGTGTCAAAGTACCTTAATTTACAGATAGTGAAGGAAAACTAGTTGGATTTTACAACTGCTAACCTGATGTCATGTTGAGTTTCTGAAACTGAAGCACTTTGCCGCTGGTATGGCATAAGTGTTTGGAAAAATGTATGTCTGTGAGCAAACATTTTCAAAAAATGAAGTATGTGAAGTCAACACATCTAATGAGAGTGACTGATAAACATTTGAAAACAAGGCTATTTCATACAAGGAGTACCTTGACTTCATGTGCGTGTTTATTGGGAGTCACTTCCCTTTATTTTATTTTTTATAGAGTTACATTTTCATTAATATGACGGTGGCATATTTTTATTGGTTGATTAATTATAATTTTAAAATTTTCATTGGTTGGCTTATCAATATGTTAATGTGCTCCGCCATTTTATGAAATGAATTTGGATGATGACCAGAATGTGTTTCATTAATTTTTTGATATTATTGTCGATGGAAACTGAAATAAAGTGTGTAAAAGTGTATTCCATGAAACTGTAAGTTGGGTTTTGATTATTTCTTTATTTTATAATTAATTTTCGCCATTTTTCTTTGTTTTTTTTCCATTTTTCTAATTTTTAGGTTAGGGAGAGGGTGAAAACGCTGATTCCGATAGGGTCAAAACCATCTTTAGGGATGAATTTAGGGTTCAGGTTAGGGACAGATTTAGGGTTCAGGTTAGGGACAGATTTAGGGTTCAGGTTAGGGTGAGGGATAGATTTAGGGTTCAGGTTAGGGTGAGGGATAGATTTAGGGTTCAGGTTAGGGTGAGGGATAGATTTAGGGTTCAGGTTAGGTTTAGGTCTAGATTTAGGGTTTAGGCGTTTAGGTTAGGGTGAGAGATAGATTTAGGTCATTTTTAAAAACTTTTTATTCGTAATTTTAGCAAAAATATGAGTTATTTTATTTTTCCACGGCCGCCATCTTGGTTGCCCCGACCCGTGAACACGTAAAAGTTTGCGGGTCGAGGCAACCAAGATGGCACCATAGTAAAATGCGAGGTACTTCTTGTGCGAATTTACCCAATTATAATATAGGTACTTCGCCGAAGCAAGGGACACTCCAATAAAATTTGTATCGGAAACGGAGGTCGGCGCAATGAAATCCGAGTTTTTAATTTTTTATGTGCATGTAATTAGAATAAATCAGGCGTCCTTCTGGTCCATAATTAAGGTCAAACTCCGCCCATTTACGTTAGGAGAAATGTTGACCTACATTCCTATTAAGTTATTTTTTTCATTAAAACAACTTTAAGTGAGGAAAATCATATGTTAATATAAGGCATCTTTGCATTAAAAAATTCTGTCTAAATATTCAGGGTAGGTTTTTCATATTAAATGTAGGTCTGCATAATATATTGAAGTATATGTGTGCAAAATTTCATTGCGCTAGCTCACATCACATTTTCTCAATTCTCTCCAACGTTGACCTCATTATGCACAGGTCGCCCAACTTTAAGTGAGGAAAATCATATGTTAATATAGGCATCTTTGCATTAAAAAATTCGGTCTAAATATTCAGGGTATGTTTTTCATATTAATTGTAGGTCTGCATAATATATTGAAGTATATGTGTGCAAAATTTCATTGCGCTAGCTCAATAAATATTTTCTCAATTCTCTTCAACGTTGACCTCATTATGCACAGGTCGCCCAGGCCATTTTGGATAAGTGATCACGCCCCCTTTTAAATGGCGGAAGACGCCGATACTTAGCTTAGGAAATATTCAATTATTACCACTACATACTTCAAAATATTTGATAACTTGTGTTTCAGAATGCATTTGAAAGAGATTTAAACTGGAAGGTTTTAATTTGAGTTTTAAAAACCCGGTAGAGTCCATATTATTAGCTATCAGAATTCTCCGTGTGTAAAAGGTCGTCATGGGCAACCATTCACAGCCCTTGCATAATGGCTATACCGTAGTAGTACTACCTCAGAGTTTCATTCATAAGAGTTTGCCGTGTGCAAAACTATTCAACCATTGGTCAGAGAAAGTTTTAATTAATTAGTCATGTGCCAAAGTTGAAAGTTCAAAATAAGTAGATCCCAAACAGTATTTTAGGGGATGCATTGTCTTATATAGTATAGACTATATAGCTTGGCTTATAGTGGTATAACGAATGGACGCTGTAGATTTGGTAAACAGAAAAGCCTTATATTAATACATTATATTAAATTTACTGGTATACAAAGTGCATAGTTAGATAAATTATAATTGTATAACATTATTTTTTAATACAGCATTAGTTCTGAAAATAAAAGTCGTATAAAATTATCATTAAAACGAGAGTTATTTAGCTCATGACGCGAACTGCAGAATTGGGTCACAGAATGTGGCGATGCTGTCCATGTTAAGAAATGACAAACTAAGTTGTACTTTAAAAATTCATAACTTTAAAACTACAACAGCTAAAAATATGATTTTGGTGTTATAATTCTGTTAAAAATTAGCTCTATTCAACTATGCCATTGGTTTATTTTACAAAAATTGTTGAATTTTTTACCAAAGTACCTATATAATATAAAACAATTCTCTTGTTGGATGCAGCAATTGGAAACCAAATGATGAAATCTTGAAAGCTAAACGTCAGTTTCTTAATCTCACTAACTTTTTTGCTGCTTAGTTTGTGATATTCGAATATGTGCGCACTATGTCTGATGTAAAAAATGTAAAGTAAAGTATCTCTTTGCTACCATCACCTTCTTTGATAACTTTTAGAAAATAAATATGTTGGTTGTCTTTGTTTTTTGTACATTACACGCCACTCACCCCTGATTAACATGGATCACGAAACTGAGATTTTCGTATTTTTCCCTGAAAGTAGGTAGTCCAAACTGAAGAAAAAATGCTTTTTGGGGTCATTTTTTCATAATTTAAAAAAAAAAATTAAAATACTTCTGGCAGCGTTACACCAATAAAATTTATATGTCAGTAAAGTTTAAGTCTTTATCTGTCAAAATATGTTACTTCTGTGTCTTTAACTTGTGTCTGAAAGTGGTTTTTTTGTGTTTGAAAAGTATCAGTTTTGACAAATTTTACGGCACTTTCGCGAGTGCCGATCTACCCCATGGTGTTTCAAACGATCGCGGCTTCGCGCCTATTCAAGTTAGTGACTTAATGCTACCACCACGTGAAAGAGCAGATCCTGGCCTTTTATTCTATGTATAGAAAGTATATATACCTCGGTTATTTTCTTTTTAAAATGCAGTTTGAAAACTTTAATTGAAGAAAAATAGTTGAAAATAATGGACCTATAGTACTTTCTTCACACCGATGGAAAGTTCATTTTAATAACAAATTAGTGTTGTAAAATCAAATGAGTGGTAACGATAGGCGCGAAGCCGTGCCGTTTAGAAAAACCCACCCGACATTCGCCTTTCAAAAAATCTCTCCGAGCGCTTGTGGCTTCTGTCTACCGGTTTTGCGCAACGGATTAATCGAGCTAGCATCTTCAATCTACCCGTAAGTATTATAATTTAAGTTTCATATACATATTAACACATGAATTTATTGTTTTGGATTGAGTTTTATTCAATTAATGAAAGATATTAGGGTATTTTGTAACGAAACTGAGTTCGTGGGTCTGCCCGTGAACACTACATGTACAGGCTTATTCAATTGATGTGATTAGCGGTTGATGTATTTAATTTAGGACAGTCCATCGATACATATTATGGTTCAACACCTTTCCGAAAGGATAATGTATAATTATTTGTAGTAATTTATAAAATTGGAAATAAGATAAGGCCATTATAATAATTTTAAACAGAGCTTTCTACCCAAAAACGTGAATCGACAAATTCAAAATGGCTGCCCGAGAGCCTTGTGTACTTGGGTTATAGTAGGTGGACGGACTCATATTAATATCGGGAGAAGAGGTATAAACGTAATTTAAACATCGGTGAATAACAAAATAACTGTTTACCAATTATTGCAATTATTTTGATAGTTGTGTTTTAAATAATTTACTTAGCATAAGATCTAATAAAAATCAAGGAATAATTGGTTATATTTTATTATATTGTTCTGAACTGTGCTTATTATTTTACCGGTTGACCACCATGACATGGACTCGCCCAATCCACTCATTCTTGAGCCCTTATCCTATCACTCTCACAAATAATCAGTTAAAATTCAATTAATTTTAAGTTATTTGGGTATATTTGAATAAATTATATGTCACAGGCTTATTTATAATTATAATTACAGTAGTAGTAGTAGTAGTGACAACAATTTCAATATAATTTCTTTCCTTTCAATGTTATATATTTAAGTAATGATGGATAACAACACAGAAAGTGGTGACTTGGCTGCTGGTACCCACAGTACAGAACCTGCAGTGAACTGTCCATTGATTACCTTTAGGAATCTAATATGTAAGTATAATTTCAATTAATTTTCAACAATTGAGGCTTATATGTTTTCTACCATTAGATATGATAGAGAATTATGTAATTCTGGTCCACATAGAAGTACTTTTTTAAAATGAAATGTGTTCTTACTTAACAATTGTTTAAAATTCCATTGCTTATTCAACAGCTGGGGAAATTCTTGATGGCATATGTGCTTCATTTTTGACTGAAGGGAAAGCGAGAAGACCAACACCCCCTGCCATCCCAAGAACTTACAGCCTACTGTTAATGCTGCACTCGATCAAACTACAGGCAAACAAGACCGAGAAGGATGTTAATTGTTTAGAGTAGAGGGTACTTGTTTTTAATACTCATTTTGGTGGTTTTTATGCCATTAAGTTTTGAATCACATGGCATGTTATGCTGCTTATAATTATCTTTCATATGATGTGATATGTTCATTTCTGTCACTGATTTCTTATATTTTTATTGTTGATATTTTTTACACATTAATGCTAAGTTGCTATCTTTTTTTCATGGTATAGGACATTGACTTTGCTTCTTATTATTCTATTTGTTATGAATAGACATATCTGACCTCATTTTTTTAAAATTTTGAAACAGTTATGTGGTATGATTCGTTTTTAAATCGCATTTTTATAACCTTCATTTTCTATAAAATTGTGTCGTGAGTAATTTTGTCCTTATTTTAGTGCCTGTAGGTATTTCTTGTTGCCATTAAGGCACAGTGCATGTTGTGCTGCTCTAAATTACCTTTAATTTGATATATGATATATTTATGTACGTCTGTAAAATATTTTTTGATGAATTTTTGAAAATGTGTATTTTTACACTTTTTCTGTCTGGAAATAAAAACGTCTAAAAATCATTCTTGTTATTTTTTATTTTTTAATAACTTAAGAATTAATAGATCTGGCTACTTGAAAAAAATTGGGCTTAAATATTGTAAACTTTGGAGCACATACACCAATTCCTGGACTTCTCTGTTGATTATTTTAGAAAATATAGGTCCTTAAACATAGCACTTTTTCACAAGGTGAAAAAATCCATTTTTGGTCGATTTTCTGCAAATTTGAAAATCGTATAACTTTTTTGTTTATTGAGATATCTACATGAAATAAGTGGCCTATATCTTAGAATAAAAAGTTCTGTCAGGTGAAACTCACCACATATATCTGCTATGTATAGAAAATTTTAGTTTGGACTACCTACTGAAAGCTTTCGTTCTAGCTTGCAAGTATTGTACAGATGATTATCCGGCCCGCGCTCGTCATTTTTTCCGTTATCCGGCCCGCCGTGAAAAAAGTTTGGAGACGCTCTGCTCTAGACTAGTCAAACTGATGAAATATAACTCTAAGTCGTCTAAGTTAAAATAAAGTCAGGAGTGTGTAGTATAGTAGGCCATATAATTAATTTATTGAAAAGCCAAGATATTAACAAACCATTAATAGCAACAATGGCGGAACAAAATTCAGCCACTCCGCCATCTTCAACCAGATGGAGAACTACCAATAATAATAGACCCCGTCGTCTTATTTGCCAGTTGATATTTTTGCTCTTCAAAGAGTACACATCAACCAAAGATTGAAGGGAAATAACTGTATGAAACTCTTAATACACTGACTTATTTGGTTGGTATCGATAAGTTAACAAAACTACAAGAGCATGGTATATTTCCTGCTAAATTTTAATTCAAAATTAGACTAAAGTTATTGCTCAAAAAATATTTTAGCTATCAGATATTTTAAAGAATCTTATAAGATATGCATAGGCATGCAGCATTTTATTATAACTATATTATTTCATCTCTATAACTATTATTAATACAATGAAAATACCATTGGTTAAAAAATATCGATATTTATTTATAAAGTTGTTGGCCATGAACAGAAACATTTTTAGTGGATGGTTATAGTATAGTATTGTTGATTTCATTTTTAATGAACGGTAATTTTTATTACAATTTAACCGACCAAAAAAAAATAATCTTTAATTGATTTTGCAACTCTAATTAATTAAACAGCTGAGATGAAATTCTTGAAAATATTAGTTAAAGTTACTTTGACGTCTTTGAAAGCATTTTCAAAATTTTCCAGCTCATACTCATAGCATACTCCCTGTCATCATATGAATATGATACTTATTATTTATGATAATGTCATTGTCATTAATTTCTTCATTAAATTAAGTTCATGACTTATTGCTACTACTAGTACTACTACTTTAACACTTTAACTTTACTAGTGCCTACAAGTCTTAGTCTTACTTGTACTATGACAATGACTATACTATGAAAATAACTATTAATAAATTAAAATAAATTATGTATAGTCATACTTACTCAGTACTGATTGATATTTTACCTGAACTTACTGATGATGACACTACTAATACCAGTCATTAACTACAAGTCTACCTACTATTACTACTTCTTCTTCTTCTATATATTAAGGGCCCACGATCAATTTATTGATCATTATGGCTGCTATGAAACTATGAATGTAGATGGGATTGGCAATGTCTCTGTGCCTGGTGTTGATGAGGATATTTCACTGGTTACAAGAGTAACTGTTTGAGTGTATCATGCACTAGGGGTTGGAAGGCCTGAGGCAATAGATGCAAATGAGTCAAGTGTTGTCGCCTCAACTGTTCCTTTTGGAAGCTTGTTCCAGTCCCTGATTGTCTTTGGTAGGAATGAGAAGTTCCTATACTGGCTTCTCGCTGGTATGAGCCAGAACTGCCTGTCATGGCCTCGTCGCTGTCTATGGGGGAGAGGGACAAGTTTCTGTTTAATGCCAGAACAGTGGACTAGCCCATTATTTATCTTGTAAATCATGGAGAGCCTGGACTGTCGTCGTCGTTCCTCCAATAGTGACCAGCCCAGTGTTTCCAGCATGCTGCCAACACTAGAGGTATTCCTGTAGCTGTTCAGGACAAAGCGTGCTGCCCGTCGCTGTACTGCCTCCAACCTGTCGATGCTCTTCTGAGTGAATGGGTCCCAGACCGAAGATGCATAATCTAAAAGCGGCCGGACAAAGGCTTTATAGGCTCTTTCTTTCACACCGGAGTTGCTGATCTTTAGATTACGCCTTAAGAACCCCAGGGTCTTGTTTGCCTGGTTGCACACATTGTTAATATGCTCGTCCCAGCGGACCTCTCTCTGAATGGTAACGCCCAGGTACAATTCACAGTGGTAGCGTAGAGGAGTACAACTTCTAGAGACTGACAGTGTCTGGCACTTGGCTGGATGAAATTCCATGTCCCAGCTCGCCTCCCACTCAGCTAACCGATTGAGATCCTCTTGTAGCTGGTCCTGGTCAGATCTGTTGGTGATCGTCCTATACATGGCTGTGTCATCTGCGAACTTTAACTTTTAAGTATAGTGGCAGTGGTAGTAAGTAGTAGTAGTAGTATCTATCAGTGACAGTGTAGTGATTACTAGACTAGTAATTTAGAATTTAGTATAATGAGGCAGCTTAGGCTTAAATACAAGCCATGCTGATAAAATGAATAGGCCCTAATGAATAGAGCAAAAAATCAAGTGAGCAGTGAAATGTTTAAAAAAATAAAATTACTATCCTTATATTTCTAGTGAACCAATGTTATGCAGCGTTTTGAAGATTAAATCTGTGTTAAGATTTGGGTCACGAAATAAACAATACATAACAAAAGACTAAGAAAAACAGTATGAAAAAATAACGATAAAAAAGCTAGGGATACTAACAATAATCGATTTAATAATACTATTAAAGTTCTATAAAAATACAAATTCGAATAGAGAAACAAAAAAAAAAAACTATATCAACTTACAGTACAACACATCAAGTGAAAAGTACTCTCCTCAAAATACAAATATTAATTTACACACAATTATATAACGTCTCATATATGTCAGGAAATATATAAAAAATGTCTCTCTCGCTCTCTCTCTGCTAAGTAATCTACCGGCCTATATATAGGGATAGAACGACAGAGTAAAGAAATACTTGAAATTGTGTCACCTAATAGCATTCTTTTGAACAAACAGAAAGCATTCAAACGTAAACAAAATTTTCCCAAACAAGGGTGGGGTGGGGAAGGAATGACACTGCACATTTACTGGGTCATGTCAATATCAAAACAAATAAGGGGAGATAAGTGGTGGTGGCTACAATTTGGTCTATATGCCATAACACCATAATAGAGTGGGACCTTGGAATCTGAACTTAATCATTTCCAGAACCCTGTTCGAGTTCCAAGTCGTTTAAGTTTCAAAACAATTTTCCTTGAAAATAATAGTAACTGAATTAATTTGTGCTGGGTTCCAAAAGTTCTATAGATCCCAATACTTTTCTTAAAGCTCTCAAACCACCCCTTACTGGCTTTAAACTCCTCCTTTTTTCCTCCTTTTGAGCACTAGCATCGGTCAAAATACTATGGTTTCTCTAGTCAAGACCCTTCAAGTCAAGTATTGTTTAAAAAAAATTAATCAACCAATGTAAACACATTTAACAACCCCCCAAAAAAAAAGATTTTTGTATAAATCCTTTAGGTGCATTTTAAATTATTTTATATTTATATTCTATTGTCCCACATGCTTTTACACTGCCGATTTATTTCACCAACTATTTTAGAAAAACAAAAGAAAATGTCACACACCAAACACATTTGCGATATTTTTATGAATCTCATTTAGCACAGTTGTTGGGAATTTTATTCGTAAAGTTGGTGGAATCATATTTCCTTCATCTTCCCCTTGAATAACAGGAAAAACTGATTTTTGGGCATTGGTGGTGGGGCTGAAAATTTGATAGAATGTGTTGTCATCTGCAACAAGTTTGTGCCAAGTTACAGCTTCATAGGTTGATGGGAAATGGGTAAATTAGCCTTCCGAAGATTTTGCCACCCACCCAGAAAGAGAGGAACACACTAACAAAAGCAAAGTTAATATTAAGGATTTTAAAATAAATTATCATTAATGTAGAACAGTTTCTGTCATGACCTAATAAATCCATTTAATTTTTACCACTGTCTCTGCTTTTTTTAAAAATCTATCTGATGAGATATTTAAGCTGTTCATATTATGGTTATAGGTTTTCAGTAAAATATTTTTATGATAAAACAAGAACTCTATTCTGCAGTTGATCAAGCATTTTCAAATAATTCTTTTTACAGGCCTCCAGTAGAATGTATCAAGCAGGGATGGCATCTCTTGATTATCTGGATTATTAAGATCCCATTTTTATTTAGTTTAATTCTGATTAATATTTGAGAGTCCAATTAATGAGGATCTTCAAATATCAATTTAAAAAAATTCAAATAAGGCTTTATGATGTCAGCTGCATTCAAAAGAGATGTTTCTATTAATTTGGGACTCTACAGTGATTCGATTGGAGATGTCACAAGGAAAAGACAGTCTATTCTTAGAGTGAGTACAATTAGTGCCTTATATTTTATTTGCAGACTGTTCTTGATTTATGAATGATTGATTCATGAACACTCCTTATTGCGAACATCACAATTTTTAGATGTAAGAAAATTATGCTAAAGATTTCAACCAAAATGAATTTTTTACTTTTATCTTGATTTCTATAAATAATTATTTCAACGTTTTTCTATGTTCACAGCGTGTTGTTTAAATAAAAGATACTTTTTAAATATTTAATACAATGCCCATCACCTGTGAAAATAACAGTTAACATATAGGATTGCATGGTACACACATAAAGTGCATATTTAGGTGGTTTTATGAATAATGACAAAAGAAAGACATGATGACTTCTGGGAACAGTACTCAATTATAAATTGAGAACTGCCTATACAGCTCTTAGATATTATGATTCATTCCGTCACGAAAAGTCTTTGAAATTCTTATTCTTTGTTGTTTGTCTGCTGAAGAAGGCATCCAGCTGAAACATTCTTTTAACTGCCCTGTCTTTTCATTTCAAGCTATATCATATTTTTTCCCACTATTTCCTCTGCAACTAATGTATTATATTTCATTTCAAGCCATATCATTATCTTGTTCTACTATTTCCTCTTCAACTAATGCATCACATTGTTGAGTGTGTGAGTTCAATCATAATTGTTGCACACTGGATATTGTGTCTTATTGTGCACAGTGTTTTTAAGATAGTTAATGAGCCTCTTCCTGCCATTTACTTTGTGACCAGTTTTATGGTAGTTATGATGTATTGTCTAGACATCTTTTGGTAGAGGTGCTTATTCATCAACAGTCTATAAAGAAGTTTGTAGGGGATGGTTGTGTCTATATTCTTTCTTATTGTGTGCAGCACTATACATGTGTTTAATTAAATTTACAGTCCGTTAGTTATATTTATAGAACAAAGTTTCATTATTAATAAAAAAGGACTTGTGTTTAATTCTGTGTATAACCATGTACGAACAATATGTAAAACAGGGGCCACAAACTCAAATCATCCGGGGGCCGCATGAGGTGTAGTCTTAGTAAGACTGGGCCGCATCATGTATTCCACAAAAAAGCGATTACAAATTCAATAAAGTACAACTGTTACAATCAGCTCAACCTTTATAAATAACAAATAAAACCATACGGGTTCTCAAGAACTAGGCTTCACTTACTTCCTCCTAATACTTGTTGCCAGAGACCTGACAGCGCTGTTTCTTACACATGTTAGCAACATTTGGCCTTGAGTGAGAAAGCAACTGAAACCCTCAGTATAGCTTGAAGATGCTCATCAGTAAGTTTGGCCCTGAACTTTGACTTGTTAAAGTTCATGGTGGAAAAGAGCTTTTTACACAGATAGGTACTCTCAAAAAGGCACATGATCCGCTTGAACAACCTGGAAATGCCCTCATAAATTGTCCATGCCTGTCTCTTGTTTCATTCACCTCCCTGAACTTAGAATTTCACTGAAGATCTATCAGCTACATTTGGAGCGCAAAAGGTGTGGGGGGGGTGGGGGGGGGTGCCATCTTCCACATTGAAGGAGAAAGGGTCAGCAAAAATTTGATGAGTGGCTCTGTGTGTTTTGAATTATGAAAACATGTGATCAAATTCTTCCTGTAGCTTTGCAATGGCATCAGTATACTTACTACTGAATGGAGTGCCCGAGTCCATGAGTACATCGCATGTTTGGAAATGGTAGAGATTTCTCGAAGAACCATAACACAAGTTTTGTGCAGAATGCCCTGACATCGTCATACGCAACACTGACAAGCTGCCCCTGGCCTTGAACCTTCTTTTTGAGCACATTCAGCTCTTGTGTAATGTCAACAAGAAAAGCCCATGAGCCATGAGCCATCTGGGATCACTTAGTACAGGAACAACCACCCCATCCTTCTCCATGGAGGCTTTGAAGACTAAAACGTGTTCAAACAGTAGTACAGGAGCAGGCAATATTTATAAATTATTTACGCGAAGGAAGATGCTATTGTAGGGAGAATAAATTTGGATTTTTTTATCGTAGAAAAGGCCTTTTTGACTAACCTTATTTTGAAACTGACCTAACTGACATGCTCGGAATTTCCCTCTCGTAAACACTAGCAGAAATTTTAATAGGGATTCTTTGATGCTGTGTCAGATGGCTACGATTTACACAATTATGGTTGTGCATTACCCACTAACTGACTTTTTAAACTTTTCTCAAAACTGCACTTTGGCCATGTTTATCTCATAAAATGCTATAAAATAAAAACTTTAAGTCCGATTTTAAAATGTTTTTTACCATTTTAATCAACACCCAAATCTATACAGGTTATAATAAAATAAATCATAAAATAATAATAATAAAAATGAGATTTAGACTAGTCGGGTGAGATTTGACTGAAACCGCTGTGGAGGGTCACATTGTAGGTATGAGAATGGGGAAAATGCGCTGGACGCATTAACACTAAACTTTGCTGTCATGTAGCGGGCCGCAAAATATCGTCTTGCTGAGACCCCTGATGTAAAAGAATCTGATGAAATAAACCAATCAAATATATATGGAGTTTGACTCATTATTGTTCTTTTTCTACTATTTCCTCTACAACTAATGAATCACATATTGTACTACTATTTCCTCTACAAATAATCTATCACATCTTGTACTACTATTTCCTCTACAAATAATCTATCACATCTTGTACTACTATTTCCTCTACAACCAAATGTATCACATATTGTTCTACTATTTCCTCTACAACTTATCTATTACATCTTCTTCTACTATTACCGCTAAAACCAATGTAACACATCTTGCTCTACTATTTCCTCTGCAATTAATGTTTCACAACTTGTTTTACACTTTCCTCTTCAACTAATCTATCACACCTTCTTCTACTATATCCTCTACAACCTAATGTATCACATCTTGTTCTACTATTTCCTCTACAGCGAAAGTAATATATTTCATTTCATCATACACATAACTTAACTACTCCTATGATAAAAAAAGATATATATTCTCAATTCTATTTGCTAAGGTATTCAACCTTGAAGTCATGTTGAGATTTTACATTAACATAAAGCACCTAGTTAATAAACATTGTCATGCATAATGTAATTTAAATTCCAACCGAAACCCAAGTACGTGTGTTATATAATTTAATTTCTACTTAATTATGAGAAAAACAAATTTGTGATTTTTTTGATTTTTTTTTAAAGTTTTAAATAATTATTACAAAAACTGGGGCATTAAACAAAATTAGGATCTTTACAAAAGACAGTTATCAAGCGGAGCAATTTTTAAAAGTTAAATAAGCCTCAACATGTTTTCATTTCCATAAATGTTTATCATATCATGCAACTTCTACCCATATTGTTTAAAGGTATTTTTTTTGTATTTCCAGTCGTGGCGGCGCTTGTCTACGTTACAGCGTATGGTGATTGGAATACTGCTGCTGTGCACTGTGGTAGTTGCAATATTCATCTTGCCAGGGATATTATCAAATGAGGATAAATCCAGAGAGGCAGAATTGAAAAAGGTGCAGCCCAGTAATATTACTCCATTTGCTGTCTTACACCAAATTCCTAATCTGAAGAAGTTTGATGAAAATCTGGCCAGTCTTAAAGAGAAGGCAATGTATTTTTCTTAAAGCTTGAAGCCGTGACTTCCACTGTCATATTTTGTATAGCATCAAAAGCTTCCACTTTCATAAAAGCATCTTGGGACCTATATATTTGTATTTTTTGTTCCTAGTTATTTATTTTTCCTCATTGGTTGCTACAGATTTTGTTACTTTTTTTCAAAAAGAACATTTGCATGACTTTGATCTAAAAATTTAGTTTTTACAAATTGATATTTTTAACTTGATCCAGCGTTTTCTAAACTTTTATCAATTATTTAGAGGTATAATGACAACTAATTGCTAAAAATTTATTTTTTACCCTTAAATCATATATGCTGATTAACATACTGCCTTTAAAAAAAACCAGAGACAAGTTATAACTATTATCCTTTTCAAAGAATATTTAACTGTTGCTCTGAGTTCATTATGCTAACCTGATATTTTAAATACAATGTCATTACAATTGTGTGAAAATTTTCCTTAATTTAGGCTAAGTATAATACTGAAAAAGGTTCTGATAAAGAGATTATTGACCATTAGGATATTGATCACGTTAATAAATGAAGAAGAAAAAGGTGACATAACTGAAAAGATTTCACTAAAAATAGAAAAGTTAAAGGGATATAGATTAATCAATTTTAGGCTTCACTGTTTTGTTGACAAAATAGAAAAGTTAAAGGGATATAGATTAATCAATTTTAGGCTTCACTGTTTTGTTGACAAAATAGAAAAGTTAAAGGGATATAGATTAATCAATTTTAGGCTTCACTGTTTTGTTGACGTGTGATATGTTGTGTCACCCAATCATTTCTCATACTTATACCTGCACGCTTCCCCGCAGTTACCATTTTTATCCATTGCTGCATGCGTTATTAAAAATGTGTCTTCACAGTGTCCTCCTCTGACAAATAAAGTTCAAATCTTTTGGCAATGCCTATAAATAATCAGAATTTTTTTTCCTCACTTGATGAAATGTAGATATAACTTGATACCTAATTTTTGTGCTTCCTGTCTGAACGTTGAGATTTAATTTAAAAGTTCAAAATAATACGTCATCATCCCACATCCTGGTAATCTTACTTACTTTATATATCTTTTAAATCTTGCTTATTTTCAAATGATCTTGTGAAACTATTTTTAACCTCAACAATAACTGAGATGATTCAGACGTATGAAGCAAATGTATGTAAATAAATCCTCTTGGTATCCATCCAGCTTTGAACTAGTCACTTGCCTTAAGCTTAAATGTTTCTTTTTTTTACTATGGTTTGAGGAGGCACCCATTTCTTTGACCAATGGACATTTTTCTCTTGGCAAAGTCTAATTGAAAAATTTCTTTAAGTTCAGGGTGGCCACTGCTTTTTTTTAGTTATGGTAATTAAAATGAAATTTGTTTGCATAAATTATCGCTCAGTAGGAAACTTTTGTGTGCATTCTGTCTCCAATGTTCAAAGCAACTACTCATAAAGCATGCACTCATATAATAGAAATATTGCTTTAGAAGTGTTTGTGTCAAAATATTATAGTTTCAATCGCAATAATAAATACCGGTACACTTTTTAATGAGAATTTTCCAACTATATTTAAACGGCATAAAGCAATGAGTTCAGATTTCTTTTATTTGAATAAGAGGAGGCTTGGCCTCTCAACAAAAGAAAGTAATATCACAAAAGATCATTTATCTGATAATACCATTATTTAGCAATTAATTATGATGATTGAGAAAATTCTAATCAAAGAATATTTGTCAGTGTAGAGACTTCTTGCCAGATTTATAAAAGGCCTAGTTACTGTGAGGAGTGGCAGCACCTTGCATTAGATCTATTCCACTAATTGGATGGATTATGATTTTTCTCCCTCTGAGAAAAGAACAAATGGTTCGCTGATCAATATGCTCAAGTGTGCTTATAAAATCAATAAACCATTTGTTCCCTGGTCATATCATCAGATCTCATATTACAGCTAACTCAAATAGTGGTATTAATGTTATGTTGACATGTTTTACTTTTAGGCTGAACTTGACCAACATATTGAAAAAGAGGCAGAAAGACTTTTAGCCAATAACAATGCCAATCAAATGGTTAGTATTAAACAGTAATATTGTTTGTATAGTCGTCTAATTGGGACTAGATAATTACTGCTCCACTGCTTACTCTACTTAGATGTATATATGTGCAGGTTTTTAATTGATTATAGTTTTAAGCATTAGGTTTAGGCTTTAAGAAAATAACAGATTTTGCATAAAGATTTATTTGGCAGAAAACTAAAAAATTGTTTATTGTATAAACATAACAGCTCCAAGTATTGTCTCCATCTATTTCAAATTTTATATATATATATATATATGGGAACCTAGAGCTTAAACAAAAATACTTTAAAAGTTTGCATTCAAATGTTTTAGTTGTCTATTGTTCATAAGACAGAGGATAGGGTACAGTCCACAACTTAGAAGTCACCCTCATTTATAATTGATTTATCAATAGTTGCGTCTCTGCATTGTGAAGTTTTCAATCAAACATAGGCCTAGTTATAACTGAAATTCCAGCTCTGTCCTCCAAGTTATTTTTCACACAGGGTGTCAACATTAATTGAAAGCTGTTGAATTTAGTCACACTCAATAAATTAACGTTAGTCCTGCAGGAGGGTTTCTTTTTATTAGAAATGTAATTTGAAAAGTTGAGCTCAACATATTTATTTATGCATGTTTGTAAGTGTTGGCGCAGGACGGAGAGGTGTCAGTACCAATGACCACTGAGAAACGGCTTGGACCAAACATTAAAACAATGTGCAAGGAATCAGAGTTAAAATGTTATTGTTTGTTACTTTGCCCCTGATTCAGCTTCAACTGACAATTTAAAGGCTAATGTTTAGTGGTATGAGGTCTCACTAACTCCACTGTGGTTCTGTTACTTTCCCCCAATATTGCACCATGTTTCTTTGTTCAAAAAAAATGTGCTGTAAAACGCTGTATCTTCTTATCAACCCATTTGAGTTAAATTGCCAAGTGAAAAATTGAATGAGGGTGTAGGAAAGAATACAGTTTCTTTTACAGAATAAACTTAATAAGGGAATTAAAGAAAAAAACACCCTTAAAATGTATTTGGGGTAATGGCTGATCTGTATGTGTCTTGGGTCAACAATTGTGTCTAAATATTTTAATAAACGATAATTATAACATTAAAGCGAACATTGAAGTCAGCAAATGGGAGGTCATTGCCGAACAGCGTTCCAGCTGGCAAAGGGCAGTGTACGGAGGAGGGAAAAAGGGGCAGAAGATGTGCGGAACGAAGCCCTTGCGGGGAAAAAGAACAGCACGGAAGGCCAAAATTTACCAGGAATCGTCATTCTCCTGCGTGAAATGCAGACGAGATTGTCATTCCAGGATTGGCCTAGTGAGCCACTCGTCAAAGTGTAGGACTACAATATAGCTACTCCATCGTCTCGTGAAGACGGAAGGATGCCATACAATTATAATATAAGGCAACTAAAATAATATTTATGATGTTTAGCTAGGACATATATAATATATATATGTATTATTATTTCAGATGCCACCATTAGAAGAACATAGTTTGATATCAACATATGATTTCTTTGGTGAGAATTGATTAACTTGCTTCTCATTTAAGTTAATTGTATCATATTTATTATAAATAAAACATGTATTTAATTAAACTTAACATACGGCAGTAAGCTTTCCTGAACTAGTCATCATTTTCATGATATTCCAAAGATTTCATATGGGAAATATTGCAAGACAATGGTTATCATATCCCAAACTGATTCACATCACATTCCATTTTTCTAATTGTGCATTATGTCATTTAATATCTGGTCATGTTTATTTATCAGGGACTGAATTTTGGCTGCATCTAAAATTGTCAAGAGCAAATTGTTTAACAAACTGGTCCATTTCATAATTGTTTAACAAACTGGTCTATTACATAATTGTTTAACAAACTTGTCTATTTCGTAATTGTTTAACAAACTGGTCAATTCCATGACTTTTCATTTTGCAGGCCAAACGCAAAGTGCCAGACAAAAGGAAATAGTGTCTGCATTCAAGCATGCCTGGGCTGCTTACAAAAAGTATGCCTGGGGTCACGATGAGCTTCACCCTATCAGCAAGACATCGACTGAGTGGTTCGGCACAGGTCTAACTCTAGTGGACTCCCTCGATACAATGGTTATTATGGGCTTAAAAGAAGGTATGTTTCCTATATAATGAGATTCTAGGACTCTTGTCCCACTGCACAGTAATATTGCAGGTAGTTGTTTGGAGATGTTAATAATTGTTAATAATTTATAATGAATACGCTCTATGGAAATAAAAAGCCTTCAGGATAACTCATATTTCTGAGAGAACTTAGTATTGTCACTAGGGCTGATACAGTTTTTTAAATATGGAATTTTTCAAGAATGAAAAAGAACTGCCAAAATTATTATGTTTTTTTTCCTCCATATTTTATATAGCTGTAGTGTAGTCAGTGTGTAGTAACAATAAGAAACCCAGAAATAAGAAAAAAAATCACATATTAGACACAAAACCCCCCCCCCCCCCCCCCTTCTCAAAATTCTCAAGTGATCCCTGACATTTTGTCAGGCGACCCCTGACTGAGGGGGGGTCATGATCCACGGGTTGAAAAAAATAAGCATAACAAAAACCAAAGATGGAGTGGAGCTTCCCTTTATGTGTAAGGGCTGCCGGTTGCTATCAGTTTTCATTTTTCTGATACCAACATACGCATATTATATTAAAAAGTATTGATATCATCGTCATGGCGACACCATCCTAGCCTTCCTTTAATTAAGCCAATAGCTTCACTTATTAAATAAGTGTTAAGTTACATTACTATTAATGAATTCTGGGACAGATAAGTGTTAAGTTACATTACTATTAATGAATTCTGGGACAGAATTTAGAAATGATCCACACTAACACACACATACACAAAAACACTTTGTCTACTCTGTGTCATCAGCCAGTTAACAAGTGGCAAATTTTTTTTATTATAAATAGAAAGTTGCCATGGTCATAACGAAAGAAATGCATCTAAGACAAATAATTACACAACAGCACATGATTATTTTCAGAGCTTTGCAGTTTCATTAAGTTTACATTTAGTTTGGCAGCAATCGCTGGTCAGTTTTACATTATAATTTATTTAATTCAGGAAAAATTTACAAAATATTAGAAAATGAGAGGATAACTATTTCTTAAAACAACCAGAACCGGTTATGTTTTTTTGCCAGGTCTGTGTATGTGCCGGGTGGGCTAATACTCGGAATTTCCAGGTATCCGGGTCAGCCCCAATTGTCACATTTAACACATTTCAGCCATCTAAGAAAAAGCTGTTGTAGCCCCCCTTTTAAAAAATGCATTTCTGATCAGAGATTTTCTGGGAGCTGGTTATTCAATTTGTAAATGGAAAAAGGTTTTTTATTTGTACACATCATTTCAAAGATTTGTGGAACTTGTTGATTTTCAAGTTAAACTTGAGTCTAAATGACTTTATAAATCACTACTTATGTTTATTGGGACAGATAGAAATAAAAGTTAAATATTGATATAACCACTGTCCCCACTAGAAAACCAAATGGAAAAAAAATTTCACAACTTTTTAACATTTTATTACTGAAACACTTATTATAGTTTTGACATGAATTGTTGTGAAATGCATTTAAACATTTTGAAAGGGTAGATGACATGTGACCAACATTCAATAGTAAATGAATGGATGGATGCCTTATATAAAGCTGAAATTCATTCTTAAGGCCTGTAGAAACAGTAATATGTTTATTTATTCCAGAATATGAAGAGGCCAAAAAGTGGGTGGAAGAACACCTGACATTCAATGTTGACCGTTATGTTAACTTGTTTGAGATTACAATACGAAACCTTGGTGCACTTCTATCAGCTTACCATCTCACTGGTGATGAGATTATGAAAGTGAGAGCTGTAAGTGAATTCTTCTGATTTTATTTACATTTTGTCTTAAAGTAGACAAAAATGATGTTAGTTATATGGAGGGATTGTTTATATTATAAATCCTAGGCAACTCTTTCATCCCAGCTACTTCGTGAACTATTTAAGGTGTAGAAACCCACTGTTGGAGGGAGTCCGAAGCCTCTCTGGGATGGGTAGGGGGGATAAATGCACCATCCCGACCCCTGGGAAAGTCAACGGCTGATGTTGTGGAAGCAACATCACCGACCAACCGGATGTCCTTAGGCTGAGATGGCGGGGGTTGTCCTAGAAGGAGGAGATCTCCAATGTGCCACTTCACGGCCCTATAGTTGGGGACTTTTCGGGTTGGGGGTGGGGTTTGCTTTGGGGAGGGCATTAAAAGCTTTGCTTAGACGGAATAGCAATATCCCAGAGACCCAACGACCATATGGTCATGTTACCAATGGTGGGGGTCGAATGTCATACCTGGCACACTTGGGAAATTTTTTGACCCATTTATGGTATGGAAAATATTTCTATTTGGCACTGTGAAGAAGATCTCCCACTTAGCTTTATTAGAGTATGGACATTTTGTGTTTTTAAAATATAAATAAATCAAATCTAGATAAATCCTCCCCAAAGTAAAATTATGATTAAAATGTCAATCAATTACCATTCTGGGTTAGGAAAAAATGTTTTCTGAATTAACAAAGTTTTAAACAAAAACACATTAAATTTTGTGTAGATTGACCTGGGCAACCGGCTTCTGCCAGCATTCAACCATAATTCTAAGATACCCTACTCTGATGTCAACCTTGCCACTGCCGATGCTAGACCACCCAAGTGGGGCCCTGACAGCAGCACATCAGAGGTCACCACCATACAGCTGGAGTTCAGGGACTTGTCTTTGGTTACAGGAGACAAAAAATTTGAGGTAAACCCCAGTCACATGTTCATTTCTAATCACATGATCAATTTACTTGTATGTACACCTATTTATTTATAAAATTGTGAATTTCTGGTAATGGCTTTAAAAAAAATGTTTTCATGCAATTTACCTGCAACTTACCTGCAATTTTGCAAGATTTTGTTCATATTTTACTCAATTTTACCAATGATTATAAAAGCATCTGTTACAAATAACAAATAAAATACTAAGATACCATACTCTGGCAACAAACGTCACCATCTAAAATGAAAATTTTTAGTTTTTTAAATATTGAAAATTCAATGCTGATAAAAGGATTGAATATTTGAATTATTCAAATAGTAATGGATTGGGGTCAACATTTCCCCATATTGGTACTAGATTTTTGGTCCAGTTTATGTTTTAATACTTTAGTAAAACATGCATCCTCCTTTGTCAGGACTATGTGCATGAGGTATCAATGCATGTTCATGAACTCCCCAAGACAGACGGACTTGTGCCAATATTTATAAATGCCAACTCTGGAGATTTCCGTCCAGCCTCAACCATAACATTGGGCGCTCGAGCTGATAGCTACTATGAGTATTTGTTGAAACAGTGGATACAAAGTGGGAAAAAACTAACTGTGTGAGTCAAATACTTTTCCTTTGATTAAACATACAAATGAGTAGATACATACATGCATGACTTGAGTAAAAGGCAAATGTGTCAACTATCTGGAATTTTTCTAGTAATGGGTACCATTTGGAACTTAATGGTAGTCTTCTTGTAATGTGTTGGAAAATGTCTAACTTGATAGAGAGACACATTATGCCTGCTTAAAAAGAAAGTTAAGGACTTAGAGAGAGAAAAACTCATTATCAATGTAACAAAAAATTAGTTGCTGATAACTCTGGAAGTTTTATTGAAAATTTAAGGCATTTATTAAGTATAGGATTTGTCAATTAATTTGACTTTTCTCAAAGTGGGCCATATGGGTGGCCACAGCATTATGAAAAGCTTGAAGGAAAAAAAAAGTATTTTTATATTAATGGTAGGGAAGTGGAGCACAAAGGTTTTCAAAAAAATGTGAGCCAAGAGCAAAAAAAAAAATGTTAATAAATGCTGGCTTGACCTACTTTATATTTTATACTAAAAATGTGTATTTTTTTAACTGTGGCAATTAGTTCCACTTGCATAAAATCAAAATAAATGAAATATTTTTTTTCCTTTTCTAACTCCAACTAAAACATCCATATTTGAAGATTAGTAAACAAGACAGATATTTTCAGTGAAAAAAATGAATATTTGTGTAAGTTGATTTCTCTACTTCACAGACTTATACAAAGTTTCACAAATGTATTTTCTAATTTTAAAAAAACAAAAAACAAAAAAAACAATTAAATAAACATCTCATATTTGAAAGCAATCATGGATCTAGCAAAGACTTTAAAACAACATCAAGTAATTATAAAAAAAGAACTGGAAGAGAAGCAGTTCTAGACTTCGCAGGATTCACTCAAGGAGTTCATGATTTATCGTTACGATGTGATGTTATATTTTAAAACTTGAATGATCATTGTCTTCACAACTATGCAGCTTCAAAGATGACTTTATAGAGAGTTATCAAGGGGTGAAAAAGTCACTGATGCGACGCTCTGAGCCGAGCAAGCTTCTGTTTATTGGTGAACTTCTGAATGGACGAAACTTCAGCCCCAAGATGGTATATTTGTAATTTGTTAACATAAAGAATATAAAAAGTTATTTCAAAGGATGAATTGGTCAACATTAAAAAAACAACTTAATGAAATAGCTGTAAAAAAATATTTAAATTGTGATACATATGTTTAATATGTTCTAAACCTCTTGGGACAAGTAAAACATTAATTTTTTTTAATGAAAACAAAATGATGTTATATGTCGAACTGAATGTAACCACTCTGGATGAATGAAGATTAGACTTTGGAAAATAAAGAGCTTCTGTGCAACAAGGCTTCTAATGGACAGATGCCTTCTAACTTACTTGTTACAGGACCACCTGGCCTGCTTCTATCCAGGCACCCTTGCCCTGGCCTACCACAATGGCCTGGGAGATGAGTACCTGGAGAGTGGCAAAGAAGTGCTCAACACCTGCTGGGAGACCTACAACAGGATGCCCACAAAGCTCAGCCCGGAGATTACATACTTTAACCTTGCTGAGGGAGTTAGTGAAGATCTTATTGTTAAGGTAGGTTAAAGAAATTTTAGGTGCCAAGTCTCTTGTTTTTTTTTTTGCAATTGTTTTCCTTTTTGACTTTCCTTTAGACTGTTGACAATGAAAAGCAAACAGTTTTCTAAATTTTGGAGACATTAAAATCTAGTAACTAACGCGACTGATCCCCACCCCCTCTGACCAATAAATGATGCTGTTTGGTGTCGACCACGGCTTGACATGTAAATTTTTCTGGGGTGGGTGGGGTGAATATATATTTTTGTTTGTTTTTATACAGCAGTTTTTTAATTAAATAAATCTGTGTAATTTTTTTTTTTTTAATGTCATGATTGTTTGCTAATATTTTGATGTGCAGCGCGTTGAGCCCAGCCCTAGGCTGTGATACTGCACTATATAAGACCACTGAGCCCTAGGCTGGGGTACTGCACTATATAAGACCACTGAGCTCTAGGCTGGGGTACTGCACTATATAAGACCACTGAGCTCTAGGCTGGGGTACTGCACTATATAAGACCACTGAGCTTTAGGCTGGGGTACTGCACTATATAAGAGCACTGAGCTCTAGGTAGGGGTACTGGACTATATAAGACCACTGAGCCCTAGGCTGGGGTACTGGACTATATAAGACCACTGAGCCAGGGGCTGGGGTACTGCACTATATAAGACCACTGAGCTCTAGGCTGTGGTACCGCGCTATATAAGAACACCTATGTAATAATATTAATAACTTTAAAATGAACTTGAAAAAATTTGTTTTGATCATGTGCCAGAAATACTTTTCCCTTATATAATTTTTAAGAATATATTTTTTACAGAACTTGGGGAAGCCATGCATCTAAAGAATTATTTTTTTTAAATGGATTTGAGAATTTTAAGAGTTACAGGGATGATTAATTTATTTGTTTTCCACATTATAAAATAATAATTTCAAGTACATAGATACACAAAGAGATGAGAAACACATGTCACAAAAATTGGAAGCCTTTATTAGTTAGTGACCCATTGCTTTTATGTAAATTATATCATTTTTATTGACACCAGCACAATATTGATCTACAGATTAAATTGTTTTCAAATTGACCAAACGTTATTGTTGCTGATACTCACCCCCACTCCCCTTTCCTTTGCTCAAATCTCACATGCTGTTGTTAACGTAGTTGACTAATGTATTCATTTCCCCAACATCCTCCCAGCCTCTTGATGCTCACATGCTGCTGTTAACGTAGTTGACTAATGTATTCATTTCCCCAACATCCTCCCAGCCTCTTGATGCTTACATGCTGCTGTTAACGTAGTTGACTAATGTATTCATTTCCCCAACATCCTCCCAGCCTCTTGATGCTCACAACCTGCTGCGGCCAGAGACGGTGGAGAGCCTGTTCTATCTCTACCGTTTCACCGGTGACCAAAAATACAGGGACCAGGGGTGGCAGATATTTATAGCCTTTGAAAAGCACACCAAGCTGAAAGAGTCCGGCTACTCGTCCATCAACAACGTCAAGGATGCCGGCAACCCGAGGTTCAGAGACAAAATGGAAAGTTTTTTCCTGTCTGAAACTTTGAAGTATTTGTACCTGCTGTTCAGCGATGATCCGCATCTGATTTCTTTAGATGACTATGTTTTTAACAGTGAGGGCCATCCCTTTCCAATTTTAAAAGATTCCATGGCTGAATGAAAGGCTCCCTGTTGCTGAATAAATGAGACTGGCATGATTGAGCACTCATGCAAATTGTTTGCTGGTCATTACTTGGCAATGAACCCACCGTGGAGTTACAGCTCTTTATTGTATTTGCCACTGTGCCCCCTTGGGGAAACAAAAGATGATGGTTATATAACAAACCACACCCTACTGCATGATGTGAATACTATATGATGTTTGTGTGTGTTGGTTGGAGCAATATGGGCAGAAAATAGCCAGCCAATGTGTGTGGTGGCACCTTAAATGTTAAAAATAATTTGCAAATTACCTTTTTAAATTATATGGACTGTTTCACTTTTAAACATTTAATTTAATGATTATGTCTTGACTGAACTGTCTAGTCTCACCGTCGAGATGTACCTGGTTCCACCATTTTGTATAGAATATGAAATTCCAATGTTCAAGTTGCTAGCAGGGCAACATTACTAAAAAAAAAAATGCATTCTTGTTCCCTGTAACAAAGCTGACACAAGGCCTAGTCAAATCTTGGCAGTGAAGACATGTAAGAAATATCTGTTTTGGTCAAATTGTTAAGACATTCTATCCAATTTCATAAGGATATTAGTTTAAATAGTTGAAATGTATATTCAAATAATAATTTGCATAGCTATGAATTTCTTGTAACAATCCATGATGCTGATCATAAAACTCAAATAATTAATTACATTTTAAGATTAATAAATTTAATTACAATTTTTTTTTTCACATCACTGACTAACTTCATAATGATGATTAGGACAAGGAAGTCTTTTTGTTTCCTGTTTCCTATTAAACGGGTTCAAGTGAATAAAAAAACATGGTGGTAAATGGTGATACATATAAAAAAAGTAGACTCACATGAATCAAATAACGGTGTTGTAAATGGAGTTACATATCTTTTAAATAGGATCCAATGAATCAAATAACATTGTGGTAAATTTGTTACATATCTCATTATAGAGTTTGAGTTCAGTCCTGGAATTTATGAACATGAACAATTTGCATGGACCATTATACTAATGGTTACTGTAATGTCTGTTTAATGCCATAATTAGAGAGTAGAGCACATGTTGTTTCCACAGTCTTTCACGGTTAAAAACAAGCTTAATAGCTGGAGATTGTAACATATAGGTTGGTTATTTTCAATTAGGGATGTACTGGAAATGGCTTCCACGGAATATCCCATGTTTGGAAGGTATTTAACCCTGCAAATAATAGTACAAAATCTAACATGCAAAATTATAATAATTTAACTGTAACATGTAAAAAACAGTGAACCAATATCAGTTGTAGCAAAAAGTATATTGATCTGGATTCACTACACCCAAATAAATTTAGATGATACAATTTTATAAAGTGCTTTTCAAAAATACAAATGTGGACATCTGTTTGGAATGACTATAGTTTTTTTTAAAATATATAAATATTCATTGTTTGTTTTCAGTACCAGAATATTGTCCAGAATCTGGATGTTTTATTTTGCTTTGTTGCCGTTGTTGTTTTTAATGTTATCTCCAGTGCTTGTTGGAGATTAGACATCATTCTGTTGACATGCTGACAAGAAAAACTCAAGTGCACAGTCATGGGGGAAATAAGAAACACATGATGACTTACAACTTGATACATGTCTGCAGTATCAGTCTGTTGATGTCAGACAGTTATATAATTTTTTTTTTTAGGCAAGTGGAAGTATTCTATAGCTAAACAACTGTCTCTGTTAACTTAATTGGTTTATAGCCCCATTGACTTAAAACACTTTTATAATTAGTATTTTATTTTGACATCCTACTGTAATCCATATTAGTCCAATATCAGCACACAAAAAATATTAAGTGATTTAATTGGTAATATCGATGTTTACCATACTTACATGTGCTACCACATCTTTACATTCTCTTTACCATTCTCTTCACCCCCCCCCCCCCCATACACACACTTTTTTTCCTTTCCCCCACACAGTCTTTCCCTCCAGCACTTTGAGAACTGCACTGCGTTGTAGTTTTCAGTTTTGGCTTTTTCCAGCACCAGTAACTGTCAAATTTGTCATGAGATGAGCGACAATTTCAACTCTACTCATCAATTTGTTTTAATGAGCAATGAAATTGGAATGTTAAAGCTTGTCGGCTATTTCATATCATGGCACATTTAATAATATCAACCAAAGCATAATATGCCAAGTTATCATAAGATAACAGTGATTATGGTGAAGTCATTTTGAGACAATGCAAGCTGTGATCACATTAGAGTATAGAGGATTCAGTATAAGAGATGGAATCGGTGGGCTGTCGAGCGTGAGCTCTTAATGCCCCCCCCGGCGCTCCCCCACACAAACCAGAGCACTGAAGGACTTAACCCGACTCCAGCCCGTGCGGGAGGGCGCCGGGAACCTCCCCCTTGACCTAGAGGAGGCCCGGTCGACCGAGGACGCTGCGTTTAAAGCGTCCGCAGTTAACTCTCTGTGGGTCAGGACGGCTTTGCTTCCACTCCGGTGGTTTGGTGTTGCGTTACCAACCCCCACCGCCCAGGGAGTCTTTCGGTCGGGACGTTGGTAGTGGCGGGACGAAACGGTTGCCTAGGGGCGGCTTTCTCACGGCCGCGTAGTTAAAATCATCGGCATGGGTTTTTGAGGGCCACCCAAGCCTCATACCCATTAACAGCAACTAGTAATCATGTTAGTGGCAGCTCCCGTTGCGTTGGGAGTCATGCGTTTGGCCGGGGTTTTTTAGCTTCGGGTGGACAAGTCCCCCCTACTAGTCCGCCACGCCGCGAAGAGGCAAAACCCCATGTGGACGCCCCCGAATTTCTTCGAGGACGCGGTCGCTTACGCAACCCAGTGAGGATTCAGTATGAACACTCGACTCACATCATTGTGGCTGCTTTCAGTGTTGAGTCCTCTCTCTCTCTGGATGTGACTACATTTATTATTGTTTTATACTATCTTCAAATAGGCACATGACACATTTTTTTTCCAACCACCAAAATTTCTCTTAGGGTAAATTATTTTGAAATCTTATGAATGCTGGAATAAAACTGTTTTTTTTAATATAAAAGAAATAGCTAAAGCTATTGTTAAGGGAAGTAATTTGTGTGTTAACAAATGTGCAAGGGAAGTAAATATGTTGAATAACAAATGTGCAAGGGAAGTAAATGTGTGTGTAATAACAAATGTGCAATGTAAGGAAATGTGTGTGTTTTTATTACATCCTACTGTAATTGTGATACATGTAAATACCAATTTCCCATATGCCACATTGAACTGCAGATGGTTAAAATTATGCAATGTGAAGTGAACCTACCTAATATTTATGTCCTGGTTCTAAGAACCTCAATCTTAAGTCGATGTTTTTCAACAGCTCACCTGTTCCAGTTTTGTGAGATTATCAACAGAAATATATCTTTCTCCTGTTAACCTGTTATTTAAATCATTAAAAAAAAAAAACCAATTAAAACTAAGTTCAACAGTGGGCTATTCAGAAAATGTTGTCATGTGAAAAGAAAAGCCAGTCATTCTTTATGCTGCTCCCATGGAGACTTTCTTGCTTTAACAGAAACCAAGCATTGTATTAGAAATAAATATCCTCTGCTGCATAGTTGCTGGTATGAACCACTATCAAAAAAACACCTAGGACTAGGAGCGAAAAGGATTTTTTTTCCTATCCTATTTGCTCAATGGTTCAAATGACTGACTCTATTTTTGCTGGAAACGACTATATTATTATATATTTATATACACTTATGGTGTGTTTCACATTACTCATGTTATACTTATATTAGTTTCACTTTATGAATTGTTATTGTTATAAATAAATTGAATGTCTTTTCTAGCTAATGGAAAAATTGAAAATCCAATATCTGTTGGCTAAAATTATTTGTTTTTAAAAAAAACTAAAGTTATTTGTGCTGTATATAGTTTGCTTGATCAAAATAAAGACATAAAGCAAAAAAAAAATTAAAAAAATCATCCCTCAACGTGAATGTTTGTGGCTGATTAAGTTGCCAGAACTTCGGCCACAGAATTAATTAATTAATATTATGTATCCCTGCTAATCTGTTTGATCAAACAAAAGAAAAGTGATTATTAACCACTTCTATTAGCTGTTTGAGATGCTCAAGGTCCATTCAGCCTTATATTCAGCACTGCACCGACGCATCACATTAGCCGAGCACTTATGTCCATCTTGAAACGCATTCCACAATGACCTAATGGTGTTTTGTTAGAATATGCCTCTTTTTAATCAGAACTGCTGCACTGTATTCTCTCTCTACTGAGTCTAGTTTTGATGGCTGGGTATTTTCAGAGAACCCTTGTTGTCTACAAATAAATATGTTGTGTCTGTCATCATGTTGCTTTATGTTGTCTTCACGCTGTGCTCTCTTTCTGGTATATGTATATTTTCTGAGTTTTTTTTAAAACCAAAACTTTTAAAGCTGATTTATCATTTTAGCTCCTTAGGGTTGGTTCACAGGATCAAATTTTCCTTCAAGCATTTGATGCCATTCGTGTATGAAGCCTCGTCACAACTTTCAAATTACTATTTGAGCAAATTCCCCCCAAAAAAAGAAACCTCGCACAAAATAGTGCGTTCATACAACAATTTGACGTGAAATTTGATCGTGTGAACTGACACTTATAGTTCTTAGCATTTGTTTTTTGGTTCCAAGTACAGTACTCAAAAAACAAGTCTGCGAGAACACCTTTTGGAGTTGAGGGCAGTTGATACAGAAATATATATAACAGGTTGTTGGACTGTGAGTGAATATTGTCATGATACACATTTTTAGTTAAAGATAGTCATTTCTTCTTTATTTTCTTAAATGTTTTATTTTATTTATTTTTTTAAAATGGAATCAGTATATTATGAATAAGATGCCCACTACTGAATCTGCACCTGGTCATAAATTTCTTTGGGAATGATGAATTGTACATATGGCTTAGAGGATATTTCAAACTAGATTTATAAAAATATTTCTTTAAGTATTTGATTATGGTGTTGGGTTTTGTAACTTGGATCAACAACAGCTGAACTGTCCAACAGTCTTGTAACAGCTGAATTGTCCAACAGTCTTGTAACAGCTGAACTGTCTATCACTACTAACAGTCTTGCAACAGCTGAACTGTCTATCACTACTAACAGTCTTGCAACAGATTAAAAAAATTTGCCAATAGCTTGCTTATCACGACACAAATCATCTATCACTTTCACTTCACCGGCACAAATCATCTATCACTTTCACTTCACCGGCACAAATCATCTATCACTTTCACTTCACCGGCCGCACTGAAATGATTTCAAGTCTTAGAGTGTGGTAGTTAAAAAAAAAAAGAAATGTTTATAGCACAACTTAAGGCAGTGGCTCTGAAACGAGGCTCAATCCATCTTGGTGTGTCCCACCCCCCCCAACCACCACTACCTTTAGGTGGTGTTATTCTGGCCCCCAAGCTCAATTTCTTTTGTTAGGTGTTCAGTTGTTCATGGATATCTGCTTGAAGAAATTAGATAATGCAGCTGTCTTTTATTTTTAAAATAAAATATTTTAAAAATCTTTGTATGTAACGCCCTTTATTTTTATTACCTCATGCAAAAATTTATGGTTCATTATATTTACTAATGATTTTCTAAGAAAATTGTTATTGTTTTAAGTGTGTGAGAATGTGCTACAATTTAATGACATTCAAATTCATTCATATTTTTTAAAATTTCAAGGATTCATTCATTGTATATGTTATCTTATTTTAAGTATTGGTTGTTAAAAGTTATAATATAAAAATAATAAAGTTATTGGAAAATATAACTGGATTTGTTAAAATTTTACATACTACATTTTTTTAAAAAATCCATCCCTCCATCCCTGTGGCGCTACAGCCCATGTAGGGTTTTGGCCTGCCTCACTACTTCCTTCCACTCAGACCTAACTGATGCTTTTCTTGTCCATGCTTGGATTCCCAGTTGTTGTAGATCCTTTCCCACATCATCAATCCATCTAAGCCTATAGGTCTGCCTTTGAGCCTCTTTCCTCTGGGGTTTTTGTGATGCCCCCCCTTCACTCATCTACCATTCTCTCTAAGTGTCCTGCCCAGTGTAGCCTGCCCCCTTTTTTATTTCTGTTACCATTGTGGGATCCTGATATACACTACAGCTCATATTTGATTCGTATTCTACATCCATATTCATCCTTTTTTTGGGTCAATATATTCATCTCCCATGTGTTTTATAGGTTTTGTGTTGTTTTTGTTTGGCTCCAAGTTTTACTTGCATATGTTACAGGTGGTCTGATTACAGTTTTATAAATAGTTTTCTTTGTTTCTCTTGTAATGTTTTTACTTTTGAGGATTTTCTGACTACTGAAGTATGCCCTGTCAACGGCTGATATTCTTTCTTTTATTTCTGTTAGTAATTCGTTTCTTTCATTTAATAAAGATCCCAGGTATTTGAATTGATTTACTTTTTCAAAAGTCTGGTTTCTAATTTTAATGGCTTCATCTGTCTGTTCTTCTGTTATCATAGTCATGTATTTTGTTTTTTCGTTGTTAACTTCCAGTCCTGCTTGTAGTGATGAGTTTTTTATTTCAATAAAGGATTTTGATAAGTCTTTACTACTTTTCCCTAACAGACCTATGTCATCAGCATATGCAAGATACTGAAGGGGTTGATTGCAGAGAGTGCCCATTGGTTGTGAGTCTTGGGTTTCCCTCAGAAAGTATCCTGTTATTGTTCCTCGGGTGACAATGTGTATGCTTCTCTCTAATGTCTCCCTGTCTTAGACCTCGTCTAATTTGAAATACCCTTGAATATTCTCCTTAAGCTTTGATTTTGCTTTTTGAGTTGTTCAATGTTACATGTATCAGTCTTGTCAGTTTGTTGGGTATGCCAAACTCCTGCAGAGTCTCATAGAGATATTTTCTTTTGATGCTGTCATAGGCCATTTTATAGTCAACATAGAGTTGATGTACTGGTCTATTATATTCATAGCATTTCTCAAATAGCATCTGAGGATAAAAATCTGATCAGTCGTTGATCTGTTTTGCCTGAATCCACATTGGTAATCACCTAGTATATCTTCAGTGTACGGTTGTAGTCTTTTGGCAATAAGCGTCATCAGTATTTTTGTATGAAACATTTAATAAGGAGATTCCTCCGTAGTTTGTGCACTGAAGTTTGGAGCCTATTTTATGTTTTGGGGTTCTCAATGCTGTTTCCCATTCTGTTGGAATTTTCTATTCTCGCCAAATTTTAAATTTTAGTTATAAGTTTATGTATCTGAGTGCGTAGTTCTCTTCCTCCATATTTAATAAGTTCCGCTGTGATGAGGTCTTCTCCAGGGGATTTCTGGTTTTTCATATAATTGATTACTTCTTTAGTTTCTTCTACAGTTGGGGAGTTTATAAAAGGGTCTGGTCCTCCGTGTGGTGGTTGGTTATCTTCATCTTGTCTAATGTCTGCATTCACTATGTCCTCAAAATAAGCCCACCTCTCCAGTGCTTCACTATTTTCCGTAATTAATTCTCCATCCTGGCTCTCACACATTTGCTATCTGGCTTGGTATCCATTCTGTTCATCTTTTATCTCCATGTACATTCCTCTGATGTTTCCCTCTCTTAATAAGTCTTCTATTTCTTTTAGCTTAGCTCTTTCCCATTCCCTCTTTTTTCTTCCTACATATTTTTGTGGCTTTCCTGCTGGCTTCCTTGTATGTTTGTCTTGTCTTTCTCAGTTCTGGGTTCCTTTGTATCATGATCATTCATGCTTTGTTCCTTTCTTCAACAGTCTCTCTGCATTCGAACCAGCCTACTCTATTGTTAGTTTGCTGGAATCATACTACTTTTTCTGCTGATCTTTTCATAGCATTTTTTATCCTGTCCCACTGTTCATTTATGTTGTTTTCCCTGTTTACTTCCTCCTGTGATGCTTCTAGCTGTGCTTCTACTTCATTCTTCATTCTGATAAGCTTTTGCAATTAGTGGGTCTTTGGTAAGCTTTTGGTAATCTTATCGTTTCTCTCTTTGATTACGGCCATTGTGAATTATGCTTATTTTCTGCTTATGTTTAACTCTTACAAGTAGATGGTCAGAGTCTGCATCTGCTCCTCGGCAGCTTCTTACATCTAGTATATCTGATCCATACCTCTGTCGATTAGAACATGGTCATTTGGTTGTGGGTGATTCCAGCTGGTGAGTTCCAAGTAACTGTATATTTTTGTGTGGAAATTTGTTACTGCTGACTGGCATCTCTTTTCCTACAGCAAAGTCTATAAGTCGGATCCCATTGTCATTGAATTCTTCATGCAGACTTTCCTTGACAATAGTTGGCATGAACACCTTTTCTTTTCCTATTTTGGCATTAAAGTCTCCAACCATTATCTTAATATCATGTCGTGGTGCCTCTTCGTAGATCTTTTCCAGTGTCTCATAAAAGGATTCTGTTTCCTGATTTTCCGTATCTTCGGTGGGAGGATGTACATTTATAAATGTTTTATCGAAAAATTTTCCTGGCACACGCAAAGAACACAATCTTTCATTTTCTGGTCTGAAGCCTATGACTGCACTGACTGCTTCTTTTTCTTACGGCAAATCCTGGTCTTATAGTGTTGGTGTTGTTACCACTATAAAATATGCCGTATTGTTTTGTTTTAAGGATGTCTGAATTTGTCCATCGTATTTCCTGCAATGCAGCAATAGATATTTTATATTTACCCAGTTGATTTACTAGGTTGGCTAAGACTCCTGCTTTAAACGGGCTTAGTACATTCCAAGTCGCAATCCAAAAACCATGTCCATATCCAGGCATAGGTTGATTTCCATTGGTATCGGTCCGGGTTTTATTCTGTTGATTGGCTTTCGTAACGTTAATTCTTTACATTGCCAGGTAGTCAGTCCTGCGCACAACCGTCTGTAGGGATGCCCTTTACAGCTCTCTAGGTAGCTGTCTTAGTTTTGGGGCAAGGTTCCTTAGCCTTTGTGGATCCATCCACTTCCTACAAGGCAGTAGGTTCTGATTTTGGTCCGCCCGGGTTTTTTTTTTATTTCCCCGTTATCCTCCATATCTGTTTGGCTTTCCCTTATCCGCCACCTGGGGAGGCGCTCGATGGAAGATCAGTATCTGTGCACGAGACTACATATAAAAAAGATAAACTAAAATCTGAGATGAAACTATTGCGGCGGTAGTGTAAAATGTGTTCTTAATAGTGTCACACTAAGCAGGCTACAAATAAAAAAAAATGAAACTGGGCTGTGTGCAAAACAAGGGTGTAAATTTAAATCCCTTTGCAGAGTATTAAACGGTTTTAAAAAGTAGAGGTAGTTCATTTACAACAGCACTGGGCAATATTACTTCCCTGGTGTTCTATTCTAATCTACTGTCTGAAACAATACTTCAACAGTATGTTTTTACTTGAATCGTGTTCCAAGTTTTTTTTCCCACATCGCTCTCATGAATACGGTTCACACCCCCCAACCCCCTTTATTTTAATCATTTGTCCCGTATGTCTGCTTGGAACTGAAGCTAAGACATTTGGAATACCTAAGCGTTGCATTTTCAGATTATGCGTTCCATCCAATTTCAAAAACATAACAGTTAGTGGGGAAATCTTTGGAACAGCAATGCATTTTCAGAATATTCAATTGCGTCCCTGTAATTTTTTTAACACATTTCCCCATATGTTAAGGAGGTGTGTTTTTTTTTTTGTGTGTGTGTTTAAAAAATAGTTTGTAGAGAATTAAGAGTTAAGTCTCGTCACAACCAAAACTGCTTCATGTACGTCGTACGCAAGATGACCGCCAAGATCTTGCTGAATGTCTCAACACGCAGAAGTGTGTGACTAGGGTGTCTTATGTTTGATAACAATTTCGCGATCATTTTGTTTTACGGGAGGTCTAAAAAAAGAGAGGGGGGGGGGGTAAAAATTGACCTAAATAAGTACGTCGATTATGGATGGCCTCAACGCTGGTGAAGATTCCGTGGGGCCATTTGCATTCTGTTTGGTTGAACGGCGTCTGGGTCATCCCAGGGACAGATGACCTCTTAGGGCTGCGTCCTGTCATCGTGATTTAATATACTATACAGGCCTTTGTTCTCCGTTATGCTGACTGATGTTTTCAGCTCAGAGAATATGTCCTAATTTCAAAATGACTATACGCAAAGGCATATCAGGGTTGTATGAAGGAAAAGCCGGCCCAACCCCCCCCCCTTTTTTTTTTCCCTTTTTTTTTCGTAGTGTGTAGACGAAGCCCGAATAATACAAAAACAATTAGAAAAAAAGTTCGCTACCCGTACATCTAATTAAGTAAGACGATTCAATGAAAGGTGAATGAATCTCATTCGAATAATTGGCACACGATACGTCAAACATAGTCTTATTATAATATAATTTATATACGACATTAATATGTTGTTACATATAAATATAATATGAGTTGAAAAGAAAAAAGCATACCACAGTTGTAAAAATATGTTAGGGCCTACGTAAAATAATATTTAGTAATAGGTCTTAATAGTTACTTAAGTTAGGGGCAAGCCACAGTTTAAAACTATTTCAGATTTAAAAAGTTATTGCTCACTACTATATCGCATTTCGTGGAAATCTGTCATCGCTTTTAATAACTCTCGTCCATCATTTTATATCACCTGGTTAAAGATGGCGTTCAATTTATTTTGGACTTTTATTGGTCCTCGGTTACTAAGGATTTTCAAAAGAGAAAACGTGCAGGTTTTTCATTGTATTATAACTTTTGGTTTAATTAATAATAGACTGTCGTGAATGAAAAACACCCCTCAATTTAGAAAAGCTTCCCTCGCCTACTTTAGTTATAGTAGGTCCTATTCAATACCTGACCGGGCGACCCAACGGTAACTCATACTCATAATTATAATTTATAATTCATAACTCACACTCAGTCATTGATTCTCACACTGAACTCATTCAATCATTAAATTTCTGATTTCAAGACATGATTCTCTTCAGTCTAAGTATGATTCAATTCATTTGACATTAGGCGTATCATTTATTCAAGACGCCTACCAGCATGCAGAATACACTGCCGATAAAATAAACGGCCCAGGCCCACCACACTAGACTGAGACCACTTTGACTTTTAAGAATAATTGCAATTTTATTTTGTTTTATTTTAATTTACTGACATTATCAAGTATAAATGTACATAATTTATTGACTTAATTTGGCTAATTGCTATCTGTGGTCCCTCATTGGGAGTCACTGCCCTTTGTTTATGATAGATTTAGGGTTCGGGTTAGGGTGAACGATAGAGGTACCAGTAGTGTGCAATTACCCTTAATTTAAATAATCAATCCTCATTTTAATTCTGTTTTATCTGTAAGACAGGTGATGCCTTGCACTCAATATTTATATTATAATTATATATAATCATAATAATGAATAAAAAATGGATAGTCTCCCCTTCCCTGCATGCCCAAAAAAAGCATGTTTACATCATTCATAATTGGATACATGCCATCTTTTAACCTTTTAAATGAAAATAGCTTGTTATTAGTCAAATTTTCAACAGATTGTGATTTTTTCAAACTGGTCAATAGCAATTTTTTAAATTTAAATATGGACAGATGATGAGCTTGTTAGCAATATTATCATATGTAATTATGTAATTAGATATAAATCTTCTGTTAATTATACTAGCTGTTGTGATATAGATTTCTGTATTTAAGTTAACCAAGTAAAATAACGTTTATCCATCTAACTTTGTTGAGTTTCCCTTCAGCGTGTAAACCTTATTTTTCCCCGCACCTGAGGGATTAAGCCATGCTGCTGTAATAAACAGGAATAATGACTGATGCTAGTCACTGATTGATAGTAATATTGAATATATTTAATTATTTAATATAAATTAAAAGCACACGAACAGCAGTTTTTTTTTAGAATGACTAAAAGGCTTTGAAATTATGGTTTACTACTCAAATTGGTTACTTCCATATGACGCTGTCTTTGTGTTAATTAATGATATCGATGAAAGCTCATTGTTTCTAAATTTAGAAGGCATACTAAGCCTCAACTTGATCACTTTTAATGGGCACATATTATTTAAGCCTGTTTTTGTCCAAAGTTGAATTTTTTGCACCATTAGCTTTGAATATGTGTCTTGTGCAAATATATTTCTTTTCTAAATTGACTAAATCCAGTGGAAAACTGTACAAAAGCCTGTATGGCTGTACACCTCTGCAAAAATATAAAAACTGTAAAAAGTACAGGTAAACCATACAGGTTGGCATGTATGCTATAATAAATCAATCTATTGACAAATCAGGTATTTTTGGTCACCCAATTCCATATTTTCTCCTATGATGAAGTTGAAGGCGAAGTCCATTTCATTAAGATGCTTAAGTGTAAAGGCCAAAATAAAAAAAAAGTTGTTCAGGGTGAAGGGAGGAGAGCCCAATAGAACCCCATCCCAAAGCATGCCCATGGAGTCTGTTGTTACATTCAAAACTAAAAATAGGTTTTCCACTAAAATCTTTATTCTGTTACTTTCTCTCAGTAGGGCCTACTACTGATAATTTAAATAGATTTTGTCACAATGCTAAGAAAACCCCAGCTTAAAGTTGCTCTTAAAAAATTGTTATATTTGAAATTTTGGATGAACTGCGATTCAATTTAGTGATGAGGTTTTCTTCCCCTACCCACCCCATACCCTCCCCCTATCCCCTCTTCCTCTTATCCTCCACCTGCCCTTCCCCCTCCTCCCATCCTCTTCCCATCCTCGTCCCAAGATACACTGTTAGCAATAATACCTTATCACCTCTCTCTGCCATTCACTCACAAAAATACACTTACTAGCCACTATTTAACCTAGGCCTCTTTAAATTTCTTTTCACACATAGCATTTAACTTTATTGAATACATACATTCCTCACAATTTTGTTCATTTGCAGGGCCGTGATTATATTCCTGGATACTTAGAGTCATTACCAGATCGCTTAATTCATACGGTGAGCAAATTTTAAAAAATCATAGTTTAAATGAACTTTTTAAAATTAAACACTGCAGCTAGTTCATGTGGTTGTTGGGGTTAGAATAACTAATGCCACCATATTCCCTTTTAACGTTTGGGAATATTTTAAATTAACCACCTTCTCATTTTTCCTTAAACTTCATGACAAAAACAATAATTGTCTACAGCGCGGTGAGCCCAGTCCTAGGCTGGGGTACCGAGCTATATAAGACAACCAATAATAATAATACGACAAATATCCATTATTCATGGATTTATCAGCAGCTGAAAAAAGTAAAATTTCAAAACTGTATCTGTATTTCAAACTGAACAAAATTTGGTGTAGTAATTATTTTCAAAGCTTTGATGTTACAAATAAATTAATAAAAAGCAATTATAATAAACACTAAAATAAAATTTGAAAATTTATTGCCAAAAGGGATTTTACTAATTGGCTATGTCAGAGTTTACCTTGTTTCTTTGTAATAAGATATGCATTTCTTCTTCTTCTCTTTTTTTTTTTGCACCAAATAAATAGGGTAGTAATTAAAATGATTTGGAAAGGTCTTCTTGTGGTACTAGACGAATATAAATTGTTGCTTGTTAAAGGAATTAATACAGATAAATTTTGAACCATATGTCTGCTACCCCATGGGGATTGTTAGTCTGGAAGTCATCAAATTTTGTTACCACTCCATTAAGTGACTGAGTGCACTTTTAAATTACTGTTTTTAAATTAATATGAAAACTATCATAGTTTACTGGGTGTTTTTTCAATGTGTTTGTCCTAACAAAAAAGTTTCCAGTAGAAATTACTAGATAAGTATTTTGTAATTGTAATTGCATATCTGATTTGAAAACTTGTTAATGAAATTGTATGGTCAGAAAAGAGAGTGAAATCTAAATATATTTAGTCTAAACATATTTAGTCACTTATTTCTATGAGAAATAAGAATTTTAAATGAAAGCTTAAATTCTTTGTATAATATTTATATAAAAAAAATAATTCCTAGTTTATTTATTTGTCAAAATACATGTTGTCTTGTAAACATTTTTTAACAGTTTAACACAGCTTTTGGACTTACTTACTTGACCACACCTATAGTTGGAATTATTCTTTACAGAAGAGGTACAGGTTCCAATTGAATTATAAGATTAACAGTTCATAATTAGATAAGTTTAATACATCACCTAACATAATATTGTGCACATTTTGAAGAGTGTATTTTAAGTTAAACGCTTCATTGACCTAATGCTTGATCAAACTAGTGACAAAGACAATTGCTTTGAGAACAAAATAGAAATAATGGTTTTGGTATTACACAGAATTGATTGTTAATTAACAGTAACAAGATTTCTGGTTGTTACATGACAAGCTACTTTAAAAAATTCATTTTGATCCTGCAAAAATTTTACTTTGTAATATTGTAGATGTTGTTTGTTCTTTTCTTTTTTTTTGAACATTTAAACTTTTGGAAATGTAGGGCATTTTACCCCTGAAGGAAGTCTTGGTATACTCAAAGTTGCACTGTCTGTTGCCATTGTGTACACTGCAGCATACTTTCTCAGAGGTAAGCCTACCATTTAACTGGTTGATTTGTAAGTTTCACAGAAAGTAAATGGTTTTTCTAATGTGAAATAAAGCTTTCTTGATTGATCATGAGGAAAGCTTGCTATGAAACTGAACATTGAGTCCTTTGGAATAATAAGGAAAAAGAGAAATTTCGGAAAAGGATATAAAATTAACAATTTAAAAAAAAAAAAAAATCATGGCATCCTATATCTTTTTGTGTGTGTGCTGGATCAGCCATTGGAGCAGGATAATCCTCATTTTGTGTCTTCTAGTGCTAGGAATCAAATCATTTATAAATTGTTGTAATCTTTGTGTTACACCTTATTTAGGTGATCTTGAAACCGTCATTATTACACTCTGTTTTTTTATGTAGTTGAAAAATCTTTTGTTTAGGTATTGGACGATTAAGCAACGGTGAATATAGGACTTTTATCAATATTTTAGTGGAAGCAAGACGCCCAAATGCCTCACCTCAACAAAAGGTAACTATTTGAACATTAAAAAATTTACAATGGAAAATGATAAAGTAAGCAGTAACATGATGACTCCATTAAAAAAGAAGAATTAAACATATGAAAATTTAAATGATTTAAATTCGTTTATAGAGATTGTCATGACTTTACTGCAATTATTATAGCAATATCTAAAACCCTCCTTAGTAATTAAATAAAATCATTACACGTTAAATCCTGTTAAATTTTAGTTTTTTTTGCATTCTTTTAATTTCATATATTCTTGATGGACAAATTAAATTATATTTATAACAATGTCACATCTGAATTTATGACATAGTCCCTCTGACTATATTTTCATATTTTGTTATTAAAATCTACAAAGATTGTTCTAGTACTACACATAATTTGTTGTTTTTTTTCATGTGCTTTCAGCGAATGTTGGCTGGCTATGACTTTGAATATTGGGCTTGGCCAGTAGACTTCCGATGGAATGATGTTGTTGACAAGTAATGTTTTAAATTGTTGCTGGAATTTCCACAATCATTTGATATTGATATTCTGTACAACCTAAAAAAAATATAAAGTGGCATGATTTAAGTGTAGCATTTCATTTTCTAATCAAGTTACTGTCTTTGGAGGAAACCACAATTTTTGTACAATTTTAAATGATTTATGAGCTGATGGCTACATTTCACTTATGTTTTTAAAACAGTCACAGTAGAGTATTAGAGTTGATGACTTCCACATAATCTTAACTATATAATTAGCTATTTTAGACTGTAACAGGTGAAATAATTCTGAATTTAGTAGTGGTCACTATTTATCCGAGTTTTACTTTTAAAATGATGTCAAATTAAAGTGTAAAAGAATTATTACATGTACAATTGTAAAAAATGTCATACTTTTTTTGAAAAATTAATTTTTGCATAATTATTTACTGGTCATTTTTTTTGTTATAGTTATAATTCCTATAGCAGTCTTGCAGCATTTTCTTAACAGTCGATGCATTGTATTTTTTTCAGAAGCTCCAAAAAACCAGACAAAGCAATCAACAGCAGTCGCAGGAGTAATGCTATTGAAAGAAGCAGTCTACCCTGTCGATTACTTAGGTCAGTAATTCTCTCAATGCAGAGCAATAGTCCATTTCTTTCAGTTATTAGTATGTTTATCTTTTTCACTGATAAGTTTTTGCTACAAATTAGCATTAAAATATATAAATACATGTTTTTCCATGCTTAAGTAAAAATAGTGATTCAAATTTTTTTCCAGTTTTATTGCTATGCATACTTTTGGTAGAAGAATGGTTTACCCTGGTGGTACATCACTAATGAATTATCTGCTCTGTAAGTACCTATGTATAAGCAAATTTTTTTTATTTCTGTCTCTAATTTTCTCATACATTTTACCATTACTAAATTAACCTCTGTTAAAAATTACTTAATTAACAATGATACTAAATTAACAACAGTGAAAATGACTTAGTTAACAACTATTAACCTTTTGAACCCGCGGTCCCGCTTTATCGGTCTGCGCCTTCGCCTTAAAAATCCACAACCCACCAGACCGATATATCGGTCTCCCATACCTTACCATAGATCGACAGTCCGTATGTAAAATGTGTTATAAATACTGAGTTCATGGCTTATCACGTGACTTGGGAAAGGTCACGCCCATGGTTGCATTGTTTTTGTTATGTTTTAGTAATGTTTTTCGATGTATAGAAGTGGCGAAAATGCAATAATTACTTTTCTCAAGGACACAAACTAGAGTAGTTTTATGATAATGTAAATAATTTAGATAATATTTATTTTATTTTGAAAAAGGGGTGAAATAAGTAAATAGACAATGATAGTGACGATCGATTGACTACAACTTCTAGTTCTAGTGCTATCGATGTGTTGTTAGGGAATTAACTAAACAAGGTCTACCCCCTAGTTCTAGCCTTGGCTTTTATGAAAAATCAGGGCCGTATAAATGACCTTTTGCTATGACATTTTACAACATTTCTAAGACAATTTTATCTCTGTGATACATTTTATAATACTAATGGACTACTAACAGACACATTTAGAACGAAATAAATAAAATTTATTTAATTTTATAATCATTTGATTTTGTTTGTTTGTGTGTCAATGTGTGGAAATTTTTCCCAGGAGCCCAGTGGAATGGGTATTTTAGGCCCAGGAGCCAAGGGTTCAAAGGGTTAAAATTGCTGGCTGAACAATCAGGTCATATTCATCCATTCCCTTAGAGGGAATTGAATTTAATTTATATGGAACCATGAGTAAAACTCTTGACACATAAGGCCAATTTTTAAATATGTTTTAAATTGTTTTATTGCTATAATTTTTATTCAATGTTTTCTTTCAGCAAATATGCTTAGGTCAGGGAGAGCACAGTTAGTTGAAGAGGTTGGTTATTTTTAGATTATACCTTATTTATTACTTATGTCAGTAATCTGCACAATTTAAAACCATTTTCCATTCTCTTTATCTCATTTTTGTGCGTGAGGACTAGTTCTGACAACACATTTTAACTATAAAAGTTATGGCTGGTAACTATAAATTAAACAGTAGCTAGGTGACCTATATGAGCAGCAAATAAATAAATCCAAGCCCTATACACATATTTTTTAAAAGAAAAGATTTTTGAATAAAGTAGAAATCGTGAGAGTAACTGACTCTTTAAGTAACTTGAAATAGCATTCCTACAATTCTCTTTGGTAAACATTTTATCCACAGAAAAATGGGAAAAGAGCAAAAATATTGACAGAAGATGGAAATGAGATTGACACGATGTTTATAAACAAAAAGGGACAAACTGAAAATGGCTCCACCTTAGTAAGATCCTTACTATCTTCACACATTTTTCGATCAGAAAATAGATTCATGATAATAAAGGACTTGAATTTTTTCCTTGAAAAACGCTGATGAATAATTTTGAGATATTATTTGTGCATGGTGCTTAAAGTTTCTTAACTCTATATTTTAAATCATATGTTGCATACATGCTTAAAACTGAAAATAATAAGGGGGAAAACATATTAAAAAAGAAGAAATTCAAACTTAATTTTTTTGTTCCATGTAATGAGTAGGCCTGTTAGACTTATTATTGTATGCCCATGTCTAGTTATGCACTCTTATTAGTGTATGCCCATGCCTAGTTATTCATTGATTTATAAAAGTTTAAATTTTCCTTAGGCTTTTGTTTTGTATCATCTTATTATGTCCTTATTTACATAACAAATAGGATGTTGTTTCACCTGTTCAAGAGTAATATGGGGTTTTGGAAATCAGACCCAAAAATGTAAACAACATTTTGGCTAAAAGTCATCTTCAGCTTGACATACAATATGCTTTTTACATCTCTCTTGTCTTAAATAATGCCAAGCTAAATTAGAGGTGTATGGATTATTCCCCATTAGAAAACTAAGAGCTTAATAAAAAGTGAAAATATGAATGTAGAACATATCGTTCTTTTTGGTTTTATTAAAAACCGTATATTTCATTGAAGTCTGTCCCACCAGAGTACTTAGAGTATTACACCCGTGATGCACCTGCAGCAAGCAATAATAAAAAGTATGGGAAAACCTGAAAAAAAAGGCCGCAACAAAACAATGACGCAACAAAACAATGACGTGTGGGCAAGAAGCTTGTACTAACTTGTAGCATCTGAGAGGACAGCAAGAGGAATACATAGGAATCATGTGCACCTTCCGCTTGCTGTCCTCTCGGATGCTATATTGCAGCTAAGTGTTTATTTTTATTTTAGACTGTTGTTTGTTTGCTGAAGGAGACTTCTTGCCGACACGTTCGTTGTTTTGTTGCGTCCTTTTTTTTCATACTTTGTTTCGCTCTTTTCCTTTTACCGAACCTGATTGCAGTCTCTCCAACTAATTACCATTATGTGAAAAAAAAATTGTCAGGAATATTAGTGTGCAGAATCTTCTATGTGGGAAGTTTTAGGTGTGGGGAATATTCTGTGTGCAGAGTATTCCATGTGCAGAGTTTTCTGTGTGTAATCTTTAAGTGAGGAATACTCCTGTGGGGAATTTTCTTGTCTGTGAAAATCATAGACCCATTTGGATCACCATCTCATAAAGCTTAAACAATCACAACTGAAAACATTGATCATTTTTATTGTTTTTTTTCATGTTATTTTAATGCCTTATATTTTACTTCCACACACAAAAAAAAAGGTGATAACTTCAGAGGGCAATGCAGGCTTCTACGAGATGGGCTGCTCAAACACACCACTGGACCTCAACTATTCCGTCCTGGGCTGGAACCACCCCGGCTTTGGTGGAAGCACCGTAATATTTTACTTAAAGACATAACTGAAAAGCTAACTGACAAATTTTGTAACAGTTAATTATTGCCTGTATTGTTAGTAGAGAGGCTCAGGAATATCACAATTGTAGTCCACCAAACAGTTTTAAGGGGGAAAAAAAAAAGAAGTTTTCAGTAGACCTATAAACATAAAGTGAATGTTCATAGGGCTTCTATTCACAAACTAATTTTTAGGTTGTTGGAACTTTTGAAAAACAAAACCCCTTGAAGACAGATTAAAACAAACTTTGCTCACCTCTCAAATTTGTAGTTTACAGTATACAATGTAAAAGAAAATAAGGTACTTTCCGGTTATCTCGACCTCAAATTCTTTTTAATTCAAATCGTACAATAAACAATAGACGGCCAGGGTTAGGGTTTTGTTCAATTTTGAAAATTAATTTGATGAGGTCGAGATAACCGGAAAGTACCGAAAATAATATATAAATATGTATATATAAACATATTGTGGTGGTGATTGAAAAACAATTAAGAGGCATCAATGTCATTGGGATGTATAGATTTTAAAAAATTATGATTGTTCATGATTCCATCTTTCTGTCTGGATTTAGTCCTTATGACTAAATCTTCCCGATGACTAAATCTTCCTGATGACTAAATCTTCCTGATGACTAAATCTTCCTGATGAACTCCCCCCCCCCCCCCCCCCAGGGTGTTGCTTTCCCCCAGCAAGAACAGAAGGCTGTGGATGCTGTCATGCAGTATGCCATCCATTGCTTGCACTTTGAACCCAAGGACATTGCCCTGTTCGCCTGGTCCATAGGTGGATACACTGCATCGTGGGTGGCCAAAACCTACCCCGACATCAAGTTTGTGGTTAGTGTGTGGATACGGAAGGAATAATGTGGTGGACTGTTGAAAAAATATCCATTTATTCATATGTTAGAGCAGCGGCTCTCAACCTGTGTGTCGCAACCCCTTTTGGGCTCGAACGACCCTTTCCCAGGGGTAGCCTAAGACCATCGGAAAACACATATACTATACTATATAAGTATGAAGTACTAAAGAAAATAATTTTGTGGCTGGGGGTCGCCACAACATAAAGAACCATATTAAAGGGTCGCGGCATTAAGAAGGTTGAGAACCACTGTGTAAGAGTTAGACGTGCATGTGTGATAATGGTACGTTAAGGAATGATTGAAAACAAATAATCCCCTCCCCTAGGAAAAAAAGGTCCAGGTATTTGGTCTTCACACCCGTTGTTTGTATGTCAACCAAAACAATGTGAGATGTGTCTTAGATTTAATGGATGGGAAGCTGTTCTTTAACATCTTTTGTGAGGACCCAGGAGTGAGAATTATGTTAAGGAAAGTGGAGGATATGATTTCTTTTACAATGAAATAAAAAATATTTGATAAATATCTCTTCAACGTTGTTATGCTTTTATGTTCTGGGCATCATATGCCCCAGTGAAGGTCATATGTCCTAGTCAAGGTCATATGCCCCATGTCAAGGTCATATTACCATGTCAAGCTTCTGGCTGGCACAAAATAAATAATGCAACATTGTTCAGAATGAATTTATTTGCTAATTATCCAATATTTATCTCCCCTCTATGCCTACAGGTGCTGGATGCTACGTTTGATGATATTGTGCCTCTTGCCATTGCCAAAATGCCCCAGTCGTGGAGTAAGTACTTTTAAGAGTAAGGGTTTAATTATTCTTTACCAATGAAATATTAAAGATCTTTTAGTGTCAGGAAAAAAATCATGTTAATTTTTAAAGTATCAAGTAAACACTACATTTAAAAAGGCACCACAGGCTGTTAGTAAAATAATCAAAATATTTGGGATATTTAATTAAGATGAAAGATTGAGATAGCTTAATCGAAAAAAAATTGTGTTCATAAGGCAGCTGTAGTCTTTTGTTTGGTGTTTCTGTATTAAATGCAATGATTACTACTAAATGCCTGCAACATAGATTTTACTCTCTTTAAGTTATTATTTTGTCTATTATTTGTTTTTGTGCTCATTTGTGTAGAGAATCTGGTGGCCCTTAGTTTGAGGTCTTACATGGACCTGAATGTGGCTGACAATTTGATTGAGTAAGTCTAAACACATAAAAACTAATGTTTAGGTTCTCTTGAAAAGATACAATTTTCTGTTCATGTGAATCAAGTGATTATGTTCATTAAAAAAAAAAACACTGGTCTAGAATGAATATCAATGAAAAAAAAATTGGTCTTGAATGAATCTCAATAAAAAAAACTGGTCTAGAATGAATCTCAATAAAAAAAACTGGTCTAGAATGAATCTCAATAAAAAAAATTGGTCTTGAATGAATCTCAATAAAAAAAACTGGTCTAGAATGAATCTCAATAAAAAAAACTGGTCTAGAATGAATCTCAATAAAAACAAACTGGTCTAGAATGAATATCAAAAAAAGTTTAAAAGCTGCATCATTAAATTTAATTTGTTATTCATATACAACAGTTTCTAGAAGAATCCTAAAGTCAATCTGATTTGAGAATAATTGAATAATTTCTTTAAGCTATCAAGGCCCTATACTTCTTGTGAGGAGAACACGGGATGAAATAATAACCACAGAGTGAGTACATATAAAGATCACATTTACACAATGTTAAAACTATTATTTTTGTTATAGGTCATAAAATTCGCAACATTAGAAAATCTTGACATTTCCAGATATTTAATAATTTAAAATATTTTTTTTTTTTTAAATCAAAAGTTAATTTTGTGTGTGTGTAAGAAATAAATTTAAGATAGAAAAATATTATATAAAATATTATATTTGTAACTTACTTTGAAAAAAATGTGGAAAATGGGATTAACTTTCCTAAAGCCCTCCTAATCACCCAATAGCATGAGAGATAACCAAAATATGACACATCTAATTATTCAATACATATTAATCAGCTTTTTTTTTTTAAAATTGAGTCACTTTAGAAGTTTTCATTAAATGATCACAGTTAAATGCAGATTATGAGAGCAAACTTTCAGCCCTCAAAGGGAGACAATTCTTATTTCAATTTGGATGACATTTTTTTTTTTTTTTTTCATTGTCTGATTCCACTGACAGATCCCTCCCCAATGGCTACCCTCTGTTAATCTCCAACAGAGGCAACTCTCTCCTACTCAAGCTGTTGCAGTACAGGTAACATTTCAAGATTTCAGAAAACAAAGTTGTTGTTTTATTTAACGTTATATATGGGGGGGGGGGGGGGTTGTCTTTGGTCACCAAGAAAAGTTTTCACTTTTTGTCTTACATGCTGTGATGGTTAAATGGCTGACATTGTCAAAGTTGTTACATGGTAGTCTCAATTTGTTAATATCATTACAACTAAGTAGATGGACCCGTATTCAGAAGGTTAAGGAGACTAAGACAAAAAATTTTAATTTTAATGATAAAAAGTGGGGAGAGACTGCAATCAGGTTAGGTGAAAGGAAATAGAGCACATTCCTCTTGTTGTCCTCTTAGAGCACATTCCTCTTGTTGTCCTCATAGAGCACATTCCTCTTGTTGTCCTCATAGAGCACATTCCTCTTGTTGTCCTCTTATAGCACATTCCTCTTGCTGTCCTCATAGAGCACATTCTTCCTCTTGCTGTCCTCATAGAGCGCATTCCACTTGCTGTCCTCATAGAGCAGATTCCTCTTGCTGTCCTCATAAAGCACATTCCTCTTGCTGTCCTCTTAGAGCACATTCCTCTTGCTGTCCTCTTAGAGCACATTCTTCTTGCTGTCCTCTCGGTTACTACATTGCAGCTAAGTGTTTAAATTATTTGATATTGTTTCTTCTTTTGTTTCTTTGCCGAAGAAAGCTTCTTGTTTTTTTGCATCCTTTTTTTCCCCAGGTTTTCCCGTTCTCAGTCTCACTCATTTCCTTTTATTTTAAGAAGCCTCGTTTTCCCAGGTTTTCCCGTTCTCAGTCTCAAGAAGCCTCGTTTTCCCAGGCTTCCCGTTCTCAGTCTTGCTCATTTCCTTTTATTTTAAGAAGCCTTGTTTTCCACCTCCCATCCTGTATAATTATCTATAAGTTCTGAAAACAAAATTTAATTTGTATCTTACTCAGCAATCTTTACATTTATATCGATCACTCTTATAGTGTTTTGTCTCATGACATAAGCAACTATTTTGTGTTAGGCAGAAGCAGCTCTTTCAGATAATGCTCTGAAGCAATCTGAGGTTTAGTGATCAAGAAGTAATGTGAGGTTTAATGGTCAGGAAGTAATGTGAGGTTTAGTGATCAAGAAGTAATGTGAGGTTTAATGGTCATGAAGTAAGGTGAGGTTTAGTGATCAGGAAGTAATGTGAGGTTTAATGGTCAGGAAGTAATGTGAGGTTTAGTGATCAAGAAGTAATGTGAGGTTTAATGGTCAAGAAGTAATGTGAGGTTTAATGGTCAGCAAGTAATGTGAGGTTTAGTGATCAAGAAGTAATGTGAGGTTTAATGGTCAGGAAGTAAGGTGAGGTTTAGTGATCAGGAAGTAATGTGAGGTTTAATGATCAGGAAGTAATGTGAGGTTTAATGATCAGGAAGTAATGTGAGGTTTAGTGATCAGGAAGTAATGTGAGGTTTAGTGATCAAGAAGTAATGTGAGGTTTAAGGAACAGGCCAAAAAGTGATACTACTGCTTGTACATCCACTTGATTTTCTCATAAGTTATGTTTTGAAAAGAAATGTTAATACATTTTATGTTTAAAAAAAGGAAATGTTGAATGAGTTGTAAGTCCAGTATTCTGGACATTTAGAAAATAATGATTATAATAAATGTGCGGAAAGGTTGGGGGGGAGGGGGCAAGATATCAGATGAGTGCATTTTGTCTAGCCATTTAAATTCTTCTTGTACTGCTCTGGAAAACCCCTTGGAAATTATGTATGCAAAATCTAAGGGATTGTTTCTCATTTCAGTTAAATTTTTATATGTGTTTTGTATATTGTAGATATCCTACAATTGTGGATGAGACTACTATACCAGTGATGAAAGAATTCCTGTCCAAGGAGACACCCAGTCAAAGTAAGATTTAGACTTTCTAGAAGTGTAACATTAGAAATGTGTGGCACTAGGTCAACAACATCCACTATAATTTGGAACAACCTGGCTAACTGATATCACGGAACAATAGCAACAACATCCACTATTTGGAACAACCTGGCCAACTGATATCACGGATCAATAGCAACAACATCCACCATTTGGAACAACCTGGCCAACTGATATCACGGATCAATAGCAACAACATCCACTATTTGGAACAACCTGGCCAACTGATATCACGGATCAATAGCAACAACATCCACCATTTGGAACAACTTGGCCAACTGATATCACGGATCAATAGCAACAACATCCACTATTTGGAACAACCTGGCCAACTGATATCACGGATCAATAGCAACAACATCCACCATTTGGAACAACTTGGCCAACTGATATCACGGATCAATAGTCTCAGTAAAAATATAGTATGGACAAATGGAACAATTAAATTTCCTATTGTTTCATGATGTAAAATGGAGTTTTTTCTACATACAGAATAAGACCATATTTGAGTTTTGGGGGGAAGCACAATGTTCATACAGTTACACAAATGAACATTTTATTTCTTGTTCTTAGGCACACAAAATATATATATCCCAAATCTTGATTGATTTCTGTCAACTTTTGTCCTATTTCAGTTCAGATGTTGGATGACAAGTCTGTGATCTACCAGGAATGTAGCAATTTCTTTGCTGATTATGTCCGTGAAGTGGGATCTGTCCATTTCCCTATGCATATAAGTGAGTAGAGCAGTACAGTCATTTAGTGAGTAGAGCAGTACAGTCATTTAGTGAGTAGAGCAGTACAGTCATTTAGTGAGTAGAGCAGTACAGTCATTTAGTGAGTAGAGCAGTACAGTCATTTAGTGAGTAGAGCAGTACAGTCATTTAGTGAGTAGAGCAGTACAGTCATTTAGTGAGTAGAGCAGTACAGTCATTTAGTGAGTAGAGCAGTACAGTCATTTAGTGAGTAGAGCAGTACAGCCATTTAGTGAGTAGAGCAGTACAGCCATTTAGTTGATTAGAGCAGTACAGCCATTTAGTGAGTAGAGCAGTACAGCCATTTAGTGAGTAGAGCAGTACAGCCATTTAGTGAGTAGAGCAGTACAGTCATTTAGTCACTGTAGTCATCTTTTATAGGAAGATCAACTTATGAGATGGGGGGTGGTTTTACGTTTGTTCTTTCTTTAATCATCAGGTGTTCATCAAGACCATAACTTAAAAGTCAAACTGGCTTTATTTTTGGTAAGTCTCTGCATTATCTTGTTTCTTCTTTAGCTTGCTCTAATTTTTTCTTCTTTTGCTTTAAATTTTTTTTTCTTTTTTTATCTTGCTCTAATTGCTTCTTCTTTCATCTTGGTCTAATTTTTTGTTAATTTATCTTAGTCTAATTGTTTGTTAATTTATCTTAGTCTAATTGCTTCTTCTTTCGTCTTGGTCTAATTGTTTGTTAGTTTTTCTTAGTCTAATTGTTTGTTAGTTTATCTTGGTCTAATTGTTTCTTATTTTAAGTTGCTATCGGATTGAATTTGTCTCTCTGGGGGCTTGCGAAATATAAAAAATTACTTTACATTATGTGGCAATACTTTTACAGGCAAGATAACATTAGGCAGTTCTACAGAAATCTTCTTTCTGACCACTTGTACAAACTGGATAACATTAGGCAGTTCTACATAAATGTTCTTTCTGACCACTTGAACAAACAAGATAACATTAGACAGTCTGGACAGTTGTAAATAAAGTAGCTGTACTATGAACTTCTATGATAAACTCTGTTTTCTTTCCCACAGATAACTGTACACATGGAGAATTATGATTCCACTCATTGCACACCCCTGCCAGTCGGCTTCTTTCATAAACCATGGGTCCCTGGTGCTCGGAGATGAAGGTACAATTAGACTTCATAGCTGGATCAAAGCATCATTACTGTCAGCTGGGGTCAATGCTTTGTCTCACGTATATTAGATAATCTTTTATGTACCTGTGTTTATTTATATATTTGAGGTAACATCGAAATATTCCTTCACAAGAAGTTGTTCAGTTGTGCATCAGAGAATACATTTGTAAAGTGGACTTCAGCTGGTAGCATCTCTAAATTTGAGGATCTTTTTCTGAAAGCATTTTCATTTTAGGAATTCCAAGAGAACAGAGTGATAGAGGGGGCCTTAATGATGGTTTTCTCCTTATTAATTAGAAGTTAAGCGTATGATATTTTAACATTTATAATGTAAGAGCGATGGATGCAAAATACTTTTACTATCAATGTGTTCATTGGCCTTATTGTGAATGGTCACATACCCCTTGTCGAAGGGTAAAGTGAGAGTTTACAGAGGCTCTGTAGAAGATAAACTTACCTCAAGTAGATGCTACAATAACCCCCTAGGGGACCATGGCTTACTGTTTATCAACTGCTATCTAAGAGTTGTCAACAACTTGGGGGGGGGGGGGTTAAGTCTATTTGCTAAATAAAGAGCAATTATCTAGTTTTAGGGCATTTTCTAGCTTTGTCTTCTTGCAGTCAATGTTGTGTTATATTTAATGTTGTCACATAGAACTCTGTATCATTGGTATTACACAAACAAACAGGAAATTGTACAGTATTGTGGACCTCTTGTTTGTACGACCAGACATTTATTATGACAGTTCTTGTTCCAACGCGCACCAATTAACCATTATTTGCCAGCGCATAGGACTCTTTATTTGTCCCCTCAAAATACGCCTAAAATCTGGGGTGTATATTATCTGTGCCGGTAATTAAAAATTGAGTTGAAATTTTTCTTGTGGTCCTCAAATACGCTGGCAAATACCATATTTATAAAAGAGACTAACACTTTTTATTTAAAATACAATGGCATCTATTATTTATTTGAATAGCCAGCCGAAGGAAAATAAAAATAAAATCTGATGATGCTTTGTTGCAGACCGAAAATAACCTCATCAAAATAAACTGAACCAAATGCTATGGTGTAAGATATTGTGAAAAACTTGCTATGTTATATTGCTACATACACATTTATGGCTCACTATGAAATGAATGCTTTGAAGTGAGAAATTTCAGGGAAAAATTACATCAAAGGTATGACAATTGGTTGATTGGTGAGTCTGTAAAATACAGTGACACAGGATGAATGGATTAACATCTATTGGTTTGTAAGTTTTCTTTACAAAGATTAATAAATGTTTTCATTTTGTCATGAGTTTTTTGTTTTTTTTAATTAAAATAATCAGTTGCATTCTGAGCAAGAGATATTTACAATGGTCAGAGCTCAACACCTAGCAGTTTCTGGTGTTTACATCACATTTTATAAATAATATGCTATTTAGAACTCACATTAAAAAAGATAATTAGTAAGTTATTAAAAAAATAGCAGAATAGCTTTTCTCAACGGTAATTGATAAATTTTATGTAGAATTTTTAATAAATTTATGAAATATGTCAAGTATTTCATTTCATGCTGGGCCATGATGCAATTAATTTAACATGAAATACGCTGCCAATGAGTGATTTTATTTACTTACAGATTATTTGTTTTTCTTCCAGCACAAATACAAAATAATTCCTTGTTGTGGAGTTCTTTTAAAGATTCTCTTATTGCCCTGCGTGGTCTGAACTCAGTACATCTTCATGTCTCTTATTTTAGTATTTGTTATTTTACTGGCAGGGATTGCAGGAGAACCCTGATGACGTTTCAGAGTTTATTCTGTCCAGGGCCATGCCATTAGTGACCCTTAGCCTCCCCCGAACTGACCTGTTCCCATACTCAACTTTTTATTATATTCCATCTTGCTTGAATGCTTGCTTCCTTAAGTCTTAGCCGTCACGTCGTCAAACACTGTCAATGTACAAGTCTTGTTTTTTAACAATGGTGAGGCTTTCAATATGCTGAATTTGAAAAATAATTTTCCCTAAAAACGTCTAATCCATGTCCAAATTTATGATCATTCCAGAAAATGATATTTATAAGTGCAAGAAAAAACTTTTAAGGCAAGATTCTACAGTGTTCAATAAAGACATCTACACTGACATGTGTTTATAACTCAAAATAGAGCATATTTTAAAAATAAAGTGTCCACATAATTGCTTTCAAGGTAGTGTTTATTTTATCAATATATGAGTACTCCATGCCACAAATATTGTTATTGTACCGGTATTATCAATGCAATAATAACTTTATGGTTCACTTGCATAAAATGAAATAAAAAGAATGCACAATTTCTTAGATATAAAATTACATCAATTCTTCAGATTAAGAAAAAAATATTTTGTTAAATAATTCAATTCCTTATGTTTCTTTCCAATCCTTATTAGGTTAAATTATAAGGATTGGATAAATATTGTAGAAACTTTTCTCATCAGGTTCCTCATTGCATTCCCCAAGAATTTAACTGTTAGCTCAATTTATTTTAAAAAGAAACTACTGCCACATAATTCTTAAACATTTCCAGTGCAATCAAGTTGTGGGTTGGAGACATCAATTTTTATAAATGAATTTGTACCGGCAAGTGTTTGTGTGTGTTGATTAAAAAGTTACATTATTCAAATGTTTCAACTCCTTTAACTTTGTCTGATCTCATCTAAATGTTAAAAAAAATAATTTATAATGTTGCAAAAAACAAACAACCTGCTGTTTATTGTAGAATTTAATTTCATGATGTGAAGTGATTGAATTCAATTATTTTGTGATGTGAAATTAGTTTAAAAGTTTGTGACTTGGAGACATAAGAGTTTTGCGCTTTCTTCACTGGTTGTTTTGCAGCGTGAGTTTTTCCCCTATATTAAATTATGTATTGAAATAAAGTTGCCCATCATCCCAAAGCCACAAGTTGAGAGAGCACCAATAAGTTGATTATTATTTTAAACCATTATTTTCATTTGATTGTATTTATTAAATGTCATCTTGTCATTCTCACCATGAATAAATGATTCAAGCCATCTGATGGTGTGACCTCTCTCTCAATAGTTAGAGTAGTGTGTTACCAAATGTTTTTTAACTACATCTGTTGTCTGATACAAATAGTTTTCTTTTTTAAAAAAAGGCAATTAAAAGAGTTAATGAGCTAAAACAAAAAAAAAGTGCCCCAACAGTGTTATGATAAAAAAATTATCCTTGCAACAAGATCCATCCTGCATTCTTTATAGAAACCCGTTTGTGGGATCGTTGATATGATTATATTCATGCTATGCATGTAGCAATGCTAGGAAGTGTTTTTGAAAGAAAACAAAAAGACTTTTTCACTGATTCTTTCTTGAGTATTAGTATTAAATTCCATTGACTCATAGTTTTATAATTTATATATTTAAGTTGGAGCTGTTAAAACTTTGACAAGACACATGTGCAAAGTGCCAGGAGGCATAAAATAACCATCATCAAATCATATTTTCTACATGTCCCATCACAGGCTAAAAGTGGCCCATGTTATTTTCTATTCTTGTTGCTACACCATGGCTGTTTGTATACCTGTATTTGTATGGACATTTTTCATTCAAGAGATGATTTTTACAATATATGGTGCAGTATTGAAAGATCAATAAAATGCAAAGAAAATTTCACAGTTATTTAACGTATTGTCTTGTAAACTCAACTGTCTCTTTGTTAATTACTAACACAATTTAACTCAAAAATTATTTAATTGGCTAATGAATAATTAAGATGTGTATGGTAGTTTCAATATATTAATTTTAAATGTTGCAAATATACCATTCATTTCTTGGTCCTATGGTAATTGTAAAAATGGATTATTCGATAAGATACTGCAACTCAACTTGCATTACTCACAGCACAACAAATTTTGAACAATTTTGAATTTTTCGTTGGTGATGTTTTAATTTTCATAAGTATTGAAAAATTAATAAAAACAAATTTTCTGCAATGAATAATTATTTACACAACAAAAAAAGTGGTAAAATAACTTGGCATAATGTGGTCACAATTGGAATTGTGTAACATAATGTAGAAAATGCTAAAAATAAATTAAATCAATTTCTCAAGAGATATTGTGAAAATGGTTAAGAAAGTAATTAAAAATTAATGTATACTGGTTTTTTTTTCTAGTGAAGCTAGAAGGAGAAGAATCTTCAGATACCAATTTTAAGCATCACAAGGGAAAGAAATCATAATCAACTATTCATCAATGTCAAATTTAGCAGGACCCACTCGCACATAGATTCATTCACACATTTAAAACCAGTGGTGGCTCAAAATTTGTAGGCATTGTTGTAATATTGTGCACAATGAAATATATTCACTCAGAGAAATAAAACATATAATATAATGATAAAGCCTGAACAAATAATTTATTTTTAACTTACATATAGATATTAAGATTATCATCTACAGTTTATCTCATTTACATTACATATGTTTAAAACTCTCAGGAGATACCAAGCACCCAATTTTATTTAAGCGAGTAGAAAAAGTACTTAAGTTACAATTTTTCAAAAATGAGTTAAGACAGGCATCATATTTGATAACTTCCCCTAAATCATTCCAGTAAATATCATTCGTGAAAAACGTACATAAGAGTTTGATTTAGAGTTGACTCCAGCAGCTTTTAAGGTATTTTATAAGCTTTTAAAAACTTTAAACTCATTATACTCAAAGCTGCAAAAATACACTTAAGTACTTTTTCTACTCGCCCCTTCAAATGCTAATTAGGAAATTGCTAATGATTATCAAATAACAAAAGTTAACAAGAGTCTATAAAATATGTGTTTAAAAAAAATTTAATGTAATTCCATTATGTAAAGTACATGACTTGAAGGTACATCATTTTTTTTTTCTAAAATTTTTTTTAAAAAATCATTATTTTTGGCGAAGAAATCAAGGCTGGTGATTTGGAGTCACACCTTTTTCAGCTAGAGTCTTAAATAAAACAAATTTCACAAGCTCTTGAAAAATTTTCTTCTTAATAAACTTGGGACTTAGATAATTTGAAGCTGGAGTAATAAAACTGGTTAAAAAAATTTATGACATTCCAATTGCACATATTTGCAAATTATGTAAATGCTACAAATGTTAGCTTGTCCATTTGATAATAATATACATTTTCATGCCAGCTGATAATCAAAAAGTATTTATTTAATAAATTTTATTTGTTCTGTCAACATGGTCATGCTGCAAGATTACAGGCCTCAACAAATAAATCAACTAGCCTCAGGTTAATGAATGTGAAAGGGTTTAATTTTAATGTAAAACCATTTCTAAAATTTTGATTAGGAATAATTGTTTTTCTTAACATTAAAAACTTGCTGGGATAATGATACGGTAAATCATAGAAATATTGATAGCAAATCCTGCTAGAAAAGCCAAGAATCTGGTTGGCTGGGGAATGGCAAACAAGTAGAAAATTGTGTGGAAAAATCTACTAATTGTGAATATTCTAAATCTGATTGTAGCAGATTCAATGTCAGGTCCTGTGGCCACATAGAGAAGTCCCAGTAAAATAAAAGGAATCACGTTCTCCAGGTCATTCCGATGACATCTATAGAAAAAATTAATTCAGCATACACATTTATACCAACTTTAATTGAAGTAACTTAATGTGACTTTGAAATGTTATATGAAATCTGCAACACACTCAATGGAATATAATTTTAAGAGAATCATTTTCCTTATATCTTATATTGAGTTTAAAAATATAAATTAGTTCACTGAATGTTGACCTGCAGAGTTACAAGGGATCAACCCATGACATTAACATTTAACAATTAAAAATTAATGCATGTTTGTTAAAGAAATTTTTTAAAGATATGTTTTGAAAATACTTGCTTCTGTGTTGTTTTTGCGTGTGTAAAATTTTGAAAGGGGAATAAACATAAAGAATCCACATGAGTAAATTACTCATGCATCATTTATATTTATATCTACTGACAAACTAACTCTAGCCAGTAGCACAGGGCCATTTTTTACCAACATGAGCAGGTAATATTATTACTCCTATTCCGGTTAAAGTTTAAAACTATAAATAAAGATGCGAATTACCGCCTAACTCTTTCCATATTGGCCAAGGCTTCAGATTTTTTGTTTTTTCTGACACCTTTACCTGCATCATCTTTATCGTTAGCCTGTACAACATAAGAATCACATTTTATATTAGTTTTAGAGCAAAACAGTTTATTTAAATTTGAGTGGACATTTATTTATAATAACAATAGTTAGGAGACAATTCTGTTACAAATTAAAAAAGGAAAAAAGGATAACTTTATGCAGGCATACCTTTTTTGAAACTCAAATGTCATGTTCTTAACCATAGTTCATCATAACACTTCAGTAACTTATGTATTGACATAGGCTAATGAATGGTCATTTCGCTGTGGCATATTTCACAGAAGAAAATACGGTATCAAGCTCTCCTTTTAGTTTTAGAATTGATTTCACTGTTATTTGAAAGGACCATGCATATTTTAAGGCAAGGTAGTCTAATGTTAATTTATTAAATTATATATCAATAAATTAGAAAAATTAAAAGACTAAAAATGTGAATAAAATTATTTTATCATTGTATTATAATAATTATATTTTTTTAAGACTTTGAGTTATTGTGAAAATATTTTCTAAAATTTGTTACAAAGTACTAAGTGGGAAAATAGTTCAATTATATTAATTATAATTATAAATTATATGCAAAAAAATAAGTTTTTTAATAATCAAAAGACTTTTAGTTTTAGCTAATTTATAAAGTCTATGTCTATGATTCTAAGATTTATATTAAATTGTATTTTGAAGCAGAGATATTATTTAATTATATTATTTAAAAATCTAATATAAATTATAGCTAATTTTTCTAAGAACTTGAACTGAGTTATGCACAGAAAACGATACAGATCAAATTCTAGGCAATGTGTCTAAAGGACTAAAGCCAAAGCAAATTTTTTATTTTACGCACACACACAAAAATCTACTTACACTTGTACTTCCTAAAATATTCGGGTGTTCTGATCAAGGGGAGTTTACTTATGAAATAATAATATATTTTATTATCACTCAAACTCATTCCCTTGACACTGGACCCTTGCCCTGTTCAATAAAACACCCAAATCGCAAAGCACCTGCAACCCCACCCTCCTTTTTTGTTTTTGTTTTTCTTTTCAGTCTATTTAAAGTGCTGAAATCCCTATGTCGCTATAACATAGCCATATTGTCATTAACAAACTTTCAATAAATTACTAGGGGAAGCAAACAGTTTAAATTTTGACGAGAAAGACTTCATGGAGGAATAAATAAACATTAATAATTGTTTAATTAATGATTTTAACCAATATTTAATTTAAATTTGAGCTGCAGAAGGTCTACTATGAAATTATTATTGATTTTCTGAAAGAAATAACTATGAGAGAATTTCTTGTGGTTGTGATAGGGGGTGTGTGTCTGTGTGACAGAGAGAGAGAGAGAGAGATGATATATTTATTCACTGCAGGTTAGGCTACCTGTGTGTTTACAAACAAACACAACATACAATATGAATATGCACTACGTGACCTTTTCACTCGGGCTTCCATAGTAAACAGCCACTGTGACGACGCTCATGAGACAAGTTTTTAATAATACCAGCACACTGTGACCCAAGAACACACGAAAAACTGGGTTATCCAGTGACATGCTGTCCATGGTTGCCTGAACGTACACAAACCAAACACTACTGGCGGAAAAAATGACAGCTATAAGTTCTTGGAGTCTTGGATTGTTTTCGCTTTTAATCTAGCAGCGGCGTTATTTTATTTATAGAATCTTTGAACATACTTTTATTTTATGCCAGCATCGCATTCAGTTCATCAAGACACAAAGAACAAAGCAGTGAGTTAAATTTTATAAGGAGATATAAATTAAATTGTACGTAGGACGTAGGTATAGGCCTACACAATTTGAATAACTAAAACCGTGGGTAGTAGTAGGCAGCAGAGACCACACAACAAAAGTCATAGCGTCTCTGGTAGCAGTGACATTAAAATGAAGACCTTAGTTCAGCTTTTGTAACGGCGATACGAATTACTGGCTTTTAGACTTTGACCCGAGATAATGCTGTCTCCTCTTTTTTTTTTAACAAAAGAGAAGAGGGGAAAAAATGAAAGTAAAATTACGTTCACGTAAAATCTGTTGAACGTTCTTAAAAAAAAAAAAAATTAAAAAAATACAGAGGCTTGTTGGGCGGCAGTGCAATGATTGTATCAAACTTAATGGTAGCAATTATTGAGAATAGGGCAAAGTAAATGTTAAAATCGGGCATTAAGAAATGAGTCATAAAAGACGTCAAAGGAGCAGACAAAATCTTGTAAAGAGTGGACTATACTATAGAATATAGAATGTCTCTTAAAAGGCATGTTTATATTTTATAGTGGGAGGTTACAGTGGAAATCAAATAAATTAACAACACCAATGACAATTTTAAAAATAAAGTTTGAAGTTCCAAAATAAGAAAGAATGATGATTCGAAAATAATATTCTTAATCTGTTTTTGGCCAATTTCAGAATTTTAATAATTGAGACCAATTTTCTCCCCTGGCTGAATTGGAATTGCGGGGAGATAATTTACAGCACACCTTGCCAGACATTTCAGACAGTGGTTCTCAACCATTATAGAATTATGGACCACTTTTCAAGAACGAATGGACTTTAATGGTGTAAACCCCACTAAATTCCTTCACAATACGAAAAAAAATATAAAAAGCAGATGAAGGTTAGGACAACAGACCTGTTTACCCCCAAACTCTTAAAATCGTACAATATCATTACAAAATCGTTCAATACATTATCTTAATAGTAAAAAATAAACCTACCGTATATATAATGTAACACCTCAAAATCGTACGTTGTACACCAAAATCATAAGAGTAAACAGGTCTGGGACAAAGTTTTAAACTCGATTTTGAAACAAAAAATGTGTTTAAAAATATCACCGTTGTAAATGAATATGTTTATTTAATAAAAATTAATTTTAAGTTAATTAGATTTTTGTTTAAATCAATCTTCTGGGCGGAACACACGTGTGCCACAGACCATAATTTTAGAACCAATGATGTGTTCCCGTATGGATCACGAACTTAAAAAAAATATGTTAAAATACTATAAAATATTTTATTTTTTTAGGGCAATGGCCAATGATAATTTTTAAAATTATTCTTCGCATTTTTGGGCTGGGGCAACAAATAATGTACATATAGAGATAAAATAAATGTATATACTATTGGTTGAAAAGTATGATTCCAATGTTTAACGTTAAAGAAATGGGTAAATGCAAAGAGATAGGCCTGCGATTTTTACCATGGCCGCCAACTTGATTGCCGTGACCCGTAAAATTAAGAATAAAACGTTTTAAAATAATGAAAAAATTTCCTAAATGTATCCCTAAACCTAACCTGAACCCTAAATCTATCCCTAAACCTAACCTGAATCTAAATGTAACCCCAACGGCCATGGTAAAAAACGCGAGCCTATCTCTTCGCATTAGCCAAGAAAGGTAAGCTAATATATATTTTTTTAATTAAAAAGAAACCTAAGTCTATTATTCACTGCTGCACTGACGGGTCATTTAACAATACCTGAGATTAGTATGAATTATATTTTTATTTCTTTGTTTTTGATCTTTCACCTTTGCACATCTATCTTTGTTTCCGCCTTTCTCACAGAGAATTAAACTAGAAAGGGTCTTAAGAAAAACTGTTAGCCATTGGTCGGAAAACTCATTAATAAAAAACTCAGCAGCAAGACGATTAAACATTTTTTGAGAGCCAAATTTCTGTTCAAAAACCTGTCAAGAGCCATGTTTTTCGGAGTCAAACCCGATTTGTGTCCAACTGGCTGAGCCGCACTCAGGTCACTAAAGAGCCACATGCGGCTCGATATCCACGATTTGCCGATCACTGCTCTAGTTCTTAGAACATTTCTGGCTTGCCAACGACTGTCGCTAATAGTACTAAACTAATACAAATAAAGAGTTGGTACTCTGATCTTGAGTGACAAATATTGCAGAAACAGCGTAGGCAAGTTGTTGCCATAAATATGGCTTGGAAATGTTGCTAGGAATTGCCTTTGACCGTCACCTCAAGCACAAGTCACGTGGTATTTATGGATTAAAACAAACAAAATTGATTATTTATGTTATTTTCGCGATTATTGAAACCCCGGGGTGAGATGCATATCGTGTGGAGATGGATGTTGCTAATACTTGCAGTAAGTTGCACAACACATCACAGCCTTCCCAAATCCCATCACGACATTCCCACATCACATCACGACCTTCATTACATCACATCACGGCCTTCACTATTCACATCACACCAAAGCCTTCACACATCAGGTCATGACACATTATAATAAAGCTTTCCCCACATCACTTCGCGACCTTCACACATCACAAAATGGCCTTGACACATCACATCCTTCCCACATAACATCATGGCCTTGACACATCTTATCACAGCCTCCACACTACATCCTTCAAATATCACATCCGTCCAAACATAACGGCCTCGACACATCACATCCTTCTTATTCGAGTATTTCATTTTCTATAGTTTTTAAGCCCATAATGGTTAGGTCTACTGAAAAAGCTGTTTCGCGAGGAAGTTGGAAAGTAAAAGGTAGCCTACCATGGGGTGCTTCATGCTGTTTATCCATTGATATTCATTAAATATAGTTATGAACACAACAGTATATAAGAATATCAACCTGAGCTTGAAACAGTTCTAATTTAACATCAGCTAATGGTTAATTTATAATTATCACAATGTTTTTTTTTTTTAATTGGCCAATGCTTAAATGAACACCATGCCGTTTATCCATTGATATTCATTGATAATACAACTTTGAATAAAAATTACGATAGCCTAAAATTTGTGTAGGTTGATCTCACTATGAATGTACCTGTTATTATGGGCACAATTAACCTTAATTTAAAAAAAGAAAAGTTAAATATAGTTATGAACACAACAGTAATAAAACAAAACCATGTTATGCGTAGTGCTGTAAATTCGTGTTTATTAAGTAGATGCTATGGTGTATAAAGCCATTTCCAATAATATATAAGAATATCAACCTGAGCTTGAAACAGTTCTAATTTAACATCAGCTAATGGTTAATTTATCACAATTTTTTTTTTCAAAATTGGCCAATGCGTAAATGAACACCATGCTTTTTCAACATCGGCCAATGCTTGAATGATCACAAGTGGGCAGCAGACAGGTGGCTAGAGATGTCAGACTGGAAACTGACTAAATGGAAGCACTATAAATTAACATGCAGTGTCAGGTGGATTTTTTTAAACCCACTTATATATGTACATATAAACAGACATATATACATATTTACATACAAACCTTTAAAAACGAACACCCCCCCCCCCCCTCTCAATGGTGCTGATACATCAGCTGAATAAATTCTAGCCAACAGATCCAGTTTTTAAAATTTAGGGATGAGGTTTGAATTAATCCACAATTTATCTGAATATAGCAATGTGCACAGTGGAAAGATGTGATTATTTTATACATACACTTTGTGTCTAATGGAGGGAAAGTGATTGCAGACAAATTGTTATAAACAATGAAAAGGGAAGCTGTATATAGATTTTCTCATACTTGTCAATTTGTGGATTTCTAATTACTGGTATACACACAGCTCTGTGCTGATGTTAATTTACAGAAGCCAACGAGCTAGTGCACAAATGAGCTTTTGTGAGTAGGCATAATGTTTCAAAGTCAAGACAGGATTTAACAAACATTGCTAATGAAGCTCATACAACATGAATATCATTAGATGATTTACAAATCTCATGGTCTAAAATATATCTGCAGAATTTTTAAAATTGAATACTTACTTATGTTAAATTAAAAAAATTAATGAAAAATCATCTAAACAATTTAGTATGCATAGACCAAAGCCTGGTTGATGTCAACACCAGGACCGGCAACCTCCAAAAAAAAAAGAAGTATAATTTACATGACGATGATCACTGTTCGCTTAAAAGTGTTGAGACAAATTACCTGTGGAATAATTTTATCAGTAAAAATACAAGACTTCTATTAACCCATGGAATACTAATTGGCTGCAGCAAAATATGACATTATTATTCATGAAATCATTTCCCCAGATTATAATTTATTGGATTTGTAAACATTCAAGGGCATTTTCCTACACCTTTTATAAGATTTTTGTTCACAAGTTATGTCCCCCAAAGCAATTAAACAAATTTAGATGTCATAGAATGCCTTCCTCCTCGAATGTCACAGCTCATGAATATAAACAAAACACCCCAAAACGTGTACAAAATGTCTGGCCACATATTGAATTGTCAACATTTTGTGTTTGGCCACTTAGACAACTTAAAAGTGTTGGAGCTAACATGTTGCATATAATGAATTGCAGATTAAGAAATGTGAGCAAAATGAGTGAAACATAATAGATAATATTCATAACACTGTTGATTTTTAACTCTTTGTACACAAAAATCCATCCAAAATGATTATATAAATAGTATATGTTGATTAAAAATTAACCCTTCAACTCAATTCGATTCTGGCTGTAAAAAAACCACAGACCTTGAGAAATACTCATCCCATCAGCAAATTTTAAGGTGTAAAAAAAAAAGATAAATATTTAAATATCAAAAGCTGATAAACCAACCTTCTTTTCTTGTGCAATAGCTTAAAATAAACATGATTGTAGAACAAAACCAGTTACAAAGGTAATTGAGATCTTGTTATTTTTGTAGACTAGCCTGGCACAGTGGCCCAGGCTTACCCAGATCTCCCATGATATCAACAACGTCCTCTCTAGGATCGTGAAGATGGATTTACCAGCACTTTAATGCCAGACACTTAGCCAATCATTTCACAGCCACTGTCACAAGACTTTTAACTTTTTGTCATCAGAACACAGAGCGCTTCAACAACTCTCAACATTCATTGTTTTGTCCATGGACCACCAGGACTCTTACAAAACTCATCTCTTTTGTTGGTTTCTGGATTTAAAAATAATTAGTTACAATGTGAACTGGCTTTGGAAATTATTTATTCGACAGTTCCTTTTCAACAACTGAACTTTTGCTACAAACAGATGATGATGATGCTTCACACATTAAACATTTTATAACATAAGCAGAAATTCAAAATTATTAAGCTGTTTTTGTTTGTTACTATTCATATCTAGAATAGAAAAAAATAAATAAATAGGCCTTGTATTTCTTTTTATTCTAAAAAGATCTGGTGGTCCATGAACAAAATGGAGACTTCTTGACTAGACTGAAATAGATGATAAGGGATGTAATCTCACTTTCCTCTTTATTTTCGTATTATATCAGTGGCCAATAACATTTACATCTCTTATTATCTTTTGGTTGCCAACAACTGGAGATGAAATTTTGTCATACTTGAAGGCAAGAGAACAATAAAATATAGAATTTTCATATTCCCTGCTTAACAAATTTAAAAACCTGAAAGAAAATTTAAATGTTCAAGTTTTTTAAACAACTACTTGGATTGAAACATGTCGTAGAAGTAATCCTAAGATTTAGTAGTGATTTAGTGCACCATTTTAAATAGATTAGCTGACTAGATCTTGAGACTGTATTGCACTGTTAATAAAAAATCAAACCAGGAAACATTAAATTCACAATTTGCTGTCTCGCTTTGGACTTCGACTTTGGCTCTTCCACACAGGTGGGATGACACAGACAGGCTTGCCACGACGTGGGTGCCAGACCAACATTTGGGCAGAATTGGCACAGGGTGGCGTCAGAGCGCAGCGTGGAATAGGTACATTGTAGTCAAGAATAATCGGCTGCCGAGGCACTGGATTGCTGATCAGGGTTGCTCTTTCACCTAAAGGTCTTCGAGGATCTATGGCGATCTCCAATTGCATGCACCAAGATATTGTCTATTTATAGAGAAAAAATTCTAAAATTAATACTACTGTAAAGAAGCACAAAAAAACAACAACAAAAAAAATAAAGGGCAGACAATTTTCACTGTGGCACATGATTACACTGCACAGTTTCCAGCTACTATTGTAAACAAATAAAATTTTTGTGCTTTCAGGATTAGATGTACAGAAAAACCGAACACTTTGATCATATGGTGTATGCCGAAATAGCAATATTTGAAATGTCTTTTGACGAAACAGAATAGGTAGGTTCATAATATTATCACACGGGTTCAAACATAATAAACATATTTCCAACATTTTTTTTTTTTAAAGCTGTAAGTGAGAAATGTTGAATTAAAATAACTACTTCCTGTTTCCCTAAACTGATCAGTTTCTTTAAAGAAAATCATCTTAAATCCCAGTTATAATTAACATTTATTTATTCTAAAACTCTGCAAGTTAAAAAGACACTCAATGTGAAGTGAATGAAAGAACCATCATTGAAGCTCTATCTGATTAATGTGTAGCTGCAGAGATTATGAGATTCATTTTATGTCTGAGTCATGAAAGAATGGCTGTGCATAAAGATACAAAACTGCAAAAAACCCATGAAAATGTGTCATACCACACAATAATTTACGGGTGTAAAAAGAGACTACAACCATGCACGTAAAAAGTATGATACGTGAATGCATGTAAAAAGTATGATACGTGTAAAAAAAAGCCAAAATCCTTCATCAGTGGATAAATTAAAATTATTCTAAATATAAGCAAATCCACTTAGCCTACAGATGATAAGATTCCATGGGTTCTCAGGTTGAAATAAAGACTAGCCAATGAAAGCTTACACGGTGAACAAAGAAACAAATTAAATGACACAAAAAAAACTATGTAAAGTTTGGTCAGGTAAGGGAAGTTAGTTGAAACTATGACAATGCTGTAAGAATGTCCCATAATCATCACATCCATGGTTTCCAAGATGTTAGTCTTATAAAAGTGGGACAAGACTGGTGATTTTTTTTCTCCCATGATCAGTAGAGACTGTACATAAGATGTGCGAGGATCCATCCCTTATGGTTAGCTGTGCTTCATGTATAATATATTTTAACATTTCAGAAACTCTTTCCTTAACAAAGATAAAGTTTAAACAATCCTGGAAAAAAAAGACAGAAATGCAATGGTGGGTGACTATAATGGGTAGTACAGTATTACATGAGTTTGACCTGCATGACGAAGCTTTTCATGGTAACCATATTCCAGGCCACCAGCCAGACATAGAAGCTCTGGTCTCTTATAATGTGGGTGAGATTAGGCTCTAGCTGATGTCTATTGGCAGGGTTTCTCCAGGTGACATGAGGATGGAAATTATCATTCATGTAGACAGTGGCTGTCTGATAACGATCACATGGGCCTTTGAAGATGACTGTCTCATTACGTGATCCATACCAAGGGTAATGACGACCGTCACAATCTGATATCATAGTCTGTTTGCCTGATGTCAACTCAGGAAACTCCCAACTTGTGCTGATGGAAAAAAAATTAGAAGATAGTTTTTTTTCTTCCTTTCTTTAAATATTGAGATACTGTACCATTACAATGTCATACAATGGTAAATGTTTCCATTTCCTTAACGAACAAGATTCTTGATGATGAAACAAACATATCAGAGATGGTGGAACTGTGTCATTGTTTATCTGTTGCATACATAGTGTGGTGGTGGGAACAAAGAACAACAGCAGTGAGCATTAATTCAGTGGAATTGGTTGTACATTTATATTAGGCACATATGATCTTATTTCAAATGTTTGTAAATTTAGGCAATCCTTATATTTCAACACACGACAGAGCTAACCATTTGAATTTTAAAAGGGGAAATCTCTACAAGTACAATATTATGATTAGGAATAAATAGATGCCTTACTTTAGTGCATTTGCAAATATAAAACTACCCTCCTGATCCTAGTACTAAGATATCACGTATCATTGATCAATTTATTTTCAGATTGACAATTTATTGAAATTACTTAAACTAATGAAGACACAAATAATTTAAAATAACAGTAATATAACCAATGAAGACACACACAAAACATGTGTCAGGCATAAAACTTGTAAAAGAAACTTTAAAATCAATGCAGCAAGTATAACATATTGTTGAACAATATAAAAACTTCAAGATTTCACAAAACCCAACTATAAACTCACTATCCCTCTTTCCCATAAGTGTTGTGAAATGTCATATCTGTGCATGCCTGAATCCAACCAACTTTCCAGGCTTCATTGTCAGAAAATGGTGAAATTTCCACAGTTGCACTAGCCCTAATCAACATTGCAATAATAAGACAAAACATCAGCAGCAGAAACTCTCTAAACTAAGATTAAGAATATCAAATTAAAAACAACATAAAATGTATCCTATAACACACTGATTGATGCCAATTTCTTGCACAACATGGTTTACCTAAACATCGTTTGAAGCGGTTCAACTTACCTTGTCGGTGCCCCAGGAGATCGTTCATTTTATATGCATTTATCGCATCTGCCCTAGCAGGAAAAATAAACTTACTGATGCTGTGTTTCATCGGGAGTTCCCGAATCTGCTGGATCATTGCAACACATTGGCTGGCACTTATATTGTGGTGGGGGATATGAACATTCACTTCGACCAGCCACAGAATCCCTCCACTGCTAAATTGATTGATCTTTTGGACTTATTTAGTCTTGAGCAATTAGTCGACCAACCGACTCATAATCGTGGACATATTATTGATTGGGTGCTGCATAGGCCTCATGATTTTGTAGTTACCTCTACTTCAGTCACTCAAGAGCTTTCCTCAGACCACTTATGTGTATTTTGTGAGCTTAACGTTAATGCATCCTCTCCTCTCCTTCAATCCAGGGAGGTCCGCAGTTTGTGTACTATAAATAGGGATGCCTTTAAGCGTGATCTGAGTTTGGAAGTGTCCCCTGCCCTCTGCCCTACTTTGGAAACACTACACAGTGCATTGCGCACTGTGCTTGAACGGCATGCCCCCCTAACCCGCCGTATTGTTAGGGCAGCACGGTCAGCTCCCTGGTATGCAACCATAAGGGAGGAACTACGCAGTGCCAAGAAAGAGCGGCGTAGCGCGGAAAAGAAGTGGCTTAGGTCAGGTCTTGTTGTTTTTAGGCAGATGTATTATGCTGCCAAGAAACGTGTGACCAAAATTGTTTGTCGAGCAAAAACTTTGTATTTTAGCCTTTTATGGGTAAAACCGGCAAGCAGTTGTTCGATGTTTGTAGCAATCTCAGAGGGAGTAACAAAGGAATTGCTCTTCCTTCAGTGTATCCGTTGCCCCAGCAACCAGATATGTTCTGCAATTTCTTTACAAGCAAAGTTGCTGACATCCGCGCTGAGCTTGATTGTCTTGACATACCCCCCTTAGAATTGTCACCCTTTTCTTGTGTTAGTTCACATTTCGAAATTTTTAAGCCGGTTTCAGAAGAGGAGGTAAAAATTACTATTCTGGAGTCTAAACCTACATCATGTTCTTTGGACCCCATCCCCCCCCCCCCCCTATTGGTTAAGTCGTTAGATCATTTGCTCCCAACGATAAACAACATAGTCAATGAAAGCTTGTCATCGGGCACTGTTCCATCTATTTGTAAGTCAGCTGTCATCAAACCATTGCTTAAGAAGCCTGGTCTGGATGAAAATAATTTTAAAAACTATAGACCTGTATCTAACTTATCATTTTTGTCTAAAGTCATTGAAAAACTAGTTCTAAAACAACTTTTTGCTTACTTAAATGACAACTCTCTTCTCAGTCCTAATCAATCAGCCTATAGACCTTTCCATAGCACTGAGACGGCTCTCTTGAAAGTCACCAATGACCTCTTGCTTGCATTGGACAGTGGTGATGTCTCCCTCCTGATCCTCTTGGACCTCAGTGCGGCCTTTGACACTGTCGACCATGAAACCCTTTACAAAACGCTTGAAAATTACTTTGGCATTTCTGGTTCTGTTTTGTCTTGGTTTAGGTCGTTCCTCTCCGATAGAACGCAGGGAGTCGCTGTCGATGGCTGTATCTCCAGCAGTGTTGACTTGGTGTATGGAGTGCCACAGGGGTCCGTTTTGGGCCCGGTTCTATTTACAATGTATACCAGGCCACTGCTCCTCTTGCTCGAGAGGCATGCTGTGGGGAGCCAGTCTTTCGCGGATGATACGCAACTATACAAGCATACCCATCCCTCTCTTGTAGATTCAGCTGTCCGGACTTTGCAGTGTATTGGTGATGTCAAGTCATGGATGACACTCAGCAAGTTGAAACTTAACGATGACAAAACGGAAGCACTTCTTATTCATGATCACAAATCATCCTCTAACTCAGCTCTCCCCACCTCATTTCAAGTAGGTAACTCAGACATACAGTTTACATACTCAACTAGGAATCTTGGTTATATTCTGTCTAACAACATGTCTCTAGATAAACATATCTCTCACATTTGTCGCTCTGCATACACTGCTATCCGTCAGATCAGCTCCATCCGCCACTACCTCACAGTTAGTGCAACAAAAACCTTAGTCTGTGCTCTTGTTCTCTCTCGTCTTGACTACTGCAACTCTCTTCTGTCAGGCTCACCAAAACACTTCTTAGAAAGATTACAAAAGGTTCAAAACTCAGCTGCTAGGCTAGTTTTAAAGGCAAAAAAACGTGATCACGTCACACCACTACTTCATTCACTTCATTGGCTCCCTGTACAAGCGCGGATTGATTATAAACTCTCTGTTCTGTGCCACCACTTTTTCTCGAATTCCTGCCCTTCATATCTAACCGAAATTCTCTCTGTCTATTCACCCCTTCGACAGCTTCGCTCCTCCGCAGACGATCGTATTCTTTCTGTCCCTAAGACTCGCACAAAAACATACGGTGAAAGATCTTTCTCTTACTGTGCCCCCAAACAATGGAATTCTCTTCCACTACACATCAGAAATATATCAACCATCACAGCCTTCAAAACTGCACTCAAAACACACCTCTTTAAACTTTACTATCCTGACTGATTCCCCCTCTGAAAGTTAAACGATGCTGCTGAGTGCCGTCCATGGCTTCACATGTAAATTGTTATGGAATGGTTGGTTTTTAATTTATATTTTTTAAGTTCATTTTAATTTGCATGTACAGCGTGGTGAGCCCAGCCCTAGGCTGGGGTACCACGCTATAGAAAACTACCCATAATAATAATAATAATAATAATATAAAAGATTCTTAAATTCAAAGCATATTTTTGTTAAAATGTATTTGTTAGAAACGATGTATTTCTTCAAAGACAAAATAAGAAAATACAAATTTATAATTAGAATAAAGTTAACATGACAGAGAAGTCTATAATTTTTATATAGTAGCATGTTTACTATAATTAACAGAAAAGAGTGTTCAGTCTGTATAAGAAATATATAGTATGGCTTAAATTCTAACAGAGAGATTTTATAATGTGGACACATTTAACATTATTCAAAGTTTTAATGCTCGAAGACCAAGACATATATATTGGTCTATGTTATGATTAAAAAATGAAACATATTTATTATTAACTTAATTAATATAAGTTTATGAGGCCAAAACAATAAATTATTGGTCAGGGGACAAACTTATTAATTGGGTCAGCATTCTCTTTGCATTAACCAAAGAGAATATTGATAGGTCTAGTATTTATTTTATTATAATTACAAATAGCAAACATGACAAGAAGTCCATGACTAACAAATCCAAGTCTAAATCTTCAATTTCTATTTCAAATGACCAAATCAGAAACAAGTTTGAAGTAATCAATTAGACTTGATTTACATTATATTGACTGACATCAAAAGAGTCATAGAAATGAAAATTGACGAGCCAACTATACCTGAAATTAGGCGTTCTATACTTTAACACCGCAGATGAGCTTTCATCTATTTGTGTGGGTTCTTTGTCTATTTTCGCCTCTATTTCGAGAATTCTTATGACCGGCCCAACGTTATCGTTACTGGTCGATATATTTTCATTGCTATTGTTATTTTCCTTGTTCAAGGCCCCGTTCCAAACCACTAAGGATCCGTGTCCCATTCCATCCGTAGAGTGAACGGAACGATCCATCTGAAACCAGTGAAGGCCTCCGTGATTTTTATTTTAAGCTATTGCAGCATTTGGTACTTCCAGAATCTTTACACGAAGGCCTTAGAGATTCTGTTACCATGTGCTTTTGTTTACGTCAGTATACTCTCCACAGCATGTGTACACAAGAAATGCGTTTTCATTTTAAAGAAAAAGGTTGTGCATCAAACTACCTGTATAGTTAAATAGTATCAATCTTAGGATAATTTATTGTAACCAAAATAAAATTATTTAAGTAACAGTGAAACTACATTAAAAAATACATCATGTGCGAGTTTGTTGGAGAGTACAAATTCCGTTTTACCGGAAACAGCTGTGTTTTCAAGATGGCTAGTGTAAACTTCCTGGAGTATTTGTAAAAGTAAAATAGTTTATGAGTTGGCTTACAAATCTGTAAACTAAACGGATGTCGTCTTATGAGCAGATTATCCCAATTTAATTTAGCCTACGTTTTAAAAATTATATAATAATTATAACGTTTTAATTTAAGGTAAGTTTTATATTTTACCAAGTCATGGCCTTGAAAAATAGATGGTCAGTTTGAGTTTGCCAAACTTTGGGTTTGGAGTTTGGGTTTTCATAAAATAAAATATTTAAGTTGGTCTTGGTGGTCCCCACCGTCCCTGGTCAGCTGATGTTGGAGGTCAAAGATTAACGTATTATCATTCATTGTTATATTTCGTAACAGTATTGAAAGATTTTTACTGTTGGTTAATATTTCTTCAATCTTGTTAAAGAAATATGAATGATGAGAATGAGAACAGACAAAGTCAAAGATTTAGAGAATTAGACAGATGCTTCTTCATGATGGAAAATTCTAGTTTATTAAAAATATCAGAAAATCAATAATTATGCCTATATATAGCCTATATTATTAATATTATGAGTGTTAAGTTAAGGCCTATAAACTGTAAGTTATTTGGTAATCTCTCTTTGCAATTATTTTCTTATTTAACTGATAAAAATAAAGAAAAAAAGCCAGTAGTATTGACAAATGAGCGAATCATAGTCATATAATTATTATTTCTCTATAATATAAAATGTCTCTGTACACTGTACTGAACTGAAAGGCTGTCACTTGATATCATTATTTCATTATACCAAATTAACTAGACTTAGCCTAATTATAATCAATATCAATATGGTCATGGTAATTTAGCTACCTAAAAAGCACTTTTATAGAATGAATATGATATTAAAAGGCTAATGCCTAATGTGAAAAGATAATACCGTGACTTCATTTGCAAAACCCTGTTTCCGATTGGGTCTAAACCCAGGTTAGGGATAGATTTAGGGTGCAGGTTAGGTTTAGGGATACATTTAGGCAGGAAATTGTTTCATTAATTTTTTAACGTGTCATTCTTAATTTTACGGGTCAAGGCAACCAAGATGGCCGCCATGGTAAAAAACGCGGTACTTTCTCTTCGCATTTACCTGATAAAAGTTTGAAACCTTTTTTTAAAAAAGCCTCTTTTTTTCCTGCCAACAGTCTACAAATCATCAGATCAAAATGAGGAAACGACCTATAGGCCAAAAAGTAGATGACAGCAATGCAGCAGGAGAAGAAACTGCTACTCAGGTATGCAAGTCTGCATGCCTGTCTCTGTGGGATTCCTTCCTTATGTTGGACCATCACTACACAGCTCAGTTTGCTATATGTGCTACCAAAGAATCTTCACTAGCCAACCTTCGACCGTTCATGAAATTGCTTGAGATAAGCTGTCATGGTGTTCCCTGGATTCTTGGAGCATGCATTCTATTCCTATGCTGCCATGAACCCCATGATATTGAAGTAGCAGTAAATTTGTTTTTTGGTAAGTGTTTAATGAAATGAAAAGAAAATGGCACTTAATCTTTTGTGTATATTTGACTTTGCTAAATAACTTTTAGATTCTAATAAGCATTATAACTCATTAAAAACTTGATTTGGGTAAAGATTTTTAAATCAGATGGTGAATATTAATTAATTAACTTTATTAAGACTTTATTATTAAACTGTTAAAAAAAATGGAATAAATATCTGATCATTTGAGCCATTATAACCTATTTTCAAAAAATAATATGATATAAGCAAAATATATTTGAATTCGCCTCACTTGATGAATCTAATAGCATTTGGATCTCTTTTTCCCACCAGCACTTATTTTTGACCTGATTGTGGTGGGATTGATGAAGATGACATTTCAAAGAGGCCGACCTAGTCACAACGTCATGGATATGTTTGCAACCGCCTCTGTAGATAAGTTTTCATTTCCATCAGGACATGCTACTCGAGCGTCAATGATGGGCTTGTTCCTCTGCCTACATCTTTTCAAAAATCACTTGCTAATATTGCTTACTATTATATGGTCTCTGAGTGTTTGCACTTCTAGGGTACTTTTAGGAAGGCATCACATTTTTGATGTGGTGTGTGGTTTTTGTATTGGAGTCTGTTCATACTATCTATACCAACAGGCCTGGGTTTCACAGAAAACAATATTGTCCTATCTAGACACCTATTTTGACCATGTCCATCTTTGATATTTACATTTGTGCCCAAGTCTTGAACATATGTTAAAACTCATGATTATTTTGTAATTAAACTAACTTTAATTTTTGTGTGTGATTTGAGATGACATGAATATAGATGCTCCTATTCAATTTTTTTTTGAAAATATATTCAGCCATGCACCTAAGAAAATTTATTGGATGGGAAGTTAAATAGTATTATAGTATAGTTTGTTGATTACAAAAAACAAAGCAATATAATTTGTTTTGAAAAAAAATGCATTAATGAAACTGAAATAGTAAGTTTTAGCATTAAAAAAATAATGACCTGTGACCTTTTTGGAAAATAACTTTCCGTAAAATCCAACAGTAGTGCATTTATCTTGTCTCAATGAACTTCTATTATATGGAAATCTCTTTTTTCCAGAAACAGGATAAATTGAATTTTGAATTTTAAAAAACAAGTGTTTCTAAAATTTTGACACCGAACCATGTTTACAGTGTTGTGTCATAAGGGGCTAGAGCTTGTTCACCTATTGTGTGTTTTAATTTTAATCTTTTGTTTGAGCTGATAATAAAAATATTTCACCAGGAATGAATTTAATGGTTCAATTGGAATGGGCGTCCTTTAACTTGCTAGGAATAACCTGGCTCCAGTTGAGCAGTTTAACTAGCTTTGTAAGCTAACAAATTCTTAATTAGATCTTTTAAATAATATTTTTAGCAATTATAGTTCATAATTATATAATTTATGTATATATAGATAATAATTTACAAGTGACACTAGAGAGTAAAATGAGCAGGTGCCTCAATAGGCATGAGCCAATGACATAATATTGCCATGATTGGAGCTTGAACCTGTCTACTGTGATAAATCAAACCAGTGAATTAAGGAAAACCATTTATTATTGTTATTATTGTTTTTTATTTGCAGAAGGGCGATGGTAAATAAGCCTTTTTTTTGCTTATGTTTTGAATGATTTAACCCTAGGACTGTGAGGGGTACAGAAAAATGCAACTGTGAAATGAAGTTATGGGATGATTTTAATATCCTGGAAATGGATGAGACGATCATTATTATGTTTATCATTAAATATGTTATCAAAAGGAAATATCATTAAAATTGGTTATTTGTTCCTTAAGGATAATGTCTTGCTCTGTGAATATGTTTGGACATGCCAGTTGAAATCCGCTGCCTTGGAAAAATGGAAGAGTTCACTGGCTTGCCTGTTTGAATGAATGAAAGACAAACTTTGGTTCATGCATGGCTTTTGTGCTTTCTTGTCATAATGGACCACAAATGCCATTTTTAAGCTGCACCTATTTTATAAGTTTTTTTTTGTTTTTTTTAAAATGAGTTACAGGGAATATATATATATAAAACAATGCTGCATGGATATTGCTTCAGTTACATTGTAGGCAGTGTTTTAAACATGTAATTATTGATTTTTGAATTGATTTTTACTACAAGTAAAAAATTTTTAGCATAAAAAAACAAAAAAATAATGGTGAGAATAATTATACTTGCCATGAAAAAGTTGAAATGTGGCTGAAATCTAACTTAACATATTTGAATATCTGCCAATACATTTCATATGTAATTTCATTGTGCTTTTTGGGAACTACTCAAGGCAAGCATGCACAATTATTAAATGATTCTGCATTTCACTTAAATGCATGTAATACGGAATGGTTGAACTTAGGGTATCCACTTACAGTTCTAGGGTTAAGTTTTCACATATAATTAACTCTCTTTGTAAATTGTATCATAATGATTTTGAACTTTTGAAGGGTCACTACTAATGCTATTTCAAAATGTCTTGTTTGTTTGGATGAAAGTCTTGTTTATTATTATATGATAATTGATAATGTGATTTTTGTTTCGTATTTCCCCTCAACTCTGTATGACCTACTTTATTGGCATACTTCGTGTTTTACACTGGACCTTTTTTTTCTCCTCTTTTTGCATATTTTTTTTTTGAGTTAATTAATTAGTTTGTTTAATAAAAATGACTTAGATCAATTTTGAAGTATTCAAGGCAGCATTCTCATGTAAATTGATTTTTTCTCTTTCGTTGTTGGTGCCTTCTCTGGTTTGTGTGACTCAATTTCAAAGGTTCTCAAACTTGATTTATCAGAAAACCTCATTTTATAAAACAAAATTTGTAATAAACCTGGGGATAAACATTTTCAATGTGTTAAATATGAAGCCCTCTAAGTCTCTTCTTCCCTGTAACCTACAGTTTGAGGACCCCTACTATGGGTTAATCTGTCAACTTGAATATAACATTGTGTTTACTTTATAAATTTCATTTTATTTTTGTGTAACAGTTAAACCATTCTCCCCTACAGCTAAGATATCTTAATTGGGACACTTTGTCGTGATATGTTCTTTTCTGCTGATTAAACATTTTTTAAACAGATAGATTGAGATTTAGGTCACATTAGGTATAGTAGCAAATTTAAACAAAAAGTACAGGAAAAGCTAGGACATGTCCCATTCGTTTATAAAAGCCTTTCTAATGGGCGCATCACCAAAAATTAGATAAAGTTATATTTCTATGGAGGAAGTGGTGATTTTAGCCTTTTTCCATAAATTTTAAAGGTGAGAGTAGGGGTGGCCAACATGCGGCCAGGCTCAAACATTTATTCTGGCCCACAAGACCTCCCTTGAGATGGATTAATGTAGAATGAGCAAACTGCGATGTGAATGGTCATCTCCAAAAACCATTGGATAAAAGTTAAGAATTTGTTTATATAATGATAATAATCACAGCAAATTAAAACATTTTTCTACTGCTTCTATTGGAAATGAACTCTTGATTCCTAGAAAAATTATCCTTGGGCCTGTCCACAAAATTTTATCTCCACACTGCCCTCTGCAGAAAAAAGGGTTTCCCACCTCTGCTTTAGAGCATGCATGTTCTAATTGGTGAGATTTCCCTGGCCTCTGAGAGTTCAACCAACTCTTGTAGAAATAAAATTTTGGTTTGAATAAAACCAAGATCTTCTACTACATTTAAAAGGAATTTCCTCAGGTGGGTGGGTTAAGCTCTTGATTTGATTTTCCTGTTATAAAAAAAATGGCTGGTGGCCAACAATTTGACCAGCTGTTGCTCACTAAGTACTTGTCAGTGGCTCAGATCACATCTTAATATGTTCAAGCTGTTGGTAGCTGTTTTAAATAAGAACAGAGATCACAACATGGGCAGGGCCTCATTAGCAGGGGAGGATGAGGGTTTTGTGTTGTTGAGTTGCATTGTTTGTCCCTTTTCCCAAAGGAGAAGGTTCCTATAGTCGCAATGTAATTCTTTGTCCCATGGTGCTCTTACTGACATTTTATTTTATTGAGCCATCACTGGCTTGTATGCATGTAGTCTGATTTGAAAGTGATTTCACAAAATGTTAAATATCAAGATTTATAAACTAAACAATTATGTCTTTGATCAAATTTTTAAGAAGATTGATCTATTTTATTTTTTTTTAATAAATGTTGTGACAGCGTCCATAACCAGTTATGACGTCAGTGAACACCTGACTGATAAAAGGTCCCAGTTATTTGGACTGCTGATCAAAACATTATTTGTTATTCTGATTTTGTATAATAATTTAATTATCCGTAGCCGACTCCGTGTAAATCTGTAGGAACCCCCTCTTTATCAGCCAATTAGAACTCTTCTATAGACACCGTAGGAATGATTTATTGCTTTACATTTCTGATTTTAACAGACAAATTTAATAATGTATTTTTTGAAGTAATTTCAATTTAAGGTCTCTGGACTGATGCCAAAGAGCTGATGTGTTTATGAATAATAACCAATCACTTGATGTGCTCAAATTACTCAGCTTCATTAATTGAAAGCAGAGTAATCTCCTCTTGTCTAATTATCAAACATTTATTTTAATTTTAAAAAAGTATTTATCTTGATTTAAGTTTGTTTCTAGCGTGGGTGAATTTTAATTAATAGAGAATTATAAAGAGATAGTTCTCCTTCTTGTTTATACAAACCAATAATTGAGACTGACTCAAATTAATAACTAATTTAGGTTACATCTGTCCTTTAATTTCAATTTGTATACATGTATTTCATTATGATATACATGTTCTTTTATTTCAAAATGGTGGTCTTGGTTGCATTTTGCTGTCAAGGGAGGTGACAGTCCTTTGCGGCTCGACAATGTTGTATGTAAATATGACATTTATTTACATCGTTTGAATAAAACAATTAAGCCAAACAGATATTGTGATGTTTTCATATTTTCTCCATTTATGCATAAAATGTATTTAATAACTAACATCTGCTATATCCTTAAGTATGATACTCACTCTTTATAATAATTATAATTGAGCACCAAAATTGAAGTTAAGAAGCAATCACATAATGATATTCTAATGGATACATTAATGTAGTCATTTAGTGTCATGTACCACTAACGAAGGTTACATTAATATCATCTGCATATTGTGAAGTAATTCATCAGTGTCATTGATACACATCACACTGATGCGTTAAAAAAAAACAGATTTGATCATGTTGTGATATTAAATTGCAAGGACTTATTAAGAAAGAAAGGACAAGACATTGTAGAGCACATGAGGAAAAAATATTTTGGGATGGGGTCAGTGGGGTCAGCAAACCCAGGGGATCTGTAGGTGGCATATAGGAGGAGTGGGGTAACCCTGGGGGTTTGTCGGTGGCGTTTAGGAAAAGGGGGGGGGGGTAACCCAGGGGTATGTCAGCAGTGTAAACAAAGAAGGGATAACACTATTATATATAAATATTTATATTGATTTATGTTAATTAGGTCATGTGAGTGTGAGAAGTCAATATTTTAATTTATTATTGAAGTAATTTAAAAATAACAAGAGAATGATTTATACCTGGGCCTTATGAAGGGGGGAGCTCACCCCGGTGGACAGCATGAGGGACACAAAGATGGTATTGAGATGGAGCACTTGGGAACTTTATAACAAGATGGAAACTTGGGAAGATGGAGCACTTGGAGACTTTATATCAAAATGGAAACTTGGGGACTTTATATCAAGATGTAGCACTTGGGGAATTTTTAGCTAGATGTAGCACTTGGGGACTTTATATCAAGATGTAGCACTTGGGGAACTTTTTATCTAGATGTAGCAACTTGGGGACTTTATATCTAGATGGAACAATTCTCTGGGGTTTTAGGAGCTCGTTTTGTCTTGGCCTATGAGGTGCCGTGAGGGGGGGGGTGGTTGTCGCATTTCTTAGCGTGATTCTGTTTGTGTTCTTGTTTTGCTCGGGTTATTTTTGTGTCTGATTTGCCTCTCCCCTTGGTTGTGGTTGACTTGGTCCCAGTTATTTGTTTGTTTTGGTACTTGTTTCGTCCCTGGGGGCACTTCAGATTTGGGGGGGGGGGGGGGCGTGGCTATGCTGGTTGCCAGTGGCCAAAGGCATATCTAAAGGGTGGCAGATGGGACATGCGTTCCGGGGCGTGAGACTTGAGGGGGGGGGGTGGGCTTTGGTGGAATTAATTGGTTGAAAATAATGGGTTTTGGAGGGTGTGGGGGTAAAAATGAATATTGTCCCCTGAAACCAAACACTGTAGATATACCCCTGCTAGGTGCGTCAAAATAGGGCGGATGGAGTGGTCCACCCAGGTGTCACTTTTTCTTTACATGCTGGTTGTGGCATATTTGGACAACTGCAGAGTTTGAATCGTGAAAGGGAGGACGGCAGACATATTTGGCCGCTCATGGCAGCCCTAATAGTGGCTACGCCACTAGGCAGTGCGTCTATCGATACAAAAATCGGCGATCCTTTTCATTTAGAAATCTTGATCAGTGTAGGGATTTGGGGAGCCTGCTCCCAAGAGATTGTTTGTGGTGTATTTTTTTTAGTATACTTAAATTCGATGTTTCTATCATATCTTTTGAACAGGGAAGAACATTTATAAAGTTTTGTTGGAGGCATTATTTAGCCTAGTGCCTTAAATAAACTTAATTCACTCCGTTTGTGGCGTGCCCCAGGGTAATTATTAGGCATAAGCTTATAATCAACCCCATGTGCCCCAGGGTATTCATTAGGCACAAGCTTATAATCAACCCCATGTGCCCCAGGGTAATCATTAGGCACAAGCTTATAATCAACCCCATGTGCCCCAGGGTAATCATTAGGCACAAGCTTATAATCAACACCATGTGCCCCAGGGTAATCATTAGGCACAAGCTTATAATCAACCCCATGTGCCCCAGGGTAATCATTAGGCACAAGCTTATAATCAACCCCATGTGCCCCAGGGTATTCATTAGACACAAGCTTATAATCAACACCATGTGCCCCAGGGTAATCATTAGGCACAAGCTTATAATCAACCCCATGTGCCCCAGTGTATTCATTAGGCACACGCTTATAATCAACACCATGTGCCCCAGGGTATTCATTAGGCACAAGCTTATAATCAACCCCATGTGCCCCAGTGTATTCATTAGGCACACGCTTATAATCAACCCCATGTGCCCCAGGGTATTCATTAGGCACAAGCTTATAATCAACCCCATGTGCCCCAGGGTAATCATTAGGCACAAGCTTATAATCAGCCCCATACTGTACCATTGATCAGCGTGAGGAAATGGGTGCATAATTTAGGACGCTAAAGACAGTCGTACCATTGATCAGCGTGAGGAAAGGGTTGCAGAATTTAGGACGCTAAAGACAGTAGTACCATTGATCAGCGTGAGGAAAGGGTTGCAGAATTTAGGACGCTAAAGACAGTCGTACCATTGATCAGCGTGAGTGAAAGGGGTGCAGAATTTAGGACGCTAAAGACAGTCGTACCATTGATCAGCGTGAGGAAAGGGTTGCAGAATTTAGGACGCTAAAGACAGTCGTACAAACTCAAATTGAAGGTGTGTATTATTTTGGCGCATACTTGAATTTGTTGTTTCTTTCAGACAATTTTGAGATGGCATTTCAAAATTTTGGGTGGGAAATGGCAAAATTAGCCATAATAATGACCAAAGTCCAAAGACATCTTAAATTTCGCACCAGCGGGACGTAAACTATATTCACTCTAGTTATGTCATTCTCTAGCTTAAAAGTTATGCTTTTATTATAAATATAATTTGAAAACATGAAAATATTCCTGAGGTTTGATACTTAGTGAGAACTCTATTAAAATTATAGACCTTAAAATATGAGCAAATGTAGTTTAATACAGTGTTATTTAAGTCTTTAAACTTATGAGTTTGCAAAAAATAATGAAACAAAAAAATACAGATAAATGCGAAGGGAAAGTAATACCTCGGCTCATAATCAGCAAATTTTCGAAACATTGCGATATTTAGAATCGAATACTGTAAGCTTCTAAAGTCTAAAGCAATAAAAGTAAAAGAAAAAATAAGATTATAAAAAAAATGTAATACATTCCAAACACTGTTATTATTAGTATTTACTACCTAACTCCCCTAGATCGTGAGAAGTCTGTGACAATAAAAAAAAAGGACATATTATTGTAATTTTAAAACATGATTTATCCTTTATTTACCAATGTATTATTAGATATACCAATATACCCGTCATTTGTGTTAAACCTCATCCTACAATTATTATAATTAGGGGGCTTATAATGTGTTCGGATAATATGAAATCAAATCTGTTTTGAAAGTTTTTTCTAATTTGTTTGTTTAACTATATTATTTTTTTAAAGTGACTTTTTCGATCGAAACATCATTGAATGTGTGTTTCAGTGCAAAGCTAGCATAAATAAGTAATAGTAAGTAGTCACAGAATTTACCAAGGTCAAGGTTATGGCAGTGAGAGGCGTTGTATCATTCAACCTCTAAATGTTTCTGTCAGGAAAAGAAAAAAAAAACCTGACTTTTATAGAATCATTATAGAATTATTATAAAAATGTTAAAAACATAATGTAGCCAAGTGGTGATGTGTGATGTTGGTGGTGGCTGACAGTTTTACTAAAACAAACTAAGAAAATGCAGGTCTGAGGACTATAGCTTTTATTTGGAAAACTAACAAAAGGTCCCGAAAAGGAAATAAAAGGAAAGGGACAATACCTGCAAAGAAACAAATAATACAGGTCAACAATGTCCTGACTAATAATGAATAACACAGAGAACAAATAAGCATATTAACTAACCCTGTAAATGCAGGGTGTTACAAAATATACTTAACTAACAAAATAGAGTATGCTTACATGGTAAACAATTGGCAATTAAAATTATATTGTTTTGATAATGTTTCATTACTATAAAAGGAAATCACGTGGCAGTGTTTTACTTGTAGCACGTACATTGTGTTATACAAAGAACCAGTGTAAGATGTGAGGGCTAGCATAAAGGTCTAACTGTGGTACTGTCATCCATGTAAGGGGTCTATGTAAGATGCACCCATAGCAGGACAGGTACTTTAATGGTGTAAGGTATAACCACCATGGGTTAGATACATGCACACAATTGCTGTGTCTTTTTAAGACAAAAGCAAATTGCGAAATTTCTAAGCATATTAATACAGCTGGTAATAATAGTCTCCTAACACATGCATCACTTTCTATGTGAGAATATAGCACAAGGCGGGAGAGGTAGCCTTCTACACATATTGTAGGTATATTCGCTGGTCGTATACTGTTGTATCAATAGCTTTTAAGCACATTGCAGTGTGTGTGACCAGAGCGATATAACGGTTGCGTGCTATGCCCACATGCACTCGTATCTAATTCCATTTCATAATTCATGGATTTTGGTTACACGTCCAATTGACGGAGCTAACAAGTGATTAAAACACTGCCTAATATAAGTCATGAACAGAAATATTCCATTACTAACACCGAACAAGTAATGCAGTCTACAAGCACAGAAATAAAAAAAGCGTATTTGCTTCTACTTACAGAGCGTCCAAATGGGCCGCTATGAACACTGACACACTCCAGGGATGGGAGGTGAACACTGACACACTCCAGGGATGGGAGGTGAACACTGACACACTCCAGGGATGGGAGGTGAACACTGACACACTTCAGGGGTGGGAGGTGAACACTGACACACTCCAGGGATGGGAGGTGAACACTGACACACTCCAGGGATGGGAGGTGAACACTGACACACTCCAGGGATGGGAGGTGAACACTGACACACTCCAGGGATGGGAGGTGAACACTGACACACTCCAGGGATGGGAGGTGAACACTGACACACTCCAGGGATGGGAGGTGAACACTGACACACTCCAGGGATGGGAGGTGAACACTGACACACTCCAGGGATGGGAGGTGAACACTGACACACTCCAGGGATGGGAGGTGAACACTGACACACTTCAGGGATGGGAGGTGAACACTGACACACTAACACACTGACACACTCCAGGGATGGGAGGTGAACAACCTCGAATAAAAAATCTCCCTAATGTGCCCGCCTTAAATAGTCGTGCGCGGACGTACCCGAAAACCTGACGTCACGCCCTGACTTCAAGTGTCCAAAACTTGTCTTCTGACAGATTTTCTGTGGTAAACTGACAAACCCTGGAGACTACAACCCAAATTAAAGTGGATATCCCGGATCCAATCCCTAATTAATTAAATGTGTCCTTCTTAGCTTTGTCTCCGCTATCTAAGATACATTTTTATACTTCTATGAGTTATATACTTTTTGAGATATTTAAATAAAACATGTTGGGACCCCCCCCCCCCCCCATAAATGAATGTGAAAACTCTCTTAATTACTAACAATTAAAATACCCTATGACGTTGGGGACTTGTAAATATACTAAAGTATAGCGAATAAACTCCCCTTCCCAACTAGATATAATTTATAATTTAATTCACTATGGTTCCCGAGATACAAATTATTTAACTTAGCTCTAAAGCACAAATAGTGGTTCCCACTATTTAAGTATTCTACGCCATGAGGGAGAGCCGGTCGGTCAGTCTGAATGGGGTGAACTTGACCAGAGGTTGGGTCAACATTCCGATCCTGTGTTGGGCGAAGTCAAATTACGCTACAGTGTTGGTGTTGGGCGCGATTTAAAAAACGGGGCCTACCCTACCACATCAATGAAACCATTCACATTTTTCCCCATCCAAGCAGAGGCATAAGTAAGGTTGGGGGGGGGGCGGGGGGGGCAAGGGTGACAGATGTCCCTGGTCGTAAGACTCGTTAGGGGAGCCAAAATGTGCTTTGATATTACGCACTCGTGTCTCAAATTGAAAAACCACCATGTTATCCTTCTTGTCGTAATTTTTTATTGAGTGTCATATGTGGATGTGATGTCGGTAATTATGAAGAATGTTGTAAAATGATGTTTGATAGAAGTGCTCCTGAGGTTGGGTAGGGTGGAAGAAGCGCATTTGGGGGTCGTCCATTAATTACGTCAAAAATTTTTCCGCAATTTTTGACCCCCTCCCGCCTTTGACCCCCTTGTCAACAACTGTCACATTTTCGATGACCCCCCCTATTTAATTATGTCAACATTTTATACCCCCCAAAAAAAAATAAAAAAAATTGAATTATAATATAAATAAATGTATAAATACGTTTTAATTTGTGCTGATGTGTTTTTAATAACACAAAATTGTAGGAAAAACATTTTATTACATCTTTCGCTAGTTAACAAGCTATAAAGTTTTTACACTTACATTTTATAATGCAGAATCGATTAAAAGTTTGTTAAAGACTAAATATCATTGTGTGTCCGTTGTCAACTCCTACTTTAAATTTACTTTTATCTTCAAAATAATCGTCCTCTATCCCTAACTGAAAAAAATCTGGCTTATAAACACTTTCCTCAAAATAATCGTCCCCTATCCCTAACTGCAAAAATTCCCATTCATCATTTCGTCTATCACTATTGTCCCCCTTTTCAGTTTTATTTTTAGTCTCTGACAACTCCACCCATGACCTGCTTTCCCGGCACCATTTAAGTTTATTCCCCTTAGCTTCCACTAATTTTTCCTTAACGTTATTCCCCCTTTCCCTAAGCTCCTGATCTCTCTGTCTCTGAATCTTGTTCCATTCCGCAGCCTCAACCTCAAGTTTTTTTAGTAGATCCCTTTTCCACTTTCTCCTTTCCTGTTCTTCTATCTCTCTAACGCGTTCTAGTTCTTGTTCTCTCGCTCTCGTTACCTGTTCTAGTTCCTGGGCTCGCTCTTCTCTCCCCATCTCGCGTTCCTTACTCTCTCGTTCCCATTCCTCTGTCTCTCTTTCCCACTCCATATCTTTAACGCGTTTTTGTTCTTCCCATTCCCTGTCTTCTTTCTATTTTCTTAGTCTTTTTTCCACCCACCGATCGATGGCTTCATCTTTTTTCCCTAATAACTCAGCCTCCTCCCTAAATTCTAATATTAACTCATTTAAATCCATGCTTAACACCAACGTCTAAAAAAAAATAATTATAGAGCCCTCAATACCAGTAACAATTTAAAGAAATTATTACAGCATAATACAACAATTCAAAATTTATAAATTAAGCTAATAACCCGGTCTTGATACTTGATCTTGGGCACCAGCGGGCGACGGACAGCAAGACAGCAGTGGTGGTGTCCAACAACAGCGGAATCAGCAACAGTTACACACCTCAGAAGTGGGGTACAATATCAGGAATGCACAGGAACAGCAGCGGGCGGCAACAGCTGGGCAAAGTAGCAGCAACGTTACAGGAACAGCAGGAATAAGAAACATCAGCAACAGGATTACCTCAAATGGCGTACTTAAACATACTGTGGTAGGCAGGCCTGGTACAGGGTCTCATAGGTTTTTTGGACGGGCCCCCAAATGTTACGACCTTTCCAACGTTACGGTTTCCTAATGTTACAGCCTGGTACACTTCAAAATAACTCCACATAGTTTCATGAGTCATTTTTTTATTCCATTATATACAAAATGTACTGTCACATGGCCAGGAGTCCCAAATACATAACGAAGTTCCTCACTACACACTTAGGAAACTAAACTTCGACTAACACACGTTCTCTCTACTAGCTCTAAGATCTCCCTAAATAAATCTCTTGTCCTCTCTAGCAATCACTCGATCTCCCTCGACTAACCAACACACTGTCCTTTTATCCACGCACTTGTCTATTCATAATTCCCCTGTCAGCCAATGACCATTCAGCAACACTAATACAATTCACCACAACTAACGCACCCAAAAAGTATTGACACTAACAACAGTGGTTCTCACATTTAAACTATCACCATGCATGAACGACTTTCATACCAAAACATCAGGCTAACTAACTCTAGTTCACAACATCCGTCCATCCCTCCATAGAATAGTTTCTATCTTCCCATGGAGTAGCAAGGCGCTATCGTTACAATGGGCATCAGGGACATCATTTGGGTAGGGCAGGGGGGCATTGATTTATCATTTTCATCTTGCGGAACTGATATACCAGACAAGTCAACATCATCCTTATCTAACCATTCAGCACTTAAAATATAAGAATTGTCTGTGTGAGCAATAGTTTCCAAGAGCTCTCCCTGTCTTTGAGTTGGTATAGTTGTTATTGAACACCGATGAGTTGGTGTTTTTTTTTAATTGAGCACCGTGTATAATGATGTGTTAATCATTCTAGGGAGTGGATTTAGAGGGAATGACAGGTGAAGAGATGCCAACTTTTGACTTCTCTTGCCCTAACAAAGTGTGCTAACATTTTGACCAGCCATCTGCAGTGTGCAGACTGACACACATTAAATAACTCTTATATTGTTAAAAGCCTAAACAAATCTGACTATTTACACTCATTAAATTGTTTAAAATAATAATAATGTAAGAACCAGTCAATTTTTAAGATAAAAATTTTAATAGAAAAAACATGATTGCTGACGTCAACTAATCTATCCCCCTACCCCATGTCAACAACTGTCAAACATTTCCACCCCCCCCTTATTTTGTTGACGTAATTAATGGACGCCCCCTTTCGACAAATGCCCGGAGCCGGAGATCCGATTTGGCCAACAAATTCTCATTTTTCTCATTAAGATGTACAAATAATATAAATGTTCATGAACTCACGCTGTGGCTAGGTCGGTCATGAACATTTCATGTAAGTTTTCATTGGTACAAAAAAACAAAAACAAACGAACGTCTTTCCTGCGCTCTGCGTAAGATAGCTTTGCTCCTTACATGATAACATTATGTTGACAAATCGACGCCCCCCGTGAGAATGAATACCAACTAATGTTCAGTTCAAACGATTAAATTTCCTTCAAATTTGCAACTGTTTTACTAAACAGTGCGTTCAAATAGACATTTGTCGAAAATTGAATTATATGAACTGTGCATTAGGCTGCGTCTTTGCCAGCTATTATGTACTTGGATGAAATGAAATAAAAACCTTCTTGCAAAAAATATTTCCATTAAAAAATTACTTTTATTTTTTAAATGCCCCATTCTATTTGGCATTTCTTTCTCCTGCCAGATTCTGGATATGAGGTCGTGTATTTGCCTATGCAGTTCGTTTCCACCAAGTTTTATCAGTTCTGCAGAGATAATAAGGTCGATTCCTTGGGTTTTGTTATCTTTCATGGTAAAACTTGGCACATAGACTTGTTGCAGATGACAACATATTCTATCAAATTTTGAGCCCCCCCTGCCCCACACCTGTTCAATGGGTGCGTGTTTTGGTGTGGAGGTTAATTGCGTAGCTGTTGCTATGTGCTGCATTGTACTTGTGTGGCAGATTTAGGTTTGCAGTAAAAATAAGATCTAGCTTTAAAGAGGAAAAAGAAGGAAATATGAAGAAGTTCACGAGAAGTTCACCCCATTTATAAAACGCTTCTTAATAAATGGTACATTACGTACAATTACATAAATTTAAATGCAAACAAAAATGCATAAAAAGGAATGATACGAACAACTGTTTTTAGGGGTTGTTTAATTTTGCGTCTTAAAACGAGGAGAGTTCCGCATTTTTACAGCTTAGATGTTTTCCAAATACTTTTCAAGCTGATTTTAAAAGAAAGTCACAAAATTTAAATTTAAAATGTAAAAAAAAAAAGAGAATATTTTTTTCCCCTAATTTCTTGCTTATTTATTTAATTATCACATCTCTAAGGAATTATTTTCTCTTAAAATACCATTAACTGAATTTAACAAATAATAAATTCTTGATAAAACTCTACACAAGAAATTGAAGCTTTCTAATTTTATGAAAATTGTGTTTTGGCTTACACACCACGAATAACTGAAACAAAATGTTTGATATTAACATAGGAGTATAAGAAATTTTTCAGTGGCCTAAAACAAAATAATGGAAGAATTACAAAAAACAATAATAACAGATTATTGTTAAATTGATTTTAGTTTAAATTGGAAAAGGCACCATTTTAATGAATCAGTTGACACCATCTGTTATGCAGCAACATTTTTTAAAAGTAATATTTTAATGTACATTTTGTTGTGATGGTATTAAATATGGTTCATTGTTTATCTCAGAAGGCAGCATTTCATTCATATTATAATCATATTTACACTTGATCAACAACAACAAAAAATATCACAGTGAAACAATGCAAGACATCTCCATTGTAAGTATTGCGTATTCAGATGTATTGTGTATTTAGATGTATTGTGCATTCAAATGTATTGTGTATTTAGTTGTATTGTGCATTCAGATGTATTGTGCATTTAGATGTATTGAGCATTCAGATGTATTGTGAATGAAGCGCTTCTATTTGTATAGCTATTTAGAAGTATAGTTAAATCATCAACTGCAATATTAATCACCTGCTTAACATAGTTACACAATATTTCAAGGATAGTGAATTAAGTATTAACATAATTTAATCAGCCAAAATCAATCAAAAAATGTGCACAGTTTGTAGCTCTCCATAATAAATGTATATTAAGTGCTACTTCTTGAAAGAACGTTTGGAATTACTTTTTGCCATGGAAAATATTTTATTTGGTGGCTAAATAAAATGACAAGAAGTGTGGTGATAACAGGCCTCAGTTCTAAGAATATTGGGAATCGGGATAGCTAAATTTTGGGGCAATGCTGCCACTGAAAATCATACATTTTTTTTTTCAGGTTACTAAATATTTCTTCTTGGATATGTATAAAGCTCCACATGCATCGATAACAATCATGAAATTAAGAGTACATTTTGTAAAAGCCCTTCCAATTATTTTAATTTAATCAGAAAGCCTTAAAGGTTTATAAACAATTTATATTCACAACATTTGAATTTCTCTTTGCTGTAGCTCATTTTAAAAATAACAATATTAAGTTATACCTGAAGTTTTAAAATAATAGTTTAGAGCAGTTTCTTTCACCACAACCTATTTGAGTAACTGTAATATCTGTCAGGGGCTGTCACTCTTTGGTTTCTCAAAACACCAGATACTGTCCAGGAGGTATTGTTTGACTGTTGGTTAGCATAAGGGGACACAGTTGGAGTGGTGTAAGCTGGTACAGATGGCATAGGCCCTGTTCCGGCTATACTTGCGCTGCTAAAAACAAAAATATTATTAAAGTCAGTGGCATTTCTTGGATATGGAATATATTCTACAATGACCAAATTAGGACAATCACTGTTGAGATTTCCATTGTCAAGAGCAGTTCACATTTTGCAAATCTTTAAAAAAACATATTTTTAAAGTTAAGTCCAAATTAATTTTTGGAATATTTAAATAGGCTGTAGAAAAATATTCGAATTAAGTTGTCACCAGGCTGGATCACTAAAATATTTGAATTGATCCATGACAGGTGAAAACTGCAGAAATGGGATTTCTTTAACACAAGCCCTTGTTCATAACTACATCACTTCGTAACTTAACACAACCTCTGTTCCCAGACTTTCTTAATTTATCCTATAGCTTAACAAAAGAAGATCACTTTAATTTTCAGATAATATATGATTTAAAAACATTATTTAAACATTATCTTTTTTTAAAGAAGGTCATTAAGTGTATTATTGTAAGAAGTTAAAGAGTTTTTTAGGCTTTACTAATGTTGTTTGGCCTTGCAATCATGGAGACATTGGACAAGATTTGACTGAAAATGGTTTGTGTGAAGACATTGACGAGAATCAAGATTACTTGAACAAATTGGTCGAGCTTAGCATAAATTATTACCACTTACCCTGACGGGAGTGAGAGGTGACCATTCCGGCCCTGATAAGATTGATGCATATTTAACATGTTCTGACTGTTAGCTAGCGGTCTGTCTTGTTGTTCAGTGGGGTCTGGAAAAGAAATAAACATCCTTTAGAGTTTTAGAGGCTATGATTGACACGGCTTAGGTGAATTGTTGATGAAATAATTTTAAATTTCAATACATCTCATTCCATGTTTTGTGACTATAAGAGCAAGTAAAATGGAGTATGTGTCAGCAAATAAAATGGTGGATGTTTCAGCAAGTAACATGGTGGATGTTTCAGCAAGTGAAATGGTGGATGTGTAAGCAAGTGAAATGGAGGATCTGTAAGCAAGTAAAAAGCTGTTTGATAATTACAGCTGATCTGAAGTAAACACATAATTGGCCTACCATTCATTTTTATATATTTTCCACTTGGTGGCCGGCCATCACTTCTTTGGTTGACTATAGACTGCGAGTGCACTTCCTGTGGGTAGCGAGGGTCAATTACAGGTGCAGGGGATGTTACTCTACTGTTAGACAGTTTTTGATATTCTTGCTGCGTTTCTATTCTTTGTGACCTTTGGTTATTTCTTTGCACTCTTTGATTTGGATGAGGTGGGGGCAATGAATGACCAGGCATCTGTGGGTCATTTGGGGCTGTATCATACTGTGTCTGTTGGTGGTTGGGTCTGGTGGCGATGGCTGGAGATTCTTTGTGGAAGGAAGGGGAAGGACTGTAGCCACGAAGGTTACTCAAGGACTGGATACCATGACGACTGTACATCATCTCACCTGCTCCCATGCGGCTATTCAAGAAATAGTTATTTTAATACTTTTATACAAAGGCTTAATTTTATGGTTAACTTCCAGCTTTTTGTGTTGGATGCTTGTCTTTTAAAAAAAATATTAGTTAAAATATTCATAATTTAAAAACAATCAAGAACATTGAATCTGTGTTTGATAAAAGTTTCTAAATTGCTGGACGTTCCTTGCTTCTTGGTAGTAAGAAGAGAGGGACGAAACGAGCTTTATTTATCAAGTACTTGGGTAGTCACAATTTTATTTCTTTCAAGTTCGTAAAAAATAAGAAAAATTAAGCTCATATATTTTTTTAAAGTGTTACATTTAAATTAAAACAGATTATCTTTTGAAAGCCTGTTACAAAAGATAATTCATTGCTTTTATATTTAAAAAGAAACTTTTTCAATGTCATTTGAAAATTTTCACAAACACTCAAAATATCAATTCGTTTTTTTTTTTTTTTTTCCTTCCAGAGTTAAGAATACATATTTTGGAAAATTAGTACAGACCCAAAATAAAATCACAATGTAATCATATTCCAGATGTTTAAGTTCATTTTTTTTACATTTTTACCTTTGTGACTTGGATGAAATTCCTGGGACAACCCAGTTGTAATCATTGTTCTAGGAGGTAAGTAATTTAAAGGCATTGTAATTGTATCACAAAATTAAAATAATTATTTTTTCAAAATTACAATTTTTATTTTCTAAAAAAATTCTAAGACCAATAATTCTGATAGTGCTTAAATATGGGATTTACTAAATAAAATATTTAAGCTATTCAACACATTAATTTTTTTAAAGCTAGAAAATGAAGTGACTACATTACCAGACCTGTTTACCCTTAAACTCTTAAAATCGTACAATATCATCACAAAATCATTCAATACATTATCTTAATAGTAAAAAAACACACATGTTATATAATGTATACACCTCACAATCGTACATTGTATGCCAAAATCGTAAGAGTAAACAGGTCTGCATTATTAGAGAAACTTTCTAGCACAGGCTTCATACATTTTTTAAAAATGAGCTTTGTTTCATGTGAACCATAAAAGCAATATGACAGACTTGAGAAATTTATTTTTCCAGAATCAGATTTATTTAAATATTTTGTAGTTAAGTTTTTCATTTCCCAGAATTTAAATTAAACTCAGATGAAATGTATACAAATTTGAGGGAACCCTTTTTGTTAGTTTAAAATTAAATATCCAAAACAACATCTAGATAAAATCATATGCAAGATACCTCAAAGTTGTGGAGCAATACATTATGTCAGACTTGCTACAAAATATATTTCACGTTTTGTTAAGCTGTGATATTCACAGCTATATATGATATTAGAAATAAGGCAAACATTTAACTAATAGAAATGTATACCTTCACTCTTTGCTCCAGCAGAGGGCTTTGCCTGTAGGCCTGGGAAACATTGGAGTTGTAAGGTGATCCTTGACGAGGTCTATTTGGACCTGAAAATAATATCACATTTAAATTCACATAAACTACATTGAAGTAAGTCTTAGCAAAAGTATAAGAACATTTAAATTGAGGTATACACTTTTGTTTCTAACTTGTAGTTAGCTCACTATGAAATTTAAAAAAAAAATTCTTGATATGAAAAGAAACAAAATAAAATAAAGAATTTAAATTTCATGCAATATTTAAGATTTTTCATATGGATGATAAATCATAAAGTATTATCCCTAAATTGATTCTGTATTATTTCTTAGTCTCTAAAATTTCCACCATCTTTCTGTTCTAGTTCAATAATTTTATTAAGCAATATGGAACTACATTTAAGTGTTCAAAAGTAAATTTTAAGATTCAAAGGCAAAAACTAAATTTTAAAAAATCCTATTTGGAAAATCTTTTTCTGTACCTTTCTAATTTAAGCTTTACTTTACATTGCAAATTTCCTGACTATATACTTTTTTGATAAATCCCCTCAAATTTTAATTCTTTGTTCCGTGATTATAGCTACCTGAGAATGGTCTGCCTTGTACATCTGCTTGCGCACGTCTGTTATTTTTTAGGTCTGTTAAAATAAAAATTCAAGAGCCATGTTACAAACATTTATGAAATGTTAAAAAATCTAATGTTATATAAATATAATTAATGTGTTTAGTACTAACTTAATTTTACAAGCTGTATAAGACATTAATTAAGATAAAATATATGTATTTAAAAATGTTCCTTTTATAATGTTGCCAAATTAGCAGTGGCCTGAACTTATTTTTTAAAAATTGTGTGAAAGAATCGTGGATGCAAGATTTAATGAATCATATAACCTGTTATAACCTGTTAAAGTTATAACTAAATTGATCTGAGTATTCCAGTGAACCGTAAATGAATAGAGTTACAAAGACAATTTGTAAAATTGTCCACAATGTCTGAATGATGGCCATTAACCTATAATTAAATTAGAACAAAAACGTCACCTGATCTGTTGTTAAAAAAACCCTCAAAAATGACGAAGTTGTTTACTTGAGGTATAACTACATCCAGGCCATAGTGTCTATTTAAGAATGACAAAAACTTCGCTGATGGCCGGTCAATGGCTAAATGTCTCACTGGGATTCTCTCACTCTGAGGATTAGAAGGGGAAAATGATTCCATGTCCATTCATGAAACATGAAATCCACAAGGAGTGGGATACTAGGATATCAAAATTTATACGGATCACATTTGTTTGTAAAGCACATTTGCTAAGCTATCTTTAGAAGTCTCAATCAGCATTGGTCAGCTTCATACAATCAAAAACTATTTAAAAGCTACCAATTTTTGTTTCCAAAACAGCTGAACAATATTTTTTTCCTAATGATTTTTTATTTATAGAATGCTATGTGAAGAATTATTTAAGAGTGATATATAAACAAAACTGATCACTTATCTTAGAACCTACACATTTTCAAAAGTCATGCCCATTTATCTTCTTTCAGAACATATGACTTCTTGCAGTGCATACTCTTTGGTTATATTGAATAGAAACCGTGATATATATTTTTTTCATTTTAAATTGCACTACATGGCTGACCTTGCATTGAAATTTGGGAGATGAAAGTTAACTTGATGAGATTAAGTTGCTTGCCGAATTTCACATTTTAATGATAAGCAAAAAAATATGTTAAGATGGTCTGATGAAAGATGAAACAATGCTCAGATCAAGTGGAATAAAAGAGGGTGAATGTTTTTAATGAACGGTACCAGATTTATTTTCTAAACAAAAATGAATTTTTATTTTAGTTTTAACATTCAGCTGTTTCACACAAACAAAAAACAAAATCATTTGACTAGAATACTAGGAATAAAATTCTTGAGTTTTGTGAAAAATTGCAACAAGTTCAATGACACTAAACATTTAGCACACTTGAGAGTAAATGGAAGACCTCTATCTACCTGTAACATATAATCAAATAGTTTTTTCCCACAACCCATTCGCTGACGTGATTCATGAACATAAAAGTCCAGAACACAAAGTGGCTCCAGCTCATGCTGAGCTTTACTGTTATCATAGACAAACAACTTTTTCTGTCCTACTTTCAGAACCCCAACGGCTGAGCCATGTCCTCTGTAGATTGAAAACAGTTAATAAATAGAACATGTCAGTAATAATTTATATACCAGTACTTGTGATGTTTGGGCAGCTTTAAAAACAAACAGTGCTTCACTTATATCCGTAGGGAACTTCTACTCCAACCACCCAAATAAAAAAGACACCAACAATGCAGCACTAAAATTCGGTGTTGTTTTATAAATTGAACATTCATTTAAAGCCTGTAATAATATCAAAGCTAAAATAAAATGTAAAAAAATTAATTTAATATTGACCTGTTGCTTTCTTCATCTTTCATAATGTATAGTCTGTGACCTGCGAATTCCAGTTTCTTACCAGTTGTGATGGGGCCATGAAGATTTTGGGCCTAAGGATGAAATTAAAATACAAACAATAGTATCTTTCACTTTTAAAAGGTGAATTCAAAAACAATTTTAAAAATTAAAATAAAATTCCTTCTTAAATAATATGTACTTGACAGAAATACGTTGTTTTGAAATTATTTAAAAATCTATCACCATTTAATATAAAATTTATTAATTATTCATCACAAAGCTCTGCTTATTTTTATCAGCAATGAAATTAATAAAACTCTCAGCTATTAAAATGGTTATTGAAGTTTGTGGTAGATCTTTCAAGCAAAAAGTTAGAGGTATTTTTAGACATGTAAAAGTTTTAGGCATGTAAACTCATCATAAATAATATATGAATATAAAGTGTTTTTGTGTGAACCTGTGCTGATGCTGCTCCCATTTTGTCCACAACTTCATACAACATTGTTTGGAGCTGCCTAAAATTATGTCTGAAAGGAAACAAAAGTATTTTTAGTGAACAATATTATCATTTCTTAAATCTATCTTTAAACTTAAAAGAAAAAAATCAGAGGTTTGAATAAGTTATTGTTCAATGACACTTCAATTGATATTTAAAAAAATTACATTTCTCATTATTTTATACATGAGCATGAATATAAGAATAATGAAAAAAAATACTTCTTATCTAAAATCATCCTCAAATTTAAAGTAAAGCAGTAAAAAAAGAAACAATGGTCAACCTGTCAACTCCATTTTGTCTGCAAGGTTGAAGAGTGCTATCCACCAGTGTTATTTCATCTTTTAGAAATTTATTCAAATCAAATTTAAAGTCCATAGTTCAAAATTAGTTTCATGGGGAAATGCCCTATTTCTCTGCTACCTGGAATAATATTTAACTGCCATCCAAGTGTTCCAAAAGGTTGCAAAGCTCATGCATTTATAATATGATGCATGAGCTTTGCAACCTTTTGGAACACTTGGATGGCAGTTAAAGCATATGAAAAAGTTGAAAATTCAATTGTAAATGTTATATTCTTTGAATACCAAAAAAAAAAAAAAAAAAACGCAAAATTATAAATTGTGAATAAAATTTATTTTAAAAATGTGCCAATATTGGTTAACTATAAAAATCTTAAAATAGTTTACAAATAAATTTAAATACTTTGAAGAGTTGGTAGCGTCTTCATTGATATAATTTAAGTAGCAACTATAGATGACATCATAATATACAGCCATAAAAGAAATAAGTTACACACATTTTGGTGAAAAACACTTTTAAAAAAATATTTTTTTGTCAGCAATCAAAACATTGTTGGTCGTAAGAGACTAAAAGTAAAATCATGAAGTGCATAAAGAAATAGTGTAATTTATTTAGGATGCACATTATTTACCAAGAAGTAATATTGCATATCTTTAAAATTGAAATTGATTTCAGTTATTGTTAGCATATGGTCAGCTAGCAAATTGCAATGTAATTAAAGAGGTAGCAAGATAATTTTTTTGAGATGTCTGATATAATGGTGTAGCTAAGATTAGTGCCCTCTGGGGCAGATTAAATTTTTCCCATCCCTTTCTGCAGTTGTCCAAAAATTCCATACCTCAATATAAGGAAGAAATGTTATGCCTGGGGTGGACTGCCAACTCTGCACCTCCTTCCTATGCCACTGGTCTGACGCAATTACCTTTTCTTGTCCAATCCATAAAATAAAAGAATATTTTTTAAATCGTAGTCTTGTAAATTAATACTATTATAATTATAATAGTATACAACACTATGATCAGTTCACTCTAACTTGTAATTAAGGAAACGAGTGAAAAGTATGGGAGAAAAGAATTGTGGAATATAACGAAGAAACAAACAACCAACCAACCACCAACCAGAGGGCAATTCTTTTGCTGCCCTCTTGGATACTACTTTTCAGCTAAGTCCATCCATCCATCCATCCCTGTGGAACTACAGCCCATAAAGGGCTTTGGCCTGCCTCACTACTTCCTTCCACTCAGACTTAACTAATGCTTTTCTTTTCCATGCTTGGATTCCCAGTTGTTGTAGATCTTTTTCCTCATCATACATCCATCTAAGCCTAGGTCTGCCTTTGAGCCTTTTCCCTCTGGGGTATTGGTGATACACACTCTTCACTCCTCTGTCATTTGGCATTCTCTCTAAGTGTCCTGCCCAGCATAGCCTGCCCTTTTTTATTTCTGCTACTATCGTGGGATCCTGATATTGACTGTACAATTCATGGTTGGTTCGTATTCTACATCCATATTCATCCTTTGTTGGTCCATATATTTTCCTGAGAACTTTCCTCTTCCATGTGTTTAATAGGTTTTCTGCCATATTTGTTAGGCTCCAAGTTTCACTTGCATATGTTACAACTGGTCTGATTACAGTTTTATAAATAATTTTCTTTGTTTCTCTTGTAATATTTTTACTTTTGAGTATTTTCTGATTACTGAAGTATGCCCTGTATCCGGCAGACATTCTTTCTTTTATTTCTGTTAGTAATTTGTTTCTTTCATTTAATAATGATCCTAGGTATTTGAATTGATTTACGTTTTCAAAAGTCTGGTTTCTAATATTAATGGCTTCATCTGTCTGTTCTTCTTTTATCATAGTCATATATTTTGTTTTTTGATTGTTAAATTCCAGCCCTGCTTGTAGTGATGCGTCTTCTAATTCAATAACAGATTTTGATATGTCTTTATTACTTAAGATACTGAAGTGGTTGATTGTAGAGAGTGCCTATTGGTTGTGGGTTTTGGGTTTCCCTAAGAAAGTATCCTGTTATTGTTCCTTGGGTGTCAATGTGTATGTTTCTCATAACTCTGTCTAATGTTAGGTTAAGGTCAGCTAAGTGCAATTTTTATTTAATTCTGTTTTTACTGTTGTTTGTTCACTTATGAAAGTTTCCTGCCAATACTTTCATTGTTTTGTTCTGTTAATTTTTTTTCAGGTTCTCTCATATTTTGTTTCACTAAGTTCCTTTTTTGCTATCCTGATTGCAGTCTCGCCCTCTAATTACCCCCTAATTACCGTACTTTTAATGTAATTGTTCACATTCACATATCTATTGCACAGACATGATTTAAAAGCCCAGTTGAAGGGAAACAATTTTTCTCCTGAGATGAGATGAATTTATTAGGTAATTAATACATCACCACAACCCCTTAAAAATTTCAGACATCTTTTGACAAATATCTTAATATATCTCTTTCTTTGGAATCAGAAAAATTTTCTGGTCTGGAAATAATAATATTAATCTTGATTATGATTAATTGAATTAAAGTAGACTACTTATTATCTTTCAAAGTTTAATTGGATGTACATCATTTCTACTACTACTACTACTACTACTACTAAACTAAACTATTTACTATTAGATTTTAGACTATTATTAACTGACTAACTGTCCTAATAATAATTAATTTAAATAATGATTATGATGCCGATGGTAAACTAATATTACTAATAAATGATGAATAGGACTAAATGAGAAATGACTAAAATTAAATAACTAAAATAGATTAAATGAATATCATAATATTATATAAATAAATTATAGGCTAAATGAAAATGCCTAAAATGCCTTTAAAACTAAATTCCAAATTAAAGTAATTTAGTTAATGATATATGTCCATAAAGATAAAATGACTTGATTGAATTAATTATTTTCTATGAATTTAAGTCCAGATTATTTTTTAAAGGACTGTATACTGTATAGCCTACTACTACTACTACTACTAATTTAAATTATTAGACCGGGGTCGACTTTGACTTATCTTCTTCTTAGAATTAGAATAAGACTTAGTCTTGTTCTTAGATAGGCTCAGATAAGTTATTAATATTTTAAGGCAATATGCTTCAGATATTATCGCTAAATTATTCACATGGTTAAGTTAAAGAAATGAAATTAACTATTCTGGCATACAATTGAAGAAGCCTGTTTAAATCTTAGCCTTGTTTTAATCGAATCGAAATCGGAATGAATGGTGTTTACCTCACTAAGGAAAACATTATAGTAGGGCAGAAATGGTGAATCGAGAATATGATTGGTTTAAATTCTAAAGCTACGAAACCGTACAAATAAATCATTACTTGAGCCGCACATTAATTCTGGTTCTGGTTCTGATAGGGTACGTTGCTGCATCCATGTACTGGCATATGTGCAACGGTTGGGGAAGCGATTCTGCCATCCTAACGGCTCCTAGCAGATGCAGGGCAGCCTTGAAGCTTTCGATAGATGTCCAGTTCACAACGGTATTGTCCAGGTGGTTCCAAGCCTGTTTTGTTAATATTGCACTGTGTTACTCCGAGGCAGAGTGAAGCATTTGTTATTTTTCCGGGTGTAATTGCTCATTGGGTTGTCAGATGTTAAGTCGGTGTTTAGTGAGTGTTTGGCTCTGATTTATCGACCTGGCTTCTGTGGGGTGAAATGATTGTTTGCTGGGATGGCCGGCACTAGCCCCATGACCACTTTATATAAGAATGTTAAGCGGATCTTTTCTCGTCTGTCTTTGAGGGAGGGGATGTCAAATCTGTTTAAGAGGCCAGTGACGTAACCACGAGTGGTGGTTTTGTAGTCCCCAGCTATGAGGCGCACTGCGTTACGTTGAATTCACTCCATCTTGTCCACGTCTTGCTTTAGGTATGGGTCTCAGATGATCGCACCATAGTCTAGTAGTGGGCGGACGAGTGCAAGATAAGCATTTCGTTTGCAGGATGTTGGGCAGTGACGCAGATTTCTTCGAATGAAACCTAGTGTGGAGTGGTTTTAAAAATTTTTTTTTTGTTTATATGGGGTGACCATTTTAGGTTATTTGAGAAGAGAATTCCAAGGTATGGATTATTTGATACTTGTTGGAGAATTGCCTTGTTTAAGGAGTACATATAGGTGGATGGTTCTTTTCTTCAGATGCTCATTGTGTAGCATTTAGTTTCATTAAATTACCTGCCCCATTTGTCCTCCCAACTCATAGGCACTTCAAATCTGCTCGGAGGTGGTTGTGGTCATCGTAGCCGTTTATCTCTCTGTAGACAAGACAGCCATCTGCAAACAGCCTCACTTGAGATTTTACAGTATCAGGGAGGCCGTTTATGTGACAGAGAAAGAGAAAGGGGCCCAGTACTGTGCCTTGAGGAACTCTTGAGTATACGGTGGCTTTGCCTGATCGGACGCCATCTACCACCAATTGCACGGTTCGTTTTGTTAGGAATGTTGAGAGCCAGGAGTGAAGGTTGCTGGTAAAACCGTAGTGGTGGAGTTTGTGTTATTTTTCACGACAAACCAACTGACAATTCTTTGATATCATTTGGGGCTATCACTATCAGCATATACTACGGGGAAGTATGGGTCCCGAGTCACAACAAATTGTTGGGTTCCAGCCCATGAGAATACACGACTTTCTACGTAAAAATTTGACAAATTGCTGTGTGTCACTACATTTACCCCCCCTCCCCAAAAAGCTCCCCACCCACATATTTTTTTACAAGACGGCATTATGTTGGAAAGGCTCACGTTTTTAGAAGAAAACAAAAATTTAAAAAAAAAAAAAAAAAAAAAAAAAAAAAAAAAAAAAAGTCAAACAATATTGAAAAGTAGCTAATCTCAGTTTTGGCGGCCTTTTCTTTTGCGTGTGTGTCTTTATTTTGAATGTTTTTTTGTGTGGGTGAGGTGATTTGCGGGTTTTGGGGGATGGGTGAGTTGATTAAATTAGAATTGTATGTAAGAGAAGCAGAGCAGGTAAAAATTGTGCTTTTTTTCTTGCTTAAAATAATTGTTGCCCCTTTTGTTTATTTTAAGATCAGCAATTAATGTATTGGTAGTTCCATCTATTTGAATCGGCAATTTATTTATTGGTAGTTCCGTCTATTTGAATCAGCAATTAGTGTATTGGTAGTTACATCTATTTGAATCGGAAATTTATGCGTTGGTAGTTCCATCTATTTAAAGAGTAATTAATGTATTGGTAAATCCGACTTTTTAAATGAGCGATTTTCTTGTTTGCATAAGAAAAAGATTATCTGAATAGACATAGGCTGCACCTACTGGTATATGGGTACCAGAATTGAGAGGTTGGGATTAAAAAACGATTAAAAATTTTTTGTTGGGTTTGTAAGACAAAATTTGGTATCAAATGAAAGATAATTGAACGTACTATACGTTTGTAAACTTAATTCTTCATTTTAACTAAAATAAACTACCACAAATGACATCCCAACAGCATTGGTCAAAATGGACCCGGACACGCAGCGCCCCCTTTCGGACCCGGGACACATTAGACAAAATTGTCTATTCACATCGCTTGACAAAGTATTGGAAACGGCTTGGTTTTTCTTGTGTAGTTAGTTTCAGCTTATATTTTTCGGTAATTATTATTACCTCTATAGAAATCCATAAACTGGTTATTATCATAATTATCTCTGCGATCTTGAACGTCAAATACTTTTTTAATCTCTCTATCCTGTATGCGCCCCAAATCCTCTTTTTTTTCCGGATTATTCCACCGCGATAAAATATCATTTATAATTTAAAAAAAAGAAATAAGGTGAAACGTTTGCAGGAGTGGCAGTGATTACGTCGAATGGACAAAGTTTTAGTAATTTTTTGCTATGTTTTTGTGTGTTGTGTTACATTATAGAAGGCATCACGATAGACACTTGAGAAATGTTACTCTCTGATAAAAATCAGCTAACAATGGTTAAAAACAGAATATACACCACCGACTATTTTTGTTTTTGTGTTTACGGTCTGGAATTATTCCAGCACCCGTAACATTTAATTGTTAAGACAGCCTTTTCTGTACGCAGTTACACAGACGGTCCTAACTTCATGTCGTCAACTGCTGTCTTCAGACTTCTGTGCACGAGTGTTGTTTTTTTGTCAAGGCTTATCATCTCATCCCTAATGCCTATCATCTCATTCTCAAGGCTTATCATCTCATCCCTAATGCCTATCATCTCATTCTCAAGGCTTATCATCTCATCCCTAATGCCTATCATCTCATGGCTTATCATCTCATCCCTAATGCCTATCATCTCATTCTCAAGGCTTATCATATCATCCCAAAAAGCTTATTGTCTCATTCTCACAGTGAGGGGGGGGCATCATGCCCCGGGCGCTACTCACAAAGGGGCGCCAAATGGTATATTTTACTATAATATTGTATGGTTTTCGAATAGGGGGGGCGCTAAAAAGGTATTGGGGGGCGCTAAAAAGGTATTGTGCCCCGGGCGCGAGTTAAGCTCGCTACGCCACTGCATTCTCAAGGCTTATCTCATCCCTAAAGCTTATCATCTCATGCTCAAGGCTTATCATCTCACCCCCAAAGCTTATCATCTCATTCTCAAGCCTTATTATCTCATTCCCAGTTCTTATTATCTCACCCATAATGCTTAGCATTTCATCTTCAAAGTTTTAAAAATCTCGTTCTCAAAGCTTATCTCCCTCCTAAGTAAGGCTTCTCATCTTATTCTCACGGCTTATCATCTCATTCTCAATGCTTATCATTAGATCCTCCAGAATGGCTGCCTTACTTGTCTAACGAGTCCACCCCCCGGCTGTTAAGCCACATATGATACGGGTGTACGAGGAGGGCTGGTCCGCTCTGCAGGACATTTTTTGTGGACCGTTTCCGGTGCCGGTCTTACCAGCCGTTCAATGAAATAAGACATGAACATTTGCGATGTTTACTTCACGCAGCTTCAAAAAGTCTAAATGAGCGACTCCACAAATTAGCGACTCCACAAATTAGCGACTCCACAAATTAGGGACGCCACAAATTAGCAACTCCACAAATTAACGACTCCACAAATTAGCGACTCCACAAATTAGGGACGCCACAAATTAGCAACTCCACAAATTAACGACTCCACAAATTAGCAACTCCACAAATTAACGACTCCACAAATTAGCGACTCCACAAATTAAGGACTCCTAAAATTAGCAACTCCACAAATTAGCAACTGCACGCTATTTGAATCAAAGTTAAGATATTGAGAAGAAAAAAAACATTTACTCTGATGTAAATAACTTTTATTCGTCCAATAAATAAGACATAATGACCTACTTTCACGTCCGTCTCACACTTCGCTTAGTCATACCATTGGGCTATATACTTTTTAAAAATGAACACTTCTAGTTCCTACATGGGGCAACTGACTGAATATTGATCTTTCTCAGTTAGATAGTTCCTACATGGGGCAACTGACTGAATATTGATCTTTCTCAGTTAGATAGGTCCTACATGGGGCAACTGACTGAATATTGATCTTTCTCAGTTAGATAGTTCCTACATGGGGCAACTGACTGAATATTGATCTTTCTCAGTTAGATAGTTCCTACATGGGGCAACTGACTGAATATTGATCTTTCTCAGTTAGATAGGTCCTATATGGGGCAACTGACTGAATATTGATCTTTCTCAGTTAGATAGTTCCTACATGGGGCAACTGACTGAATATTGATCTTTCTCAGTTAGATAGTTCCTACATGGGGCAACTGACTGAATATTGATCTTTCTCAGTTAGTTAGTTCCTACATGGGGCAACTGACTGAATATTGATCTTTCTCAGTTAGATAGGTCCTACATGGGGCAACTGACTGAATATTGATCTTTCTCAGTTAGATAGTTCCTACATGGGGCAACTGACTGAATATTGATCTTTCTCAGTTAGATAGTTCCTACATGGGGCAACTGACTGAATATTGATCTTTCTCAGTTAGTTAGTTCCTACATGGGGCAACTGACTGAATATTGATCTTTCTCAGTTAGATAGGTCCTACATGGGGCAACTGACTGAATATTGATCTTTCTCAGTTAGATAGGTCCTACATGGGGCAACTGACTGAATATTGATCTTTCTCAGTTAGATAGTTCCTACATGGGGCAACTGACTGAACATTGATCTTTCTCAGTTAGATAGTTCCTACATGGGGCAACTGACTGAATATTGATCTTTCTCAGTTAGATTGTTCCTACACGGGGCAACTGACTGAATATTGATCTTTCTCAGTTAGATTGTTCCTACATGGGGCAACTGACTGAATATTGATCTTTCTCAGTTAGATAGGTCCTACATGGGGCAACTGACTGAATATTGATCTTTCTCAGTTAGATAGGTCCTACATGGGGCAACTGACTGAATATTGATCTTTCTCAGTTAGTTAGTTCCTACATGGGGCAACTGACTGAATATTGATCTTTCTCAGTTAGATAGGTCCTACATGGGGCAACTGACTGAATATTGATCTTTCTCAGTTAGATAGGTCCTATATGGGGCAACTGACTGAATATTGATCTTTCTCAGTTAGATAGTTCCTACATGGGGCAACTGACTGAATATTGATCTCAGTTAGATTCGATGTTTAAAATAGTCATATTAGCTTCTTCTTTTCAGAGTTATCTTGAAACATTTCACTGATAGTTTTTGCTATCTCGTGGTGGTCTGCAACAGCTCGAGCTGTTCACAAGCAAGTCTGTTATTAATATATGCTGTCATGTTATACAAAGTTTACCTTGTTAATTAAGATATCTGGAATAAAATTGTATGTTTAGAAAAACCTTAGAGAACTATTTCTGATCTCTATTCTGTAGGGAATACATTTTCATTAAACAATCCCATCAGATTCCCGGGAGGTCTGTAGTTGGCCACGACGATGACCTTACCATCGTTACCCTTGGCCTTGCCGATCCCCATCTCTCGTGTGGACTTCCAGACGACTTGGGTAAAATGGCCTTTTGGAAAACACATAAACATTTGCGTGTTAGGTAATATCATTAGAAACGTTTGCTTGTTAGGTAATATCATTAGACACGCCTGTCCCCCCCTGCCCCACCCTCCTTAGCTACGCTTCTGGTGTAAAGAATTTTAAAAGGGGACGCGATGTATATTTATGAAAATGCAACGCTGTTTCAATGGTGGTCTCCCCTTAGTATTATCTCTGGACAGATACGTGAAAGGAATTATTTTATTTAAGACAAAAAAAAATATGTGCACTGTTGATATTTTTCTCACCTGTATTTTGAGAGCCGCTTCCCGAAAAACTGTAATTTGAGATTTCACTGTACCACATTTCTGTCACCTCCTCACCTGTGCAGTGAAACACGGCGGCCATCAACAAGAAATTTAGCAAGAAAAAAAAAATAACGTTTTTACGCGAGTATTTTTTATGACAAGGAAATCTTAGTAGCACTGTTATTAATAGTAGCACTGTTATTAATAGTAGCACTGTTATTAATAGTAGCACTGTTATTAAGAGTAGCACTGTTATTAATAGTAGCACTGCTATTAATAGCAGCACTGTTATTAATAGCAGCACTGTTATTAATAGTAGCACTGTTATTAATAGCAGCACTGTTATTAATAGTAGCACTGTTATTCTTAGTAGCACTGTTTTTAATAGTTAGTGTTCTTGGTAACACTGTTATTAAGAGTTAGTGTTCTTAGTAGCACTGTTATTAATAGTTAGTGTTCTTAGTAGCACTGTTATTAATAGTAGCACTGTTATTAATAGTAGCACTGTTATTAATAGTAGCACTGTTATTAAAAGTAGCACTGTTATTAATAGTAGCACTGTTATTCTTAGTAGCACTGTTTTTAATAGTTAGTGTTCTTGGTAACACTGTTTTTAAGAGTTAGTGTTCTTAGTAGCACTGTTTTTAATTGTTAGTTTTCTTGGTAACACTGATATTAAGAGTTAGTTTTCTTAGTAGCACCGTTATTAATAGTTAGTGTTCTTAGTAGCACTGTTATTAATAGTTAGTGTTCTTAGTAGCACTGTTATATATAGTTAGTGTTCTTAGTAGCACTGTTATTAATAGTAGCACTGTTATTAATAGTTAATGTTCTTAGTGAGACTTTCATCCCTAGTCAAGAAACACTTTGGAGGCAAAGTTTCACTTAAAAGCTAGTGAATTGATTCACTAGACCAGAGGTCCCCAAACTTTTTTGTCTCGTAGACCACTTGCCATGTTTTTTGGTTACCTGATATCGATTTTTTGCAAATTCATTAACTTCAAATTTATTTTTGACAGATGGTATAGTGCTACTCATTTTGAAAGATTTAAATTTATAATTTATATATCAGAAAATATACCTAATAACTTAAAATTTAATTTTATTTTTCATCACGTTTCATGAACATTTATGTTTTTAAAATTTTTACTTCATTGGTACTTTTATAATTTATGTAGGAAGATATATATATTTATATTTTAAGGTAATATTATGTAAGTAAATTGGCACTATCTGTGTATGTGCATTATTCCATTCATGGAATGACAAAAATAGAAGTCACAACCTGCTTACATGAGATCCAATATCGTTGACCCCCATTTTTATTTCATGGACCCCAAAAATTTCGCCATTCGCTGCAACGCTTGATCAACCTACACAACTTTTCAGAATAGTTAAACCGGAGATGCTGCGGCCCACTTATTGCTGCGGTCCACTTATAGCTGGAACACTAGGCATTTCTTTTCGTTCTTCGAGCATTTTGCGTTGACCCAGCTAGACAGAGGGCCAAATGCATGATTGCGATTCCAACTACTGGTCCATGTTACATTTAGTTGGTGAAAACTGTCATCTTGTCACAGCTGTTGAACTGGTGTCTCGTCGTCCTCAGCCCCCCCCCCCCGAACCCCACGTCTTCCCCTCAAAACGATGACATGACACTTGGCATGTGACATTAAGTTAGTAACGGAGTACTGACGTAATTTATTGACAACACTAGTTGATATTTACTAAGTAACAGAAAGTTTGCCATACACATAACACTATGCGCGGCATTTAAGTGTCATGACAAAGGACATTTGCGTTCACCTGACATGTCAGCTCCCTCAGATGACCACCTGTTGGCCACATTCTCCCCGAGACGATCTGACCTCAACATGCAATTGCTGTGTTGGAAAGTGTTTGATTTGACCAGATGTTCAGCCCAGTTCTGAGCGTACTCGTTGAGGTCATCACTGAAATGTCATATATTGATACTGAAATGGTCAAGTCATATATTGATACTGAAATGGTCAAGTCATATATTGATACTGAAATGGTCAAGTCATATATTGATACTGAAATGGTCAAGTCATCTAATACACTGAAATGGTCAAGTCATATATTGATACTGAAATGGTCAAGTCATCTATTACACTGAAATGGTCAAGTTATATATTGATAATGAAATGGTCAAGTAATATATTGATACTGAAATGGTCAAGTCATATATTGATACTGAAATGGTCAGGTCATCTATTACACTGAAATGGTCAAGTAATATATTGATACTGAAATGATCAAGTCATCAGTCGATACTAAAATAGTAGTCATATATTGATACTGAAAGGTCAAGTCATCTATTGATACTGAAATTGTCAAGTCATCTATTGACACTGAAATGGTCAAGTCATCTATAAACACTGAAATGGTCAAGTCATCTATAAACACTGAAATGGTCAAGTCATCTATTGACACTGAAATGGTCAAGTCATCTATTGACACTGAAATGGTCAAGCCATCTATAAACACTGAAATGGTCAAGCCATCTATAAACACTGAAACGGTCAAGCCATCTATAAACACTGAAATGGTCAAGTCATCAATTAAAATGCTCATGTTTTAAAGCGAGGAAAAAATGTCCTTCGAGTCCAAGCTTGTGTTAAGCTATTCGTTATATAATGAGAACCCCCCCCCCCCCCCACACTCACCCCACGACTTTTTCCAGAGCTTAGCAAGCTTTTCACTCGCGGCACACCCCAAGGTGTTGGCCTTTCCAAGAATATAGCGGCACACCACAAGTAGTAACATACAAGCAAACGCCAATTAAGGTCATGTTAACATTGGTAATGGCGTGTACTAGTGAAAAGTTTCTGGTTACAATGCATAGCGATCACAGAAATGCGTCAAACACAGGCAGCTAATAAATAGAGCAGAGTTTGACAGCCGGATAATAGGCTAACCAGTCAGTGGCGTAGCGAGCTTAACTCGCGCCCGGGGCACAATACCTTTTTAGCGCCCCCCCATTCGAAAACCATACAATATTATATGTAAAATATACCATTTGGCGCCCCTTTGTGAGTAGCGCCCGGGGCATGAAGCCCCCCTTGCCCCCACTCGCTACGCCACTGTAACCAGTGTACCTTGTTTGACTGCTTGGTACTAGACTAGCCAATGTATCTTGTTGGACATCTTGGTACTAGACTAGCCAATGTATCTTGTTGGACATCTTGGTACTAGACTAGCCAATGTATCTTGTTGGACATCTTGGTACTAGACTAGCCAATGTATCTTGTTGGACATCTTGGTACTAGACTAGCCAATGTATCTTGTTGGACATCTTGGTACTAGACTAGCCAATGTATCTTGTTGGACATCTTGGTACTAGACTAGCCAATGTATCTTGTTGGACATCTTGGTACTAGACTAGCCAATGTATCTTGTTGGACATCTTGGTACTAGACTAGCCAATGTATCTTGATGGATAACATTGTAATAGACTGGCCAATGTATCTTGATGGATATCATGGTTATAGACTGGCCAATGTATCTTGATGGATAGCATGGTAATAGACTGGCCAATGTACCTTAATGGATATCATGGTAATAGACTGGCCAATGTACCTTGTTGGACATCATGGTAATAGACTGGCCAATGTACCTTAATGGATATCATGGTAATAGACTGGCAAATGTATCTTGATGGATATCATGGTAATAGACTGGCCAATGTACCTTGTTGGACATCATGGTAATAGACTGGCCAATGTACCTTAATGGGTATCATGGTAATAGACTGGCCAATGTACCTTAATGGATATCATGGTAATAGACTGGCCAATCTACCATTTCTGTCACACCTAACTAGATGTACCGACATATTATAATTTACACCCCGTGCTTTTCCTCCGATTGAAGGACTTTTGCACCGCACAAATCTTATCATCGCGCGGCACACCAGAGTGCCACGGCACATCGAATGCGGAACACTGCGCTATACTTTCTACCAATGCCTTCCTGTAATATGCTGTGAGAAGAAGCCGCAATTGGAATTGTAACTTCCTTAGATAAAATAAGATGGTAGTTGCAAGATGGTAGATGTAAGATGGTAGTTGCAAGATGGTAGTTGTAAGATGGTATTTGTAAGATGGTAGTTGCAAGATGGTAGTTGCAAGATGGTAGTTGCAAGATGGTAGTTTCAAGATGGTAGCTGCAAGATGGTAGTTATCTGAATTGGATGGGGGAAAACTACTGTTCGTGTCAAATATTAGATCACCAGAATCAAAGCGAATCAAAGATTTTCCAATCTTTAGGACACAGGCACTTTGGTGCACATTTTTTAAAGACTAACTCGAAAACAAGGTTTGGGTGTAATGTGTCACACGACTAACTTGAGAACAAGTGTGGGGCTAATGTGTCCCACGACTAACTTGAGAACAAGTGTGGGGCTAATGTGTTCCACGACTAACTTGAGAACAAGGGTGGGGCTAATGTGTCCCACGACTAACTTGAGAACAAGGGTGGGGCTAATGTGTCATGTGTCAGACGAATAACTTAAAGACAAGGTTTGGGAGTAATGTGTCCCATGACTCACTTGAGAACCAGGGGCGGCACCATGTGCTTGATCCTCCTGACATTGTGCGCCTCGAGAGCTTCCTCCCGGAACTGCTGTAAGACGTCACCAGAGCTGGTCGTCAGACAGGGAGAGATACTAGTGGATGACTTGCTCTGGGAATCAGATACAACAGGACACATCAGATACAACATCAGCCACCAAAATAGAACATCAGTCACCATATGCAACATCAGACATCACAACGCGTACATGTTAAGGCGTCACAAGACGAACAGCGTGTGCAATCACACCATGATATATCATAATGGGTCACACCATGCACATTATAAAGTGGGGCTCCCACGATGAGACGATTTCCACCAGCATTCTAAACGTCAATCTCTGTCACAATGTCCCACGCATCAAACATACAACTTTTTTTGTTAATGTAACAGATGCTTTTGCCCACGACACTCATGATTTTTGCGCACGAGGCTTAGCGGAGGAATACATAACAAAAGCATGAAGTTAGGGACTTATTTTATTGGAGGAAGGAGCTTTCATGACATTGAAGTGTGAGGACGGGAGAGGACCTATTGAACAACGTGGACGTACAGTTTACAATAAACTAATCCATTTCTAAAGAAGGGAAATCATGGATATATATATATATATATATATATATATATATATATATATATATATATATAGAGAGAGAGAGAGAGAGAGAGAACGTATATCGTGTGATTTGGCTGATATTACTATCATTCCAATGATCATTTATTGTGTGAATAAAATGCTTAATATGATGTTGGACTTGATAATTCATTTTATGTACAAGTGGCAGTGACGGTTGTTTTTAGCAAATAAATTTAGATAACTTTCATCTCTGTTTGCCCCCCACCCCTTTCTCCACCGCACCACACAACGTGGATAGCTACAGTTCATGCGTAATTTAAAAACATCTGATGTTTATCTGATGTTTATCTGATGTCTCCTCTCATGGAACATTTCATCAGCACAGTTTTCTGTCTCACGAAACGCGAAAAATAGTGCGGCACTGATAAAACTTAAGGAATGGTACAGCCTGAACGTGTGACCGATGCTTAAGACTGCACACGCCCTTGAGCAAAGAGCGTTACCATAGCAACCGGTCACATGTTCAATATACAGAGACTGAACACCCCCCCCCCCCCCCCCCAAACATTAAACAGATTTATTTTTAACGATAAGAATAGAAGTATGCTCAGTTTTTATTTGTGGTGTTTCAGTTTTAATTATGGAAACAAATAATTTCGGGTGGCCTTAAATTCTGATTTGGAACATTTCCCCATATTTAGATAAGAAGACCAACCCACCCCACCACCCAACAACAACAACAAAAAAAATAAATAAATACAGAAGGACTATTCGAAAGGGACACGTTTATATGGAGTCAAAACATGACACGGAGCATTTGTTGTTGGGGAGGGGGGTGGTGGTGGTGGTGAGGGATGGGGTAAAAAAATTATATGTGGTCACAACATGACAAGGGACATTTGTTGTTGGGGTGTGAGGAGTGTGGGCAGTGGCGTAGTAAGGGGGGCATCATGCCCCGGGCGCTACTCCCAATGGGGCGCCAAATGGTATACTTTACTATAATATTGTATGGTTTTCGAATAGGGGGGGACGCTAAAAAGGTATTGGGGGGCGCTAAAAAGGTATTGTGCCCCGGGCGCGAGTTAAGCTCGCTACGCCACTGAGTGTGGGAGGGATGGGGTCAACGGTTGTATGTGGTCACAACATGACAGGGGGGCACAACATTTTTTAAATAAAGTGACATCATAATACAGTCACATGACGTCTCGGCGGTGTAGATACAACCTAATGTGCCGTTTAAATTTTCTTTCTTCGTCTTGTCCTTAACTATTTATCTTGCCAATATCTTTAAGAAATACACAAATCAATATTCTTTACCGAGTTAAATTAATGACATGCCATCAAAACGCCTAAGGTACCTTATGAAATAAACTCGTTACTGCATTAAGGATTGACTTCATTTGTTCGTATGACCTGCAAATGGATACAATTGTAAACTTGAAGTGAAAATAAAGAAAAAGTGTTGGGGTGTGGGGTGGGGGAGGAAACTGGTGGGATATGATTTTAAAAATTCATATATACCCAGTGGCGTACCTTGACTAAATGTCGCTCCGCACGAACTCTAAAAGTGTATCCCCCCCACCTCTCCAAACACATGCACACGTCATATAATGATAAAGAAAAAAAAAGCTTATATCTAATTCAGTGGGTTGGACGTGTCGTCTGAGGGCGTGTCATCTGAGGGCGTGTCATCTGATGGCGTGTCGACAGAGGGCGTGTCGTCTGAGGGCTTGTCATCTGAGGGCTTCTCATCTGATGGCATGTCATCTGAATGCATGTCGCCTGGGGGCAGTGCCTCGGAATGCCACATCGCATGCAGTTAGTAAACAATCACGACTCAGTGATTAGCAAGCATTCAGAAATCAAGCATGGATTGAAGTGACGCGCGTCACGTTCTTTTAACCACCGAATGTCAGACCAGATGTCACTCGGCACCGTGTCTTACATTCGGCACTGTGTCTTACACCCGGCACTGTGTCTTACACTCGGCACCGTGTCTTACACTCGACACTGTGTCTTACACTCGGCATCGTGTCTTACACCCGGCACCGTGTCTTACACCCGGCACCGTGTCTTACACCCGGCACCGTGTCTTACACCCGGCACCGTGCCTTACACCCGGCACCGTGCCTTACACCCGGCACCGTGCCTTACACCTCATTAATTGTTCATAAGAAAATAAAATCTGGCCACAGTGCATGCACGAGTCATTGCCAGATTTGAGTCTCCAGTACAGCTGTGTGTGTATCTGGAGACATTCCAAAGTCTATTGTGTTGTTGACGATCCAAATAAGTATATCATTACACTACAGCTGACTATGGGTAATGACAGGTCAAAGTGAATGAAATAGAAAACATTTATTACAAAGTTTGTCTCTTTTGGCATTGACTTTTTTTTTTTTTTCGGTTGTAATTTACTTTTGACTACATAACGTTTAAGGACAATATACAGCAAAGACAAACAAACAACGGAAAAAACAACAGTGCTTCAGTCCAGGATCAATCGCGTGGACGGTTGGAGCTCTACCAATAGACGGCAACGCTAAATGTAACGGACGTCACAGCAATGCAAAACACCATGTTTAAGTCATAGCAATGCAAGACACCATGTTTCAGGTCATAACAATGCAAGACACCATGTTTCAGGTCATAACAATGCATGACACCATGTTCAAGTCATAACAATGCAAGACACCATGTTTCAGGTCATAACAATGCATGACACCATGTTCAAGTCATAACAATGCAAGACACCATGTTTCAAGTCATAACAATGCATGACACCATGTTTCAAGTCATAACAATGCAAGACACCATGTTTAAGTCATAACAATGCAAGACACCATGTTCAAGTCATAACAATGCAAGACACAATGTTTCAAGTCATAACAATGCAAGACACCATGTTTCAGGTCATAACAATGCAAGACACCATGTTTCAGGTCATAACAATGCATGACACCATGTTCAAGTCATAACAATGCAAGACACCATGTTTCAAGTCATAACAATGCATGACAACATGTTTCAAGTCATAACAATGCAAGACACCATGTTTAAGTCATAACAATGCAAGACACCATGTTCAAGTCATAACAATGCAAGACACCATGTTTCACGTCATAACAATGCAAGACACCATGTTTCAAGGTGTGGCGACCTGCCAAAGGGAGACCACTTTTTAATTCAGAATTTGTTTCGAGCATCGACCTGACATTGCGGACCCTGGCTGTCACGTGATGTGTCATATGGCGTCCTGGTAGCCATATGACATATGGCGTCCTGGTTGTCATATGACATATGATTGCAATTTCAACGAAGGGGTGTTTTTCCGTCTTCTGGGGCGCCGGTGTGCATTAAAAATAATAAAAATAATTCTGCAACATGGGAGATAACTACTGCAGAAAACTTACCTAAACAATGTAATTCTGTGCCGGCCCACGAGCATAATGCTCTAAATATTTGATAAAACTGCCCTTTTGCTGTATTACCTTTCGTCACAAGAGGTCGTCCTGGGACCGGACAACGTCCCAGGTGCGACAACTTCCCGTCCAAGACTACGTCACCATCCAGACCGCGCCTGCTAGTTGCACCACTAAAATCTCATTGTAAGACAGACTCCCAACTTACGACTCCGCAGTTCTCAACCTCTAATTTTTTACCATGTTAGCGTTTTGCCTTCCTGATTCCTCGAGTCCCACACCCTGACGATAATTTAGCCATACTGTTGAATGTCCGCAATCCAAAATTTAAAAAAAAAAAAAAATTACTTCAGCTAAAAGGGAAATAACCACTTAAAGTACTTATAAATTACTTCCCCTTGACACTATTACTTGAACTAGACAAATCAGGTCGGTGGGGGAGAGAAACTGGATACACGTCACTTACATGAACTCGGGAAATGTTGTCTGGTGAGAACATGAAAATAACACAAAGAAAAGATAACTAAAAAAAAAGGTTGGACGTGATCTGTTAGATTCTGCACTGGTGCTCGGCGGTGCTGTGCGGCGTTGGTGCGTGGCAGTGCTGTGCACTACTTCCGACTGATTAAACTTGATGACATAAGATGTATTATAACTCGAAAATCTATCATTTTGTCAATACGCTCGGACAGATACACAGATTGAAAAATATAGCTACAAAACTGGCAACACTCGACCATCATTGTTAAATTTCAAACACAAGGGAGTTCCAGTTTGTAATCAGTTTTTAATGTCGATCCAAGGCAATGCTGCAAAAGAAATAATGAGAAGACAAAAATAACAACAAATATACAGATATATAAATGTTATTTGTATATACACCAAGACTTACCTCGAGGCAGCCCATTTTACACAGTCCCTGTGGGCTTCTGGTCCCTGCGGTTAGTGATCAACTGCACACCAAACACGTCTGTGTAATATAAATAATGTCAACGTTTAGGTCAAGCCTCGTCACCAAATAAATGTTAACAGCAAGATATTCCTTGATGTGCAGTTCAAGGACTTGGTCGTGGCGTGTCAAACTATTGTGACAATACTTCCAGCACAAGCAACATGTATCTATCAGTGACTTATATCTATCAGTGACTTTTATCTATCAGTTACTTATATCTATCAGTGACTTTTATCTATCAGTGACTTATATCTATCAGTGACTTATATCGATAAGTGACTTATATCTATCAGTGACTTATAGCTATCAGTGAATTATAAGCTTCAGTGAATTATACCCATCAGTGAATATTATACCAATCAGTAAATTATACCTTTTGGTGAATTATGCCTATCAGTAAATTTTTAGCTTTTCTTGCATTCTAACTAACAATAAATTACACCAGGGAATTATAATTATCATTTAATTATACCTATCAATGACAAACGCATACCAGTACGTTATAACTACTTGTGAAAAATACCCATCCGTTAAAAAATATCTATCAGTTAATATCCCTAAAAGTATATTTATTGAATTATACCTGTCAATACAATGTGCCTATAATTATGAGAGAAGATTGGCTGTAAGTAAAATATTCATACCGTGATATATTCCTGAAAAGAACCTATTCTTACATTAAAATATTCCTGAAAAGAACCTATTCTTACATTAAAATATTCCTGAAAAGAACCTATTCTTACATTAAAATATTCCTGAAGTGAACCTATTCTTACATTTAAAAATTCCTGAAGTGAACCTATTCTTACATTTAAATATTCCTACAAGTTGTAATTCCCAGAAATGAAATACACTTAACACAGTTGTGTTGTTCACCAAATCATCTCTCTATTCCCATTGCGAAATATCAACAATCCAAGTGTCCAGGGAATGTTCATCCTCATCCAATTGCCTGGTGTACACATTGTATGACTCATGATGTCATAACATGCACGCGATGTCTTCATTTGGGGGTGGGGGTGTTGGTTCTCCAGATCAAACTGTTATCCTGTTTGATAACATACATATACAAATGTCCTGTTATCCCCTAGTCCTAGCCTCACAACAGGACACGTTCGTCCCTGGCCACTGGTGTGAGCCATAGAGCCCTACACAGCCGGGTTCAGAGGTCAGACAATTCTATCGATCCAAGAATTTTGGCAACACATGGCTAACTAACAAAGTCCCGCTATAAAAACAGCTTAGACTAGAAGCTCTGAATACCTCACACACTTTTGTTTGATCAATGACTTGTGTATTATTACGGACCGTTATGAATTAAGAATTTAATCTCTTAATTTTAGACTAGGCTCGTTCTAGAAACGGTCCATAATAAAGGACGATACCAACGTTTAAAAATAATAACAAATATAACGACAATCAAGGCCAGAGCTAATTACAATTAATAACTTTTTAAATTTGTGAACTTCAAGTAAATAATAACAGCAAGAGAAATATTATTAAAATTATAAACTTACAGATTTTCTGGTACCGGTACTATATATAAAAATACAATGAGCACAAAATTGTATGAGGAAATAGAAAACTCTACACACAACAAAGTATGAAATAGCATATCTCGTGATCAAAACACAAATCTCTCCCCCTCTCTATCGGTCAGCCCTTTTATAGGCATTTCCTACTAAGGTCTCTCGAACCACCTAACACATTGTTTTGCCTTCCCGTTTTATCCAGAATCTTCTATTATTTTCGACAGTTCCCCTGACTAGAATTTATGTTGTAAATAAGGTTTTTCTAGCCACACTTCAAAGGCGGTCACGAGAGTTCACGAGAGGTCATGCACGTGGGACGCGAGATAGGTGTGCTAAGAACACGTCATCCTTCATAACAGTATTCTTAAGAGTCTTACCGTAAGTTAGTAAAATAAATAAAATAAAACCAGGTCATAACAGGACTTAACGATACTTTGAAATTATCTCTTATCTAGTACAGCCGGCTCTTCGTTCCCCATTTTTTCTCTTAAATTTGCCACACTGGCCTCTTAGATACTACCTTGATCAACTGTACAATATAATACAAAAATAATACCCTTATCCCAGAATACAACATGAAATAAATGTGAGGGCGGGACGTTAATAAAGGGAAGGGGAAATAAAGGTGTCTTTCAAATATGTTCAAGGGTTTGTCATTTAATGGCGGAAATATATTAATAGAACATCCGGGGATTCCGTTTGGCCAATCTCTCAACAGCTGTTAGGCACTTCTACGTTAATGTTAGTCAGGAAAGCGGGGCTTAACCTAGGCTAAAACTTGCTTGCAACTATATTTTAAGAACAATTTGTACATGTATGCTGAAATACATTGTTAGCCGACATGTTTTACGAAAACATTGTCTAAAAATAGTAACATTACACAGTGCGCTGTGACGTCTTCCGGTCTGTGAAATGACAAACCTTATTGAACGGAACAAGGCCTAAGGAAAATGAAGCCGAAGAAGAGGACTCTGGCAAAATCCTTATAAGTCTTACCAAGGGTTGTGCGAACGAGGGTGAATCGTGCACCCGCCTCAGGCGCCATCTTCAGAGGGCGCCAAAATCGTCATATATATATAATATATATATATGTATATTTGGCGTGGGGAAGATGATGCGTCGATGCTCTTGCTTGTTTCTGCCCTAACTCTTATTCACAACACTTCTATACGCTTAGAATAAGTCAGTCGTTGCGTCCCGTCTCAAGCCTCATTAAACCACCGACCACATTACTCGTCCATGATTAGAATTTTTCAACATTGCCGCAGCTCATGATGTTGACAGTGTTGGACTGGGATTGACCATGAATTCAGATAAGATATAAAGATATAGATATATTTTTCCTGATCTTTAATCAACAGAGAATCTGGAAGCAGAAAATTCTGCATTGTACCAACCAGGTCTAACTCTTCTTTGAGTCCACAGCTTTTGTTATTTATCGATCAGCTGTACGTCATTGTGTGCAGCCAGAATCAAATATCGTGTCCCCCCGCCCCCAATCTTTGATTTTCGTACCCTAAATCCTCTATTCAGTCAGAGGATCGTTGAGACTTAACCAATGAGACAATAAAGGTTGTAGGTTGTAGGTTGTAGGTCAGCTGCCGTTCAAAGCCATTCTCCAATAGCCAATGTTTGAAAGGCCAGGTCACAAGCAGCACATCTGTCGGAGCAGGTCCTTGTAGGTTAGGAATGTGTTGTCTTTAGAACTGTATGATCGATTCAAATGGCTTGACAAGCTGTTTCTCAAATCACGTTCCGAACAGCCGTGCGTCATGCTGTTCTGCTGTTCATAAATCCACCGACGGACCGCAATTGTTCACAGATCCACTGAGGAACCACTGATGTTCACAGATCCACCGACGGACCGCTGCTGTTCATAGATCGCAGGGTTTTGGTAGAAACTCGCTCCACTCCATACCCCCTATGTTTGTTTAACACTGTTTAAAAGGTCACAGCAACAATGATTTAATGTTCATGATATTTTAGATATAGCTATGCCATAACTAATACAGAATGTTATTATATGTCATGTTAGTATTATAATTTAAAAATAAAATAAAAATTCCCTTTCTAATTAAAAAAATAATTAAATCATTGGGGGGGGGGGGGATCTGGACCCTTCCACCTTCTTCCCAACCATCTGAATGCTGGTTCTCAATAAACCTAACCTGAACCCTAAATATCCCTAAATCCTAATCTGAACCCTAATTCACGGCAACTTTAATAAACACGCAAATGACGTCAATGCATCTCTTCTTTGCATTGACCGCAGCGTCTCCCAAACTTTCAAGTTGTGCTGACCTGTTGGCAAGTTTCCAAATTGCACTAAGGATCGGTGCCACACCAGAGACCGGTGCCACACCAGGGACCGGTGCCACACCAAGGACCGGTGCCACATTTATTAATTATATTTTCTTTACCGTTTAACCATAAATATGTATGTTGTGCGGAGAGGCAAGGAACTGCCTTGTTTGAGATCACCTCCCATGGCATCACAGCGTGCGCTCTAGAAGCTTGATTTCATCCCTTGTTAAAAAGGATAGAGAGAGGGAGGTAGTGAGGGGAATAGAGAAAGAGAGGGGGCGAGTGAGGGACAGTGGCGTAGCGAGCTTAACTCGCGCCCGTGGCACAATATCTTTTTAGCGCCCCCAATACCTTTTAGCGCCCCCCATTCGAAAACCATACAATATTATAGTAAAATGTACCACTTGGCGCCCCTTTGTGAGTAGCGCCCGGGGCATGATGCCCCCCCCCTCACTACGCCACTGGTGAGGGAGAGAGACAGAGAGAAAAAAGATATTTAAATGGACATTGTGATATGTCTCAACACTCTCCCCTCCCTAAGCAAGTGACGTCATGAAACTAGTGCCCATTTACCTGTTTGTCACTTGGTCCATGCTACACCACAGCTGACTTTAGACCTGTTAAAAAAAACGAAGATTGAGCTAAAGTCAACAATGACATGCACAATCATATCTCTGTGATTGCCAATAATTAATTACTGAGTTGTACTAAAACGTTAGTTAAAAATATATCAGCTATTGGGAATAGAATCACATATTGTAAAAAAAAAACAAAAAACAGATGTTGTATTAGAATCAAATATTGTAATAAAATGAGATATCAGGAGTGCAATGGTGATGTAAAGTCATGGATGTCTCTCAGCAAGTTGAAGCTGAACGATGACAAAACCTAAGCACTCCTTATTCACAATCATGAATCATCCTCTAACTCAGCGCTCAGCAGGTACCTCTTATATAGAGTACACATCCTCTGCTAGGAATCTTGGTTACATTCTTTCTGACAACAGGTCTCTCAATAATCATACTATTTCTCAGAGATGTTGCTCTGTGAACAGATCAGCTCCATCCGCCACTACCTCACAGTTAGCGCAACAAAAACTCTAGTCTTTGCTCTCGTTCTCCCTCGTCTTGAACATTGTAACTCTCTTCTGTCAGGTTCACCAAAACATTTCATAGAAAAACTGCAGAAAGTTCAAAACTCAGCTGCTATGTTAGTTCTAGAGGCAAAGAAACGTGATCCCGTCACTCCACTACTTCACTCCCTGCATGGGCTCCCTATACAGGCATGCATTGATTACAAGCTGTCTGTTCTCTGTCACAACTTTTTCTCTGGTTCCTGCCCGCCCTATCTTACTGAACTTCTTTTCGCCTATTCGCCCCTCCGAAAGCTTCATACCACCGCAGACACGCGTATTCTTTCTGTTCCCAGAACACGCACTAAACCATACGGTGAACGATCTTTCTCTTTCTGTGCCCCAAAACAATGAATTCTCTCCCTCTACACATCCGCAATATAACGACCATCCCAGCCTTCAAAACTGCCCTCAAGACCCATCTCTTCAAACTGTACTATACCGACTCATTTTCACTCCCCTTTAACTGATAAACAACGTTCGAATCTGCTAGGTGCTGTCCATGGCTAGACAGGGGTAGATAGTACTTTGGTGGTGAGGTCAAGCATTTTAACCTATTATTGTTTTTAAATGCACAATTTTCTGTAATTGGTAATTTTTATGTGAAGCGCAGTGAGCCTAGTCCTAGGCTGGGGTACTGCGCTATATAGAAACCAACTTATAACAATAATAATATTGGTTCATATTGATCATTCATGATGACCTACTTACATAAGACCCCAGGGCGCCATGACACTCCTTGAAATACTCTGTACGCGTCACAGGAGGGTGACTGGGGTTGGTTACCGTGGTCTGCACAACTTTGTTAGAGCCACTGGCATCTCTATACGTGTACCAGCGGACTGTCCTGTGTTCATAGCTGTGAACGAGACCAGGCAATTAGTACACTTCATATTTTTATAGCAATACTTCCTCCCCCTCCCACCCTCTCTCTCTCTCTGTCTCTCTCTCACTTTCTCTCTACCTTTCTATTTCCCTCTTTCTTGCGTTCTCTCTCTCTTTCTTTTTCTGTCTCTCTCTCCCCTCTCTCTCTCACTGTCTGTCTCTTTCTCTCCCGCACACTTTCTCTTTAACACAGACTTATTCACACGGTCAAACAAACCAAAACATAAGCACACACACACAAACACATAACTAGTTATAGATTGACGTGTTAAAGGGTATAGTTATTTGTGTAATTTCTTATTGTAAGTAATTCAATTGCATAACTATTACACTCTGCCTAACATTGTATAAAAAATCCAATTCTTAATCAATTCACGCGTTTTTAACATTATGTTAGTATCCCTCTCCCCTAGCCCACCCCCTCATTTCTTCACATGCTCTACAGCAGCGGTTCTCAACCTGTGTTTCGCGATCCCTTTAGGGTTTGAACGACTATTACACAAGGGTCGCCTAAGACCATAAGAAAACAGAAATTTATGAAGTTGCAACCAAAATAATGTTATGTTTGGGGGTCAGCACAACATGAGGAACTCTATTAATTGGTTGCGGAATTAGAAAGTTTGAGTATCACTTGTCAACAACAATCGCCAATACGTACCCCTCTACGAACCCATAATGCCCCTTCCGGAAGTCGGGTCTGAGAGGAGGTGGGCTAATGTAAGGTTCCATGTCAGGGTCAATCTTCTCGGCCTCCACAAGGGCTGCGGAAGGGAGACGACAGAGAATAAGTAAGGTTGACTACGGAAGGGAGACGACAGAGAATACGTAAGGTTGACTACGAAAGGGAGACGACAGAGAATAAGTAAGGTTGAATACGAAAGGGAGACGACAGAGAATAGGTAAGGTTGACTACGGAAGGGAGACGACAGAGAATAAGTAAGGTTGACTACGGAAGGGAGACGACAGAGAATAAGTAAGATTGACTACGAAAGGGAGACGACAGAGAATAAGTAAGGTTGACTACGAAAGGGAGACGACAGAGACTAAGTAAGGTTGAATACGTCAACAGTCTTCTTTTAAAGAAATGAGGGCTGACAGCTCTTCGCATGGCATACTCCATCTTACACACATACACACACACACACACACACACGCACAAGCACACGCACATATCAAGTTGGCCTATCTTAACATATGCACATATGCATAAACACAATGGCCCTTACTTGTTGACAGGACAATAAGCTAACTAAGGCCCACAGTCCCGTGTCTGATCAAATCACACAGCATGTGTAATTACATGTGTCATTACATGTGTCATTACATGTGTCATTACACGTGTCATAAAATGTATCATTTCACTTGTCATTACATGTGTCATTACACGTGTCATAAAATGTGTCATTACATGTGTCATTACACGTGTCATTACACGTGTCATTACACGTGCCATTACATGTGTCATTACATGTGTCATTACACGTGTCATTACACGTGTCATTACACGTGTCATAAAATGTCTCATTTCACTTGTCATTACATGTGTCATTACATGTGCCATTACACGTGTCATTACACGTGTCATTACACGTGTCATAAAATGTCTCATTTCACTTGTCATTACATGTGTCATTACATGTGTCATTACACGTGTCATTACATGTGTCATTACACGTGTCATAAAATGTCTCATTTCACTTGTCATTACATGTGTCATTACACGTGTCATAAAATGTCTCATTTCACTTGTCATTACATGTGTCATTATACGTGTCATAAAATGTCTCATTTCACTTGTCATTACATGTGTCATTACACGTGTCATAAAATGTCTCATTTCACTTGTCATTACATGTGTCATTACACGTGTCATAAAATGTCTCATTTCACTTGTCATTACATGTGTCATTATACGTGTCATAAAATGTCTCATTTCACTTGTCATTACATGTGTCATTACACGTGTCATAAAATGTCTCATTTCAATTATCATTACATGTGTCATTATACGTGTCATAAAATGTCTCATTTCACTTGTCATTACATGTGTCATTACATGTGTCATTACATGTGTCATTACACGAGTCATTCCATGTGTCATTACACGTGTCATAAAATGTCTCATTTCACTTGTCATTACATGTGTAATTACATGTGTTATTACACGCGTCAGTGAAAATTTGCTGTTCTTATTTGAGTGGAAATAAAAATTTAAGGATTGTTTAATTAGAATAACAAGAAATCCAAAATATGATTATGAATATATATTACAATAATGTGAGGACCGTGAAGATGCATTGCGACTGAAATAAACAAACAAAAACATCACGCATAACAACATGGAGTCCAAACTATTGTCATTTTTTGTTTCGCTATCTTTGAATGTCAATGTAAATATGTTTGCTGGAGCATTTTGACTTTGCGCACTCTGACTTTGCGCACCTGCCACGCGTATTGTATTTTCAATGTATAAAATCTCTGGAGTACTAGGCACTTACCGAAGTAGCGCTGGAAGTTCTTTCTGTTCTCAGCATTGTGGACCCACCCCCTGGCTGTGTGCTGACTGGGGGGCTGCGTCCAGCTCATGACTGACCCACAGACCCGACCGGCTGAAATCGCTGGAGTCTTGGCGGAGGTCAAGACGCACGACAACAAGTAAGACAACAATCACGAAGACGGGGGACGATGGTGCAATGCGATGTGCAGAGTGGTGGTAAATGGTGCAATGTTTACAGAACGGTGTTAAATGGTGCAACACGTGTATGTCGGTCAGCGGTGTGAAATTCAACGCCTTACAAACAGTATTGTGAAGACGGATTCGAGTGGTTTCGTTCTTTGTGTGTGGAAGTTTGGCGCGTACTGGTTTTTTGGAGTCTTCAATCTTTATTGAATACCCGATGAAGTGTTTTAAAGATGTCAAGGAACTTAGCAATCCCTACCATAAAAGTTTTTCTCAGAAATCCTCAGAAGTAAATTTTTAGAAAAATATTTTTTTTCATATTACTATTCTAATGACCAAACCGCGTTAACTACCGCAGATTTATTTCAAAGACTATTTCAGACAAAAAAAAAAAAAAAAAAAGAAAATATTACGCCCCAAAAGCACTTGCGATATTAAAAAAACTCTCCTTTAGCGCAGTTATCGGGAACGTTATTTCGTGAAATAAATGCCATCATATATTCTTCATCTTGCACTTGAAATACAGAAAAAAAACTGATTTTTTTTAAGCTGGGGCTGAAAATTTGATAGAAATTTTGTCATCGGAAACAACTCTATGTGACATTTTCATCTCGATAGGTTGACGGTAAGTGGGTCAATTAGTCGTCCGAAAATTTTGCCCTTACACACAAACGCAAAGTAAATATAAAGTATAAAGGATTTAAGAAAATTATTTCTTCTTCTTCTATATGTTAAAGGCCCACGATCAATTTATTGATCATTCTGGCTCCTGTGCATGTGGAGGGTATTTGCAATGTCTCGGTGCCTGGTGTTGATGAGGATATTTCACTGGTTGCAAGGGCTACTTAGTGAGGGTATCAGGAACTTGGGGGTTGGAAGGCCTGAGGCAATAGACGCAAATGAGTCAAGTGTTGTCACCTCAACTGTTCCTTTTGGAAGCTTGTGCCAGTCTCTGATTGTCTTTGTCAGGAATGAGCAGTTCCTATACTGGCTTCTCGCTGGTATGAGCCAGAGCTGCCTGTCATGGCCTCGTCGCTGTCTATGGGGGAGAGAGACGAGTTTCTGTTTAATGCCAGAGCAGTGGACTAGTCCATTATTTATCTTGTAAATCATGGAGAGCCTGGATAGTCGTCGTCGTTCCTCTAATAGTGACCAGCCCAGTGTTCCCAGCGTGCTGCCAACACTAGAGATATTCCTGTAGCGGTTCAGGACAAAGCGATGCTGATCTGGGTAAATGGGTCCCAGACTGAAGATGCATAATCTAAAAGCGGCCGGACAAAGGCTTTATGGGTTCTTTCTTTCACACTGGAGTTACTGATCTTTAGATTACGCCTTAAGAACCCCAGGGTCTTGTTTGCCTAGTTGCACACATTGTTAATAGGCTCGTCCCAGCGGACCACCCTTTTTAATGGTAACACCCAGGTACCTTACGGAGTAAGCTGGCTCAAGTAAAAGGCCATGCAGTTCATAGTGGTAGTGTAGTTGTATCTTTGCATAATTATGTATGAGTAGCATCTAATGTTTTTGTCTCATTAATGGGGATGGAAGGGGGGTGGGTTACTCATTTGCAACCTGAATTTAAAAAACAACAACACAACACAACACTCTTATAGTAAAAATCTTGCAGTTTATGACCATGTTTTCTTATTTAAAAAACTTCACATGATAATAATGTCCATTTCATTGACTTCAGATGGCAAGGAAGACAGATGTAGGAAGACAGATGTAGGAAGACAGATGTAGGAAGACAGATGTAGGAAGACAGATGTAGGAAGACAGATGTAGGAAGACAGATGTAGGAAGACAGATGTAGGAAGACAGATGTAGGAAGCATTGTAGACTCTGATGTTGTTTCTAGCTAACATAGTTTTAAATAAAATCTTTTCAATGTTCAGGCGGACTTCCATCTTGACAAAGTTATTTTTTTATAATAGAGTCATTATTTGATGTAGTATATATCGATGTTTCATTGTCGCTCTTATCTTCATCTCTTATCTTCATCTCTTATATTTGTTGATCCTTCCCCATTGTAAGTCGCCATCACGTGACATCGTCATATATCATGAACCGGCAGGACATTGGAGATGAACTCACCCATGACATCGTCATATATCATGAACCGGCAGGACATTGGAGATGAACTCACCCATGACATTGCCTGGCGGGAAGTAACTGATGACAACAATGGAGCGTCCATCTTTGGCCTGGGACCTGCCCACCCCGATCTCAGTGGAGTTGCGCCAGACCATCTGTGTGAAGTGACCTCAAGTGAACCGGAAATAAAAGGACGTAGTTGTTAGGTGGATCGTCGCATAGGGAGGTGGATCGTCGCATAGGGAGGTGGATCGTCGCATAGTAAGGTGGATCGTCGCATAGTGAGGTGGGTCGTCGCATAGTGAGGTGGGTCGTCGCATAGTTAAGTGGATCGTCGCATAGTAAGGTGGATCGTCGCAGAGTGAGGTGGGTCGTCGCATAGTGAGGTGGATCGTCGCATAGTGATGTGGATCGTCGCATAGTTAAGTGGATCGTCGCATAGTAAGGTGGATCGTCGCATAGTGAGGTGGATCGTCGCATAGTGAAGTGGGTCGTCGCATAGTGAGGTGGGTCGTCGCATAGTGAGGTGGGTCGTCTCATAGTTAGGTGGATCGTCGCATAGTTAAGTTACGACTGACATCGGAATGCTTCCGTCTTAGTGGCTACATCCTCACATATCACGATCCCTTCAGATCCCCACCCCCTTCAAAAACCTACGACCCTCCCTTGACCACAAACCTTCCCTCACATAACCTTTTCGTACTCACAATCTCTCCCACTGTTCCTCTTTTCTTTCCACCGTTCACTTCCAAAAATAACGAGTCTGTATACGAATTTGGTTCACACATGCACCACGTGATAATGTGCCATCTTTTGTAATTATGCATTTCCCGATCGAATAACTTTTAATTCAGCCTTGTCAGAAAAACCATATTTAATAAAGGGAACTAACTCTTTTCAAAACTCTTCCCATTTAGTTATATGGCTATTTCCCCTGAATCCCCGTCTTAATTCTAAATTCCGACCTTTCTAGAACTTGAAACTATTAGTTGACGGCTAGAAGGAGTAAATTGAAGACCTTGGTGCTAAAAGTACATAAGTCACAAAATGCACATTTTGAGATAATCAAGTTCAAATATACTTTTCGTCTATAAAATGTGACTATTTTCATTTTTTTGTCTTGTTCAATTAAGGGCCTAGTGCACATTTTAATGTGTTCAAATTTCTGCAGTACACTTGGCTAAACTGGGTAAGAAAAGATGACAGTTTAGATTGATTTTGACAAAAATGCGACTTAAGTACTTTTAGCACTAAGGTCTTCAATTTAGCGTTTTTGTGGTGTAGTTGATATTCATCAAGCCGACTTGTTGACACTTTATTACGTCATCACCGGTGTCTTGTTAAATATTTAAATTAATTTTTCTCCTAATTCCTTCAAAATATCCTGACAAGAGAGCAGACAACTCCCCCCCCCTTCCCCCCCCCCCCCCCCCCGGTATTAAATAGTGGGGTATTCACGACTTATCGAAGGAGCAAGAACATCCACTTCATGGGGTTTGATACTCATGATATCTACTTTAGAAAAGGACAATACCAGGGCATTAACAAATAAATTCTATCTAGGATATATTTTTTCTCCTTCTGTCCATTTTTTTCACAAGGTGATGAATTCTATTTCGTATTTTCATCTTTAGGGGATGTGGGGGTTACCACACTCTATGGCATCAGGGGCATACATGGGATATGGGGGTTATGACACTCCATGACATCAGGTCATGACACACATGGCCGAAAGCAGGTTGACCAGCCCCCGGAAAATCCAGTCGACACAAACCTAGACATTCACCTGCAGTCACTATCGGCGCCGTGGGTTCCACTCCAAACTGGAAGTTCTTGAGCTCGTTGTACCACTGGTCGCAGACTTCATCGGCTACAGACAGGTATCAGAACATAAACTCATCATATCTGTCCACTATAATCATGATTACATGTTTTAAGGAAAGGGGTGAGCAATGAGATTGGAAGGTGGTGTGTCTGACTTTAGTAAATAAGCAACGAGTTATCGTACAAAAAAAGTTATTTTAACTAATTAAGTTATTGATGCTGAGAGAATATTTCCCAATTAAAACTTGGACTTGAAATAAGTAAGGGAATCCCGAACATTTTAAAAATCAAAATAGCTAATATATTCTACTTCCCGCTATTGTTAATTTGGCTACAAAGGGCCACCCGCAGTGGCACAGTGATACGTTGTGCCACCCTCAGTAGCGTAGAGAGACATTGTGCCACCCTCAATAGCGTAGAGAGACATTGTGCCACCCTCAATAGCGTAGAGAGACATTGTGCCACCCCAATAGCGTAGAGCAGAGGTCCCCAAACTTTTTTGTCTCGTAGACCACATGCAATGTATTTCGGTTTTGGGTAGACCCCTTGCTTACTTGATATTGATTTTTTGCAAATTCATTAACTTCAAATGTGTTTTTGACAGCCGGTATAGGGCTACTCACTTTGAAAGATTTACATTTATAGATAAAGTTGGAGGTCTAGATATCTAAAGAGTTGACACAGGCTACAAGGTCTAGCTATCTAAAGAGTTGACACAGGCTACAAGGTCTAGCTATCTAAAGAGTTGACTCAGGCTACAATGTCTAGCTATCTAAAGAGTTGACACAGGCTACAAGGTCTAGCTATCTAAAAAGTTGACACAGGCTACAAGGTCTAGCTATCTAAAGAGTTGACACAGGCTACAATTTACTGCGGAAATATACTTTTTTTTTTACAAAATAAAACCTTACGTGGGCGGAGCTGCGGGAAACTGCTAGTTTATAATAATTCTTAAACAGTTTCATAGATCAGAAAATATACATAAGAACTTAAAATTTAATATGATTCTTCATTACGTTTCATGAACATTTATGTTGTTAAAAGTTTTACTTCATAGGTTCTTGTATAATTTATGTAGGAAGATATATGTCTTTATATTATTAGGTAATATTATGTAAGTAAATAGGTACTATCTGTGTTTGTGGATTATTGCACTCATGGAATGCCAAAATAGAAGTCACGACCTGCTTACATGAGATCCGCTATCGTTGACCCCCTTTTTCAGTTCATGGACCCCCAATTTTTTTTCTCGCTTTATGGACGCCTTGCGAGTTGTCGTCGACCCCTGGGAGGTCGATATAGACCACTTTGGGAATCACTCGCGTAGAGAGACATAGTGCCACCCGCAGTAGCGCAGCGCGATATTGTGGCACCCGCAGTGGAGTAGCGAGTCATATTGCTATCCCGGCTCAGAAGAGTTTTATTTTTATATAAAATGACCTCCCTATATACATCACATCATCAAACACTCTGTACACAGATTCGCAGTCTCCCCAATATTTTCTGCTTTAGTGAAACTTACGCCTTCCCATTGTACTTATCATGTCTGTACATGTACGACTTACGCCTTCCCATTGTACTCATCATGTCTGCACATGTACAACTTACGCCTTCCCATTGTACTCATCATGTCTGAACATGTACAACTTACGCCTTCCCATTGTACTCATCATGTCTGCACATGTACAACTCACGTCTTCCCATTGTACTCATCATGTCTGCACATGTACAACTTACGTCTGTACACAGCTTTGTTGGACGTCCATTTCATGGCAATGTTCTCGCCGACTCTGATGCCCTTGTATTTGTTGCCGCTGTGGGCAAGGTCCTGGGCAAACGACAGTTTGTCTGCCCATTGTTGCGTCATTGTGCATAGCTCGTCGTTCAATCTGAGGCGTGACGAGGTGAGAGGGTGAGAGTGACAGTGAGAGGGTGAGAGTGGCAGTGAGAGGGTGAGAGTGACAGTGAGAGGGTGAGAGTGAAAGTGAGAGGGTGAGAGTGAAAGTGAGAGGGTGAGAGTGACAGTGAGAGGGTGAGAGTGAAAGTGAGAGGGTGAGAGTGACAGTGAGAGGGTGAGAGTGGCAGTGAGAGGGTGAGAGTGACAGTGAGAGGGTGAGAGTGAAAGTGAGAGGGTGAGAGTGACAGAGAGTGAGAGAGACAGTGAGTAGGTGAGACACAGTGAGAGGGTGAGAGTGACAGTGAGAGGGGAGAGTGAGAACGACAGTGAGAGGGTGAGAGAGACAGAGAAATATTTAGAGTGAGTATAGGAGAGACAGATGAGATTTAGACTTATAGAGGGAGAACAAGCGAGACAGATAGGGAGTGAGAAAGAAGGATAAAGAGGGGGGCAGAAAGGGGAGTAAGAGGGAGAGAGGGATTGGAAAAAAAAGAGGGGGAAGCGTAAGACAGAGGGGAAGAGAGAGGAGACAGGTAGGGAGAGAGATGGGGTGAGAAAGGGGAGGGAGCGAGGGAGCGAGGAGGATAGTTGTCTTGATTAATACAACATAGTTTCAGCCTCAAACTACAACAGTGCCCTCTCTGTGACTCACCGTTAGAACATTGCCCTCTCTGTGACTCACCGTTAGAACATTGCCCTCTCTGTGACTCACCGTTAGAACAGTGCCCTCTCTGTGACTCACCGTTAGAACAGTGCCCTCTCTGTGACTCACCGTTACAACAGTGACCTCTCCGTGACTCGCCGTTACAACAGTGCCCTCTCTGTGAATCACCGTTACAACAGTGCCCTCTCTGTGACTCACCGTTACAACAGTGCCCTGTCTGCGACCCTGCGAGTCTGCGACTCTGTTAGTCTGTGACGCTCTGACTCTGTGACTCTGTGACTCACCTCAGAGCGTAGCCCTTGTGTTTACGTCTGATCTCATTGTGGATCTTGACGACGTCATCAGCGAACTCTTGATAAGAGATGATTCCTGGTTTCTGGTGTATGTAATGACACGTGTCTCACATTTAGTCATAGAATTGGTGTCGATTTGTGTGTATGTGTGGGGAAAAAGTGTCGTTTAGCTATCTTGCAATAACCTACTTAGGTGGCCTCTTACAGGGTTGGGGGGGGGGGGTGTGGGAGAATTTAAGATTGTTGTTAATTCCCACCCAAAACTTTTGTAAACACTGCGGTCAGCCATGACGTAATGAGGGGCACTACACCTGGTGGGCTACTAAGAGCTTGGGCTAAGACCGCAATCTTCTAAATGGCAATAATTTCTGATCAATAAAGTCGACTGATTGACTGAGTGATCTCAGAAGTGGAGACGTGTAACTGTCTCCTGGGGTTAATCGGAGTTAATCTCGTCGTGAACTTTATCATAAGACTAGAGAAAACTGATGCCATCAATGTCATCAATATCAGTCAATGACATTAATGTCAATCAATGCCACCATTGCCACCAATGTCAATATTCTGTTCATGTTGGTCAGACTAGACTATGGCACAAAATCATTATAATCATATTGTAATGTAATTGAAAGTGAAAGTGTGTCATCTAATAAAGTACCCAAACTGGGGGAAGTCCATTTTGAAGATAATCCAATAACGCGAAGAAGGACATGGCTAAGAGATGACGACAAATCGGTTTCAAAATCTATTGTAAGAGATGTGTTCTGGACTTCCATCCACAGTACTTATTTTGTCAGGATGGTGTAAAACGTCACCAAAAAACGTGTATTCTTTTATTTTATAGTGCTATTAAAAATTCGTTTTACAAGTATCGACTTTACCATAAATAAAAATAGATAAATGATTTTATACAACACGGCAGAATTTAAAAATTCATAAATCTATCATTTTTGTGAGAAATATTTTGTGAAACGCACGCACACAAAAAATAAATATAAAAATTACTCAGTTTTTCAAGTAAAAAAAAAACCAAGAACCTTAACCCCATTACAGAATCGTTCAAATGTATAATTTTCTTTTCATCTCTATGTGTTCACATGTTTTGAAATTGTTGCGCACATCGGGCGGTTCAGAATTTAATTATACGGAAATTCTTTTTTTTGTTTGTTTCTGTTTTTTGCGCACTCTCGATATTGCGGCTTTAAATGAGATGAATGAAGTGTGCAAGCTGGAACTTGAAGTGAGATGCACCTGTTAATGAAGTGCGTTCTCTGATGTCTCTGAAGCTGGCGTTCAACATAAGGCGACACTGTTGTATCGGCCAGGCTCCAACAGAAGGGTGGCAAGACCTTGAATCACAAGAACACACTTGAGTGTCTTTCTGTGGGACCGTGGGGGGCTAACATAAGGAAATGTCAAGGTCACTTTTTATTTGAATATGGATAAAGGATTGTATAAAAAAAAGAGCAATTATATCGTCTGAAAAGTTCTTTGGAAACCTAAATTTGTGTATGTTGGGGGTAAGGTTGTGGTTGGGGGTAGGGTTGGGGTGGGGTAGGGGCTAGAGTTGGGCTAGGAATGGTAGGGGCTAGGGGTGGTTTGGGGGTAGGGGGTAGGGGCTAGGGATGGGTTGGGGGTAGGGGCTAGGGGTGGAGTTGGGGGTAGGGGCTAGGTTGGGGTTGGGGTTGGGGGGTAGGGGCTAGGGGCGGGGTTGGGGGTAGGGGCTAGGCTAGGGGGGTAGGGGTGGGGTTAGGGTGGGGTTGGGGGTAGGGGTGGTTTTGGGGTAGGGGCTAGGGGTGTGGTTGGGGGTAGGGGCTGGAGGATAGGGGCTGGGGGGATAGGGGCTAGGGGGTTAGGGGCTAGGGGGTAGGTGCTAGGGGGGTAGGGTTAGGGGTAGGGGCTAGGGGTGTGGTTGGGGGTAGGGGCTAGAGGTGGCGTTGAGATGCGTGTTCACGCCAACTGGCAGCTAGCAGGCAATGAATGACGTTGTCTGAGAAATCTCACCTCTTATGGTGGGCACGGGTTCCAGACCCCAAGCCCTCACCTCACCGAATGGATCTACATTGTTTTGAGTGTGTTCTCAGGACAAATAAACCAAGATAAGGTCAGTCTGACCTGCGGCATATTTTCTGATCTAAAAAATAGCGTGAAATTCAGAACAATGTGGCATACAACATATTGTGACATTCAGATCACATAAAACAAGTTGACATTAAGAAAAGTGTGAAATACAACATATCTTAAAATTGAGAGCAGTGTGACATACAAAACGTGTGATATGCAACACATGCATGGTAGCACACAGCAACGCGTGAAGTATAGAATAGTGCGTCGTATAGAACAGCGTCACATGAAACACAGTATCACACACAACACAGAATGACGTGCTACATAGTGTGATAGCTTGCCGATTGTCAAATCACTCAATATTTAAAGCTAAACTATCCTTGGCCATCACCTTACGTAATACAAGATTTCTCTCCTACAACTCTGCCACCATCTGTTGGAACATCTGCCTGAACTCCTTTCCCATACCCCCTTCCACCCTTCCCCTTACGCCACCCCTCGACCTTTCTGTAATCCCGGAGTTTGGCAACACGCAACACCCGTGAACATTCTAGTATACCAACCCACCAACCCACCCTCCCAGTTGTGTACATATGTGTACAAACTTGTACAGTTGTTTGCAATTTGTTTCCAACAGTTTGTATTTCTTTCTCATCTCTCTGTGTAACGTTCTCATCTCTCTGTATGTCTTTCTCATCTCTCTGTATAACTTTCTCATCTCTCTGTATAACTTTCTCATCTCTCTGTATAACTTGCACATCTCTCTGTATAACTTTCTCATCTCTCTGTATAACTTGCACATCTCTCTGTATAACTTTCTCATCTCTCTGTATAACTTTCTCATCTCTCTGTATAACTTTCTCATCTCTCTGTATAACTTGCACATCTCTCTGTATAACTTTCTCATCTCTCTGTATAACTTTCTCATCTCTCTGTATGTCTTTCTCATCTCTCTGTATAACTTTCTCATCTCTCTGTATAACTTTCTCATCTCTCTGTATAACTTTCTCATCTCTCTGTATAACTTTCTCATCTCTCTGTATGTGTTTCTCATCTCTCTGTATAACTTTCTCATCTCTCTGTATAACTTGCACATCTCTCTTCATATCTTTCTCATCTCTCTGTATAACTTTCTGATCTCTCTGTATATCTTTCTCATCTCTCTGTATATCTTTCTCATCTCTCTGTATATCTTTCTCATCTCTCTGTATAACGTTCTCCTCTCTCTGTATAACTTTCTCCTCTCTCTGTATGTCTTTCTCATCTCTCTGTATGTCTTTCTCATCTCTCTGTATGTCTTTCTCATCTCTCTGTATAACTTTCTCATCTCTCTGTATAACTTTCTCCTCTCTCTGTATGTCTTTCTCATCTCTCTGTATGTCTTTCTCATCTCTCTGTATGTCTTTCTCATCTCTCTGTATATCTTTCTCATCTCTCTGTATAACTTTCTCCTCTCTCTGTATACCTTTCTCATCTCTCTGTATGTCTTTCTCATCTCTCTGTATAACTTTCTCATCTCTCTGTATAACTTGCACATCTCTCTTCATATCTTTCTCATCTCTCTGTATAACTTTCTCATCTCTCTGTATATCTTTCTCATCTCTCTGTATAACTTTCTCCTCTCTCTGTATGTCTTTCTCATCTCTCTGTATGTCTTTCTCATCTCTCTGTATGTCTTTCTCATCTCTCTGTATAACTTTCTCATCTCTCTGTATAACTTTCTCCTCTCTCTGTATGTCTTTCTCATCTCTCTGTATGTCTTTCTCATCTCTCTGTATGTCTTTCTCATCTCTCTGTATAACTTTCTCATCTCTCTGTATATCTTTCTCATCTCTCTGTATGTCTTTCTAATCTCTCTGTATGTCTTTCTCATCTCTCTGTATAACTTTCTCATCTACCTATATACCTATCTTCCCTCCCTGTATAACCTTTCTCATCTCTCTTTATACCCTTGTCATCTGTTTTCCTTTTAGTCGAATCTCTCTATCGGACCCTTTGAGTACTATTTTTGCCTCTCCCAACTTTCTTTACTCCTCTAATTCCCCAGCATTCTTGCCCCCCCCCCCAATTGCCTCTTTACTCCCAGCACCCATCACTTTTCAGCCCCCCTAGACTTTACACCCCGATCTACAAAAAATATCAAAAAAATCTAACATCAACTAAGTTGTTGATTTTTTTACTCACGACCAAACAAGAAATAACTTTCTCTTTCCCCCGGGCCCCCGTGACTGTGACCAGAGACACACTGTGGCACTTAGCGCGTGCAAAGCACGTGGTGCGTGGTCTCAAGTGCTCATTAATTAGCCAAAGCTTGACCAGCAGCCAAGCCGGTACAAAAATGTTGACCACATATTTTCTTTGTTTTAAAGTTCCACACATGAATCTCTCGCCTGGCATCAGTTTCAAACACCGTTGTTGACATCAGTTTCAAACACCGTTGTTGACATCAGTTTCAAACACCGTTGTTGACATCAGTTTCAAACACCGTTGTTGACATCAGTTTCAAACACCGTTGTTGACATCAGTTTCAAACACCGTTGTTGACATCATTATCAAACAAGTTGTCGACATCAACATGTAGTCACCTCAGTATCAAACATGTTGTCACCTCAGTATCAAACATGTTGTCACATCAGTATCAAACATGACGTCACAAGATAAGTTATAACTATAACACAGACTTCTCGGCCGAAAGTCTTGCTCAGCAACACAGCAATACAAAACCACAATTAAATCAGAATTTTTGTTTAGACATTTTGTTTGATTTTTTAAAGAAATGTACACGACGCATAGAAAGACAGCAAAGAGTTTAGTGCCAAATATCTCATTTTTATTGTGTATCTCACTCAGCACTGAATTCATTTATTGTCTAGAGTGCACGAGGAATTCCAGGACACTTGTAAAATCTATTATGGAGTCGATTGTTTCGCGCCCCCCCCCCCATATATCAAGATTAAAACGTGAAACCTAAATACGTCGACGCCCCGAAAACATAAAATGTCCACCTACCCCCGCTCATGAGATTCTAGATAGAACCGCATGTGAGCGTGTACAAACAAACAAAAGAACTAACACTAGAGCCTGGGAGGATCTCAAAATATTGGGCACCGGCGGCCTCCCCCCCCCCCCCCCCCAAACCTGAAAAATGATATTAATGTATGGCGTCTTTTGAAATGAGTGGACATAAAAGCTGCACCGGGTTTGGGGGGGGGGGTGCTAAATGCCCACCCCTCCCTTCAAAATACGTTTCAGCTTTGTTTGCCGCACTCACGTACCTGTTAACATCATCAATTGAAGTAAAATATGCGACTGTGTTTTCGTGGAAATGCAAATGAACATATAAGGAAATTTACATAATTTAATACCTTTACAAAAATCACAGCATGGACGAGGAGACTTTCTCTTTCCCCCAGGACGCCGTGACTGTGACACCGTGACCCCGTGACTGTGACACCGTGACTGTGACCCCGTGACTAGGACCCCGTGACTGTGACCCCGTGAGGAAACCCACCGAGACACGCTTTACAAAGTAAAGTTTTGATGTTGTAGTTAAGGCACTGCGATGTGGATTACTTTGGGTTTGGGCTATTGATTGATTTATTGATTGGATATTTGTATCCATGCTACTTTAGCATGCTCACTGCGCTCTGACGTTCTTAAATCTATTTAAAGAAAAAAAAGTCTTTACGTTTTTCTTAAATGATGTTTTATCATTTTCGATTTCCCTCAAAGATTGAGGCAAACTGTTCAATAATTTTGTTCACATAAAAACGACTGAGTTTTTGTCTCTTCTTCTTTTCATTTTAACTGAAACAACAAAATAAACAACAGTGGTGGCGTAACGAAACCTAATGCGTGGGTGGTGTTACAATCTGACGGTCGACGTGACACTAGAGACGAGCAGCGTATCTTGGGCTCAATGGCACTTTGGCCAAGGTGTTGACCAGTGCCCTCTATGGCAACAGCAGACAAGACACCCACCAGGTGGATATCAGAACGGGGAGGGTAGAGGACGAGGAGATATGTGGGGAGAAATGTGGTGAGAGATGTGGGGAGAGAGAGATGTGGGGAGAGATGTGGGGAGAGATGGGGGAGAGATGTGGGGAGAGATCTGGGGAGAGATGGGGGGACAGATGTGATGAGAGATGTGGGGAAAGATGTGGGAAGTGATGTGGGGAGAGATGTGGGGACAGATGTGGGGACAGATGTGGGGACAGATGTGGGGAGAGATGTGGGGAGACATGTGGGGAGACATGTGGGGAGAGAGAGATGTGGGGAGAGATGTGGAGAGAGTGTGGGGAGATATGTGGGGAGAGATGTGGGGAGAGATATGATGAGAGATGTGGGGAGAGATGTGGGGGAGAGATGTGGAGAGAGATGTGGGGCGAGATGTGTGAAGAGATGTGGGAGATATGTGGGGGGAGATGTGGGGAGATATGTGGAAGATATGTGGGGAGATGTGGGTGCGAGATGTGGGGAGAGATGTAGGGAGAGATCTGGGGAGAGATCGGGAGAGATGTGGGGAGAGATGTAAGGAGGATTTCCTTTATTGGCCATGTGAACTATTTAGTACTAACGTAAGTTGCCGCCTATGCGCACGGTGGGTGCGCCTAATTGCCCAACACTAGACACGCGCCTATTCGAAGACCAAGACTTCGATTCGTTCCAAAACTTTCCGCTCCTTTTCCACGGCAGCAACTTTGCACTTTTCCCTGCTATGGAACGAATTGTGCTTTTAAAAAACAAAGTCCATCTTTGTGTAATTGTTCGCAGCTGTAAATTGAGACCGAAACCTCAAGTGTCCAGTGGAAATAAATCTGTCAATGGCCGACACTTGACCAACGTCTTCATTATTTATAACAATATCCGGGGGACGGGGGCTTTATGTAACCAATTTGAGCTTAAGAGAGTTTCCTGAACATCTGGGGATGCAAGGACGGTCGGAATGTGTGCACGTTGGGTCAATGAGGATTGGGGTCTTGGTAACCCATGTTCCTTTTTGAGAGGAATTGCACCGAATTCTCTTTAAAAAGTTATACAGCAGGAAGATCATCAGTGGGTCAGTAGGTCGACGCTTGAAAAAAGAGAGGAAAATAATCGTATGCTTGTAAGTAGGTCAATACTTGTACAAGTCATTGGCGGTTGGAGATAGTCATCACTTGTAAATAGAAATCGGCTATCGGCAACTAGAGGTCAATACATTGGACCTAAGTACACATCTTTGGTCAATATGTACAACAATTGTGTACATATTTTTTGAGACTTTTTAAAAACATTTTAAAACATTTTTGTTATTAAGGACTCGTGATTTGACAAACTGCGCCAGACGTACTTTGTACATCACTTGTACATCACTTGTATCTGTCTTAAGTCTACAGATAAACCAAAAACTGCGTCAGACGTACTTTGTACATCACTTGTACACCAGTTGTGTCTGTCTTAAGTCTACAGATAGGATCACAAATTGTGCCGGGGTTAATTTAGATTCCAAACTCAAACAATTGGTTAAGACTAAAGATGTCAACATAAATATAATTTTTTGACATCTATCGGTGTCCAAGCAACGATTGTAGAATGTCCATGGAGGTCTCACTTGTGAGATGCTCTGTCAGTCAGCAGATTTCCTCTCCCCACAACCCCTTCTTCACGCTGTTGGTGAAACCTAGGAAAAGGGAAATAGACGATGCAGCTTGGCACCAGGGGCGTCGTAACAATTTTCAAGTGCAACTTTTACTCCCGTAGCATGTAACTAGGTAGCCGCAAGGCAGCGGACGTTTGCTGTCTGAGAGTTCCTATAGGAGGTTGGCCTTAGGAGGTTTGCTGTCGGAGATTTCCTATATGAGTTTTGCTGTCGAGGGTTTGCTGTCGGTGGCTTCATATGTGAGGTTTGTTGTCGGAGGTTTGCTGACGGAGGTTTCTTTTCTGAAGATTGCTGACTAAGGTTTTTTTTAAGGAGGTTGGCTTTAGGAGGTTTTTCTTTCGCAGGTTTGCTGACCGGGGTTTTCCTTATGAGGTTTGCCGTCTGAGAGTTCCTTTAAGAGGTTTGCTGTAGGAGGTTTGCTGTCGGAGGTTTGCTGTCCGAGGTTTGCTGTAGGAGGTTTGCTGTAAGAGATTTGCTGTGAGAGGATTGCGGTCTGAGTTTGCGTAGAGTAAGTTTATTAAGAACGAAATAGGAACAGCGTCGTCAGATTCTTCTAAACTCTTTGAACATTCAAACAACTTTGTAACCTGGCAGAAATCTCTAACCCACACGGCTACGCACATGCTAACGAAAACAACTTGACATCTACTCTCTTTCACAAAACGGAAACATCGCAAAAAAACGTTAACATGTTGTGAAGTGATTTTTGCGCCTTGGTCTAGTGACACCGTGCTACAACAAGATTGCCCCACATAACGTGACGTTTGACCAAGTGGTAATGGTCACGGCGAGGGCACCGTGAAAAAAAATCTAAAGACGTCTCTCGATGCTCTAACGTAGCCAGCAAAATATCACCATACCCCCGAACTCTGCTATACTTGAATTGTCTCCCCTGGAACGCCATTCATCTCAAAGATACAAGACACCAAGAACAAGAAGTTGCGTCCCCTGTGGCAAGTCTTAACCTGCCGAGATCTGAAATGTGATTGGCTGCCTTGAGTTTGCTCTTACGTTAGTTTTGTTTTGTTTTGTTTTTGAAAGGAAAGTGGTTGTTCGGCATTTTCGGATACATTGTTATCCCTACCACCCTTTCAGGGCCGGCCTTAGGCCACTGCAACCTATGCGGCCGCAATGGGCCCCGCACTTTCATAGGCCCCGCGCCGAATTTATTTTCTAATACAAAATCTTAATTTTCACTTATTATCCTTATCCTCTACCCAGAATGGGCCCCAGGCAGTCCGTTTCGCATAGGGCCCCGCAATTGTTAGGGTCGGCCCTGCACCCTTCCACCCCACTCCCAACCTCAAAAAAAAAACAACAAAAAAACAAACAACAACAAAAATAATAAGAACTAATATTATTGTATAGCCAAATAATATTTAAAAAATCGACCTCCCCCCATCTAAGCACACTTGACTCTACCAGTGACTGGAAGATGCTTCACTGTACCGGCCTTTAGTTTCATTTCACTGTGCCAACCTTTAGTTTCATTTCACTGTGCCAGCCTTTAGTTTCATTTCACTGTACCGGCCTTTAGTTTCATTGCACTGTGCCAACCTTTAGTTTCATTTCACTGTACTGGCCTTTAGTTTCATTTCACTGTGCCGGCCTTTAGTTTCATTTCACTGTGCCGGCCTTTAGTTTCATTTCACTGTGCCGGCCTTTAGTTTCATTTCACTGTGCCGGCCTTTAGTTTCATTGCACTGTGCCAGCCTTTAGTTTCATTGCACTGTGCCAGCCTTTAGTTTCATTTCACTGTGCCAGCCTTTAGTTTCATTTCACCGTGCCAGCCTTTAGTTTCATTTCACTGTGCAAACCTTTAGTTTCATTTCACTGTGCCAACCTTTAGTTTCATTTCACTGTGCCAGCCTTCAGTTTCATTTCACTGTGCCAGCCTTTAGTTTCATTTCACTGTGCCAACCTTTAGTTTCATTTCACTGTGCCAACCTTTAGTTTCATTTCACTGTGCCAACCTTTTGTTTCATTTCACTCTGGGGATCGAGCGACCCTTTTCCAGGGGTCGCCTAAGACCATCGGTTGTGAAGTAGCAATAAAATAATTTTTTGGTTTGGGGACGTCACAACACGAGGAACTGTATAAGAACAACAATCAGAACAACAATCAGAACAATAATCAGAACAATCAGAACAACAATCAGAACAATCAGATCAATCAGAGAAACAATCAGAACAATCCTAGCAACAATCAGAACAATCTTAACCAGAATCAGAACAATCAGAACAAAAATCAGAACAATCAGAGCAACAATCAGCAACAATCAGAACTATCAGAACAATCAGATCAACAATAAAAAAAATCAGAAAAATCAGTACAACAATCAGAACAGCAATCAGCCGAAGAAAAGTGAGTTAAAGCAGGTGGGGCAAAAACAGCGTTCTACAACCGGAAATCCCATTCACGTACCCAGAGAGGAGATTATCACCCATACAAATCAGGAATCAAATTATAAAGACGTTGTGATATCTCATATAAAGGGAAGCTATTGACGAAATCGTTATTATTTCCCCTTGCGGACCCACCGCCCATTGTAATGATGTCTTGGTGAGTAGGCTTTTAAGTTAAAATTTGAACGCCAGATCTAGTTCTCAAGTAAATACCATTAAAAGATGTACAACTAATACTTTAACTAATATGGGTATATTTGGCCGCCGCACTGCTGACGTAGAAATACACGGCGTCATTGTAAACTCTAAAGGATTCTCATTTCTTGGCTTTTTGCTTATCTCGGTAAAACGGGAATAGAGTTTTCCCTCATTTCCCGGAAAATTCAATGAAAACAAAAAATATGTATGGCATCCTTCCGTGCGATCCTGATGTTGACCTCTTCATCAACGGAGAGAGAACTAGAAATATTGGATCCTAGGTATGTGAAATCCTCAACAACCAACAGATTATGGCCCTCAGTAGATTATATGATTGGAGGGGACGGTGCTTCTTGCATCATGGTATGTGTTTTCTGTAGACTAATTAACAATCCAAACTCTTTACAAGCGTGTGTGAGAGACGATTAACTAGCCGCTGAAGACCTTCTTCTGTGTGAGATTTTAAGACGGCATCGTCAGCGAACAGCAGTTCACGAATTAGTTCCCCTTTTACCTTTGCAAATCTCGGTAAAACGGGAATAGAGATTTCCCCATTTCCCGGAAAATTCAATGAGAAATATATATAAAGTACCTTAAAGAATAAAGGAATTGATGTATATGATTTTTTAAAAATGTATTTAATTTTATAAAAATCAATAAACAAAAAACAATTTTAAGATTTTTTGAGAGGCTGGTCCTTCGCTACTAATTGCTTCATTTTTCACTGCATATCCATAGTAATGGATGACTGGATAATAATATGTTTGTTAATCAAAGGATTTAAAAAAAATAACACCTGTAGAAAGAAAAGAAAAACACTTTATGAGTTTTGCATTCTTAACAGGTCTGGTTCTAGGATTCTAGTTTCAAAACTGTCGTTAAATATTTACAAGCAAATGTTTCTAAAAATGTGTTAACAGGCAAATGTTTTTAACAACTTGTAAAAAGCAAATCTTTTTAACAGCTTGTAAAAAGCAAATCTTTTTTAACAACTTGCAAATAGCAAATCTTTTTTAACAGCTTGTAAAAATCAAATCTTTTTTAACAGCTTGTAAAAAGCAAATCTTTTTTAACAGCTTGTAAAAAGCAAATCTTTTTTAACATCTTGTAAAAAGCAAATCTTTTTAACAGCTTGTAAAAAGCAAATCTTTTTTAACAGCTTGTAAAAAGCAAATCTTTTTTAACAGCTTGTAAAAGGAATTCGTTTAAAAAAAATAGAATAATCAGGATATATCATAAAAATATCTTTATTTTCTATATGTCTTACTATGTGAATTTGGACCCCCCCCCCCCCCCCCCGTTCCCCCGTCTCAAGAAAAACACTATATAATTTTATAACGGTAGTTGGACTCATGGATAATCCTGGGATAGTCAAGTTACTAGATCACATATTTCCAGCCAACGAGAGGTGTCCTCAAATGGAGTTGCGAAGCAATGATGTGGGGGGGGGGGGGTCGCCGGTTGAAACAATTGTCTAGAGAACTATGAATTTTAAATAATTTTCTTCTTAAATAGGTTTCGGTAAAGTTTGAGTTACAGTCTCAGTGATGAGATTAAATGTGAATTAAATTATACTGGGAAATTTGAAAATAATCTCCTTTCCAAGAATTTAGACAGCTATATAATTTAGCGCAGTGCACCATCTTTTACAGACAATCTGTGACAATCTGAGACAATCTATGACAATCTGAGACAATCTCTGACAATCTGAGACAATCTGTGACTATCTGAGACAATCTGTGACAATCTGAGACAATCTGTGACAATCTGAGACAATCTGAGACAATCTGTGACAATCTGAGACAATCTGAGACAATCTGTGACAATCTGAGACAATCTGTGACAATCTGAGACTTTTTAGTTTACTGAAAATCGTGCGGGATTTAGGATGTCGGTATCCAGGGAGAGAACCCCTACCGTCAACGTCTGGCCCACAGACCTGGACTGAGAACCCCTACCGTAAGCGTCTGGCCCACAGGCCTGGACTGAGAACCCCTACCGTCAACGTCTGCCCCACAGACCTGGACTGAGAACCCCCTACCGTAAACGTCTGCCCCACAGACCTGGACTGAGAACCCCCTACCGTAAACGTCTGCCCCACAGACCTGGACTGTGTTAAGGAGGGGAAGCTAATCTCTGCGCCAGACTGCCGCCTCCCGTACGGCATTCACTGCGCCAATCAACTCACGACCGCTTCACATCTTTATCGCAGACATCGTTTTAGCGGAAGAGTTTTTGTCATGACTTGTGCGTGACGTCAAATTCATGTCATTGACGGGCGAAGCAGATTCGTCACTTGTGTAATGGTGAATTTTTAAAATGTATTGATGACGTCATTATACTTTTTTTTTCCATTGGAAATTTAATGTGACGTCACATAATGCTGTATGGGTCAATTGTTACTCGTCTCCGTTTTATTATACTACACATTGTTACAAATATATTACATTGTGATTTTCTATCACATACCGCTATTCCATGTGCTACTGATTGGTTCCCCGTATGACGTCATATACCGCTATTCCATGTGCTACTGATTGGTTCCCCGTATGACGTCACATACCGCTATTCCATGTGCTACTGATTGGTTCCCCGTATGACGTCACATACCGCTATTCCATGTGCTACTGATTGGTTCCCCGTATGACGTCACATACCGCTATTCCATGTGCTACTGATTGGTTCCCCGTATGACGTCACATACCGCTATTCCATGTGCTACTGATTGGTTCCCCGTATGACGTCACATACCGCTATTCCATGTGCTACTGATTGGTTCCCCGTATGACGTCACATACCGCTATTCCATGTGCTACTGATTGGTTCCCCGTATGACGTCACATACCGCTATTCCATGTGCTACTGATTGGTTCCCCGTATGACGTCACATACCGCTATTCCATGTGCTACTGATTGGTTCCCCGTATGACGTCATATACCGCTATTCCATGTGCTACTGATTGGTTCCCCGTATGACGTCATATACCGCTATTCCATGTGCTACTGATTGGTTCCCCGTATGACGTCATATACCGCTATTCCATGTGCTACTGATTGGTTCCCCGTATGACGTCATATACCGCTATTCCATGTGCTACTGATTGGTTCCCCGTATGACGTCACATACCGCTATTCCATGTGCTATTGATTGGTTCCCCGTATGACGTCACATACCGCTATTCCATGTGCTACTGATTGGTTCCCCGTATGACGTCATATACCGCTATTCCATGTGCTACTGATTGGTTCCCCGTATGACGTCACATACCGCTATTCCATGTGCTATTGATTGGTTCCCCGTATGACGTCATATACCGCTATTCCATGTGCTACTGATTGGTTCCCCGTATGACGTCATATACCGCTATTCCATGTGCTATTGATTGGTTCCCCGTATGACGTCACATACCGCTATTCCATGTGCTATTGATTGGTTCCCCGTATGACGTCATATACCGCTATTCCATGTGCTATTGATTGGTTCCCCGTATGACGTCACATACCGCTATTCCATGTGCTACTGATTGGTTCCCCGTATGACGTCACATACCGCTATTCCATGTGCTATTGATTGGTTCCCCGTATGACGTCACATACCGCTATTCCATGTGCTACTGATTGGTTCCCCGTATGACGTCATATACCGCTATTCCATGTGCTATTGATTGGTTCCCCGTATGACGTCATATACCGCTATTCCATGTGCTATTGATTGGTTCCCCGTATGACGTCATATACCGCTATTCCATGTGCTATTGATTGGTTCCCCGTATGACGTCATATACCGCTATTCCATGTGCTATTGATTGGTTCCCCGTATGACGTCATATACCGCTATTCCATGTGCTATTGATTGGTTCCCCGTATGACGTCATATACCGCTATTCCATGTGCTATTGATTGGTTCCCCGTATGACGTCATATACCGCTATTCCATGTGCTATTGATTGGTTCCCCGTATGACGTCATATACCGCTATTCCATGTGCTATTGATTGGTTCCCCGTATGACGTCACATACCGCTATTCCATGTGCTATTGATTGGTTCCCCGTATGACGTCATATACCGCTATTCCATGTGCTATTGATTGGTTCCCCGTATGACGTCATATACCGCTATTCCATGTGCTATTGATTGGTTCCCCGTATGACGTCATATACCGCTATTCCATGTGCTATTGATTGGTTCCCCGTATGACGTCATATACCGCTATTCCATGTGCTATTGATTGGTTGCCCGTATGACGTCATATACCGCTATTCCATGTGCTATTGATTGGTTCCCCGTATGACGTCATATACCGCTATTCCATGTGCTATTGATTGGTTCCCCGTATGACGTCATATACCGCTATTCCATGTGCTACTGATTGGTTCCCCGTATGACGTCATATACCGCTATTCCATGTGCTATTGATTGGTTCCCCGTATGACGTCATATACCGCTATTCCATGTGCTACTGATTGGTTCCCCGTATGACGTCACATACCGCTATTCCATGTGCTATTGATTGGTTCCCCGTATGACGTCATATACCGCTATTCCATGTGCTACTGATTGATTCCCCGTATGACGTCACATACCGCTATTCCATGTGCTATTGATTGGTTCCCCGTATGACGTCATATACCGCTATTCCATGTGCTACTGATTGATTCCCCGTATGACGTCACATACCGCAATTCCATGTGCTATTGATTGGTTCCCCGTATGACGTCATATACCGCTATTCCATGTGCTACTGATTGATTCCCCGTATGACGTCACATACTGCTATTCCATGTGCTATTGATTGGTTCCCCGTATGACGTCATATACCGGAATACAAGTTTGAGTATTTATATATTATGCCCCTATCAATCTCAAGCTTCTAAACTATATATAATGCCACTATCAATCTCAACCTTCTGAACTATATGTAATGCCACTATCAATCTCAATCTTCTGAACTATATGTAATGCCACTATCAATCTCAATCTTCTGCTAATGGCTCAGGCCTATGTTGACAAGAAGCCAGTTTACAGACAGACCTGACATACAAGTAAAGACCTTTTTTTTTTTCAAGTTATCAGCGTCCGATATTATCAAAGGTATTTAATTTTATTTACATTTTTGTGCCCCCATATACACCATGTCCTCCCCCACTAGCCCCACTTTATCGCCCCTTCACGCTGCCCCCACTACCAGAAATCCACTTATCACCTCATCAGCCCGATGCTCTAAAAAAAATATAATAACCAACATTAGACGTAAAAGGAAAAGAAAAAAAAAACGAACTAGACTAAATCTGCGCGGGGGTTGCTGGCAGCACGTGGGCAGCTTGGCAGTGAGTGCTTGAAAAGTCCTGGCCACACAGCGTAGCGGGTTTTATGAGCGGCGGCAAGGGAGATTCCCTATTGGCAGTGAGTCGTCTGATCATTGACGATCTGTGGTTGTGGGCAGATGCAATTTCAGAGATAAAAGAGATTGTGAAAAGTTCAGTTAAGGATCTGTCATCTAGTTTCTAGTAAGTAGTTTAGAACTTTTTTTATTTATTTTGTATCCACATTTAAATCATAACACGAGGAAACAATACACACAAACATGACATGGATACGTTTTGTTATCAGTTATCATAGGAACAGCGCTTTTTCGACAAGACGCGTAATCAAGTTAAAACTGGGTTTTCTAAATCTTAGCCCCTCTATATCTATGGATAACAAAAAAATTTAGTCGTAAAAACAGCACATTTTAAATAAAAAATGTAAATTAAAAACCATGGCTTGTAAAATCCTTAACAATCATTTTTTTTATTATACAGGTAGCACTTCCGCCAGTCAGGTGTTCTTTTGAACAAAAAAAAAATTATATCATAAAGCCAATCTAGATGAAATATATTTCTAAGTTTTATATACCTGGATATTAGACGTACTTGATCTTTTAATTGATTGAAAAAAAGGAAATTAATAATATCATACATTGTACTGTTTGCAGCTCTAAAGAAAGAAAGAGAGAGAGAGGGCGAGAGAGGGGGAGAGAGAGAAATAGGGAGAGACAGAGAAAGAGAGAGGGGGCGAGAGAGAAATAAGGAGAGAGAGACAGACAGACAGAGAGAGAGAGAGAGAGAGATGGGCAGCTACTGACTTATCAATAATTTCAACTCTTTTTTTAATACTGAAAAATAAAAATGCAATCTATAACATGCGAGGCAGCCCCCCCCCCCCCATGGCAGCGGTTCTCAAGCTGTGGGTCTCGACTTCTTTGAGGGTCGAACGACCCATTCACAGGGATCGTCTAAGACCATCGCAAAACACATAAACTCTAAAGTTATAGAGTGGCAACAAACATAATTTCATGTATTAAAGGGTCGCGGCATGAGGAACGTTGAGAACCACTCCCCTAGGGGAATCGTGACCAACATTCTGAGAACGGTTGTATTCACCTCACCCCGAATAACGCGACGAAGCCATGGCGTAATATGTTTGTGGTTTTTTTTAGAACGTTTTACTCCCGCGATTTAATCTTAAGAAACTCAATTGAGGACAAACTTATTTGATGGTTGGCGTAGCCAAATAATTCCTAAACCTTTGTATGTTTGACGAATGTCTCATAATTATTTTTGAATGACTTTTGAATGTCTGATGAATGTTTTAGGAATGTCTTATGAATATTTTATGAATGTCTTATGAATGTTTTATAAATGTTCTATGAATGTCTTAAGAATGTCTTATGAATATTTTATGAATGTCTTATGAATGTTTTATGAATGTCTTAAGAATATCTTATGAATGTTTTATAAATGTTTTACGAAGTCTCATAAATTTTTTTTTTGAATGTCTTATGAAATTTCTTATGAATGCTCTATGAATGTTTTGTGAATGTCTTATGAATGTCTTATGAAAAGTCTTATGAATGCTTTATTGATGTTTTGTGAATGTCTTATGCATGTTTTATGAATGTTTACCCCATGATCGATAAATTTATAATTTTTTTTTTTGGGGGGGGGGGGGGGAATAATCAACTTCCGGAATATTGATAATAAACACACAGCACCAGTGCGGCAATAAGATTAGTGGCCAGTTAAGTGTCTGTACTTTAATATCTTAAGTTAATTGCTGGCAGTAACGCCGAAGGAACGCTATGAAATCGAATGTTTTATTGCAATTTTATGAATTTCAAGCCTTGGTGTATGAAGTACTTCAGTAGATTTAATATTAATATTTCATTCATGAACATTAGCAAAACAAGGAAAGGGGAGGGGGGGGGGGGATAAAAAAAACATTTAAAAAGAAAAGCTTTTATAAATACTGGTTTATGAATCCACAAATGTAGCTCGAAGCGTTCAAAATCTCTTGTACTCTCACAATGTTCAAACATTTTTCTACACATTTCGGAATAAGTCAATCGAAGATTCATCAGATTTTGCTAAAAGATAAGTAACATTACAATTGAGCTGCGTGCCGGATTTTTATCTCTCTACAAATTCAAAGAAACTGACCACACAAAAAAAACTACATCGCATTAGAGACCGACCGAATTTCGGCTTCGGTTTCGGCCCCAAAAGTTACCATTTGATCACTTTCGGCCTAATTTCGGTTTCAACCGAAACCAAAAAGTTAACTTTCGGTTAAATTTTGGTTTCGGCCGAAAGCAATTTGCAAATTTCCGCCTAGTTTCGGGTTCGGCCGAAATCAGAGAATCACTTTCGGTCGGTCTCTACATGACATAAATGTAATGAGTATTATATTCCATTTGCTAATAGTAAGATGAATGTTTAAGCCAGTGGTTCCCAATCTTTTTGACTCGCGGATCCCTTTTTAGAATCAATTTTTATATGGGGGGATGGGGGTCCATTTGAACTATCTTATGTCTTACAAGTTAATAGTTATTAGGAGTTTCTTGAAGCGGCCTCGGAACCCTTGAGAAGTCAGAGGGTGGGAACCACTGGTTAAATCATAAGCTTTATTATTCTCCAACCAAATTGACTAAACAATGCATATAAATAAGAATGTTAACTCTGCGTCTTCAGTCCTTCATCAGTGCTGAACCAGCCGCTTTACTACTCGCTGACCAAGCTGTCTGGATTTGTATACTCGAGTGCGGCCGAACTGACCACGAAGGAACCATTGGATTGCAGGGAGCATGATGGCGTGGTCAGCACTTGTGGGCTCTTTGGTCATCTGCCTGGTCGTGAGAGGGGAAGAATATCAAGGGTAAGTCTGGGGGGTCAAGGCTATGTTCAAATTCCGTTCCATGACATTAGATTATGTTTATATGTGGTAATGTAGGATGATAAGGTGAAGTTGATGTTAAATTTATGTTAGATATGCAGAAACATGACCAAGTTATGAGTAGCCAGGGGCATAGGAGGGGTGGCTAAGGGGGCGTTAAGCCCCTGGCGGCGACTTTTTATTTAATGTAAGGGGTTAATTATCGGCCAACAGCAATTTTACCGGTGCTAGAGGGCGCAAAAATATTGACTCGCCCTGGGTGGCACTAACCCCAGCTACACCAATGTGACCATCACAACAGGTTGTTGTAACTCTGTTGATATGAGGTTTTCCTGTTTATATTATGAAAAAATGGGACCAATTCATTTATGTACCAAATAACTATTTTATGAATAAAATGGACCAATTCAATTATGTACCCTACGCATCCCTTTATTTTATAAATAAATTTGACCAAATCAGTTATGCACCCAATGTATCCCTTTATTTTATGAATAAATTGGACCAATTCAGTTATGTACCGAATGCCTCCCGTCAGAACACATGTGGTATAAACTTTGAGCCGTGTGGTAAGGCCACACCCTCATAAAATAGTTGATTCATTCATTTGATTGGAACATACTAACGCTATACGACAACCCACGGCATTTCAGCACCTTAAGTCCAATACACCATTTCAACACCTTGTCCAATACACCATTTCAACACCTTGTCCAATACACCATTTCAGCACCTTAAGTCCAATACACCATTTCAACACCTTGTCCAATACACCATTTCAACACCTTAAGTCCAATACACCATTTCAACACCTTGTCCAATACACCATTTCAACACCTTAAGTCCAATACATCATTTCAGCACCTTAAGTCCAATACACCATTTTAACACCTTGTCCAATACATCATTTCAGCACCTTAAGTACAATACACCATTTCAACACCTTAAGTCCAATACACCATTTCAGCACCTTAAGTCCAATACACCATTTCAACACCTTGTCCAATACACCATTTCAACACCTTGTCCAATACACCATTTCAGCACCTTAAGTCCAATACACCATTTTAGCACCTAAGTCCAATACACCATTTCAACACCTTAAGTCCAATACACCATTTCAACACCTTAAGTCCAATACACCATTTCAACACCTTGTCCAATACACCATTTCAACACCTTAAGTCCAATACACCATTTCAACACCTTGTCCAATACACCATTTCAACACCTTAAGTCCAATACATCATTTCAGCACCTTAAGTCCAATACACCATTTTAACACCTTGTCCAATACATCATTTCAGCACCTTAAGTACAATACACCATTTCAACACCTTAAGTCCAATACACCATTTCAGCACCTTAAGTCCAATACACCATTTCAGCACCTTAAGTCCAATACACCCTTTCAACACCTTAAGTCCAATACACCATTTCAACACCTTAAGTCCAATACACCATTTCAACACCTTGTCCAATACACCATTTCAACACCTTAAGTCGAATACACCATTTCAACACCTTGTCCAATACACCATTTCAGCACCTTAAGTCCAATACACCATTTCAACACCTTAAGTCCAATACACCATTTCAGCACCTTAAGTCCAATACACCATATCAACACCTTAAGTCCAATACACCCTCTCAACACCTTAAGTCCAATACACCATTTCAGCACCTTAAGTCCAATACAACATTTCAACACCTTAAGTCCAATACACCATTTCAACACCTTAAGTCCATTACACCATTTCAGCACCATTTACACAAGTGTATAACATGGAACGCGTTTAGGCTTATGTCTCATCACTGGAGATTTTCTTTCTGCTTGCATTTCCATCTTGTTTGTCAAGCGTATTTTTTTGTGTTGTTGACACACGTGACCCTCCCGCTCGGTCGATTCAGTCTTCCTCGTGCTGACATGTAAGGTTGATCAGAGTTGATGGTATGTTGGCTCGGAAGGGGATTGTGGGATGGTTGGTGATTGGGGAAATAAGAAATATCTCCAGCCTCCACCCAGGGCCGGCCCTACGGTTGGTTGGCGCCACGGGCAAACTTAACTGTGGCGTATGATGAAGAAATGTTTTGACAAATAAAAACTAAGAATTAGGTCATGAGTTTCTTACCTAGGTTGTTTAAAAAAACTAAGCAAAAACAATGAACAATAATATGGGTTTTCTTAACTTGTATTTGTATAGTATGAACAGTTAGCCAACCGTGGAAAGTATGAACAATTAGCCTACTATAGACAGTATGAACAATTAGCCTACCATACACAGTATGAACAATTAGCCTACCATACACAGTATGAACAATTAGCCTACCATACACAGTATGAACAATTAGCCTACCGTGGACAGTATGAACAATTAGCCTACCATACACAGTATGAACAATTAGCCTACCATACACAGTATGAACAATTAGCCTACCGTGGACAGTATGAACAATTAGCCTACCATACACAGTATGAACAATTAGCCTACCGTGGACAGTATGAACAATTAGCCTACCATACACAGTATGAACAATTAGCCTACCATACACAGTATGAACAATTAGCCTACCATACACAGTATGAACAATTAGCCTACCATACACAGTATGAACAATTAGCCTACCATACACAGTATGAACAATTAGCCTACCATAGACAGTATGAACAATTAGCCTACCATACACAGTATGAACAATTAGCCTACCATACACAGTATGAACAATTAGCCTACCATACACAGTATGAACAATTAGCCTACCATACACAGTATGAACAATTAGCCTACCATAGACAGTATGAACAATTAGCCTACCATAGACAGTATGAACAATCAGCCTACCATACACAGTATGAACAATTAGCCTACCATACACAGTATGAACAATTAGCCTACCATAGACAGTATGAACAATCAGCCTACCATAGACAGTATGAACAATCAGCCTACCATACACAGTATGAACAATTAGCCTACCATACACAGTATGAACAATTAGCCTACCATACACAGTATGAACAATTAGCCTACCATACACAGTATGAACAATTAGCCTACCATACACAGTATGAACAATTAGCCTACCATACACAGTATGAACAATTAGCCTACCATACACAGTATGAACAATTAGCCTACCATACACAGTATGAACAATTAGCCTACTATAGACAGTATGAACAATTAGCTTACCGATGACATTTTTTCCCCAGCCCTTAGGTCAGCAAATCTTTTTATTGCACTTTCGATTTTTCGCCCATGCAAAGCTTCTTTCCTAATTTGCCCTAAAAATAGCCGTCGGGCAACTGCTTGTGTGTCGCCCCTGCCCAACATCTCCCCCCCCCCCCCGAGCAGTACCTGCAGCAGGACAAAAACATCAATTGAGTTTTCCGGTAATTTCCGATGTCAAAGTAGTCAGAAATAAAATGAGTTTCCGTCAACAAAGAGTTCTCTCACGTCCATTGTTTATCTGCAGTGAGATGAGGGGCGTGGCAAGGGGGGCAGATAACTCTGAAAGACTGGAACTATCTTTTTTTTCCTTCACCCCCCCCCCATTATTTCCCCACTTAAAACAGGAACGCCAACTCTTGTCACAAACCCACGGGCAACAGTTTGGGTTACTGTCTGCCACAGTTATCTCCCGGTGCAGTCATTGTGCTCACGTTTTGACTGGTGCATTCGGTGTTATCTCCCCGGAATCCTTAAAGTCTCAGTACTATCAATGAACTGTCAATGCTTTGTGCGTGTGTGTGTGTCGGGGGGGGGGGGGGTAATAATATTTTTTTTCGGTTAAGATTGACGAAGCCTCAAGTAAAAGGAAATGACTGGCCTTATATTAAAAGGTAAAGTTGTACACAGTGGCACAGATAGCTTGTACACAGTGGCACATATAGGTTGTACACAGTGGCACAGATAGCTTGTACACAGTGGCACATATAGGTTGTACACAGTGGCACAGATAGCTTGTACACAGTGGCACATATAGGTTGTACACAGTGGCACAGATAGGTTGTACCCAGTGGCACAGATAGGTTGTACACAGTGGCACAGATAGGTTGTACACAGTGGCACAGATAGGTTGTACACAGTGGCACAGATAGGTTGTACCCAGTGGCACAGATAGGTCGCACCCCCTACGAAAAACTCTACAGTTAGCCGAGAGCGCCACCCCTTCCTATGCATGTGGTGGCGCCTTATACTTGTGAGCATATTAAATTATATTGAACAGTTGTACCCAGTGTCAAAGATAGGTCGCCCCCCCCCCTACGAAAAACTACACAGTTGGTCGAAAGCGCCGCCCCTTTCTACGCTTGTGGTGGCGCCTTACATGAGCAGAAAGAGCTTTGACTTAAGTAACTAGAGCAGACAGCTTGTGGAGTCACTCAACTGCGCGGGGTCCTAAACCGTTACAACGAGGTCCCTTGATGAGATGATATCTTCTCATGGAACATAAACCTTACGGAAAAAATCCTTTCTAAGTTTGGGGCCCTAAGCTCAGTATTGCTCTCAGACGTGATTCATCGTAAAAGGGGGGGGGGGGGTCGGTGGCAACGCCTTTGTAAACAACTCAGCACGACTTTGTGTTCAGCGCAACAGTACAAGGGGATCTCCACTTGGATTGAGTGAGACTTGAATCGAATGTGTTATACATTTCATCCTAACTACTTTCTTTGACCAAAGACTCAGTGTCTTCAGAGAACATCAAAAGTCCCACGACTACATATGTAATGTCTTAAGGAACATACATCACAAGTATTACGACTAAAGATGTAATGTCTTCAGAGAACATCACAAGTCTTACGAATAAAGATGTAATGTCTTCAGAGAACATCACAAGTCTTGCGACTAAAGATGAAATGTCCAGCAACTGAAAGATTATGGCCATCATCAAAGGTATGTGAAATGTCCAACAACTGACAGATTATGGCCATCATCCAAGGTATGTGAAATGTCCAACAATTGACAGATTATGGCCATCCTCCAAGGTATGTGAAATGTCCAACAACTGACAGATTATGGCCATCATCCAAGGTATGTGACATATCCAACAACTGACAGTTTATGGACATAAATAGTTAATGTTTACACGAGAATGTGCTTCTCGCAGCTTGACATCTTTCTTCTCTTGACATGCGTGGGAGAGGCGATCAACTAACCGCTGCAGACCATCTGTCTTGACATGCGTGGGAGAGGCGATCAACTAACCGCTGCAGACCATTTGCCTTGACATGCGTGGGAGAGGCGATCAACTAACCGCTGCAGACCATCTGTCAACGATGTTGTGGCTCATTGACAGCAGTTCACCATTCACCCCCTCACCTTTTTGTGTAACACGGATATTATAAACAACTTTAGAATGACGTCGACCATTCATTGTGTGACTTGAATTATTTAAATCTAAATCCTAATTTAAAAAAAAAAAAAATCTGGTTTTCTTACTAGATGTAACTTCACCGAAAGAAGTTAAGTGATTTGCAAGTTTTGGAAACGAATTATTCAAAATTTCCACCACCACAATACTGTGACCTTGATTTCTAATTTTGCTTGTTCCTTTCGCGTACAAATAATGATGCGTGAGATCTAAAGTGTGTTATTTTAAATCGTAGCTTAGTCTTCTCAAGTGTACCGAGGTTTATGGGGGATCGGGGTGGGGGAAGGGGGGCGTGGGCAGCGTTAGACATGAAGTGGCCGTATTAAGTATAGAAGAATATATTTGGAGGCCATTGTTAGTTGGACTGCTCCCACGTGTCTGTTCACCCATCAATCCTACATATTATGTGTCGTGTGGTTGGGTGGACAGCTCCCATGTGTCTGTTCACCCATCATTCCAACATATGATGGGCCGTGTGGTTGGGCGGACAGCTGGTGCAGCGTATTGAAACCCTCTGCATCAGCGTCTGTCAATTCTGATGCGCCGTAGGGACTGTTGGATCGCGCGCTTATAGCTTTCTCACGTCCCGCATGAGAATTGGGAAAGCTGAAAGTCTTTGTATGTTTACCAGATAATGAGTGGAGAATGTGGATATACCTTTTTTTCCCCCCTTCTATGTTTTTCCTCCTTCGCAATAATTTCAAATTTCTCAAGCACTCACGCAATTATCACAAGTTCCGACCGCATGACATCTTGTCCCAGGAGTAGAGGAGGAGGAAATTAAGATAACCCTGTGAATACGTACCCAGTGTACGAGTCGGGGTGAGGGTTGTGGGACAAGGGGGTGGGGCGGGGTTGATGGAGGGAGAGGGGGCTAGATAAGACTAATCCGTCCGGTAGCAACACGATTAATGCCAGCAAGTCACTCAAGTGTGAACGGATGCTGTTCCCCAGGCAGGGCTAATTACCTGTTTTGGGGAAATGGGGTAGTTAGATCCGGGGGGGGGGGGGGGGGGCGGGACGCTGCGATTAGAGGGTGCTGAGATCAGAAAGCACTAAGATGAGAGTGCAATGAGATTAAAGGGTGGTGAGATCAAAGGGGTCTAAGATTAGAGGGCGCTGAGATCAGAGGGCGCTGACATTAGAAGGCGAATAGATTAGTGGGCGCTGAGATTAGAGGGCGCTGAGATTAGAGGGCGCTGAGAATAGAGTTGCTGAGATTAGAGGGTGCTGAGAATAGAGGGTGCTGAGATTAGGTGCGCTGAGATTAGAGGGCGCTGAGATTAGAGGGCGCTATCCAAATTTGCTGTTGCGGAGCAGTGTATTTTGTTTACAGTAGTCGGATTAGTGCACATTTTCTAGTCGGAGTGGTATACATTTGATTTCTCAAACCAGAGTCTTAACTCGACCATTGTAGAACTTTTCTTTGTGATATAGACCAGAGTCTTAACTCGACCATTGTAGAACTTTTCTTTGTGATATAGACCAGAGTCTTAACTCGACCATTGTAGAACTTTTCTTTGTGATATAGACCAGAGTCTTAACTCGACCATTCTAGAACTTTTCTTTGTGATATAGAAATTGTTTCCTGACTCGCATGTCAACAGCAAACCCTGGTGTTTTGTATTATGTAAAGAAGCCTTCTTCACGATCGAGCGCTAGTGGGTCAGATATACAGAGAAATTGTTGTTTATGATAAATGTATTCTATATTCAAAGAGGTGAATAGGTTTTTAACATTTAATTATCACCCTTTCCGAACCCTGACACCAGACTTTTTTCCCCCCATGACTTGTTAAAAATATTTCTCCGCGCTCTCTCTTTTCTCCCCCTTCCCCCCAACCTTATGCGTGTTATAGTATTTGTCTACAAACAAAGCGTAGCTCCCTCTCATTACCTGTTTTATTGCCGTACCTACGCTAATTCTAAGTTCATTACCAGGTCGTAGTTTACTCTCTGACTTCACAACTTACCGTCAAATCAGAGACGTCCAGTGTAGTTCTGATTGTTACCTCTTTTTTGATGTTCGCCGACGAAGGCTTATTGCCGACACGTCTTTAATTTTGTCTGTTCCCAGGTTTTCCTTGATGGTAGCGTCATATCCTGTGTGGAAGACCTAATGAGTTACTGCAGCTCAGAACTTACTTTAAGAGAAATGAAAACGCCGTAAGTAGTTTATGGGGTGCCAAGTGCTTTAATGAGCGCCCCCACCCCCGGGTTTTCCTACGTTCAGAAAGTAATCAAGTGTTTCTGATTCTCCCCCAGACGCCATGTGTGTAGCCAACAGATGGATGCTATGAAACCAGTGCCCATCAGACAGAGCTACCTGAGAGCGGTCTACAACCCAGAACTGAACAAGTAGGTCACCTCAGGTTAGGGTGTAACGGGTGGGGCGTCACCTCATGTGAATGAACGTGGAGTCATCTCAGTATAGGGGTGAACTCAGGTCAAAGGGGGAGGGGGTTCACCTCAGGTTAAGGGTGATTTGTCTCCTCAGAACTCAGTTCAGGGGTGGTGTGTCAACTCAGCTTCGGGGTGGGTGAGGTAGAACAATCACCTGAGATCTGCCGGCAACCATGACCTCAAGGGGTAAGAAAGCAGCGGATATTTTGGGGGCTTTTGGGTGTGGGGGGGGGGGGGAGTAGAAAATGGAGCCAAGGCTGGGGAAAACAATAGAGACCTCTGTGTGAACAGTTCACAAAATGCGTTTAACGCTGTTCAGACCGATTGGTATTCAATGTAGGCGGATCTGCCTAACGGTAAGAATTATATTTTATATTTAGAAGCTGTCTTACCTCCACCCCACCCCCAAAACGAAAACACGATATCAAACATAAAATGGCATTTCAACCCCCCCCCCCCCAAATTAAAAATTAAAAAAATATATAAAATATAATTAATATTTAATTGGAAGTAAATGTGAAGTTGTGTCCCTTCAATTTTTTACCTTCTGTATTGTTATTTTTCTGATTTGCTCTTTGCCTAGTATAAATATGGCCTTCTAATGTAGTCGTGTGTCGTGAGCCGAGGGTTTGTTGGTGACAGGTTTAAAATTTAGTTTACAGAGTAAAACGAAAAATAAGGTCTTGCTAACTACAGCTTTCTTTGCTCTTAGCGTCACAAATCACGTCATCATAGTTTCAAAAGCGATATCCAAATTAATATTTTCTTTTGAGCTCTGCTTAATTTGATGGAGTACTGCTCTTACCTATTTTAGGGTAGCGGTGGTTCGTCTTACACTTCGAATAAATGATTGGTTCAAACTAAACTGCTCCTTGGTTACTTCAAATGCAATATTGAGGGTGTTAAATGTCAAAACCAATTAGACTCGCCATGCATGTCTGTTGTAGTGAAACACACCTATTCTCACTCTCAGTATCCCGACCTTCTCTACACTGCAAACAAAAATAAATATTTCCCCCATGTCTGATTCTCCTTGCATGCTATCACTGTGTCAACATATGGTTTTGACCGTCCTCTCAGGATGACCTACCAGACAGCCTACAGGACCATCATCAGGATGCAGCTCAACAATCAACCGATGACCGGATGCTGTCCTGGCTGGGAGAAACGGTCACCACAAGACCTCAGTTGTAACAAAGGTCAGTTTCCACTGGTCCTTGTCTAAACTCTTAATTGTAATTGTCTCAACTCTTAATTGTAATTGTCTAAACTCTTAATTGTAATTGTCTCAACTCTTAATTGTAATTGTCTCAACTCTTAATTGTAATTGTCTCAACTCTTAATTGTAATTGTCTCAACTCTTAATTGTAATTGTCTCAACTCTTAATTGTAATTGTCTCAACTCTTAATTGTAATTGTCTCAACTCTTAATTGTAATTGTCTCAACTCTTAATTGTAATTGTCTCAACTCTTAATTGTAATTGTCTCAACTCTTAATTGTAATTGTCTCAACTCTTAATTGTAATTGTCTCAACTCTTAATTGTAATTGTCTCAACTCTTAATTGTAATTGTCTCAACTCTTAATTGTAATTGTCTCAACTCTTAATTGTAATTGTCTCAACTCTTAATTGTAATTGTCTCAACTCTTAATTGTAATTGTCTCAACTCTTAATTGTAATTGTCTCAACTCTTAATTGTAATTGTCTCAACTCTTAATTGTAATTGTCTCAACTCTTAATTGTAATTGTCTCAACTCTTAATTGTAATTGTCTCAACTCTTAATTGTAATTGTCTCAACTCTTAATTGTAATTGTCTCAACTCTTAATTGTAATTGTCTCAACTCTTAATTGTAATTGTCTCAACTCTTAATTGTAATTGTCTCAACTCTTAATTGTAATTGTCTCAACTCTTAATTGTAATTGTCTCAACTCTTAATTGTAATTGTCTCAACTCTTAATTGTAATTGTCTCAACTCTTAATTGTAATTGTCTCAACTCTTAATTGTAATTGTCTCAACTCTTAATTGTAATTGTCTCAACTCTTAATTGTAATTGTCTCAACTCTTAATTGTAATTGTCTCAACTCTTAATTGTAATTGTCTCAACTCTTAATTGTAATTGTCTCAACTCTTAATTGTAATTGTCTCAACTCTTAATTGTAATTGTCTCAACTCTTAATTGTAATTGTCTCAACTCTTAATTGTAATTGTCTCAACTCTTAATTGTAATTGTCTCAACTCTTAATTGTAATTGTCTCACCTCTTAATTGTAATTGTCTCAACTCTTAATTGTAATTGTCTCACCTCTTAATTGTAATTGTCTCAACTCTTAATTGTAATTGTCTCACCTCTTAATTGTAATTGTCTCAACTCTTAATTGTAATTGTCTCAACTCTTAATTGTAATTGTCTCAACTCTTAATTGTAATTGTCTCAACTCTTAATTGTAATTGTCTCAACTCTTAATTGTAATTGTCTCAACTCTTAATTGTAATTGTCTCAACTCTTAATTGTAATTGTCTCAACTCTTAATTGTAATTGTCTCAACTCTTAATTGTAATTGTCTCAACTCTTAATTGTAATTGTCTCAACTCTTAATTGTAATTGTCTCAACTCTTAATTGTAATTGTCTCAACTCTTAATTGTAATTGTCTCAACTCTTAATTGTAATTGTCTCAACTCTTAATTGTAATTGTCTCAACTCTTAATTGTAATTGTCTCAACTCTTAATTGTAATTGTCTCAACTCTTAATTGTAATTGTCTCAACTCTTAATTGTAATTGTCTCAACTCTTAATTGTAATTGTCTCACCTCTTAATTGTAATTGTCTCAACTCTTAATTGTAATTGTCTCACCTCTTAATTGTAATTGTCTCAACTCTTAATTGTAATTGTCTCACCTCTTAATTGTAATTGTCTCAACTCTTAATTGTAATTGTCTCACCTCTTAATTGTAATTGTCTCAACTCTTAATTGTAATTGTCTCAACTCTTAATTGTAATTGTCTCAACTCTTAATTGTAATTGTCTCAACTCTTAATTGTAATTGTCTCAACTCTTAATTGTAATTGTCTCAACTCTTAATTGTAATTGTCTCAACTCTTAATTGTAATTGTCTCAACTCTTAATTGTAATTGTCTCAACTCTTAATTGTAATTGTCTCAACTCTTAATTGTAATTGTCTCAACTCTTAATTGTAATTGTCTCAACTCTTAATTGTAATTGTCTCAACTCTTAATTGTAATTGTCTCAACTCTTAATTGTAATTGTCTCAACTCTTAATTGTAATTGTCTCAACTCTTAATTGTAATTGTCTCAACTCTTAATTGTAATTGTCTCAACTCTTAATTGTAATTGTCTCAACTCTTAATTGTAATTGTCTCAACTCTTAATTGTAATTGTCTCAACTCTTAATTGTAATTGTCTCAACTCTTAATTGTAATTGTCTCAACTCTTAATTGTAATTGTCTCAACTCTTAATTGTAATTGTCTCAACTCTTAATTGTAATTGTCTCAACTCTTAATTGTAATTGTCTCAACTCTTAATTGTAATTGTCTCAACTCTTAATTGTAATTGTCTCAACTCTTAATTGTAATTGTCTCAACTCTTAATTGTAATTGTCTCAACTCTTAATTGTAATTGTCTCAACTCTTAATTGTAATTGTCTCAACTCTTAATTGTAATTGTCTCAACTCTTAATTGTAATTGTCTCAACTCTTAATTGTAATTGTCTCAACTCTTAATTGTAATTGTCTCAACTCTTAATTGTAATTGTCTCAACTCTTAATTGTAATTGTCTCAACTCTTAATTGTAATTGTCTCAACTCTTAATTGTAATTGTCTCAACTCTTAATTGTAATTGTCTCAACTCTTAATTGTAATTGTCTCAACTCTTAATTGTAATTGTCTCAACTCTTAATTGTAATTGTCTCAACTCTTAATTGTAATTGTCTCAACTCTTAATTGTAATTGTCTCAACTCTTAATTGTAATTGTCTCAACTCTTAATTGTAATTGTCTCAACTCTTAATTGTAATTGTCTCAACTCTTAATTGTAATTGTCTCAACTCTTAATTGTAATTGTCTCAACTCTTAATTGTAATTGTCTCAACTCTTAATTGTAATTGTCTCAACTCTTAATTGTAATTGTCTCAACTCTTAATTGTAATTGTCTCAACTCTTAATTGTAATTGTCTCAACTCTTAATTGTAATTGTCTCAACTCTTAATTGTAATTGTCTCAACTCTTAATTGTAATTGTCTCAACTCTTAATTGTAATTGTCTCAACTCTTAATTGTAATTGTCTCAACTCTTAATTGTAATTGTCTCAACTCTTAATTGTAATTGTCTCAACTCTTAATTGTAATTGTCTCAACTCTTAATTGTAATTGTCTCAACTCTTAATTGTAATTGTCTCAACTCTTAATTGTAATTGTCTCAACTCTTAATTGTAATTGTCTCAACTCTTAATTGTAATTGTCTCAACTCTTAATTGTAATTGTCTCAACTCTTAATTGTAATTGTCTCAACTCTTAATTGTAATTGTCTCAACTCTTAATTGTAATTGTCTCAACTCTTAATTGTAATTGTCTCAACTCTTAATTGTAATTGTCTCAACTCTTAATTGTAATTGTCTCAACTCTTAATTGTAATTGTCTCAACTCTTAATTGTAATTGTCTCAACTCTTAATTGTAATTGTCTCAACTCTTAATTGTAATTGTCTCAACTCTTAATTGTAATTGTCTCAACTCTTAATTGTAATTGTCTCAACTCTTAATTGTAATTGTCTCAACTCTTAATTGTAATTGTCTCAACTCTTAATTGTAATTGTCTCAACTCTTAATTGTAATTGTCTCAACTCTTAATTGTAATTGTCTCAACTCTTAATTGTAATTGTCTCAACTCTTATTGTCGCTTTCTAAGCCCTGATTGTCGTCCCCAGCCGTGTGTCGCGAGTCATGTGACAATGGCGGCTATTGTGTCGCCCCAGACATCTGCTCGTGTGCCGACGGATATTCTGGATACAGGTGTCAAGTGGGTGAGTACACGTGTCAATGTTTAGTACATCTTTCAATGTTGAGTACATGTGTCACTGCTGAGTACATGTGTCAGTGCTGGGTACATGTGTCAATGCTGAGTACATGTGTCAATGTTGAGTACATGTGTCAATGTTCAGTACATATCTCAATGTTGAGTACATGTGTCAATGCTGAGTACATGTGTCAATGTTGAGTGCATGTGTCAATGTTGAGTACATGTGTCAATGCTGAGTACATGTGTCAATGTTGAGTACATATCTCAATGTTGAGTACATGTGTCAATGTTGAGTACATGTGTCAATGCTGAGTACATGTGTCAATGTTGAGTACATATCGCAATGTTGAGTACATGTGTCAATGAGTCACGGTGATTTAAAAAAAAATTACCATGTTAACTTTGAATTCCTAGTTTTTGAAAACGCTTCACACTGTGTGTCTTACTGGATCAAAATGAGAACCTCTGTGGATTTTAAACGTTTTAATTTTTCAAAAACACAATTTAAGGCGTAATGGTTCGGTTGACATTTGGTATAATTATTTTTCTCATGACTGATGACAGTTCAAATTGACTAAGTCGTATATGAAGGGTATCAAGTCTTTGGTGACAGCCAGCACCCAAGCGATTGTATATCTATCGTTATTTCATCCACAGACATTGTTCATGAAGGGTATCAAGACATTGGGTTGCAGCCAGCATTCATGCGATTGTTTATCCATTTTTCTTTCATCCACAGACATCGATGAGTGCAGGGGGGTTAATAAATGTCACCAGTCGTGTGTGAACGTGCCCGGAAGTTACACGTGTGAGTGTGTGGAGGGCTTCAAACTGGGCACTGACGGACACAGCTGTGAATGTAAGTGTAAGGGTTGCTGGGAAATTATGTAACTGTAATGGTGTGTAGTGAATGTAAGGGTAATGGTGTGTAGTGAATGTAAGGGTAATGGTGTGTAGTGAATGTAAGGGTAATGGTGTGTAGTGAATGTAATTATCGCTGCAGAGGATTACTTCGAATCAGTGTTTCTTTCAGATATTTTCCCCCCCCGGGGGGGGGGGGGGGCATTTCAGATTTTCGGGGGAGGGCAGTACCAGTTGCGAGTGGCCAGAGGCGAACTTAAGGGGCGGCAGATGGGACATATGTCCACAGGCGCCAGATTAACGGGGGCAACACAATGGGCTTTGATGGTATTAAATGGTTGAAGAAAATTAGCTTTAGTGTTGAGAGGGGCGTAAAAATGAATATAATCCCCTGACGCCAAACACTCTAGCTACGCCCCTTCTGAGGAGTAAGAAGGGGGAAGATGAGGTGGTTCACCCAGGTGGCACTTTTTCTTTATATGGAGGTGCGGCATTTTCGGACAACTTCACAGTTTGTATTATGAAAATGAGATCGGCAAAAATATTTGGCCCCCGTGGTAGTACTAAAAATAGCCACATCTCTAGGCAGTGTAACCATTGTCACATCTCTAGGCAGTGTAACCATTGTCACCAAAATTATCGATCATTTTCATCGGGGTGTAGGGTAGAAACCGAGGGCGCCGATGAATCTTACTTATATTTATATAAATAAAACAAAGACAAAGTTCATAAAGGTAAACTCAGCCAAACAAGAGCAAATCTCTCTGGTAGGAAATGCACTGGAAGAAGTGGGCGACTTCACATACTTAGGCAGCCCCCATTGACTTAAATGGGGGATCCGACGCGTATGTCAGGGCTAGAATTGGAAAGGCTATAGGTCAGCATTTGTGCTATTAAAGAAAATATGGGAGTAAAAGGAGCTGACTTCAAACCAAAGTCAGAATTTTCAACACAAATGTCACAACAGTTTTACTGTATGTAGCCGCATATTGGAGAACAGCAGCGAGCAATACGCATGACTACAGACGTCATAAACACTTGCCTTAGAAAGATCCTGAACATCAAATGGCCAGACACCATCACCAACAAAGACTTGCTAGATGGAACCTACCAGGAGCCTATTGCTGAAGACATCATAAGGAAAAGATAGGTGTGGATAAGACACACTCTCTTCAAATCCCCAGATAGCATCACCAGACAATCTCTAACATGAAATCCACAGGGACAAATAAAGGGAGAAAGTCCTAAAAATACATGGAAACGCGATAGATAGCGGCAGACACACAAGGTATTGGATACACAATGGAAGCAACTGGAAATGAAATCATAAGACAGAGATGAATGGAAAAATTCTTGTAGACGGCCTATTCCCAAGACGTGGTAAAAGGCATGAGCAAGTAAGATAAAACTTCCCCAGAATTTGTTTAATAATTTCAAAATCAAGAGGTGCATTGTAGAGTATAGTTGAAATCAATACTTCTATCCGACTTGTTAATCATAGAAAGGAAATATATTAAAGAGTTTGGGGAGGCATTAAGGTGCCAGTGCCACACATAAACTGAATTCACCCCGGCTGTGGCTGTGGCGTGCCCCAAGGTAATTATTAGGCACATTATTATGTTCAACCCATTTTGTAACTTTGATCAATGTGAGGGAAGGGGTGCGGAAATTGAGAGTACTGAAGACATGCGCAAATTCAAAATGCAGTGGTGCATTTTGACGCATACTTAAATTCAGTGTTTCTTTCAGACAATTTTGAGGGGCCATTTCAAACTTTCGTGTGGGAAGTCGGCAACGAGTCTATGTACCGAGTTTCCTATGGGTTGACGGGAAGTGGGTCAATTAGCTGTCTGAATTTTTTTTTGCCTCCCAGCAAGAAACACGAACAAAAGCGAAGCTAAAATAAAGGATTTAAAAATGATTATTTTATGATTATTTTAACAAAGAAAGTTCAGCATTAATGTTACTTACTCAATATCTAAGACATAATTGTGTGCATCTATGGCTATCACTTTATTATTTCTTCCAGTGTGTCTGTCATGCACAAAAGAGTTCCAGGACATCATGTACCAGATGGACAGCGTGTACAAGGTGAAGGACGAGATGATCGACCTCGAGCTCCAGGCCAACAAGGTCGTGGAGTTGGAGAAACAGGCCAAATCCTTTCAGGAGGTCACGATTAAGATGAACGGCCTGGACGACATCAAGAGTCAGGTGACTGACCTTCAGGGCCTCAAGGACGAAATCTTCCGACTGAAGACAGCCCAGGAGAGCGACACGGAGACCATCACCGTTCTGAAAGCTCAGCTCTTTGAGCTCCAGCACGTGAAAGGGGAACTGGAGACGCTGAAAGACCTCAGGGCGCAGATAAAAGACCTTCACGAGATGAAAGCACAGCTCGAGAGTCTTCAAGATTTCAAATCCAGCACCGAGTCCCTCTTGCAAAAGAAAGCTGGTGTCGAGAGTGTAGAGGAACTGAGGAAGGAGGTGACGAACATCACGGCGCTCATAAATGATCAGGATGACGTCATTCAAGGAATGAAGGTACGCGTCAATAATGTTGAGAGAGGTAGCTCGGAGCAGCTGAGTCTTTTAAACGGAACAGTGGAGAAGCTGAGGGAGGCAGCAGCGTCGGCTGTGAATGTGACGTCACAGCTGAAGGCGCAGGCGAAACACCTGCAGGCGTTGAGCGCCAGGGTCGATGGGGTAGACGAGATGAGAGGGCAACTGGCCAAAATGGTTGGCGACTTACAGCGACTCCAAGAAGAGAAGGTACTGTCGTGTCTCTTTCTTGTCTGTCATGCCTCTTTCTTGTCTGTCTTGAGAAGGCACTCTCTTGCCTCTTTCTTGTCTGTCTTGAGAAGGTACTGCCTCGCCTCTTTCTTGTCTCTTTCTTGTCTCTTTCTTGTCTCTTTCTTGTCTGTCTAGAGACGGTACTGTCTTGTCTCTTTCTTGTCTGCTTGTCTCTTGTCTGTCTTGAGAAGGTACTCTCTTGCCTCTTTCTTGTCTGTCCTATTTGTCTTGTCTCTGTCTTGTCCGTCTTGTCTTCTGACGTAGATAACATAGTCGGGTGACTTGGTTAGTGAAATACCCATACCCTGTCCCGGCTAGTGGCGTACCTAGGCGGGAGATGAAGGGGACGGGCACCCATGTCGACACGTATTGTGGGCTTAAATAGTATTATGTCAATTATTGCGTGTATGCATGCCAGTGGGTTCAGTTTAGATAGTAAAGTAGTGCGTGTATGCATGCCAGTGGGCCCAGTTTAGAGAGTAAAATAGTGCCTGTATGCATGTCAGGGGGCCCAGTTTAGAGAGTAAAATATTGCCTGTATGCATGCCAGTGGGCCCAGTTTAGAGAGTAAAATATTGCCTGTATGCATGCCAGTGGGCCCAGTTTAGAGAGTAAAATATTGCCTGTATGCATGTCAGGGGGCCCAGTTAAGAGAGTAAAATATTGCCTGTATGCATGTCAGGGGGCCCAGTTTAGAGAGTAAAATATTGCCTGTATGCATGCCAGTGGGCCCAGTTTAGAGAGTAAAATATTGCCTGTATGCATGTCAGGGGGCCCAGTTTAGAGAGTAAAATATTGCCTGTATGCATGTCAGGGGGCCCAGTTTAGAGAGTAAAATATTGCCTGTATGCATGTCAGGGGGCCCAGTTTAGAGAGTAAAATATTGCCTGTATGCATGTCAGGGGGCCCAGTTAAGAGAGTTCGGGTCGGACGGCATTTAGCCATGGCAGCTACACACAGCTATTGGCGTCTGTTAGAACTTAAAAATGAATTTACAATTACATTTGAACACGAATTAAGTCGTGAGCTAACAACGGGCTACTCCCATCCTGCTCATTTGTCCGCGTAGGGCGTACAATTGCGTTGGTCTTAGATGATAGAGCTAAAACACGGTCTATAAACAAATTCCGCATCCATCACTCGCCCGTGTTCCATTGTTGACGTAAATCCAGGCAGCGCAAGCGATATCACAACCGTGTGGGTGGAGAAAGCACTAAAGGGAGATAGCACAGAGAATTTACCGCACCCGAAGAAAACCAGTATCACCTCCCTTATCCCTTGATGCGCTGCCACTTGTCATAGCAACGGATGGGACACCGGAATTGAAGAGAAAACTGGAGAATGAAATTAATAGGCAAAGGTCTCTTAATAATGGGTAGGGTCATTAGGTTCATTGCTAAGTTAGTCCCATCGGAAGACTAAAGGTACATTGAACCAAACATGCGAGATTGTCTGCTAATTTCTTTTAGATATAAGACAATATTTTCTATGTATTTTCAAATCCTTTTGTATTAACTTCGATTTTGTTCATGGGTGGCAGGCTGGCAAAAATATTCGGACGGCTAATCGACCCACTTCCCGTCAACCTACCGGGCTGAAACTTGGCACATGGACTCTTTGCCATTGTCAACACATTCTATCAAATTTTCACCCCAACCCAACCAATCTCTTAAAATCAGTTTACCCTGTTTTTCATGGGGAAAATGATTGATATGGTGACAATGATTTCACGAAATAAAATTCCCGACAACTGCGCTAAATGAGATTCTTTTTACAAACAATATTATCGCAAGCGCTTTTAAATCTGCGGTAGAAAATCGGGTGTCATTAGAATATAGTTCAGGGCGTGAAATATTTTTTTTTCACATTCAAAAGTGAAAAAAAAAGATCGGGGGGGGGGGGGGGGGAAGGGGGCGTGGACCAATTGGGATTCTCATAAAGGGCGTTACTTGTATGAAGTTTTTGTCAAATTTTCAGCCCCCCCCCCCCAACCACCATTTGCTCGATATTACATTTTATAAAAGATTTAAAAGAAAAATCGTTGTTTCTTTTGGTTGTTTAATTCTTCACAACTTTGCCTCCGATTATCTTTAGTCTTCGTTTCTTGGTGAATTTTACCAGTTCATATAACAATGTTGGTCAATCGCAGCGTGTTCCCGTGAGACTCGGTGCTTAAACTGACTTGTTCATCGATACCTTTCTACTTCACCTTCACAGGCAGCCATCGTGGCAAATCTGACGTCCATAGCGAGACAGCGAGACAATTCGGAAGCGTTCCACGGCTTGGAGAGTACCACGCCAGAACCCGTGACGTCAACAGCACCGTACGACACAGACGAGACCGAGCAGCAGAACATCCTGGGCAGACTGGCGTCCATGAGCGAGCAGATTTCTATACTGGAGGAGAAAATCTCGCAATGTAAGTCCAACGTCGAAATCGAAAGGTCCTCAAATTGGGCGAAGTGGATTTGTCTGATTGCTCAAAGATACCCCACATACTAGAATGTTAAAAGCTTAGTGTATATCAAATTGATTTTTGTCCCACGGGTGGGTGTCACGTTACATGATTCACTTGTGGCGCCATGGGTTTGACAACGGCACAATTGGTTTGCGATATACCTTTACAAGCCTTTTCAAGACATTATTATTATTATTATGGGTAGTTTTCTATAGCGTGGTACCCCAGCCTAGGGCTGGGCTCACCACGCTGTACATACAAATTTAAATGAACTTAAAAAATATAAATTAAAAACCAACCATTCCATATCAATTTACATGTGAAGCCATGGACGGCACTCCGCAGCATCGTTTAACTTTCAGAGGGGGAATCAGTCATATTCATATTCAAGTAACTGTAGTGATGTCATACCAATGAAACATCCTTCGTTTGAGGATCCATTTGAAGACAAATGCTAGAAACTAAAAAAATTTGTTTTTTGTGGGAGCATCCATACCACCCATTTCATCAAAGATCAGCCCGATCAAGGCGAATTCTTTCTCTTAAAGTGAGGACCGAAAGATATACAAATTCTTGTGTTCCCCCAGTCTGTCCAAATTCACCAGCGTGCTTCACCAGCTGTTGCCAAATCAAAAATCATCACCAATTAAGTCAATATTTTCACTTAGGGAGTTCATGTCTTGCGTTTAAATTGTATTTATTTATGTGCTGAAAAATGAATTTGTTGAATGTAAAAAAAAAAAAAACCAAAAAAAAAACCACCAAAAAACATACCCGTTCATAGATAATCTTATCAAATCTGACTTATCTCACTTATCTGAATTAAATGTGTACACTGAAGACATTAAGAGCACACAAAACTTAAAAGCGAAATTGACATGATCTGCATTTTAATTGATTGACTGGATGTTTTGGTTTCACGGTTAGTTCAAAAGTTCATCTTACGTGAAGTTAACATTTAGCACTTTGTCAAAAGTTCATCTTACGTGAAGTTAACATTAGCACTTTGTCAAAAGTTCATCTTACATGAAGTTAACATTAGCACTTTTTCAAAAGTTCATCTTACGTGAAGTTAACATTAGCACTTTGTCAAAAGTTCATCTTACATGAAGTTAACATTAGCACTTTGTCAAAAGTTCATCTTACGTGAAGTTAACATTTAGCCCTTTGTCAAAAGTTCATCTTACATGAAGTTAACATTTAGCACTTTGTCAAAAGTTCATCTTACGTGAAGTTAACATTTAGCACTTTGTCAAAAGTTCATCTTACATGAAGTTAACATTAGCACTTTGTCAAAAGTTCATCTTACGTGAAGTTAACATTTAGCAGTTTGTCAAAAGTTCATCTTACATGAAGTAACATTTAGCACTTTGTCAAAAGTTCATCTTACGTGAAGTTAACATTTAGCACTTTGTCAAAAGTTCATCTTACGTGAAGTTAACATTAGCACTTTGTCAAAAGTTCATCTTACATGAAGTAACATTTAGCACTTTGTCAACTTCACGAATGTACTTTTTTTTCATGTCCACACCACCAGGCAAATGTGGGGAGCAGGACTACGGCAGACGGCGACCACGTGGTTGAGATGGTCTTATGGCGTCCTCCTCACTTGGCACCGCGGGAAAACACCCAAGTCACGTGACTTGAAATGTCTGCTGAACAAGAACGTCTGGAGTTCTTCTTTTGTAAATGACGTCACATTGAATCCATGTCTAACGTTGTTCTTTTCATTCACCATCTTTAAACTCACAGCTCCATGTTTCATGAATAAATTATATTTTAAGTGTTTCATGCCACGTGTGTGGGTGTGGTGGATGTGTGGGGGTGGGGAATTTGGGGCGGGGGTGGGTGGGTTGGTGAGGAAAAATAAAACTTGCCCGGAGAAAAATTGGACCAACACCACAACTACAATGCCATTAAGACTATACGCACGCGTGTGCAGTGCAGACACAAGGGGCGTCACCCCTCGCACCTGAACCCACCCAACATGTGTGTCTGTGTGCTATTCACATCGCGGCGACTACAAGGTTACACGGTGCTGTACAATGAATGTCTCTTTCTGTATATATCTATAGATATAGTTGAACTATTTCCTTGCGTTATAACTCTATTTATTTGTTCAGCCAATGAGATGTTGTCCCTGAGCACTGCGACGCTTTGTGTGCTTTGTGGTTACAATTTTCTGGTGTAGCGTTATCGCGTGTATTAGCTTCTTAATTGTTGCACTAGTAAACACTTTTCGTCATTTGTTAATCTGGTGGTTGTCATTTAGTCATCTGTGGTTGTCATTTAGTCATATGTGGTTGTCATTTAGTCATCTGTGGTTGTCATTTAGTCATCTGTGGTTGTCATTTGGTCATCTGTGGTTGTCATTTAGTCATCTGGTGGTTGTCATTTAGTCATCTGGTGGTTGTCATTTAGTCATCTGTGGTTGTCATTTAGTCATTTGGTGGTTGTCATTTAGTCATCTGTGGTTGTCATTTAGTCATCTGTGGTTGTCATTTAGTCATCTGTGGTTGTCATTTAGTCATATTGGTTGTCATTTAGTCATCTGTGGTTGTCATTTAGTCATTTGTGGTTGTCATTTAGTCATCTGGTGGTTGTCATTTAGTCATCTGGTGGTTGTCATTTAGTCATCTGTGGTTGTCATTTAGTCATCTGTGGTTGTCATTTAGTCATATGTGGTTGTCATTTAGTCATCTGTGGTTGTCATTTAGTCATCTGGTTGTCATTTAGTTATCTGTAGTTGTCATTTGGTCATCTGTGGTTGTCATTTAGTCATCTGGTTGTCATATTATTTTCCATGTCATTAAACCACAGCGCCACCTATCGGCTACATAATATTATTATTATTATTAGTTGTCTTATATAGCGCGGTACCCCAGCCTAGGGCTAGGCTCACCGCGCTGTACATAAAAATATTAGCAAAAGGGACATAATCGTGACAATAAAATAAATTACATAATATCATTATTGTATCCCAATACATTTGTCCCCATGTTTCCGTCATCGCACTTCACAAATAACCGTGTGTTTGTGTGTCGTTAGGATGTCCGTATGCGTCTCATCAGTGACGTGTCAACCTAAAGGCAAAGTAGGCAGCCGCCTGGGGGTCCTGTAACTTTTAGTGTGTTATATAAAAATCTCATTTACCTGTGTATACCTTTTGTGGGGATCCAAGATTTCGACCGCCAGAAGACCGTTAAGGGTCTTAATCTGGTACTGTTTTCACCTGCGCCTTAATGTTAAATATTTAAATATGCCCCCCCCCTAGAGTGCCTACATGGGAGCAAAATTAATATTCCATAACTTTTATAAATTACTGTATATGTATAATTGCTTATATGCCGCAATTAGTGCGCAGTGCATGTCATGTTGGTTCATCCTCGTGAGAACCTCTTGACATTTGAACAACGACATCAAGCCCAAGGCCACCTGGTGGGGAATTTTTTTCTTTTGATGAATTGGTGATATCACAAACAAGTATTTCATTATGACGCACCCACACGGCGCGCAGAAACAATCGGGGATTCCCGTTCGAATTTACTGTCGAACAGAGCCTTTGTCTTGTGATACTGCCACGTGATTCGGCGGTGATAAGTATAATATCACCAGGAATAACCCGCCAAAGAATGGCCGCGGCAGTGCGCGAACTTCCCAACTACTAAAGCTACTTGACAAAACAAGCATGCAAGTAACTGCACTTGATAAGATTTCCGATTGATGTTAACCTCTTGAATTAAAAAAGAAAATTATTTTGCGCGCATATTTAACACAGCGTTACAGCTATACATACATAACTAGAGAGTTTTGATTTGTGACCATTGACACGCAAACTGAAGTTCATGTTAATGTCTGAACACACAACGATTGCAATATGTAAATAATTGTTGTAGCATTTAAAGAAATGAAGAAAAGATTGCCTTATTTTTATGTCAGATATGTTCAATGATTTAATTGTTGTATATCGATAAAAAGTTGTTTGGAAATAAAGTTATAACAATGAGAAAACGAATTTTTGCATGTTAATGGTGTCCTCACATCGTCATTATACACTTCACACTATCATTATACACTTCACGCCATCATTATACACTTCAAACTATCATTATACACTTCACGTCATCATTATACACTTCACATCAATATTTTACACTTCACGTCATCAAGTTACACTTCACATCACTATTATATACGTTACATCATCATTATACGCATCACAGTATCATTATACATATCACATCATCATTATAACACATCAATTCATCATTATACACTTCACGTTATCATTATACACTTCACGTTATCATTATACACTTCACATGCTTATTATACACGTTACATCCTCCTAATAATCTTCACATCCTCCTAATAATCTTCACATCCTCCTAATAATCTTCACATCCTCCTAATAATCTTCACATCCTCCTAATAATCTTCACATCCTCCTAATAATCTTCACATCCTCCTAATAATCTTCACATCCTCCTAATAATCTTCACATCCTCCTAATAATCTTCACATCCTCTTTATAATCTTCACACCCTCCTAATAATCTTCACATCCTCCTAATAATCTTCACATCCTCCTAATAATCTTCACATCCTCCTAATAATCTTCACATCCTCCTAATAATCTTCACATCCTCCTAATAATCTTCACATCATCGCAATTCAAGGAAGAGAACTCATCTACACTCTATGTTCAATTCTAAAGAGCAAAGACTGTGCTCTTTTTACCAAAGATTATTTCCCTTTCAGATTATTAAAACACCCCGCGCCCCCCCCCCCCATACCATTTTCGGGTGGGGGTGGTAAGGCATTCATTAATCTCCTGCGACGACCTCCAGCAAGATTCTGTCAGCTGTTGACAACAATTAGTGACATACAAAAACAGGTAATCCGACCTGTCACTGTTTGTGTCTGTCGGTGAAGTTTTCCTTGTTGCATAATACCTTGCGTTGGCGGCGAGGTAAAAATAGCTGCATGCACGCCGTGGTGCGCAACTCATTGTTTCAAATAAACAAATAGTGCAAAGATCAAGATCAAGATTGTTAAAAGGAGTGTTTCCCTAAAAGACTTGGAATAATATCAGCTTTTCCCGTGCCTTGTGAAGTGCCACAGTCAGATATTCGATGTCTAATCTTAAGATGTCATGCATTCATTGGTTACAATTCGGACTAGTTCGATTCGAACAACACTAAAGGTCCATGGTAAATATTGCGTTTTGATTTTGACTTGAACTACAACATCACCTTGGTTCACATTGAAGTTGATACATCAATACATACATATGCAGACCCATATTCGCCTCACGGCGAATCTATCTAAAAATACTACCCCCTCTGTCCCTCACCGTATCTTCCACTCGTCTCTGGATCACTAGTTCACTCTCGATTATTCTGCCACTAAAAATCGCTGTCTCACCTTTTTATCACCCAAAATTCACGCACACGTCCCTGACTTGAAAACAGTTTACACTCGTTCACATAACCCAACTGTCACAACTTGACAACACACGCACTACCTCTGATTTCCTGACCTTGACAGTCACTTGGTGTTGAATGAACATGCTCAAATTTATTTATTTATTTATAATAATTATTATTATTATTATTATTATTATTTTTTTTTTTTGCAACACAAGGGGAAAACCCTAATGACGGCGTCACGTTTCTCTACATTTACGACACAGGGGGAAACCCCTGAAGATGACGTCACATTTCTCTATATGCTGTGTTTCTGTTTCGATACATTTACTAAAAATAACAAATAAAATTAAGATAAAGCCAAGCAACTCCCAGGAACTGGAACCAATTAACCACTAACTCCCAGCACTTGGACCACTGGCTCCCATTACTTGGACCACTAGCTCCCATTACTTGGACCACTAGCTCCCATTACTTGGACCACTAACTCCCATTACTTGGACCACTAACTCCCATTACTTGGACCACTAACACCTATTAGTTGGACCACTAACTCCCATTACTTGGACCACTAACTCCTATTACTTGGATCACTAACTCCTATTACTTGGACCACTAACTCCCATTACTTGGACCACTAACTCCAATTACTTGGACCACTAACTCCTATTACTTGAACCACTAACTCCCATTACTTGGACCACTAACTCCCATTGATTGGACCACTAACTCCCATTACTTGGACCACTAACTCCCATTACTTGGACCACTAACTCCCATTACTTGGACCACTACCTCCCAGCACGTGGACCACTAACTCCCATCACTTGGACCACTAACTACCATTACTTGTACCACTGACTCCCTGGCTCGCACCACTAATTTGACCATGGCTCCGACTGCAAAGTCTCAGGTGATTTTCCACAGGTGATGTTCCACAGGTGATGTTCCCCAGGTGATGTTTTCTCCGACAAAAGAGACTGATCGTCTCTGATGTGTAAACATTTCTGTGACGTGTACACATATCTGTGACGTGAACACCTATTGGCCTCTCTCTGACACCATCCTGTTAAAATTTGCAATAAAATTCCCCACGTAACTTGATTGACTGTCAACTATATGGAGTCTACTTCATTTACATGGAGTCGAAATTTTTGTTTTGCCGGTTAGGATTCTAGGATCGTAAATATTTAACTGACTAACGCTTTAAAAGTTTGTTTTCTTTCAAACGAAACAAAACAAAAAACATTACAAAATAAAGTTTCCTTATATGAGTGATCTTTGAGTGTGTTTAGAAAAAAGTAAAAATAAAAAAAATAATAAGACAAATAGCAAATTGACAAATGGACAAAGTCATACACATGACAAAGTCATACAATGGACAGAGTCATACACATTACAAAGGCATACAAATTGCGTCTAGATACAAAGTTAAATGGAGGAGTCGATGGGGGTAGACTCGAACATCTTATTATTTTTTATTTACAGATTCGAATCCTGAAAGTAAACCCCCCCTCCCTTACCCCCCTCTCCCCCCCCCCCCCCCCCCCCACACACATTCTCACAGAAACGTTTTTCTATCAAACACGAAGCCAGGGGCCGTCATATCTCTGAGCCAGGCACAGACCAGACAAGCGTGGCCCTAGCGAGGCGGACATGTTTTCCATAACGGTAAGATGTGTGTGACACCTCATGCGAATGTTTGTTTGTCGGTCTGTACGAAAAGACCAACAAGGGATTATTGTTGACAGCTGTTGTGTTTATGAAGCCGAGGATTTCAACAACAAGAAATCGAGAAAGGGCGTTTTAGGGGGGGGGGGAAAAGGAGGAGGGTGTCACGTGGTGTCAACAAAAGTCAGAAACGTTTTTCTCTCCCTTTTGTCACATTTTGGGACGTGTCATGACAGACATTTGTTCATGTAGCTACTGGCTGCTGGCTACTGGCTACTGGCTACAGCTGATGTTGATAATGAACTGGCGTGACATGTAAAAATTAAATTAACTTGAATTTACAAATGTTTAGTGACAACTAGCAAGTATGACTTTCATAAAACACGTTAAAACATGTTTGAATTGTAAAAAAAAAAATAAAAAAAATATAAATATATTAAATATATATATTTAATACAGGGGAACATCCACCACCCCACCAATTTAAACGCCATTTAAACGTGTTTTTTAAGCAGTCCGTGAACAATTGCTTAGTAAAATAAGGAATTAAACTTAAGTTCCAATGATACAAATCACTCTCTTAACTATAGTACGCTTCTGGTGTGACTCGTGGACTGCTTCCTAATCAGTGAATTTGGTTGTGAGAGTATATCACAAATAATTCTAAATGTTTGAAAGAAAGTATGGTTCAATAATGAGTTCAATAGCGCGCAAAATAGAATTCCCGAAAACTACGCTAAATTATTTGTTTTTAAAGATAACGCAACTGCGTTTGGTGCGTAAAATTTTAATTTTCGGAAAATGAAATCGTCTCAATTTAAGAATGGTGTAAAAAATATTCGGTTTAAAAGTGGTTGGGACATCAGAATGTATTAATATAATTCATGGGAGTGAAATAAAAAGTGTGAAGTGACGTATCATGGGGGGAAGGGGTGTAGCAAAAATTGGGATTCTTAAATGTGCATTAATTGAGTTCAAGTTATGTCAAATAATTTTAGTAGGTGGGAAGTTCAAGCATTGCTGTCGCCAATGTTTGGTGGGCTAGATCTAATAAAATAATAATTAAACATTCTTAAAGTAATAAAACATCATTTCACTGTAACATCTTAGAGTGCTCCAGTTTCCTTAGCTCATTCATCTTCGCTTCGTTCACGTTTGGATTGCATCCTGTACTGCACTGTGCTAAAGATTGTAGCCTCTCGTACTGTAAAGTGCTAAAGTCTGCAGTGTCCTGTTCTGAAATTTGCTAAAGTTTGTAGTTTCCTGTACTGTAATGTGCTAAAGTTTGTAGTGTCTCGCTTGAAGTCTCATTAATTTCGATGGGGACAAAACTGCGTACTCGCTTCACGCAACGCGGTTCCACCGGTTGTCTTTCTTAGCATCAGTTCCAGACACACGTCTTGATATAATACTTTTGGTTGGCGAGAACACGGGCAATCAGTTACTTTCATTTCCACACAGAGCATCGACAGTACGCTAAAGTAAGACACACTAACTGCAGGTAGTTGATGTCGCAGTAATGTTGCCTGCTGTTGATTCGTTTCAGCAGTAATGTTGTCTGCTGTTGATTCGTGTCAGCAGTAATGTTGTCTGCTGTTGATTTGTGTGAGTGTATGATATCTCTGAACATGTGTTTTAACACTTTGAGTTCTTATGCACTTAAACTTAATGTCAACAAGGTCCGATTGGGCATACGACGTCACTATTTATAATTAGCATCACTTCTGCTAGTTTTATTTCCGGACAATTTTAGACTATATGTTCACGGCAGTGTATGTCAGAATCTTGTTGTCACTTGCAATATTTTATTAAACACATTTTTTCACAATTATCTTTTTTAAACATAAATGTACATAATCAAGGCCATGTCAAGCACGTGACAGATGAGGCCTTAAAGGGGGACTCAGATCAGATTCTGAGAACCTCTTTAAAAAAAATTACTGCAACGGGACAGAATGTAAAAGAGTTACAAACCTGAGTGGGCGGTACGGAGCGGAAGCTGTTAAAAGCTAGATGATGACAAATGACCATAACTGACAACATGGACTGTCTCGGCCTGTTTGACCGCATTTGATTCTCTGTGTATAGAGAGGGGGGCAGGAGGTGGGTGTGGATCATGACCAGAGAGAGATTCAGAAAACTGTTTCCTAACTTCAAAGTTAAGGGAATGTTTGCGCACGTGCGTATCACCGGTGATAATAAAATATTTGATCAATTTGTGGCTCCGGTAATGTCAATTTAGCAGTAGGTCCTCTTTGTAATATCATTGTAGCAGTAGGTCCTATTTGTAATATCATTTTAGCCCAGGTTCTACTGGTCATAGGTCTGACTTTTGTTGTCGTTATAGTACTAGTTCCACATGGCGATGCCATTGCAGCACTGTTAGTTCTAATTATTATTATAGCAATGTGTGCAGCTTGTATTTCCCGTGTAGCATTAGGATCCAACCTGTGGTATCACAATACCGCTTGGCCCATCTGCTGATGTTTAAACACAACATCTGACATTTGTAGGTGTGCTGTCATGTTTTTCGTAGATGGCAACACGCTTGCCGCAGCTCGTGACAGTGACGGATGTCTGGTTGTTATGTTCCCTCGGTGACAGTCTCGCGGAGTGATACCAGACACGAGCAGGCCGTGATGGCCGACTACTGCAGAGCTCGGTTTGGGGGGGGGGGCGTCGCAAAGATGGGACATTGTTGAGCCCACCCCTACCCCTCATAACGTCATAGAACATTTCTATTGACCACCTTCCCCTCAAATATTATATAACTTTTATAAAATACCCTCTCCACTCGATAGCACCGAATAATGTCCCAAAACAAGCCAAAACAAAACAAGCCAAAACAAGACAAAACAAAACAAAACAAAACAAACCAAAACAAGCCAAACAAGACAAAACAAGCCAAAACAAAACAAAACAAGACAAAACAAAACAAAACAAGCCAAAACAAAACAAAACAAGCCAAAACAAGCCAAAACAAGCCAAAACAAGCCAAAACAAGCCAAAACAAGCCAAAACAAGCCAAAACAAGACAAAACAAAACAAAACAAGCCAAAACAAGCCAAAACAAGCCAAAACAAGCCAAAACAAGCCAAAACAAGCCAAAACAAGACAAAACAAGCCAAAACAAGCCAAAACAAGCCAAAACAAGCCAAAACAAGCCAAAACAAGACAAAGCAATACAAAAGAAGACAAAACAAAACAAAACAAAACAAGCCAAAACAAAACAAGCCAAAACAAGACAAAACAAGACAAAACAAGACAAAGCAATACAAAAGAAGCCAAAACAAGCCAAAACAAGCCAAAACAAGACAAAGCAATACAAAAGAAGACAAAACAAAACAAAACAAGACAAAAAAAAACAAGACAAGCCAAAACAAGACAAAACAAGACAAAACAAGACAAAGCAATACAAAAGAAGACAAGACAAAACAAGACAAAACAAGACAAAACAAAACAAAACAAGACAAAACAAGACAAAACAAGACAAAACAAAACAAAACAAGACAAAACAAGAAAAAACAAGACAAAGCAATACAAAAGAAGACAAAACAAATCAAGCCAAAACAAGCCAAAACAAGACAAAACAAGACAAAACAAAACAAAACAAGACAAAACAAGACAAAACAAGCAAAACAAAACAAGCCAAAACAAGACAAAACAAAACAAGCCAAAACAAGACAAAACAAGACAAAACAAGACAAAACAAAACAAGACAAGACAAAACAAGCCAAAACAAGCCAAAACAAGCCAAAACAAGCCAAAACAAGACAAAACAAAACAAGACAAAACAAGACAAAACATGACAAAGCAATACAAAAGAAGACAAAACAAGACAAAACAAGACAAAACAAGACAAAACAAGACAAAACAAGACAAAACAAGACAAAACAAGACAAAACAAGACAAAACAAGACAAAACAAGACAAAGCAATACAAAAGAAGACAAAACAAGACAAAACAAGACAAAACAAGACAAAACAAGACAAAACAAAACAAAACAAGACAAAACAAGACAAAACAAGCAAAACAAAACAAGCCAAAACAAGACAAAACAAAACAAGCCAAAACAAGACAAAACAAGACAAAACAAGACAAAACAAAACAAGACAAGACAAAACAAGACAAAACAAGCCAAAACAAGCCAAAACAAGCCAAAACAAGACAAAACAAAACAAGACAAAACAAGACAAAACAAGACAAAGCAATACAAAAGAAGACAAAACAAGACAAAACAAGACAAAACAAGACAAAACAAGACAAAACAAGACAAAACAAGACAAAACAAGACAAAACAAGACAAAACAAGACAAAACAAGACAAAGCAATACAAAAGAAGACAAAACAAGACAAAACAAGACAAAACAAGACAAAACAAGACAAAACAAAACAAAACAAGACAAAACAAGACAAAACAAGCAAAACAAAACAAGCCAAAACAAGACAAAACAAAACAAGCCAAAACAAGACAAAACAAGACAAAACAAGACAAAACAAAACAAGACAAGACAAAACAAGACAAAACAAGCCAAAACAAGCCAAAACAAGCCAAAACAAGACAAAACAAAACAAGACAAAACAAGACAAAACAAGACAAAGCAATACAAAAGAAGACAAAACAAGACAAAACAAGACAAAACAAGACAAAACAAGACAAAACAAGACAAAACAAGACAAAACAAGACAAAACAAGACAAAACAAGACAAAGCAATACAAAAGAAGACAAAACAAGACAAAACAAGACAAAACAAGACAAAACAAAACAAAACAAGACAAAACAAGACAAAACAAGCAAAACAAAACAAGCCAAAACAAGACAAAACAAAACAAGCCAAAACAAGACAAAACAAGACAAAACAAAACAAGACAAGACAAAACAAGACAAAACAAGCCAAAACAAGCCAAAACAAGCCAAAACAAGACAAAACAAAACAAGACAAAACAAGACAAAACAAGACAAAGCAATACAAAAGAAGACAAAACAAGACAAAACAAGACAAAACAAGACAAAACAAGACAAAACAAGACAAAACAAGACAAAACAAGACAAAACAAGACAAAACAAGACAAAGCAATACAAAAGAAGACAAAACAAGACAAAACAAGACAAAACAAGACAAAACAAGACAAAACAAAACAAAACAAGACAAAACAAGACAAAACAAGCAAAACAAAACAAGCCAAAACAAGACAAAACAAAACAAGCCAAAACAAGACAAAACAAGACAAAACAAGACAAAACAAAACAAGACAAGACAAAACAAGACAAAACAAGCCAAAACAAGCCAAAACAAGCCAAAACAAGACAAAACAAAACAAGACAAAACAAGACAAAACAAGACAAAGCAATACAAAAGAAGACAAAACAAGACAAAACAAGACAAAACAAGACAAAACAAGACAAAACAAGACAAAACAAGACAAAACAAGACAAAACAAGACAAAACAAGACAAAACAAGACAAAACAAGCCAAAACAAGCCAAAACAAGCCAAAACAAGACAAAACAAAACAAGACAAAACAAGACAAAACAAGACAAAGCAATACAAAAGAAGACAAAACAAGACAAAACAAGACAAAACAAGACAAAACAAGACAAAACAAGACAAAACAAAACAAGACAAGACAAAACAAGACAAAACAAGCCAAAACAAGCCAAAACAAGCCAAAACAAGACAAAACAAAACAAGACAAAACAAGACAAAACAAGACAAAGCAATACAAAAGAAGACAAAACAAGACAAAACAAGACAAAACAAGACAAAACAAGACAAAACAAGACAAAACAAGACAAAACAAGACAAAACAAGACAAAACAAGACAAAGCAATACAAAAGAAGACAAAACAAGACAAAACAAGACAAAACAAGACAAAACAAGACAAAACAAAACAAAACAAGACAAAACAAGACAAAACAAGCAAAACAAAACAAGCCAAAACAAGACAAAACAAAACAAGCCAAAACAAGACAAAACAAGACAAAACAAGACAAAACAAAACAAGACAAGACAAAACAAGACAAAACAAGCCAAAACAAGCCAAAACAAGCCAAAACAAGACAAAACAAAACAAGACAAAACAAGACAAAACAAGACAAAGCAATACAAAAGAAGACAAAACAAGACAAAACAAGACAAAACAAGACAAAACAAGACAAAACAAGACAAAACAAGACAAAACAAGACAAAACAAGACAAAACAAGACAAAACAAGACAAAACAAGACAAAGCAATACAAAAGAAGACAAAACAAGACAAAACAAGACAAAACAAGACAAAACAAAACAAAACAAGACAAAACAAGACAAAACAAGCAAAACAAAACAAGCCAAAACAAGACAAAACAAAACAAGCCAAAACAAGACAAAACAAGACAAAACAAGACAAAACAAAACAAGACAAGACAAAACAAGACAAAACAAGCCAAAACAAGCCAAAACAAGCCAAAACAAGACAAAACAAAACAAGACAAAACAAGACAAAACAAGACAAAGCAATACAAAAGAAGACAAAACAAGACAAAACAAGACAAAACAAGACAAAACAAGACAAAACAAGACAAAACAAGACAAAACAAGACAAAACAAGACAAAACAAGACAAAACAAGACAAAGCAATACAAAAGAAGACAAAACAAGACAAAACAAGACAAAACAAGACAAAACAAGACAAAACAAAACAAAACAAGACAAAACAAGACAAAACAAGCAAAACAAAACAAGCCAAAACAAGACAAAACAAAACAAGCCAAAACAAGACAAAACAAGACAAAACAAGACAAAACAAAACAAGACAAGACAAAACAAGACAAAACAAGCCAAAACAAGCCAAAACAAGCCAAAACAAGACAAAACAAAACAAGACAAAACAAGACAAAACAAGACAAAGCAATACAAAAGAAGACAAAACAAGACAAAACAAGACAAAACAAGACAAAACAAGACAAAACAAGACAAAACAAGACAAAACAAGACAAAACAAGACAAAACAAGACAAAACAAGACAAAGCAATACAAAAGAAGACAAAACAAGACAAAACAAGACAAAACAAGACAAAACAAGACAAAACAAAACAAAACAAGACAAAACAAGACAAAACAAGCAAAACAAAACAAGCCAAAACAAGACAAAACAAAACAAGCCAAAACAAGACAAAACAAGACAAAACAAGACAAAACAAAACAAGACAAGACAAAACAAGACAAAACAAGCCAAAACAAGCCAAAACAAGCCAAAACAAGACAAAACAAAACAAGACAAAACAAGACAAAACAAGACAAAGCAATACAAAAGAAGACAAAACAAGACAAAACAAGACAAAACAAGACAAAACAAGACAAAACAAGACAAAACAAGACAAAACAAGACAAAACAAGACAAAACAAGACAAAACAAGACAAAACAAGACAAAGCAATACAAAAGAAGACAAAACAAGACAAAACAAGACAAAACAAGACAAAACAAGACAAAACAAAACAAAACAAGACAAAACAAGACAAAACAAGCAAAACAAAACAAGCCAAAACAAGACAAAACAAAACAAGACAAAACAAGACAAAACAAGACAAAACAAGACAAAACAAAACAAGACAAGACAAAACAAGACAAAACAAGCCAAAACAAGCCAAAACAAGCCAAAACAAGACAAAACAAAACAAGACAAAACAAGACAAAACAAGACAAAGCAATACAAAAGAAGACAAAACAAGACAAAACAAGACAAAACAAGACAAAACAAGACAAAACAAGACAAAACAAGACAAAACAAGACAAAACAAGACAAAACAAGACAAAGCAATACAAAAGAAGACAAAACAAGACAAAACAAGACAAAACAAGACAAAACAAAACAAAACAAGACAAAACAAGACAAAACAAGCAAAACAAAACAAGCCAAAACAAGACAAAACAAAACAAGCCAAAACAAGACAAAACAAGACAAAACAAGACAAAACAAAACAAGACAAGACAAAACAAGACAAAACAAGCCAAAACAAGCCAAAACAAGCCAAAACAAGACAAAACAAAACAAGACAAAACAAGACAAAACAAGACAAAGCAATACAAAAGAAGACAAAACAAGACAAAACAAGACAAAACAAGACAAAACAAGACAAAACAAGACAAAACAAGACAAAACAAGACAAAACAAGACAAAACAAGACAAAACAAGACAAAGCAATACAAAAGAAGACAAAACAAGACAAAACAAGACAAAACAAGACAAAACAAGACAAAACAAAACAAAACAAGACAAAACAAGACAAAACAAGCAAAACAAAACAAGCCAAAACAAGACAAAACAAAACAAGCCAAAACAAGACAAAACAAGACAAAACAAGACAAAACAAAACAAGACAAGACAAAACAAGACAAAACAAGCCAAAACAAGCCAAAACAAGCCAAAACAAGACAAAACAAAACAAGACAAAACAAGACAAAGCAATACAAAAGAAGACAAAACAAGACAAAACAAGACAAAACAAGACAAAACAAGACAAAACAAGACAAAACAAGACAAAACAAGACAAAACAAGACAAAACAAGACAAAACAAGACAAAACAAGACAAAGCAATACAAAAGAAGACAAAACAAGACAAAACAAGACAAAACAAGACAAAACAAGACAAAACAAAACAAAACAAGACAAAACAAGACAAAACAAGCAAAACAAAACAAGCCAAAACAAGACAAAACAAAACAAGCCAAAACAAGACAAAACAAGACAAAACAAGACAAAACAAAACAAGACAAGACAAAACAAGACAAAACAAGCCAAAACAAGCCAAAACAAGCCAAAACAAGACAAAACAAAACAAGACAAAACAAGACAAAACAAGACAAAGCAATACAAAAGAAGACAAAACAAGACAAAACAAGACAAAACAAGACAAAACAAGACAAAACAAGACAAAACAAGACAAAACAAGACAAAACAAGACAAAACAAGACAAAACAAGACAAAGCAATACAAAAGAAGACAAAACAAGACAAAACAAGACAAAACAAGACAAAACAAGACAAAACAAAACAAAACAAGACAAAACAAGACAAAACAAGCAAAACAAAACAAGCCAAAACAAGACAAAACAAAACAAGCCAAAACAAGACAAAACAAGACAAAACAAGACAAAACAAAACAAGACAAGACAAAACAAGACAAAACAAGCCAAAACAAGCCAAAACAAGCCAAAACAAGACAAAACAAAACAAGACAAAACAAGACAAAACAAGACAAAGCAATACAAAAGAAGACAAAACAAGACAAAACAAGACAAAACAAGACAAAACAAGACAAAACAAGACAAAACAAGACAAAACAAGACAAAACAAGACAAAACAAGACAAAGCAATACAAAAGAAGACAAAACAAGACAAAACAAGACAAAACAAGACAAAACAAGACAAAACAAAACAAAACAAGACAAAACAAGACAAAACAAGCAAAACAAAACAAGCCAAAACAAGACAAAACAAAACAAGCCAAAACAAGACAAAACAAGACAAAACAAGACAAAACAAAACAAGACAAGACAAAACAAGACAAAACAAGCCAAAACAAGCCAAAACAAGCCAAAACAAGACAAAACAAAACAAGACAAAACAAGACAAAACAAGACAAAGCAATACAAAAGAAGACAAAACAAGACAAAACAAGACAAAACAAGACAAAACAAGACAAAACAAGACAAAACAAGACAAAACAAGACAAAACAAGACAAAACAAGACAAAACAAGACAAAGCAATACAAAAGAAGACAAAACAAGACAAAACAAGACAAAACAAGACAAAACAAGACAAAACAAAACAAAACAAGACAAAACAAGACAAAACAAGCAAAACAAAACAAGCCAAAACAAGACAAAACAAAACAAGACAAAACAAGACAAAACAAGACAAAACAAGACAAAACAAAACAAGACAAGACAAAACAAGACAAAACAAGCCAAAACAAGCCAAAACAAGCCAAAACAAGACAAAACAAAACAAGACAAAACAAGACAAAACAAGACAAAGCAATACAAAAGAAGACAAAACAAGACAAAACAAGACAAAACAAGACAAAACAAGACAAAACAAGACAAAACAAGACAAAACAAGACAAAACAAGACAAAACAAGACAAAACAAGACAAAGCAATACAAAAGAAGACAAAACAAGACAAAACAAGACAAAACAAGACAAAACAAGACAAAACAAAACAAAACAAGACAAAACAAGACAAAACAAGCAAAACAAAACAAGCCAAAACAAGACAAAACAAAACAAGCCAAAACAAGACAAAACAAGACAAAACAAGACAAAACAAAACAAGACAAGACAAAACAAGACAAAACAAGCCAAAACAAGCCAAAACAAGCCAAAACAAGACAAAACAAAACAAGACAAAACAAGACAAAACAAGACAAAGCAATACAAAAGAAGACAAAACAAGACAAAACAAGACAAAACAAGACAAAACAAGACAAAACAAGACAAAACAAGACAAAACAAGACAAAACAAGACAAAACAAGACAAAACAAGACAAAACAAGACAAAACAAGACAAAACACCTAAATTGCTGTCAAAAAATCAAAAATATTTTTGAAAACAAAAATGTGCTAATTATTTTAAGCAAAAAATGCATTTAAAAATCAAAAAAAATCTCAAGCAATTTGGTCAATGCTAAAAGCAGACATTTTGCACAAATAAGAATTAATTTTTTATAAAAAACAACAACAAAAATGAATTGTTAAATAACATTGCAGTCAAACCCACCCACCTTCCCTTAAGACAGAATATCCAACAAAAACATAAACCACCTTTAACCCCTGCACAATCCCTTAACATTCATACAAAAATGTGTGCGATTTAAATAAAGAAAACAGACGAAAACAGGAAGCTACAAATATACGTCCTTTATATCAGTGGTTCTCAAAGTTGGCGTCTTAGCTTACTGGAGAGCATTGGCTTCCACCGCGCGAAATATTGCCCCCCAAAAAAATATATTATTTCCATTTTAAATTATAGCTATTAACGTGAAAGTCAGTAATTCAGTTAGTAAGAACCATATAAGTCAGTAACTCAGTCTGTATGAAATATATGAAGATGTCTCTAAAAATGGTCACTGTAATGGCTGTTTGTAATCTTAAATACCTTGTTTTTCCTACATAACCTGTTAATTATATATTTTACACTGTACTATCAAGAATTTGACCTAGGGCGCTTTGTGAAACCCGGAATACAGCAAGAGGCGAAACAACTGGGGAAGCGCTGCCTTATGTTGTTCAGGAGGAGCTAAATGAAACTGCTCTAAATCTCACCTGAGCTTTGAAACTAGGAACATAATTACGTTGTTATAAGGCAGTGGTTCTCAACCTTCTTAATGCCGCGACCCTTTAACACAGTTCATCATGTTGTGGCGACCCCCAATCACAAAATTATTTATTTGCTACTTCATAACTGTAGAATACATGTGTTTGCCGATGGTCTTAGGCGACCCCTAGGAAAGGGTCATTCGACCCCCAAAGGGGTCGCAACCCACAGGTTGAGAACCGCTGTTATAAGGCTTTCACTTATACGTGGTGTTCATGTAAGAGTTTTTTTTATTTTTAACATTTGAATTCCTTATTGTGGAATCGGTAAACCGAGGCAACATAATGCAATGCGCTTCATAGCACGTGACGACAAAACCACCACTCCTGGCTACGTCACTGGCCATCTCAGCAAACAATTATCTCACCCAGCAGAAGCCAGGTCGATTAATCAGAGCCAAACACTCACTAAACACTGGCTTCACCTCTGACAACCCCATGAGCAATTACACCCGGAACAATAGCAAATGCTTCACTGTGCCTCGGAGTAACACAGTGCAACATAAACAATCATTCTTCCCTGGCACAACAATCGCTTGGAACCACCTGGACAATACCGCCGTGAACTCGACATCTATCGAAAGCTTCAAGGCTGCTAAGGCAACTGCTAGGAGCCGTTAGAACCGTTGAACATATTCCAGTATATGGATGCAGCAACTTACCCTACCAGAACAAGAACCACAACATATGATAAAATTCCAGCTCTTATTTGCTGGATAAACAACGCATCCTCGTCATCCAGCTCAACGTCCCTCTGCATCCAGCTCAATGTCCCTAGGCATCCAGCTCAATGTCCCTCGGCATCCAGCTCAATGTCCCTCGGCCTCCAGCTCAATGTCCCTCGGCATCCAGTCAATGTCCCTCGGCCTCCAGCTCAATGTCCCTCGGCATCCAGCTCAATGTCCCTCGGCCTCCAGCTCAATGTCCCTAGGCATCCAGCTCAATGTCCATAGGCATCCAGCTCAATGTCCCTTGGCATCCAGCTCAATGTCCCTTGGCATCCAGCTCAATGTCCCTCGGCATCCAGCTCAATGTCCCTCGGCCTCCAGCTCAATGTCCCTCGGCATCCAGCTCAATGTCCCACGGCATCCAGCTCAATGTCCCTCGGCATCCAGCTCAATGTCCCTCGGCCTCCAGCTCAATGTCCCTCGGCATCCAGCTCAATGTCCCTCGGCATCCAGCTCAATGTCCCTCGGCCTCCAGCTCAATGTCCCACGGCATCCAGCTCAATGTCCCTCGGCATCCAGCTCAATGTCCCTCGGCATCCTGCTTAATGTCCCATCACCAAGATAACTCTGTTTGAGGTCTTTGTTTCTTAAAAATCATTTTTAGACTTCCTAAGAAATAATTTCTGCATAACTTTAAGTTTCTGTCTCATCTGCCAACAGAAGAGCGTCATCTTGTCCTGCCTGTTTGGCCTCATCCATGGTCACGTGGACAGTTTCCTGACGTCACCTGATGTGGACACCCAGGCTGGGTTTTTCCCTGACTCGGGTTTCCTGACTGCAGTTCCACATTTGGGTAAAGAAATCACATGTCGTTTAACATACACTTTGGTAAACAAAACCACATGCCATTTAACATATACTTTGGTAAACAAACTACATGTCATTTAACATACACTTGGGTCAACAAACCACATGTCATTTAACATACACTTGGGTCAACAAATCACATGCCATAGAAATATGTTCGATTTAAACCAAGCTGGTATACACTAGTGTTAAAAAGATTCGAGGCTTTTTCGAATTGTGTGTAACTAAAGCCGTTGGTGTAGGTCAGTGGTCGGCAAACCCATTAGTCAAAAAGAGTAAAAAAATCAACAGCAGGAAGATTAAAAATTTTTTGAGACCCACATTTCTTTTCAAGAACCTTTCAAGAACCATGTTTTTCGGAGTCAAACCCGATTTGTGGCCGACTCGCCGAGCCGCAGTCAGGTCGTTAAAGAGTCGCATGCGGCTCGCGAGCCGCGATTTGCCGAGCTCTGGTGTAGGTAGAAATGGACTTTTCTAATAAAATAATTATGCCGAATAATCTAATATTTAAAAATTAAAAACGTCTTAATTAAATATGAATAGCATCATTATTTTAAACTTATGAGATTTCTACGCCGCTTGCCCTCTACGCCAATAGATAAGAGGAAGAGACGGATTTTAGAATATTACTGTCACACGGTGACCGTTACTGGGGCGGGTGAGGGTGCGGTCACTGGGGCGGGGGTGTCCACTGGTTGATTTACTGGGGCGGGACAGGAGAGAGAGAGCTCCAATGTTAGGGTAACCTATGGGTCACGACGGACAGGGTCGGGGGACAAGTTTTGGGGCATGGATACTTTTGGGGTTAAGGACGGAAATTCCTAATTGACTGGAAACGATAGGGGTCAGGAATGTGTTAAGAGATAGCATTCTTGGACCAACAAAGAAGTTTGGGTAGGAACGAGGGGTATAAGTAGGGACATCTAATTCGGTAGTTTCACTGAGCACTACGGCCCACACATGAGACTTCTCTCGTCAGAGCTCAGACACATAGACTTACCTAGTACCAGCCTTGCCGCAGTATCAACATAGAGAGGTAAGTGTATGTAAGGTGTATGTATGGAGGAGCTTTATGATAGTTACGTTATGTAGAGATTTAGTATTTTGGAAGTCTACGGTAAGTAGTTAGATAGGGCTTAGCATAGATCACTTGGTGTAGGTGACTTATTCATGTATTTCAGGAATAGCCACCTTTTAACGCCATAACTAATCGTCACAAACTCGTGACGGAGTGTGTGCGCAGATGCCAGTGCAGAGAGACAACAAGAGACGCTAACAACCACGACGATAGGCCATAAGACAGATTCACGCTGTAGAGGGGGCGACAGTCTTGCAAGACTCCACTTAGTCGTATGGTAGCGGTTCGATTGTATGATGCAGAGTTGCTCAATATCTAGAATCAGTATTGTAATGCCATCTTAGTAATCACATATGTACGAAAATCATCCTATTATTCTCATTGTAGATTGCATATTACTTTACTTAGAACATTTAAACAATAAATTATAGCTTTAGTCATTTTACGTTATATTGAAGACTTTGTTCATTGTATAGTTATTGTGTTTCCTTGGACACATCAAAACAAGGTGGTGTCAGAGGTGTTGTATAAGAATATAGACCAAGGGTCACTTAGCATAGGGAGCTCGTGACAATTACTATGACTTAATGTATAAAAATTGTGTTCATTACGTGAATAGGAAATTAGTAAAACACAGTAAGGTTAAACCTGATAAAAGGAACGCAACAAAACAACGAACGTGTCGGCAGGAAGCCTTCATCAGCGAACAAACAGAAACACGAATAAAATTAAAAAATGTATCAAAAAATCTTTTGCTTATCTTTTGCTGCCCTCTTGGGTACAACTGTCACAAAACTACAGTACAACAGTAATAATTCTACAGTACAACTGTCACATACTACTGTACAACTGTCACAATACTACAGTACAACTGTCACAAAACTACACTACAACTGTCACAATTCTACAGTGCAACTGTCACAATACAACAGTACAACTGTCACAATATAACAGTAGCATTATGATGACGAAAATTGCCAACATATCTATTCCAATTCAGAGAGCCGTAACCACCAAAACCCCAACTACTACCGTCACGGAAGCCACTACAATCACCTCGGCACCAGCTTCGTCCTTGACCACGCGGGGAATAATCTGGACACCATGGTCCACCCGACAGACGCGTTAGTGAAGCGCCTTCAGTGAGTATCTCAGTCCAACCACTGTCAACATCTCAGTCCAACCACCGTCAACATCTCAGTCTAACCACCGTCAACATCTCAGTCCAACCACCGTCAACATCTCAGTCCAACCACCGTCAACATCTCAGTACAACCACCGTCAACATCTCAGTCCAACCACCGTCAACATCTCAGTCCAACCACCGTCAACATCTCAGTCCAACCACCGTCAACATCTCAGTCCAACCACCGTCAACATCTCAGTCCAACCACCGTCAACATCTCAGACGTTATACAAATCTATGCTGTCATAGAGACACCAATTTTGTGCTAGGAATGCGGTCGCGACCTCTTTTGTTGGGGTCGAATGACCCTTAAACAGGGGTCGCCTGGGACCATCGAAAAACACATATTTATGAAGAAAATAATTTTATTGTTGGGGGTCACCACAACATGCGGAACTGTATTTTAAGGGTCGCCGCATTAGAAAGGTTGAGAACCTCTGTGCTAGGGCTTCAAAATTGCTCATTGACATTTCTGGCCTCAGTGCTTCGCCTCTACGTCATTTTAAATACACCATGGTGTACGTCGTACAGACGGAACCTTAGCGTCGATGCCAGGGGGGAATCATTCATGTTTAAATTGAGTAAAATAATTTAAAAGTCGTTTCCCTTTATTTTAAAATACCCGCAAAAAAACACGCACACACACAAACACACACACACACACACAAACACACACACACGCAAACACACACAAACACACACAAACACACACACACACACACAAACACACGCACACACACATACACAAACACACACAAACACACACACATACATACACACACACACAAATACACACACGCACACACACGCACACACACAAACACACACACACACACGCACACACACACACAAACACACACACAAACAAACACACATACATACACACACACACACACACACAAACACACACACATACAGACACACACAAACACACACACGCGCGCACACACACACACAAACACACACACACAAAATACTGCTCCATTGCTTAAGCACGCAATTTCCTCAGAAAAATGAAATGCCTTAATTATATTATTGAAAAAAAAATATTTTAAAGCCTGAGTACTAAAAACTAAATTTAAAAAATTAGAATTTTTTGAAAACATCCTTCAAGCTAACAGCTAATGATAATCATAGCACGATCTACGTTTGATGACGTGGTTCGTTGCGTCTCATGGATCAGTCCAATCTCAAATTCATATCCGGTCGATATTTTAGTGTCTGGATCGATATCCTATTTAAGTTTAAATGAAAAACATCATCCATTTATCCACGGTGTCGTTTTGTGCCCAATAAGACCATCCAGTCCATCTGACTGCTGCATGTCTTTGTAAATGTCGTCTTTGTAGGGGTCTTGTCGAACCAGGTTTATCGGGAAAAAGAAAAAGGTGTGTGGGGGGGGGAGGGGAGAGCTCAGCCCGCCAGCCTACTTTCCTGTGTCCTACTATCCTTGTCACCCGAGTCATTACTGCTATCGTACTCCCTTTTCACAACATCCACACCATTCTTATCACTGTAACTGTTATTTTTATAATCATCATTTATTATTTTCGTAATTATTATTATTTCTTCATGCAGCCGTTTCATGGCTGCCATGTCACATCGCAAGTTGCTTCCGGTCTCCAAAAATCTTCCGACGACGTCACACGTAGAGGATCCCGCCTTCTTACATTTGTTTACTGGAGCAAAAGATAATAAAGGCTAACCGGAAATGACGGCTTTTTTTGTGTGTGCATTCCTTTGGATAATTCTGAATTATCTTTTTATAAATTCGTGTACATTATATGTATATATACATAAATTAAATGTCCACCCAACTGATCATTGCATTAGTAAATACATGTAACATTATTTAAATATGTGACTTGAAAACTTAATGAAATACTAAACTTCCTGTTATAAAGCAGACGACAGATTTTCCTTTCAGAAATATTTGAATCGCGTGATTTTCATGATCATACAGGGCGTGTCTTAAGTCTTTACGCTCTTAATTTGTGCAAAACATTTTCAGTTAATTCTTAACATTTAATTTATTTGATAATATCATCTTCAAAATGATATCTTGGGAGCAAATTTTTGACGCAAGATTCACATGAACTTGATGCAGTAAGCTCATTTTACACCAATATTTGCATATTCCTCTGTTTCCATACTTCAGGGACATCATATAATTGTTTTTTTTTCTTTAAAAAAATAACAAGAATGTTTACGCTTTATGATTATCGAATCGGTCCCAGTGACAGTTTCTTCAATGTCTGAACTGACACGGAGATCGAAGATCCACTGTCACAGAAGATGTTTAACTCTTTCTAGCATCTGTAGCCCTCTCCTGGCTACGCCACACCACACAATTTGTATACAACTCTAATTTTCATAATCTCCATATATGGGACCTTTTGTTTCTAACAAAGGTCCACAAGGTCCACAAGGTCTACTGCTGTTGAAGGATTTCTATAGAAATCACTAAACAACAAACAGGTTTTTGGTGACATTTTTACACTAAGAATTACAGGAGACTGATGGGATAAAACAGAATTATTTTTAATCTTTATTCCTCACTAAAAATATTGTCAAATCTAAAACAACAAAATTGTGACATTAAATGATGTGTCGTGGGTCTCCAAATGTCAGTCCGTGTGTTGTTGTCGTGAAGAAGATAAGAAACCGCCATGGGCAGTTACAAGATTTAAGTAAGAGCTCTAACGTGTAAAACACCAACGACAATACAACCACCAAGAGCACCACCATCACCAACAGCAACAACAACACCACCAACACCAACAACAGCAAACGCAACAACAACACCATAAACAACAACAAAACCACCACCACCAACAACAACAGCAACACCAACAACAACAACACCAACAACAACACCAACACCAACAACAACAACAGCAACAACAATAACAACAACATCAACAACAAAACCACCACCACCAATAACAACAGCAGTACCAACAACAACAACAACACCATCAACAACAACAAAACCAACTACAACAACAACAAAACCACCACCAACAACAACAACAGCAACACCAACAAAAACAACAAAACCAACAACAACAACAACAAAACCAACACCAACAACAACAACAGCAACACCAACAACAACAACAAAACCACCACCAACAACAACAGCAACACCACCAAGAACAACAACAACAAAACCACCACCAACAACAACAGCAACACCAACAACAACAGCAGCAACACCAACAACAGCAACAACAACAACAAAACCACCACCAACAACAACAGTAACAACAACAACAACAGCAACAACAACAACAAAACCACCACCACCACCAACAACAACAACAACACCAACAACAGCAACAACAACAAAACCAACACCAACAACAACAGCAGCAACAACAACAACACCACCAACACCACCAACAAAAACACCACCACCACCACCAACAACAACAGCAACACCAACAACAACAGCAACAACAACATCACCCACACCCCCAACAACAACAGCACCAACAACAACAAAACCAACACCAACAACAACAGCAACAACACCAACACCACCAACAACAGCAGCAACACCACCACCACCAACAACAACAAAGAAATGATTTACCTAAATTAAACATCAAACTCGACATTTACCTAAATGTGACATCACACTCGACATTTACCTAAATGTGACATCACACTCGACATTTGAAGAACAAAGTCTATTTTTATCCTGTTTTCGATGTAACAAAACAAACGAATCTGTGTGTGCATATACGGCCTACAATTTCACAACGAGATACTGCTACAAATATTTTTTGTTAAAGTTTATTAAATACAAATGTTTTTGAAAATGATAAAATAGTTTTATCACTACTGTTTAAGCGTGTGTCTAAGCAGTGTGTCAGTGTCTGATAGTTTTAGCAGTGTGTCCAAGCAGTGTGTCAGAAATTGATAGTTTTAGCTTGTGTCTAAGCAGTGTGTCAGAGTGTGTTAGTTTTAGCAGTGTGTCTAAGCAGTGAGTCAGAAATTGATAGTTTTAGCAGTGTGTCTAAGCAGTGTGTCAGAGTGTGATAGTTTTAGCTTGCGTCTAAGCAGTGTGTCAGAGTGTGATAGTTTTAGCTTGTGTCTAAGCAGTGTGTTAAAGTTTGATAGTTGTAGAGTGTGTCTAAGCAGTGTGTCAGAGTTTGATAGTTTTAGCGTGTGTCTAAGCAGTGTGTCAGAAATATATAGTTTTAGCGTGTGTTCTATACTGAATTTAAACGAATTTGAAAACCAATCGTGCGGCATTGAGAACAATCAAGAATCAGACTGGGAAATTTTACCAGAAGATGAGAAGCCGTCATCAGAACCGGAGAACCGGTCATTACAACAGAACCAGTCATCAGAACCTGAGAACCGGTCATTTCAACAGAACCAGTCATCGGACCATGAGAACCAGTCATTACAACAGAACCAGTCATCAGACCACGAGAACCAGTCATCCGACCATGAGAACCAGTCAATACAACAGAACCAGTCATCAGACCATGAGAACCAGTCATTACAACAGAACCAGTCATCAGACCATGAGAACCAGTCATTACAACAAAACCAGTCATCCGACCATGAGAACCAGTCAATACAACAGAACCATTCATCAGACCACGAGAACCAGTCATCCGACCATGAGAACCAGTCATCCGACCATGAGAACCAGTCATCCGACCATGAGAACCAGTCATCCGACCATGAGAACCAGTCATCCGACCATGAGAACCAGTCATCCGACCATGAGAACCAGTCATCCGACCATGAGAACCAGTCATCCGACCATGAGAACCAGTCATCCGACCATGAGAACCATTCATCCGACCATGAGAACCAGTCATCCGACCATGAGAACAAGTCATAAGAAGACGAAAACCCTTCACCAAAAGATCATCAGTCATCAGCTGCTGTCGTGAAGTCGCCATAAAATGAGAACCGTTCGCAAGAACATGAAACCCAATCAGCAACAAATGAGAACCTGTTTTCAGAACAGGATAATCGGTCATCAGAACAGGAAAACGGGTCATCAGAACAGGAGAACCGGTCATCAGAACAGGAGAACCGGTCATCAGAACTGGAGAACCGGCCATCAGAACAGGATAACCGGTCATCAGAACAGGAGAACCAAGCAGCCGAATATATGAACCAACCAGAAGTACTTGTCAGCCATTGTGGATAGATGGATTGTTTTGTGGGAAGGTGGATGTCGATGATCTGATGGCTGGGGGAAAGATTAAACGAACGAATGGATCCTGGAATGGATCTTTGAATGGATCTTGGATTAGATCATGTAATGGATTTTCGAATGTATCTTGGACTGGATCTTTGAATGAATCTTGAAATGTATGTTGGATTGGATCTTGAAATGGATCTTGGAAATGGAAAGATCAATGGTTTCAAACTTGAAAACTATCTTTCCACAATACACGGCGTGGATATGATTCATCCATTCTTCAAGTTATAATACATAAGATGAGCCCCACTCCACTCCTAGAGAATACAATCAAACCACTCTTAGAGAAGACAACCAAACACACGAGTGCCAACATGCGAGTTGCTAGTAGACGGCGGGAACACAACCCAAAATAAAAATCGTTCTTCTCTCCGAGGAAATCAAATCAATCAGTGGGCGTGGCCACAGCGAGACGAAGAGCGGGAAGAATCGCCAGACACGGGTCCCTGGGAGAAATTGCAGAGTTTAATTGAAAATAGCCCGCCAGGAAAAATCAAAGGGATGTTTAAAATCCTCATGAACGCTTAACATCGTTACGCGGAACGTTTGAGAAACACAAGCTGAGGACATGCGCAGACGACTAAGTTAATTCGCGCCATTTCCAACAAAAACGAGACCAAATTAAACCCCTCCATGCCCCCTCGTGCTAAATTTAATTTCTTTCTCTCAGAATCCTCTGTGGCTGGTTCTGGAAAACAGCTGGCCGTCCATCAGCTCAACACTCACCGTGATGGGGGTGGCCGTCCAACCGGGTTTAAACATGCACACGTCGCAAGCTGTTATTTTAGCAAGATTTCTGGTTATTGTTTCCGGGTGAGGCGCAAATCTGAAGACGATTCAATTGGCCGTGGACAAGGGTCAAGGTTTTTGTAGTTTGTGTCGCGATGTCGGCTATTAGAGACGGTGTGTGTTAGGAAACCATTTCACCGGCTTTAATTTTGATGTGTGTGAAATAAAATCCTGAAATAAATTAAAACCTGTTTTTAATATATATTTTTTTTTTTTAAAAGGGAAGATTTTTATGTAACTACCATATGTTCGCGTATATAAGACGAGTCTTATACAAAGTTTTACATATCCCTATCCCAGGGTGCATCTTATATATTGGTGTGTCTTTGGTAATATTTTTTTTTACACAAATCGTCAAAACCCGCGTGTTATGTAGGCGACGTGTTTGCTTCGTGCTTTCCCCGTGCATGTACTCTAGCAGACAACAAACTCGAGGCCAAGTTTGGGGTAGGGGTTGCAAAATAATAGTCTCCACTGGACCTTGTTTTCAACTAATCATTGTCAGTTTCCTTCAGAATTGTATAAAAAATCTGGATAAGACTGGAAAGGCGGTTCTCGAAAAATGAGTAGAATAGACTAGACAAGCGTGTGGAGACAAATGACAGAGAGAGGCAGATCATTTTATCACGAGATACTTGTGTGTCTTATTATTGTTACGAGACCGAGCTTTGTTTACTGTGTGTGTGTGTAGATTTATTTTCATCATTGTACCACCTTTGCACATTGTATTTTTATTAACATTGTACCGGTACAAGCCAAACAATATTTTAAATTATATTTCTTTTGATTTTGTAATTTATTATAATTAACACATTAAAACTTATTGATAGTAATTAGCCCTGGTTTGAGTATCGTATTCCTTGTTATTGTATTGATCATTTGGTATCGTCTTTTGTTGCGTGCTGTTTTAGAACGAGTCGTACACTTACATAAGAGATTAATTTCTCCATATTGATAACAGTACATAACAAAGCGTCTTATAAATGGGTGCGTTTTATAACTAGGCTTCTCTTATATTCGCGAAAATACGGTACGTATTTTTTTAACACGAACGAATGATACCGATTGTGATAATGAAGGACGATTATTGCGGTCGATATTCACACTTCACGATTTTTATTCCTAGTTGTAAAAACCATTGATCAAGTGTTCAGTAATGGCCGCGTGTACCAGGGTTTCCGATCAGCCGTAAAAAAAATGACTTAAAATGACCTGTCCGTTAAAGAACTTTTGAACTTCCGTAAGAAAATTGACATTTAAATAAAAACAAGGACCTTGAAACGAAACAAAATTGAACACCGTGACATTTGTGATTTTTTTTCTTGCTTGTTGGACGCTTGTGTGATCATAATCAGAAGACATTCAACACTCAAAGGTGGAATAGTCTTATATCACGTGACATTGTGGCTTGACTATATTGTACAACTGTTCATTGTAGCTGCCGTTGTTGGTACTTGCTGCTACTTCTTGTTGTTGTCTTTCTTTGGATTTTTTTATCCATCATTTTTGTAACAGCTCAAATATTAACATGATGGTTTGTTACGTATAATGTATTGCTTTCGTAATTTTAGATGAACAGGAAGTAAAATATATTAGGAGGTCATGCGCAGAAGTACGACAAGAAGGACGTATCATTGATGTGTGAAGTATAGGCTCAAGCCACCATTTAATTTGCATCTCATTACATCGTATTATTTATCCAACAGATCTGAGTGAATTCTGTATGTGAAGCAGTAAGACAATATCAATTATGTTTTCTCCAGTTTCAGGAGACGTATTATATATTGTGTGAACAATTAGTTGATCAATTTATCGTGATGCTAACTCATGAAAGTCTGGCCTCATGCATTTTAAGTGTGATGTCAAGTGAATGTGGGTAATTAAAGCAGGCAAAAGAAGAAGTTCACCATTTTACAACAACATACTACAAACAACTTCGGCGTTAGTATTAACGCAGTTGTTACAAGTTTCATCAGTGTCTTCGAACTTCTTTGGTAAAAGTGGGTGTCCCCCCCCCCCCCCCCCCAATCTCCCCCAACAATCTGGCCGAGGTGTCAACAACCTAAACATTGTTCAACATCGCTGTCAGCCGGAGACCGACCGAAAGTGATTTTCTGATTTCGGCAGAAACCAAACTGAAAGTTAAATCTGACTTTCGGCCAAAACCGAAGCCGAAACTAAATGCTAAACGAGACTTTCGGCCGACACCAAAACCGAAAGATATTTATCGATTAGAAAAATTGAAACAGTAATATTAATGGTACCACCATCAGGGTTGTCGACGGCATGATCTAGGGATGTATAGTTATGGACGGCATGTTTGGGGACGACATGGTTAATGACGGTATGGTTGTGGGGGGCATGGATGTGGACTGCATATTGGTGGATGTCATAGTTTTGGACGGCATGGTTATCGACGGCATGGCTATGGACGGCATGGTTGCGGGCGGCTCGGTGAAGTCTTGACTTAATCTCATGATGAGGTTAAACATTGACTGTACTTGCTTTAGTTGTGGGAGAATCCACTTAGATTATTCTGGAAGCCATTTTTTTTTACTTCAGTTAGGGTTAGGGCTGAAAGAAATGTCGAGTTGTATGACAGTGACATGAGACAGGTGTGACATCATGATTGTGACAGACAGTGACATGAGACAGGTGTGACATCATGATTTTGACAGACAGTGACATGAGACAGGTGTGACATCATGATTGTGACAGACAGTGACATGAGACAGGTGTGACATCATGATTATTACAGACAGTGACATGAGACAGGTGTGACATCATGATTGTGACAGACAGTGACATGAGACAGGTGTGACATCATGATTGTGACAGACAGTGACATGAGTCAGGTGTTGAGTGGTGTGACATCATGATTGTGACAGACAATGACATGAGACAGGTGTTGAGTGGTGTGACGTCATGATTGTGACAGACAGTGACATGAGACAGGTGTTGAGTGGTGAGACATCATGATTGTGACAGACAGTGACATGAGTCAGGTGTCGAGTTGTGTGACATCATGATAGGGACAGACAGTGACATGAGAGAGGTGTCGAGTTGTGTGACATCATGATAGGGACAGACAGTGACATGAGAGAGGTGTCGAGTTGTGTGACATCATGATTGTGACAGACACTGACATGAGAGAGGTGTCGAGTTGTGTGACATCATGATTGTGTCATACAGTCACATGAACAAGGACATCAGATGAACGTCTCGGACAGTTTCCTACGTAAAAACAAGTTTCAATTTCTTTGATGAGACTCAAGTTTTAGTCGCCCCCCCCACACCTAAAGACACTCTCACAAAGACACAGCCACACTAACACGACACACTTTCCCGTATAACACAGCTTTGAGTCTCGTGGAGACACACATCTCTAAGGCCAGGGTTGGTCGTTGATGTCCTTAACAACGTGATTCGATCAACAGCGGGCTGTTTACTTTATCTCTGCTGTGATCGTGTGTCTTCAAAACATCGTCAGCAGCGATCTCCCCCGAACGGACGGCCAAACCGACCCGGCCGTCCAAATCAATGGCAGAGCCCGAGCAGGACAGACCAATCCATGATGCACTCGGATGGCACAATCTCCGAGGACACGGCGAGGGGCTGGGATTGCTGGATCTCTGGTTTTGATGACGAGGGACACGAGAAATCGTGGCAAGGAGTAATGAAATCATGCCCCCCAGCCACATTAAGACGAGGTCGAGTTACCGCGTATGGTAACAGGACGAGTAGTTAACTCAAATCTCACTAGTGAAAACATGATCGAGGTAACAGTTATAGGAAAAGTAGTTTCACTCAATGCTCACTAGTGAAAACATGACCCAGCCGTTTCTTTTTTTTTGCCCTTTCAGTTTTCACTAGACAAAACTCGCCCCCCCCCCCCTTTCAATTCTCACTAGAGATTGCCAAAAAGATATTCATAAAGAATCGTAACATACTGTTTTCGAGTGCTGAAAACAGGATTGACGTATCAGGGCAACGGTTCTCAACCTGTGGGTCGTGACCCCTTTGGTGGTCACACGACCCTTTCACAGGGGTCGCCTAAGACCATCTGAAAACACAAATACTCTACTGTTTTAGAATATCAACGAAAATAATTTTGTAGTTGTGGGTCGCCACAACGTGAGGACCTGTAATGAAGGGTCGCGGCATTAGAAAGGTTGAGAACTACTCTATTAGGGACAAGCAGATTTTTTCAGAGTTAAAAGATTTAATCTACACACACACACACACACACACACACACACACCAGCGAATAACTTCACCGGATCACTTCAAAGGATGACTTCACAGATGAACTAACACCGTGTCTGAAGTTAACTAAAAAGTTCTTGCGAGGTTTTCATTCGACTGGAAATTATTTTCAACTTAGTATTTAAATATTTTTTTCTGCGTTCCTCAGCGTAATTCATCAACGTTTTACACATTTGACATACGCCCGTGTCTCAAATGTTCATGGACAACGCCCGTGTCTCAAATGTTCATGGACAACGCCCGTGTCTCAAATGTTCATGGACCACACCCATGTCTCAAATGTTCATGGACCACCCCCATGTCTCAAATGTTCATGGACCACCCCCATGTCTCAAATGTTCATGGACCACGCCAATGTCTCAAATGTTCATGGACAACGCTCATATCTCAAATGTTCATGGACCACCCCCATGTCTCAAATGTTCATGGACCACCCCCATGTCTCAAATGTTCGTGGACCACGCCAATGTCTCAAATGTTCATGGACCACCCCCATGTCTCAAATGTTCATGGACCACCCCCATGTCTCAAATGTTCGTGGACCACCCCCATGTCTCAAATGTTCATGGACAACGCTCATGTCTCAAATGTTCATGGACCACGCCCATGTCTAAAATGTTCATGGACCACCCCCATGTCTCAAATGTTCATGGACAACCCCCATGTCTCAAATGTTCATGGACCACCCCCATGTCTCAAATGTTCATTGACCACCCCCATGTCTCAAATGTTCATGGACAACCCCCATGTCTCAAATGTTCATGGACAACCCCCATGTCTCAAATGTTCATGGACCACCCCCATGTCTCAAATGTTCATGGACCACCCCCATGTCTCAAATGTTCATGGACAACGCTCATGTCTCAAATGTTCATGGACAACCCCCATGTCTCAAATGTTCATGGACAACCCCCATGTATCAAATGTTCATGGACAACCCCCATGTCTCAAATGTTCATGGACCACCCCCATGTCTCAAATGTTCATGGACAACCCCCATGTCTCAAATGTTCATGGACAACCCCCATGTCTCAAATGTTCATGGACAACCCCCATGTATCAAATGTTCATGGACAACCCCCATGTCTCAAATGTTCATGGACCACCCCCATGTCTCAAATGTTCATGGACAACCCCCATGTCTCAAATGTTCATGGACAACCCCCATGTCTCAAATGTTCATGGACAACCCCCATGTCTCAAAATGTTCAAAAGCAGAGCATTTAAATTAAAAAAAAAAAAAAAAAAAAAAAAGGGACGATACTTATAAAAACTAGGAATCATCAAATACATCCTACGATGTCGTGTGACTTAAAACGAGACAAATCAAAATAACATGCTGTCTTCACTTCCAAAGCACGCAAGATTGTTAATTTCAATATGGTAATGGGAACCTCTACCGGGGCGGTATTTTTAGTGTGAGGCGCAGGACGGGGTTTTTGGCGCGGGGGGCGCTTAATAGATTTAACCCCCGTGGTGGCGGAGGTCATTTAAATAATTGATTGTTTTATTAATCATGGTGAGTTTGATTGAATTTCTGAGCCATATCGACTTGTCCGGTAGAATTCGAAACGTGAATCAAGGCTACATTTGAAAATGATTGGGTAGACAAATTTGATACACGGAATGAGTTTGTTTTCTTCATCGGATTCAATGGCACTGCCGTGAATTTCAGTTTGTCTGATGACACTACTATGAATGTCAGTTTGTCTGATGACAATGACACCGCCATGAATGTCAATTTGTCTGATGACAATGACACCGCCATGAATGTCAATTTGTCTGATGACAATGACACTGCCATGAATGTCAGTTTGTCTGATGACACTGACACTGCCACGAATGTCAGTTTGTCTGATGACAATGACACCGCCATGAATGTCAGTTTGTCTGATGATAATGGCACTGCCCTGAATCTCTCATTTTTGCGATATTAATGACATCGACGAATGACATCAATAAATGACAGCCTAAAACCAATTGTATCGCGTGCAGCCTAGATCAAGGGTTGCCAACCCAACTGTCTTCGCAGGTCACGTTGATCGTGATTCAACTCTTGGCCACTTTGATCGTGAGTCAACTCTTGGCCACTTTGATAGTGAGTCAACTCTTGGCCACTTTGATCGTGAGTCAACTCTTGGCCACTCTGATCGTGAGTCAACTCTTGGCCACTTTGATCGTGAGTCATCTCTTGGCCACTCTGATCGTGAGTCATCTCTTGGCCACTCTGATCGTGAGTCATCTCTTGGCCACTCTGATCGTGAGTCATCTCTTGGCCACTTTGATCGTGAGTCATCTCTTGGCCACTTTGATCGTAAGTCAACTCCTCGATGGTGACATGATTTTAAGACCAATTAAAAAAAAAACATACAGTGAATCATCATTTTTTTATTCTTAATTGAAATAAATCTCAGGCTGAGACTCATCAGTGCTCGTGCTTCACTACCCACCGTTGCCACTTTCATCAAGGAAGGCTGGGGGGGGTGGGGGGTGGGGGGAGGGGGGGGAGGGGGTGGCGTGGTGGTTTGAGGCGAGTAAATCGAGGAAGTACTCAAAAGTCTCCCGAGCATAAGCAGGGGCGAGGTTAGAGGAAAAAAAAAGTGGGGGGGGGGGGGGTGGCGTGGTGGTTTGAGGCGAGTAAATCGAGGAAGTACTCAAAAGTCTCCCGAGCATAAGCAGGGGCGAGGTTAGAGGAAAAAAAAAGTGGGGGGGGGGGGGGGGTCTGAGCAACAGAAGAAAAGCCAATTGAAATTTTATTTCACTTTACTAAGCTGTGTTTGTATTCGTCCTTAAGTTTTGGTGGTTCATAAATTTTTGTGTGATAATTCTATTTAAGATTTGAGATTACTAATTTGATTCTAATTATTAGACAAAATTTCAGTCCAAAAGATTCTTCACCCAACTGGCGCAGACGGTCACATAAGGCGCTGCACCTATAATTATACATTTACTTCTATGCCAAGAATGAAAATGATCGCTAATTGAATGAGGAAATACGTTTGCTTCGATAGATATTGCGGGTCGAAATATTTAACGTGGCGTGCTCCGTGTGGTCCGTGGGGGTGCACACCTAAGGTCTAGATCAGTGGTTCTCAACCTTCCTAATGTCGCGACCCTTTAATACAGTTCTTCATGTTGTGGCGACCCCCAACCACACACTTATTAGCGTAGCCACTTCATAAGTGTATATTATATGTGTTTTCCGATGGTCTTAGGCGACCCCTGTAAAAAGGTCGTTCGACCCCCAAGGGGTCGCGACCAACAGGTTGAGAACCACTGGTCTCGATTAATTTTAACCAAGACTCGGACATTGGACAAATTCACACGATTGACCATTTGTACGGGCAGCTATTATTGGAAATACAATTTGTCCAGAGTGCGAAAAAAAGGGGGTGGTGTAAAATAAATGGGATTTTACTAATGTACCGGGGAGGGGGGTGCGTTCACTTTTCATCAGAATTATCCACAGTTTAGGGCCGTTTCATAAACTTTAAATTAATAAGATGGCGACGATTTAAATGTTTATAATGTTGATCCCCACCACCACACGTCCCTGGATCCGCCGCTGCTGTCGGTGTTGGACTATGACACAAAGCCAGGACGTCGTCTGGTGGGGTGGGTGGAGGGGGGGGGAGAACCTCTGACAGGACGGGGCTCAGACTACTGTGAGCTGACGAACAACAGGCCCATTAAAGGGTGGCCTTTTGTGGGGAGGTCGGATGAGGTGGGGGTGCTTAGGGAGGGGAGTACCACCAGGGGACGAGTCTCTAACAGGAAATATTTATCAGGTCGTTAGTGGATCTTGGAAATCTCAAGACTTAAAAGACTCGATGTGTTTGGGACTTAGCTGGACAACAGGTTTCAGTGAGAGACCTTAACATTAGCATCGCCGAAGATGTAAATTAAAGATGCTATGTGGTACCACTGTGCGGAATTTCGTGCACCATAGACAACCCCCCCCCACACACACACACACCACACAAAAAAAAACAAAGACAACAACAAACAAAATGTGGCTACCTTCAGAGGAAATATGTCTTCGTAATTAGGAACATATTAAATACATGGGAGGGAAAAGTTCTTCGGAAAAAACATAGACCAAAAAAAACAAGGATGAATATGGATGGCGAATACGATCCCTCCAGGACAGGTATATATAGTCCAGGGGTACCAAAACTACGGCCCATGGACCGGATCCGGCCCTCGACGTTAGTTCGTCAGGCCCGTGGACGGTACAAGAAATATGCTTGATAAAGCGTATGGAAAGAGCGACATTGTGATGAAAAAAAATTAATTAAATATTATGTTTAGAAAAGTAGTAGATCTTCACGCGTGCGGAGACCTCCTAGCTGGTATGGGCCTTAAATGTACCCTTTTTTTTCATGATTGATTATTGAAATGTTTGCAAATTCTCTTGATTGGATGCAGCAATCCCAAACCAAACATTGATGATATCTTGAAAGCCAAGCGTCAATTTCACAAATCTCACTAACCTTTTTTGCAGCTTACTTTGTGTGATTCGGATATGTGCGCACAGGGTCGGATGTAACGTTCTTTTCGCTAATGTCGTCTTCTTTGATACATGTTTCAGTAAGTAAATATGCTGGTTGTCTTTGTTTTTCGTGCATTGCACGCCACTCACCCATGATCAACATTGAAAACTAAACTTAGTTTTTCGTTTTTTTTCCCCCAGAGCTTTCGTTCTGGCTCCCAAGTATTGTACAGAATGATTAGAAAGAATGCCAAGTGACAGAAGAGTGAAGTGGGTATACACCACCAAAAACCCCAGAAGAAAACGGCTCAAAGGCAGACGTAGACTTAGATCAGCGGTTCTCAACCTGTTGGTCGCGACCCCATTTGGGGGTCGCACGACCCTTTTCCGAGGGGTCGCCTAAGACCATATGAAAACACATATGCTCTATAGTTATGAAGTATAACCTTAAATAATTTTGTGCCTTGGGGTCGCCACAACACGATGAACTGTATGAAAGGGTCACGGCCGTAGGAAGGTTGGGAACCACTGACTTCGACGGATGGATGATGTGGAGAGGGATCTGCAGCAGCTGAGAATCTCACCATGAAAAAGAAAAGCATTAGTTAGATCTGAGTGGAAGTATGTGGTGGGGCAGGCCTATGCCCATCTGGAGCAAAAAAAAAGGGGGGGGGGCTGAAGTGTCACAGATAGAGACCGACCGAATTTCGGCTTCGGTGCCGAAAGTTGCCATTTGATCACTTTCGGCCCAGAAAAGTTAACTTTCGGTATCAGCTGAAGCAGAAAAGTTAATTTTCGTTTTAATTTCGGTTTCGGCCGAAATTGATTGAGACTTTCGACCTTTTGGCCAAAAGTGACTGAGTTTTGCGGTCATCTACCAGAAGTCAGATTGTCTGTCTGTCTCTAGGCTGGCAATCCGATATTCATTTTTGCGAGACATCTAGCTGTCATCGTATGTTATATGACTAATACTCTGCGAAAACTGCTCACAGCTGCATGATGACCTACTGTCCTTATTTCCAAAAACATTAATTTCAATTAAGCCTAGTCAAATGTAAATAGTTTTGTGGAAGAAAATTAATGGAATATTTATATCATTTTTGTTTTAATTTTTTGAAAAATAAAATTTGGAATTTAGGTTAATTCAATTCCTTCATTTGTAATATTCATTTTGATTTATCATTATCATGCTCATCAGTGTTGTCATAGGAAGAGGTGAATTATATTGAATAATCATAGAAAATTGTCATATTTCCCCTATTATTTTTGTTTTATTTAAATAAATTAAAAAAATTAAGGAAACCTAGGCTTTTTCAATTCATTCATTTCTTGAAATTCACCATTATCATGCTCATAAACATTCTTATTGACGAAATAACACGCGTGTGCATGTATCACTGGCTTGTATTTTAATTATGTAGTAGGCCTACGGCAGACCTGATTATTTTTATGATTTTGGCGACCAATTTAGATGTCGAGACCCGTCAGAACAACAATTTTAAGAGACCCGGTTTAAAAATAAAAAAATTATTTCCCCCACCAATTTGGGGGGGGGGGGGGGAAATGGAGGTAGGGCGTCGAACGAAATAATGACGTCACCAGCACTGTAAGACTAATGTGTTGGCACTAGGCTAAATATTAATACAGCGATATCTTGCTAGCTATTTATGAAAACACAAAGCAATGGTATTTACGAAAACCGCGTAACTTTAGTAACTGATATTTAGGTGACGATTTGCTCTATTAGAGCCACAATAATTATTATAGATATATGTTCTATGTTGCAATTATAATTATGAAAGCAAAGGGCACTCAGGGGTCTAACTTGCACGAATTTAGCCCCCCCTCTCCCAGTCCAAATGTTCTCTTACCATACTACGTAAAAAAAATTTTTAAGAAATTTAAATTACTTTTAAATTAAAATGGTCAAAACCAAAGTATTCATTAATTGGTTATTTATTAATGTTCACGACGATCAATGTTGATACTTTCCCCCATCGATGTACGCAGAATGTATGGATGAACGAATTCCAAAATATCTAAAGATTTCGGTTCCGGTTTCGGTTTCGGCCGACAGTGTCGTTAAGGTTTTGGTTGCGGTTTCGGTCGAAAGTCAGTTTTAACTTTGGGCTAGTTTCGGTTTCGGCCGAAATCAGCAATCACTTTCGGTTGGTCTCTAGTCACAGGGATGGGGGGAGTTAGGGACGATGAGCTACGCTAGCAGTAACATCCCCCCCCCCCAAACTCCCTCGCATTTGGCTGACAACACGTTCCAACAACTGAGCCACCAAGCAATCATCACAATGTACACTAGAGTCATAGAATTTACTATTTAGCCTTTTACTTAGGCGTAAAATATGACTCTCTTGATACACTCTAGGTAAAATAAGACTCTAATGACCTACTCTAAGTAAAATAAGACTCTAATGACATACTCTAAGTGAAATAAGACTCTAATGACATGTTCTAAGTTAAATCAGACTCTAATGACATACTCTAAGTAAAGTAAGACTCTATTGACATACTCTAAGTAAAATAAGACTCTATTGACATTCTCTAATTAAAATAAGACTCTATTGACATACTCTAAGTAAAATAAAACTCTATTGATACACTCTAGGTAAAATAAGACTTCAATGACCTACTCTAAGTAAAATAAGACTCTATTGACATACTCTAAGTAAAATAAGACTCTATTGACATACTCTAAGTAAAATAAGACTCTAATGACATACTCTAAGTAAAATAAGACTCTAATGACATACTCTAAGTAAAATAAGACTCTAATGACATACTCTAAGTAAAATAAAACTTTATTGATAAGTGTAGACTAGACCTGCAGGTCAGGTGTCTCACCCGTGCAACCAAAAATTAAGTAACTCCCTCTCGACGATCAAGTCTTGGATGGCCAGCACAAAAATATAGTATACCACAGAGCCCTACCCCCTCCCCCGCCCCCATCTTTAGGTCTCTGATGCATATCCCCCCGCCCCCCGGGACTAATTTCCCGAGTGTCCCCGCCAGGAAATGCCGAGGCTGCTGAGGACAATTACCGTGACATAAACCGGTGGCGCCCTCTCGTGGCGTGAGGTAATGGTTGCCAGGGAACGTAATGCGGTTACCAGTTGGCGATGCTCGGTGGCGTTATCTCCCTTCAGATGTTGAAATAATACCTGAGTGTTCTCCCTTGTCCGCCCATAAACCAATCAGAAATCTTAAAACTGTTTGTTCGTATTTCATCTGATACTTGCGGGCCTAATGTTTTGTGATCGTGTCTAATGAGTGGGAGTGGTAGGAGTCGGGTTGATGGAGTCAGTGCGAGTGAAGGAGTTTGGTTGATGGAATGAGTGGGAGTGGAGAGGTTTGGTTGATGGGGTGAGTGGGAGTGGAGGGGTTTGGTTGATGGAGTGAGTGGGAGTAGAGGGGTTGGGTTGATGGAGTGAGTGGGAGTAGAGGGGTTGGGTTGATGGAGTGAGTGGGAGTGGAAGGGTGGGCTTGATGGAGTGAGTGGGAGTGGAAGGGTTGGGTTGATGGAGTTAGTTCGAGTGGAAGAGTTGGGTTGATGGAGTGAGTGGAAGTGGAGCAGTTGAGTTGACGGAGTCAGAGCCGTTAAACGGAGTTATTATTGTGGTACACAATGTTTGCTGTTCATTCCCCTTATTCCTGATTGAAAACTCAACCCCCCCCCCCCCCAAAACCCTCTGTCGTCCACCGCTAATTTGTCACCAATGCTTGGACATGATTTAACCAGATGATTTATTGTCTCAGCTGACAACATTAGGTGACGTCATTTGACGGGACTGGAGTCGTGAACGGGGATACTAAATCTTAAATTAATTTCCAAAATGGCTGTCCCAGCTTGAACGCTGCACAAATTCACTCTAATGTCGTCTCTACTGTCACTATGGGTAATGGACAACAGCTTAAAATATATATATACATATATTATTACGGACTGCTCTTAATCGAGAATTTTATCTCTTAGTTTTGTCTATTGGCTCGTTTCAAAACAGTCCATAATAAAGGACGATAACAAAGTTTTAAAAACAATACATTTAGAACGATACACAAAGTCAGGGCTAATTACAATTAATACTTTTTTAATTTGTGAATTTCTATGAATGACAAAAGTAAAAAAATATGATTAAAATTATTACCTTACAGTACAACTGGTACCGGTACTGTATGTAAAAATACGATGAGTTCAAGTTGTACAAAGAAAAACTACACATAAAAAAGCACTGTCTAGTATTAAATAATGACACAGCACGTCTCGTGATAAAGGAAAGGAAAAATCTCTGACCTATTCAATCGGTCAGCCCTTTTATAGGCATTTCCTACTAATGACTCTCGAGCCGTCTAACGCATTGTTTATCTTTCCCGTTTTATCCAGATCCTTCTATAAGGTTCTGAATAATTAAGATTTTGTAAACAAGGGGGAAGTTTTGCTAGACGCACCCCAACACGGCCTCGACTGTAAGAGGTCATGCATGTGGAATGCGGGTTAAGCGTGCATTAAAATACGTCATCCTTCATAACAATATATATATATATATATAACATATAAAATTAGTGATATCTATCAAATAATCTTTTAAAAACGATTGTATGATGACGTCATGTGAAATAATTAACCAGATTTTCGCTCACTGGCGTTAAGGGTTTTAAACAAAGTTTCACGCAGTGGCGTATGCAATTGGAGGTTAGGTGGTGGGGGGGGGGGGGTAACCTCCTCCTCCTTTGGGGGACCAAAAAGATATTTTTAAAAAGGGAGAGAATGCTGTTTTTAAAAAAGATTAAAAGGGTTGGCGGGTTGGTGCTTGTTTTCCTCTTCAGTTGTACAACCCTTGTTGGTAGGACTGTATCCAATTAAACCATGGCTTATACAGCGTCAGCAAAGATCCATTTATTGATGCTGTACTCCTGCAAACACTACACGATGTTACCAGGCCAGGATTAACGCATTAAGCGATGCAAGCACGCGGCTCGGGGCACCAGAAGAAACGGTGAACCACCAAAATATAGCGTGCGCATCAAAGTATCAGCACTGAAACGCATGCATCGTGAACGCGTAGGTGCGTCTGTGAAGGTGCGTTGCTCCAGCTGTCACGTGTTCCCTGTGGTGTTTTAGAAAGTTGTTGTGGTCAGTTGTTGTTCGAAGTGGGTCTCTCTGCGGAGGAGGGAAAAAAAAAAAAGGTTTCATAGCTGAGAACTATTTTCTATCGTACCCAAGTGTTTAAGTGGCTGTGATGTGTCGGCGGTACATTTCAAAGAGAGATTTAAGTCGACACCAAGTAACACGGTCGTGGTGTCTAATTCTACACAATGTCCCGATTGTGGAAGTGTATGGTGTCAACGGAAGAGGAAGTCTGGTCTACTAGAATATGTTTCGATACCGAGACTCAATCACGTTTACGTCAGAATTTACAGACTGCATACAAATTGCACACCGCTTGTCGGAGTTAGATCTGTTAGCCGTGAGCCATATCCGTGAACTGTGAGCTAGATCTGTGAGTCAGATCTGTGAGCCGTGAGTCTGATCTGTGAGCCGTGAACTAGAAGTGTGAGCCGTGAGCCAGATCTGTGAGCCGTGAGCCATATCTGTGAGCTGTGAGCCGTGAGCCAGATCTGTGAGTCGTGAATCAGATCTGTGAGCGGTGAGCCATATCTGTGAGCCGTGAGCCAGATCTGTGAGCCATGAGCAAGATATGTGAGCCATAAGCCAGATCTGTAACCAGATCTGTGAGCTGTAAGCCTGATCTGTGATTCAGATCTGTGTGCTGTGAGCCAAAGCTGTGAGTCGTGAGTTATATCTGTGAGCCGTGAGTCTGATCCGCGAGCCGTGAGCCATGACTGCGAGCCGCAAGCCATATCTATGAGCCGCGAGTCAGACCTGTGAGCCAGATCTGTGAGCCGATAACAAACTCTGTGAGCCGTGAGTCTGATCTGTGAGCCAGATCTTTGAGCCGTGCGCCGGATCTGTGCGCCGAGAGTCTGATCTGTGAGCCAGATATGTGAGCCGTGAGTCTGATCTGTGAGCCTTGAACCATATCTGTGAGCCGCGAGTCAGACCTGTGAGCCAGATTGATGTACTGTGGATACTTCCTCTTATGGTGCACGTGGATCCTTACATTAAGGTGATGCGTGATTCTTCACAGAAAGTCGCAGTAATTTCCTAATCGATCAGTCGCCCCTATTCTGTTGGCAGCTCGCCATTTTTAGAACCGTGATCCTTGGTGCAGGCTTTTATTTTTTAAAAACTAATTTTTTAATTAAATATCTATCCGGAATTTTCGTTCCATTAAAAAAAAAACTCTGTCATCATTTAAGGTCATTGACCTATCAGCAAAACTGTTGCTGAACCACGTGACAACTTCTTCCTCCTTCGAGAGACCCGTTCTCAACAAAAACTGCCCAATATAGAGTCGTTGTCACTCATATGGTCACGTGACCGCTGGAGCTGTAGTTCTGGCAACAATTTTAGCACTGATAGTTTTGGCGGGAATTTAGTACTGGTAGTTTTGGCGGGAGTTTTAGTACTGGTAGTTTTGGCGGGAGTTTTAGTACTGGTAGTTTTTGCGGGAGTTTTAGTATACTGATATTTAATATTTTAGTAGCCATAAAATTGGAAAATATTTTACTTTTTTTTTAACACTTAATGCTGTGCCAAGTGATGTCCCCTTATTATCGGAAGAGAAATGTTCAGGGCAATGAAGAGTTAACTGTTGATAAACCAGAGGTCATAAGTTTCCACTTGAATCTCTTCTGTAACACTCAGATTAATTGTAGAGTCATGCAAAACTAAAGTCAGATATGCAACAAAATGCATCCCTGAACTTTTAAATAATAAAAAAAAAATTGGGGTAGGGAGTGGGGATAGGGGACCCTCCCACGTTTTACAAAGTTTTGCCTCTCCATCTCCACTTGGCAGCTCGGTCGTCGATCGCCAACCCCACTTTCCGAAAATCCTGGCTACGCCGCTGTTTCCTAAGAGTACTTAGCAAAAGAGTATCGCATTCGTTCGTATTTAGCGACTCCGATTCTAGGTCAGACGATGGTTTCCCTTCGGTGAATGCATCTGTAGAGAAAATATCGATACCAAAAAATATCTTAAATAATAATTATCTGGGTATGACTGTAAGAGAAAGAGAGATCGAGAAGGGAGTGAGAAAAAGAGGGTGATAGAAAGAGAGAGAGAGAGACGAAAGAGGGGAGAGAGTGAGAGGGAAAGAGAAAGATTGGGGAAAAAAGAAAGAGAGGGAGAAGGAGGGAGTGCAAAAGAGGGAGAGAGACAGAGGGTGAGTGAGAGGGGAGAGAGAGGGAGAGAGAGATAAAGAGAGCGAGTGAGAAGGAGTTATCAAGTAAAAGAGAATACGACATTGCTACCATGTTCTTGCATGTTGGTAGAGTGGACACATCTGTCGAGCTATATATATATATATACTTCGTAACATTCGTATAAAACGAATCTATGTTACATCCAAGTGATTAGTTTCAAGTGTTAATCAGAGTTTGTAACAACACCTTGTAACAAGTTGACTTGGTTTTCATGGGGCCACGAGTTCAGGATCCTTTGATTACCGACTACCAAACGAGTTACCTCACCGCCACCGGTGGCGCACCGTAAATCTCGTGTGTGGCTTCACCCGGCCCCCCCTCCCCCTGGCCTTGTAGGACGGTAACAGTATAGCGACGCCACGCTCAGCGCCGTGCGCCGTCACGTGACGTGACAGGAAAGAGAAAGCCGAACGTCAGGTGGTAGATGTGATTACTGCCCCTGTCCCCCGTGAGACCGCACCGCGTGGAGCGGGGCGAGCGCGTGGCACATTGGCCCCCGGCCCCGACTCACGGTGGCGTTCGTGAGCACGCGGCCCCGCCCCCCCCCCAACGGTCGGAAATGTTGACTTTTACACGTACATAAGAGCACAACCTGTAGTTTCCCTTGTCATAACTGTCACAGTCGACTCACGATAAGACAGAAAGACAACCCATATAACGCAGAAGTCACGCTCCTCCCCCCCTCCCCATGTTCTTTTCCATTGCGCTGTTTTTGTCACTTGTCCTCTGTGTCGAGTTTGTTACAACTAGAAACATTGGACTAACTATAAACAATGCACACATACACAAGTCATAAATACACAAGTCACAAATACACAAGTCATAAATACACAAGTCGCAAATACACAAGTCATCAATACACAAGTCATGGTGGAATCAAGCAGTGTTTCCAGAATCTCAGAAACATTGAAGCCGCGCTACTCTCGACACCCCTCCCCCCGCCCCTTTAGGGGGTATTGGGGGCGGGGGCCTAATTCTTTCAGTCAACAAGATATCGGAGAAATTAAATTCTAATGGTCCAATATATTTACGTCACGTTTCAAAAGTTCACCGTATTGGAGCATATGCGCGTTCTTGGGGGTGGTGCAATGTACTTTAGCACTGACACTGTCCCACAGTAATGGGCGTCTTGGGCATGGGGCAAAGTACTTTCTCCCCTGTCACAGAGCCATGGGCGACTTGATAATGGGAGCTTTGCGCAACATTTGCACCCCTTTACTTTGGAAATGTACGCGCAAACTACAAAAATGGTGCATTTTGGCATTTCGATTTTAAGTAAAAGTAACACTGGCTTCTGAGTACCCCTCCAAAAAAAAAATACTTGTAGACGCCCATGTCCACAGGTTCCGCCCACGTCGACGCCAACAGCCCTCATCTTATGATACCACCTCGTAAGTACAGCGTACATATGTTGATGCGACACACCACCACCGTGCCCCTTCCCGCCCCCGGCAGTGCTGTGTGAGAGAACGGGCCCCTCCGTTTAGATAACCGGGAACTCTGAGAGCTCTCGCAGCGTCACGAGTGTCTGTAAATCAAAGAGACGTTAGGGAGAAGGACATTAAACCGTGAGACGAGAGCAGGGCTGTGGGGGCGTCGTTTGCTGCTGGAGAACTACAGTCATGTGAACAGCCCTCGTGGACAGCTTCGAGACGTGGACAGCCTCGAGATATTGAATCGTCGGTGGCTTTGTGCAGTCCACGAGACGTAGACTTTATTTTGGTGATGAGCAAAACGAGGAGTCGACATGTCAGGTAGAGGAGTCGACTTTTTAGGTAAAGGAGTCGACATTTTAGATAGAGGAGTCGACATTTTAGGTAGAGGAGTCAACATTTTAGGTAGAGGAGTCGACATTTTAGGTAGAGGAGTTGACATTTTAGGTAGATGAGTCAACATTTTAGGTAGAGGAGTCGACATTTTAGGTAGAGGAGTTGACATTTCAGGTAGAGGAGTCGACATTTTAGGTAGAGGAGTCGACATTTTAGGTAGAGGAGTCGACATTTCAGGTAGAGGAGTCGACATTTTAGGTAGAGAAGTCGACACTTTAGGTAGAGGAGTCGACATTTCAGGTAGGGGAATCGACATTTTAGGTAGAGGAGTCGACATTTTAGGTAGAGGAGTCGACATTTCAGGTAGAGGAGTCGACTTTTTAGGTAGAGGAGTCGACACTTTAGGTAGAGGAGTCGACATTTCAGGTAGGGGAATCGACATTTTAGGTAGAGGAGTCGACATTTTAGGTAGAGGAGTCGACATTTCAGGTAGAGGAGTCGACTTTTTAGGTAGAGGAGTCGACATTTTAGGTAGAGGAGTCGACATTTCAGGTAGAGGAGTCGACATTTTAGGTAGAGGAGTCGACATTTCAGGTAGAGGAGTCGACATTTTAGGTAGAGGAGTCGACATTTCAGGTAGAGGAGTCGACATTTTAGGTAGAGGAGTCGACATTGTAGGTAGAGGAGGTGACATTTTAGGCAGAAGAGTCGATGCGTCAGGTAGAGGAGTCGACATTTAGGTAGAGGAGTCGACATTTCAGGTAGAAGAGTCAAAGTGTCAGGTAGAAGGGTCGACGTGACCGGCAACGACGTCGACATTTCAGGTAGAAGAGACTACGTGTCAGGTATAGGAGTTGACGTGTCAGGTATAGGAGTTGACGTGTCAGGGAGAGGAGTTGACGTGTCAGGCTGAGGTGGACAGTCGACATGTAAAGTAGAGGAGTCGTCACGCCAGCTAGAGGAGTCGACAATTCAGGTAGAAGAGTCGACACGTCGTAACGGGGTCGGTGGTCCGAATCAGACCCATCCAAAGATTGCTATCTGAGACGATTGAAACAATCCGCCGTGGTAGCTGTACAAACAGAATCGCTGTACAAACAGCATAATGACACACTTGAAGTCTGGACGTATTTGCCATGACAGCAATGGACAGCCTCGGGAGTGTTGATAAGTTAAAACTGTTGGATGTATCTACAGAGACGTAGGATGTAGTTGAGGTTTTTATTATATATGACAAGACTAAACGCGAGCTGCAACTATTGAGTTACTTTGGACTGGGATGCAACACGGGGAGATTGAAAACAAATGAGATCTCTGTAGACATACTGTGTAGACATACTGTGTAGGCATACTGTGTAGACACACTGTGTAGGCATACTGTGTAGACATACTGTGTAGACACACTGTGTAGTTTTGGCAACCCAACGCCCCAGAGCTGAATGCAACGGACAAGTTGCATACTGTATGGCAATGGCGTCAAAAGAAAAACGGAGCTGGAAATAGATTTAGATACTAAGGTACTGGTTGATGACATGGCATTGACACAGACATGCTGGTAGATGACATGGCACAAACATTATCATACTGGCATAGATGGTACATGGCAGAAATATGCTGGTAGATGACATGGCATATATGTACTGGTAGATGACATCTCATCCACGTACTGGTAGATGACATGGCATAGACGTACTGACAGATGACATGTCATAGATGTGCTGGTAGATGACATGTTATTGACGTATTGGTAGATGACATGGCAGACACAAACAACTGGTTTGAGTTAATTGTAATAAAATGTCATTAATGCTACGTTGTTGCTGCAGCTGTTGTTCTTGCTGTTGCTGTTGTTGTTTTTCTCCATCAGCAACATTTTCCTAACGCTTCAATTAATCATCCTGGGGATTTACATAATCCCAATAATCTTACTGCCTATAATCCTATGAGTATGAGACAATACAAGTCTGTAGTGTAAAGCACGCTGCTCATTGAAACAATTCCAGCTTCGGAGACGTTGACTTAAGACTACGCCTGGAACACAGAGGAGCGAGTTGCTGTAGTTTGGAGGGAAACAGTAGTGTCAGTCGTAGTGTCAGTCGTGGTGTCAGTCGTGGTGTCAGTCGTGGTGTCAGTCGTAGTGATATTCCAGCGGTAGGGAAAAAAAACAACCACTTATTGATACAATTATAAAAATCGATCGATTTCTTCTCTAAAAAATTTTTTTTCGACGAATACAAATGGTACTGTATGTTTCCCTACAACGACCACGGCTGTCATTCCGGTCATTGACTCTACTGGTGAGGACTGATGCCAACTTGGGGGAATTTGGGGTGGGGGGGGGGATGCAACTGATCATAATTGATGACATGAAAAACATCACCACGACCAAAAAGAACAGAAAGCAAGAAAACAAACAAACAAACAAACAAACAAAAAATTGTGAAGGACAAAATATCTGAAACACAACAAAAATGTTAACAAACACATGATTGCCGAATGTTGTTTAGCCGTCATCTGTGACTTGTCGTCAAACACACAAAAAAAACAACAAAACAAAAAAAAAACAAGGGGGGGGGTCCTCACGGGAGTCGATCAAAGTCAAATCTGACAAACACCAAGATCGATCCTCCAATCAGCATGGGGGGCGGTCGGTGGGGGGAGAGGCTGGCAGGAGACCGGCCCCGTCATGCGGACATCGAATGGGAAGTCAACGGATCCAGTGGCCACGAGTTCGATTTGCGTCAAACGTCATCGGGCGGGGGGTGGCGATTGACACCAGACGGGGGCGTGGCTTGCCGGTATTTTCTTCTTTCCTTCTAGCGACAATGACAGAAGTGGCGCTCGGTTCTGTTGTCTTGTCACCTGGGAAGGGGAGTGTCGTCACGAACGCCAACTCTGTGGGCAGGCGGTTTAAGGGTCTTTCGTATCAGTGCTTCGCTTATCGTACTGTCTCCAAACATCTTGATTTCTTAGCTCGAGTTCCCAGTAGGTGATTTACTCCCAGAGATTCATATAGTGGAACTTGCAGTGGATCTCGCCACCACCCGCCTCCCCGCTGTTGGTACACTTTTATAGAGTTCTGATATTTCGTCGCCAATATACTATAAAGATGTACATGTTCGCTAGGGGCCGGTGTTATCGGGAACTTCAATCGGCTCTGGAATAACTAGGTTATTTATTTCCCCTGCTGGTCAGTCTGATCTAGCTGACAACTAGTGGCCATCGCTTACAATATACTTCACTGACCGCCTGGACCAATTCGGGGACACTGGATTAAAACTGGCGACATAATCTCTGCATGATCGACTGTTGGTGTGAGGTGAGTGCATTTTTTTTTGTTTACATTATCATATTATCATATTACGAATCCCAATTTATGAAGTTTTGAACTTTAGGGAGTTCAAAATTCATTACATAAAAGTTGAACATTTCCTTATCATAAATGTACGCTAGAACCAGGGGTGGGTTGGAAGGTGGGGTGGGGGGGGGAACTGAGTTGGAACTAGCGTGATCACCATTCAATTTTAAAATTGCTAAAACTTATCCATCTCATTCTGTAGGGCAGTGGTTCTCAACCTCATTAATGCCGCGACCCTTTAATACAGTTCCTCATGTTGTGGCGACCCCCCCCCCCAACACATTTCTCTTCGTTACTTCTTCATAACTGTAGAGCATATGTGTTTTCCGATGGTCTAAGGCGACCCCCAAAGGGGTCGCGACCCCACAGGCTGAGAACCGCTGCTGTAGGGCATCAATGTCTGGCTGGCAAGTTGTTATATGAATAGTGCACGGTTGTGATATAAGTACTGCACAGTTGGGATATGAATAGGGCACAGTTGGGATATGAATAGTGCACAGTTGGGATATGAATAGTGCACAGTTGTGATATGAATAGTGCACAGTTGGGATATGAATAGTGCACAGTTGGGATATGAATAGTGCACAGTTGGGATATGAATACTGCACAGTTGTGATATGAATAGTGCACAGTTGTGATATGAATAGTGCACAGTTGTGTGGCAATTTACTTAATATTAAAACTTCAAAGAGGTCTAAAATTTTGGCCGACGTCTGTACACCTGGCATTATACAAGATGTGTTCCTGGCATTCGCTGGCTGCAAATATTGTATACCCGGTGACCTGTTTTTATTGTTTGGTTCCTTTCCTCAACAATATGGACAATCAAATCCTTAACAATAAACAAAATATTTAACAAACAAAAAATGGTGTATGTCTAAAAAAATTGTTTTGTCATTGGAGGCCTTCGATTACCGGAAATTTGATCGAAAGAAATTTCGTCGACGGAAAATTGATCGACGGTAATTTGATCGAAAGGAAATTTGGTCGAATCTTTTTTTCAGTTCACACGTTAAAATTATCGTCAAATTTCTTTTTGAACGCACTATACTATATAGTAAAACAAAATAATGCGTTCAGAAAGAAAGTGAATCACGTGATATCGTCTTACAGTTTACCTTTAAAAAAATGGTTTTTATTTTCTTTATTGAAAAGAAATCTATTTCTAAATCCAGTAGTAAGGCCCTTAAGCCAACTTGAGTGTTCATAGAATTGTTCATTTACGCCAACTTGGCTGTTCATAGAATTGTTCATTTACGCCAACTTGGGTGTTCATAGAATTGTTCATTTACGCGAACTTGGGTGTTCATAGAATTGTTCATTTACGCCAACTTGGGTGTTCATAGAAGTGTTAATTTACGCCAACTTAGGTGTTCATAGAAGTGTTCATTTACGCCAACTTGAGTGTTCATAGAATTGTTCATTTATCGCTGAATTCCTTTACTTAATTTTTGTTTTAAAAATATCGCGCCTTTTAATGGTGAAACAATTCAATAATGCAAGTACATGAGTATTTTATTTCAAATAACATACAAATATGTACCAATATAACTATCTGGGTATGTTTGGTCTAAGGGTCGGTTCACACGATCAAATTTTCCTTCAAGCATTTGATGCCATTCGTGTATGAAGCCTCGTCACAACTTTCAAATTACTATTTGAGCAAATTACCCCACAAAAAAAAGAAACCACGCACAGAATAGTGCGTTCATACAACAATTTGACGCGAAATTTGATCGTGTGAACTGACGCTAATGGTGAGTTCAATAGCGCGCAAATAAAAAGATAAAAAAAATTCCCGCTACCTTCGCTACATAAGATTCTTGAAAATAACGCAGGTAAAATTTTCGTTTGTTTTACGATAATCTCAATTTCAATATGATGCGATCAACCTGCAGTGAAAAAGGGGGGCGGGACATTGGAATATTAATATAGTTCAGGGGTGTGAAAAAAATGTGTGGGGGTGCCGTAACTGTTAAAATTGGGAAGAGGGGGGTGTGGGGCTTAGCACGAATTGGGATTCATACAATGCGCTACTTAAATGCATGTTTTGTCAAATAACTTTATCAGATGTGAAGATCGCTTGTTGTCGCCGCCATTGTTTGGCAGACTCTAACTAGTATGTGTCTGGTCTACTGAAATTTTCACGTCAGTATTTTCAATGACTTCCGAATAGTCGTAGAAACTGACCACTGGTAAAAACTGACCACTTGTAGAAACTGACCACTTGTAGAAAGTGACAGCTAGTAGAAACTGACCGCTGGTAGAAACTGACCGCTGAGAAACTGACCGCTGGTAGAAAGTGACCACTGGTAAAAACTGACCACTGGTAGAAAGTGACCACTGGTAGAAAGTGACCACTGGTAGAAAGTGACCACTGGTAGAAACTGACCACTGGGAGAAAGTGACCACTGGTAGAAAGTGACCACTGGTAGAAAGTGACCACTGGTAGAAACTGACCACTGGGAGAAACTGACCACTGGTAGAAACTGACCACTGGGAGAAACTGACTGACCGCTGGTAGAAACTGACCACTGGTACAAACTGACCGCTGGTAGAAAGTGACCACTGGTAAAAACTGACCACTGGTAGAAAGTGACCACTGGTAGAAAGTGACCACTGGTAGAAAGTGACCACTGGTAGAAACTGACCACTGGGAGAAACTGACCACTGGTAGAAACTGACCACTGGGAGAAACTGACCACTGTATCATGTTCTTTTGGTTGAGCCAGGTCGTGAGAACATATCATCTGGAATTAAACATTAGTCTTAAGAACAATTCTTCTGTTCTTTTTAAGTAATAGATTTAATGAAGACACAAATAATAGATTTAATGAAGACACAAATAATAGTTTTAATGAAGACATAAATAATAGATTTAATGAAGACACAAATAATAGATTTAATGAAGACACAAATAATAGATTTAATGAAGACACAAATAATAGATTTAATGAAGACACAAATAATAGATTTAATGAAGACACAAATAATAGATTTAATGAAGACACAAATAATAAATTTAATGAAGACACAAATAATAGATTTAATGAAGACACAAATAATAGATTTAATGAAGACACAAATAATAGATTTAATGAAGACACAAATAATAGATTTAATCAGGACAAAATTTGTGTTCTTGGTTCTTTAAAGACGCTAGACAGGCCATAGGCTCACTTTATAGACAGTTTCACAGACAGTGGCTAATATCATGGACAGAGGCACACTTCAAAGAGAGTATTATATTTCTTAGACTCTGTCAAACTTTATAGACACTGATACCGTTCTTAGACATTGGTACCCTTCTTAGAAACTTGCACCCTTCATAGAGATTAGCACCCTTCATAGACACTGGTACCCTTCATAGAGATTAGCACCCTTCATAGACACTGGTACCCTTCATAGAGATTAGCACCCTTCATAGACACTGGTACCATTCACAGACACTGGTATACCAGGCTTAGACATTTGTCCCCGTCATAGGCACTGGCACCATCCTATAGAACAACGGTTCTCAACCTGTGAGGGGCGACCCCTTACACAGGGGGTCACATAAGACCATCAGAAAACACATATTGATGAAGCGGCAATGAAAATAATTTTATGGTTGGGGGGGTCACCACAACCTGAGGAACTGTATTAAAGGGTAGCGGCATTTGGAAGATTAAGAACCACTGCTATAGACTGACACCCTTCTAAGACACGTGCGATGTTAATTTATACAGAAGAGTACTTTTGAAAAGAAAAAGATCGGCCATATTATCATTAAAAAAATAAACCGTTCGTTGTGAGTTCTGTATAAGTAATTTTGGCAAAAAGCAATGAGTTTCTTGTGGGGACTAGCATCCACCGTGGTAACGCCCCTGCTTCCTGCAGTTTTCTGGGAACGACTCTTGTGCAGGGATGACGGATATTGTGCTGAAATTCGTCTTGTGTGTATGTTTGTATGTGTGTGTGAAACGTTTGGATGGAGCTATCGGGCCAGTCAAGTACGTGGTCGAGCCACTGATAGTGGTGGGAAGACTCGTCAAAAAACAGCTCCGGTCCCCAGATTTCGACTCGCGGGCTCATATCGCTCCTTCAAAACTCCTCCAGCCGGCTGGAGATGACTTCTGCTCTTTGAACGTCCACTTTAGGGCCGTCTTGGCCCCGTGGCCTCAAGACGGAACAAAGGGAGATAATTAGTTGTTCACCTCACGTGACACCGGCAGCGGTTGGCTCTCGGTGCTTTAAGCGTTGATAGTGGCCAGGCCATGATCTGTTTTGTTAGTCCTCATGAGATGACGGTCGAGTTTGTGTCACGCGTGTTGTACAGTGCATTCTAGACTTGGATCCGGTCGATTTTTGATTGGGATAGCGAGACAGAGATTGTAGGAGCGACAGAGATTGTAGGAGAGATGGATTCTGAAAAAAGAGACATATTGAAATAGAGATATAGATTGAGAAAGAGAGAGAGAGAGAGCGAAAGAGAGAAAGAGAGAAAAAGAGAGAGGGGGAGAGAGTGAGATTGATGAGAAAGGGGTAGAGAATGAAAGAGAGATTGAAAGGGAAAGGAATTGAAAGAGATTGAAGGCGTGGGCTAGAAAGAAAGAAAGAAAGAGAGAGAGAGAGAGAGAGAGAGAGAGAGAGAGGGAGAGAGAGAGCTGGCGCAGAGATTGAAAGAGATAGAGTGAACGAGAGAGGGCCGTAATAGAATGACACAGAAGGAAGACGAGGAATAGAGATAGAGATGGGGGGGGGAGAGACAGAGGGGGGAGGGAGAGAAAGAATGCTAATATGTATCTGTGTTAAATAATTATAATTAAACATTAATAAATTCACATTTTATGAAAGCAAGTTCTAATCAATCGACAATGATCGATTTGTATAGACATAAGCAGACAATATGATTTAGTAGTGGTGCTGCCTCCTTTTTCCATTACGTTTCTGTCTAATTGACAAATCTCCGTCCCCACCCCCCACACACACACTCTCAGACCCACAAGATTTGATACCATTTCATTCATAACCAATTATCGTCACATTACTTAAGTACCACAACACCCATGTCATGATCATTCTCACTGCCAGGGGAAGAGCGAGATGCCGAAGTCTGTGACCTTGAGAGTTCATCGTCCAAGCCACGGGACTTTTAACTCCGGAAGAGACGTCATTGGAAGAGACGTCGTTGGAAGAGACGTCATTGGAAAAGACTTCAGTGGAAGAGACGTCAATGGAAGAGACGTCATTGGAAGAGGGCAGATCAGTGCCTTCCAGGTGGTCAAAGAAAACTGCCAAATGATGAACGGTGAGTTGATTGGTTGTCTGTCAGAGTTGCTTTGTTGTCTGTCAGAGTTGATTGGCTGTCTGGCAGAATTGATTTGTTTTCTGGCAGAGTTGATTTGTTATCTATCAAAGTTGATTTGTTGTCTGTCACAGTTGATTTGTTGTCTGTCTCAGTTGATTTGGCATGTAGGTAGTGGGTCATCACCCACATGCAGGTAGTGGGTGAAGGCATGCAGGTAGTGGGTGAAGGCATGCAGGTAGTGGGTGATGGCATGTAGGTAGTGTGTGATGGCATGCAGGTAGTGGGTGAAGGCATGCAGGTAGTGGGTGATGGCATGCAGGTAGTGGGTGAAGGCATGCAGGTAGTGGGTGATGGCATGCAGGTAGTGGGTGATGGCCTGCAGGTAACAGCAGAGGGCATATAGTAGCAGGAGATGGCATGCAGGTAGTGGGTGATGGCCTGCAGGTAGCATGAGAGGGCATGCAGGTAGCAGGAGATGGCATGCAGGTAGCAGGAAAGGGCATGCAGGTAGCAATAGAGGGCATATAGGTAGCAGGAGATGGCATGCAGGTAGTGGGTGATGGCATGCAGGTAGCAGGACAGGGCATATAGGTAGCAGGAGAGGGCATATATGTAGCAGGAGATGGCATGCAGGTAGTGGGTGATGGCATGCAGGTAGTGGGTGATGGTATGCAGGTAGCAGGAGAGGGCATGCAAGTAGCATGCGGTTGAAAAGCTCAGTCTAGACCAGGGGTGGGCAAACTTGTTGTGCTGAGGGCCACATTGACATATGTAAAACTATTTGGGGGCCGCATGTCTATTATGTCCAATTTTTAAGTGTCGATAAACATTTATCTATATTAAAAATCGCATTTTAGCATTACAAGTACAAGAAAAAAGTCAAGGACTGTTTTTAAAAAATTGAAAATTAGAAAAATGTTGATACAAAATGTAAAAAAAATTATAACGGTACATGAAATTCTGTAAAATTCAAAAATATGACTTAAAAACAAAGAGTTTTTTAAAATTAATAAATGCCTCAGAGGGCCGCATAAAATCAAATGCCGGGCCGCATGCGGCCCGCGGGCCGTAGTTTGCCCACCCCTGGTCTAGACAACCCCCCCCCCCCCCCCAGATTTTCTTAAATCCTCCTTGATTAAGTTATACATTTTTAACCGGTTAAGGAAAAATTGGGGATGGGGTGTCGATGGAAATCTTTTGTGTTCGAAGGGGTTCCATGTAGTCGCTGGCAAAATAAAATACTGTATCGCTATCTTCAGACCGAATTTGTAGTGTTATATTCAAGGTCGGATTGTCATTATAGAGTGTGAGCGGGTGCCTATTTCTTTGTTAGCCTTTCATTTCGTTTCTGTATGCAATCAAACAGTCTGTGGCGTAGGAAAAAAAAAGTGTGTGGGGGGGGGGGGGGGGTTGATTTCATGCCACGCCACTGTAAACGTTGACCCATCAGCTCATCATTGTTGTAATTGTTGCAAGTTTTGTTGGGGTGGGTGGGTGGGTGGGTGGGTGGGTGGGTGGGTGGGTGGGTGTCTGAATTTGTATTGACAGTTGTCTATCTTACTAGATACTCCAAGATATACTTTTAGATACTCAGTAACTATTATTGTTTATTTGTGTGTATGGCAGTGCGGGAGGGGGAAAGAGGTAGGGGAGAGGGGAGGGAGAGAGGTGAGGGAGATATGATGGGGTTTAAAGTTTATCATTTTCATAATCCCCAAACTTGCGGTCACTCCGCACAGGGGCGTCCTCTAGAAACACTTTTCCGATTTAACAGGTGCGTGTTTGAGAAGATGTCAAATTCATGGGGGGACCGGGGGGGGGGGGGGGGACAAAAAACAACAACAAACGATTTACAAACATTTGACTTTTCTAAACAAGCGATTTATTGTTTTCTGATACAAACAGAGCCAACGCAAACACATTAGGAGATCAACAGTGCATGTGAACAGTGTATGCAAACAGTCTTTGTAAACGTTATTTCTAAGGACATTCTTATGAGGTCCGCCCATGACATATCTGCGATGTTCCCCTGCGGCAAGACGACGTTGGGGATTGAATGGAGCATTGGTCAGTACGAGATACCGACTCGGCCCGTGGCTAGCAATAATTAGCCAGCTGACCAGCACTAACTGTTGTTTGTTGACCTACCGCGTGTTATGACATCCGGGGACCCACAATGGGATGGTGGCCGCAAAAGATCAACTCTTCGGCCACGGCCAAGTCAACGCCCTCGCCGGCCATTCTTTTTGCTACCTGTCGGTGGCCAAATATTGATGCGGTGATCCGGCGATTGGTCAAGCACCTGGTTCCGTCCGTGACGTCAGGGAGAATAGCTGTATCTTCCGGGTAGTCTGCCGCGCCTCTAACGATCTTTGACATCATGATCTCGGGACAAGGAAAAAAACAAAAGAATGCTATTGCGTGTCACGGATACAATGGGGTTGGTACAATCGGTAGGGTACAATTGTGTGGCTCAGTCGGTAGATACAATTGGTGAATTGTAAATACAATTGGACAGGAGTGCATGGGCGGGGGTCAGTGACATCTCAGAACATGGGAGAATAAAAGCTAAACTCGAAGCTAAACGGCGATCAACACAAGTGTCACTTATTCGCACATCGGTTAATGCACCATTCAGTTCATCCAACAAGTCGCCGGGTGCATTATTTCATTGACAAACGTTTGGACCACTCACGTCGTTTAAATATGTTGAACTTAGCTGTCGATGTGATTCCCGGCGCCCCCACTGCTCCCCTATTTAAAATCCCTTTCAAACAAAGACACACACAGACACACAGACATACACACACTCACACATACATGCACACACCCATGACATTCAATTTTAAAAAAAAAGCACTTAACATCGTCTCCAGACATGTTGCTTGTATTTCAGTCACAGAATTAGGGCTGCGCCAGACATGTTGCTTGTATTTCAGTCACAGAATTAGGGCTACGCCAGACATGTTGCTTGTATTTCAGTCACAGAATTAGGGCTACGCCAGACATGTTGCTTGTATTTCAGTCACAGAATTAGGGCTACGCCAGACATGTTGCTTGTATTTAAGTCACAGAATTAGGGCTACGCTGATGCGTTTTTTGGTGGGGGTTTTTTTGTACTTTAAAAGACTCCCCCTACCCTCATAACCCCTTAACCCCCAACCCCAATAAACCATGCACCTTACACCCTTCCCCCATACCCTCCTACTCCCTACCCCCATACCCTCGAGATGTTTAACAATCAAATGCTACATACCGATTCCTGATCATAATTAATAATCTAGTTTTGTTTAAAAGGGAAATAACTAACATTACATAAAGGTTGAGACAGAGACATATTATGTTAGTGGAAACGGACGGATGGACGGATTTGGGGGGGGGGTGTTGATGGAGGGGGTGGAGGTTTGAGTTCATTTAGAAAAAAGAAAGTAAATTTATTTGCCCTGAAAAAAATACTCCATATTTCTTTCGGGTAAATTTTTCAAGGTCACCCTTTGCGGAGCTGACAGGAGAAGGTATAGTTGACATCTTGCAATTTCATACTATTTCTCGAGTATAAAATAATACAGTATACTGTAAACAAACATAAGTAATCAAGCGTCGATTCATCAAGTATAAAGTAATGAAGTATAAAGTAATCAAGCATAAACAAATAAAGTATAAAGTAATCAAGTACAAAGCAATTAAGTACAAAGTAATCATGTATGTAGTAATTAAATATACAGATTTTTAACTGTATTTTTTACTTTCCTCACATTTTTATACCTTGAGTAAGTGCACTTTTTATTTTATTAAGAGCAACTTTTTTTTACCGACCTTCAATATTTAAAACAAAAAAACAAAAAATAATAATAGTCACGCCCCTGCACACCTAACCAAAAAAATGAACCACAAGTTGTCACACAAATTCTGGCTCCCCAAAATACCCCATTAACCGGCACCCCCACCTGACAAACCTTCTTAATCCCCCCGCCCCGCTCTCGCCCCCCCGGAAGACCAATAAATTCGTCTTAAATCTGTTTCTTTTCTTGATCGATGCTTCCTCCAGTTTTAAGGCTTCTAAATCTTCAACCATTTTTTGTTTGGTGTGTTCACTTCCAATTAAGAACACGGTAACACGTAATTATAGGACAGCTGTTTCCCCCTCGTGTTTTACAGCGGACAGGATGTGTGAGTGTCATTGTGAGAGAGTGTGTGTGTGTGTGTGGGGGGGGGGGGTGATGAGGTTTGAGCAGATTGATGAGCTGTGAAAACATAATATATTATTTTTAAGATATATATATATATATTTTTTTTTGGTTAGAAGATTCGAGTTAGTGCGTGTATGTGTGTATGTGTGTGCGTGTGTGTGCGTGTATGTGTGTGTGTGTGTCCTTGTTCTCTAGTTATTATAGCACCCAAACTTAGGAAAAATTGTTCTTTCTCCCGCTACAACACACGCAGCTTTTCACGCGTATTTTTTCTTTCCCACACGCATTTTTTTCTTTTCCCACGCATTGATTTTTAGTGTTTTTTGTTGATGTTGTTTTTTTTTGCTTTAGAAAAAAAACCCACACTATAAAATACAGAAAAAAAGATAAAAACTATATACTGATATTTTAAAGCTTGCATCGGGGATTTCAAAAAAGTATAAATGTCACGTGAAATAAGATTGTTGCGGTCTATCCCAGTCCATAAACAGCAGGGTAGTTTTTTTTGTTTTTGGTGGTATCGTCTTCCCGTGAGGCAAGTGGGGCGAGAAGAGAAGGTGAGGTACATGGACAAGTCGTGAGACATTAACGTTCAGATTTCAGACTCATTTGCCGGCTGGGATGTGATAGTTAGTGGTTTCCAAATACCGGCTACATCCTCGTTGTGTCGAATCGGTTTTTTTTTTTTGGGGGGGGGGGGGATATCGTGGGGGCTGTGACATTCTGATACATTCATGCAGGGCCGGCCTTAGGCCACTGCAACCTATGCGGCCGCAGTGGGCCCCGCACTTTCATAGGCCCCGCCCCGAATTTATTTTCGAATAGAAAATTCTTAATTTTCACTTATTATCCTTATTCCTACCCAGACTGGGCCCCGCGCAATCCGTTTCGCATAGGGCCCCGCAATTGTTAGGGTCGGCCCTGCATTCATGCAGTGGTGCAGAGCCCAGGCGGGGTGGGGGGGGGAAGAAGGGCCAGACTGGCTGATGTCACGAGGGGGAGGGGAATGGCGTTGTTACGGGAAGCCGGTGTGTGACCTCATACAATACCAATGGTTTCGCTAACACACCCACACCCCCCCCCCCCGCCCCACACTCACTCAAAAACAAGGATTGATGACGTCATTTTTTGAAAATAAAACATGTTTACGATTCTAAGTCTGGGAAAAAAGAAAGCCACAGACCACCACAATGAAGACACCACCTTCAGACGTGAACGTAGCGTACATTTAAAGTGTCTACAGCTGAGTCCTGCGACCAGTTTTCCCACCTGTTTACGACTCCTATAGACCGGGGAAACATCTCTCAGAGACTCACGCTCCAAAATGGCAGGCCACTTGGGGGGGGGGGGGGGGTTGGGTGGTGGGGAGTTTGGGGGGGGTTGGGTGGTGGGGAGTTTGGGGGGGGGTTGGGTGGGGGTTGTTGGGTGGTGGGGAGTTTGGGGGGGGGGGGGTTGGGTGGTGGGGAGTTTGGGGGGGGGTTGGGTGGTGGGAAGTTTGGGGGGGGTTGGGTGGTGGGGAGTTTGGGGGGGGGGGTTGGGTGGTGGGGAGTTTGGGGGGGTTGGGTGGTGGGGAGTTTGGGGGGGGGGGTTGGGTGGTGGGAAGTTTGAGGGGGCACCGAGTCGCACCAAAAAAAACACAAAAAATCTTATCCATGACAGAATTCGGGGGCCAAAGTTTGTGAGAAACTGCTCGAGTGCCTCACCAAGGATTACAGCGAGGGCGAGATAAGCATCTACTCCAGCAGGTGTCATCATTATCACCCAGCCACCTGACGGAGCGCCCTACCGCCGTGGTTAGGCCGCCGTGGTTAGGCCGCCGTGGTTAGGCCGCCGTGGTTAGGCCGCCGTGGTTAGGCCGCCGTGGTTAGGCCGCCGTGGTTAGGCCGCCGTGGTTAGGCCGCCGTGGTTAGGCCGCCGTGGTTAGGCCGCCGTGGTTAGGCCGCCGTGGTTAGGCCGCCGTGGTTAGGCCACCGTGGTTAGGCCGCCGTGGTTAGGCCGCCATGGTTAGGCCGCCATGGTTAGGCTGCCATGGTTAGGCTGCGTGGTTGGTACTGAATATTTAGTGTTTCCAGGGCCATAAGAAGGAAAACTGCCCCCCGCCCCCGGGGGAAAAACATTGCGATAACTCACCCCCCTCCCCATTGTTTCACCAAGAACAAGGAATGATACAATGGCACACACGAATATATATACATTTTGGCGCCCCAAGAAGTCAACGCTCGTGGTGGCTCCCCCCTTCACCCTACTCCATATGCCCCTGCTTCTGACGCTCCTACTTCTAGTTTACGCCCCCCGATGGTTGCTATGATATTGTGTACGAACAATAAGCTCGTGACATCTTTGCTCCCAGACATCGTTGAGATTAGACACACCACAGAGACGTTAAGCGCTTGGTCAGGACTACGCCATCTTGATCAGGACTACGCCATCTTGATCAGGACTACGCCATCTTGATCAGGACTACGCCATCTTGATCAGGACTACGCCATCTTGATCAGGACTACGCCATCTTGATCAGGACTACGCCATCTTGATCAGGACTTCGCCATCTTGGTCAGGACTAAGCCATCTTGATCAGGACACTACATCAGGCCTGCACAACATGCGGCCCGCCAGCAACCACTTTGCGACCCGCCAGCAACCACTTTGCGGCCCGCCAGCAACCACTTTGCGGCCCGCCAGCAACCACTTTGCGGCCCGCCAGCAACCACTTTGCGGCCCAGCGAAGGAACGAAATATTCTTTATTCTTATTGTTTTCTTAATAGCTTTCCCCCACTGTCCTATTTTACTTTGGCCCGCACAGGCTTTTCCTATATTATTACGGCCCACCCAGTGGCGTAGTGAGGGGGGCAAGGGGGGCATCATACCCCGGGCGCTACTCACAAAGGGGCGCCAAATGGTAAATTTTACTATAATATTATATGATTTTCGAATGTGGGGGGGGGGGCGCTAAAAAGGTATTGTGCCCCGGGCGCGAGTTAAGCTCGCTACGCCACTGGGCCCACCTTACATTTTGAGTTGTGCCGGCCTGAACTACATCGTTATATGGATAATTACGGCTGTTTACAATTTTTAGAACAGAGATATAACATATTTAAATAGTGTTAAAAAAAAGGTGGTGGGGGGGGGGGGGTGATTTCAACAACGATCGGCCATGACAGGTCGGACTGTGAGGCTGCGACATGCGGGCTTAACTGTCAGGATATGTCAAGGTCTCTGTCATTGACTGACAATCTGTTCAAGATATGTCAAGGTCTCGGTCATTGACTGACAATCTGTTCAATAGAACGCATCCATGCTATTGTTTTCATTTGTCTTATTGCTTGGAAGCAACATCAAGTTATATATAATATATATGGGTTTTTTTAATATTCCTAGTTTATGTGTATAATTTTTTTTGTCGACAGGTGATCACGTCAATCATGACGTCACTCTGAAATCACAGACACAAGCCACGCAACTGAACTCTGAACTCCGACATCACGTGTCGCCAAGTAAACCAATCGAAAGCAAGACCGGATTTTGCGCCTTCCGTCCATGGCTGGCGGACACGCCCGCAAAGTCTGATGTCCAAAGGAAAGGTAGGGTCACAGGGGTCAGAGGTCATTGTAGTGCATGTCGGTGAAAACGTGTTAACATAATTCAGGATAATTTTCGGGCCACACAAAATGTATTTGATAACTTCCGTCAACGTTTAGTTTATCAATTGAAAGGAAATTAGTTACTCTTAGATGTTAAGGGCTTCACATTAACTGTTAACATATTCACATGTTCCAATATGTGATGGTTCCTCATTTCAACAGAAAAGACAGCGGAACAACCCTCCTCCCCGAAGACACCGGAAATGTCCCAGTCGGAGTTTGCGCATTACGCCACGCCCATTATGTGGCCGTCAGACATCAGCCAGGTGTGGTCAAAGTTCCTGGACACGCCCCCGAACCACTTCCCGCACGGCTTCTTCAGCAGCTACCTGCGCCACGCCAAACCGGAATTTCACACCCAGCAGCACGCGTGGTCGGGGTTCGAGTTCGGCTCACAGGATAAGGGCGTTCTCTCCCCGTGGGGGCTGAGCCCCCGCCCGCCCGCCTCCTGCTACCTCGGCTCCACGCGCCAGTTGTCCGACTTAACGAAACACCACAGCAAGCTGATCAAGCACCACCAGGAGCAGGCCAAGCACCAGCACCATCATCCTCACCACGCCTTCGGTATGAACGGGTCGAACCGGCTGTCTCCACTGCCGGGGCACCAGACAAGCCTGCCGTCTCCAGTGACGTCACTTGGCGTTCCGCACCAGGGCTTGCCTGCGTCACTTCCCGCGGCGCTGTCAGTTTTACGGTCACCTCTGTCCGGCAACGGATGCTCCACCAGCCTGACGCACTACGAGACGAAGGGATGTTTCGAATGTGTTAAGTGTTGCAAACAGTTTAGCACCCCGCACGGGCTGGAGGTCCACGTGCGCAGGACCCATACTGGCAGACGGCCGTACGCCTGTGATATCTGTAACAAAACATTCGGGCATGCCGTCAGTCTGACGCAGCACCGGTCAGTTCACACGCAGGAGAGGTCGTTTCAGGTAAGTCAGAGGTTGCCGGCCTCTGTTCGGGGTCACGGCCTTGTTGTAAAAGTCAGATGTGTTCCAATCGTCATAGTTTATTTTGTGACTACATCATTTTAAAGTAATTTTGTATCAAGTGGACTTTGTCAGCCATGTTTTCATTAGAAGGTCTTCCCCCTATCTCTCTCTCCGTCGATCGTTATCTCTCTCTATCTCTCCCTCTCGATCTCTCTCCCCATATCTCTCTATCCCCCTCTGCCTCTTTCCCTCTCTCTCCTCATCTATCTCTCTATCTCTCCATCTCGCTCTTCCCATCTGTATCCATCTCACTCTGTATCTCTATCTATCTCTCTTCCCAGCTCTGTCTCTCCCTCTCTCTCCATCTCTCTCTCTCTCGCCCTCTCTTCCTCTCTTCCTCTCTCTCTTTCTCTCCCTCCCCCACTCTCTCACACACAGACTATCCCCATTTTCTTTTAAAATATCCATCGAAGAACTAAATATACAGTACCTAATAAAGTGATCAGTCTTAGCCCAAGAGGGACACAGCAGAGAGGGACACAGCAGAGAGAGACACATCCGAGAGTTACACAACCGAGAGTACACATCAGATCAGAATGGAGGTCCAACACGAGATGACCATTCAACTGTTGATACTTTATTTCAGTGCCAACAGTGCGGCAAGAGCTTCAAGCGATCGTCCACCCTGTCCACCCACCTTCTGATCCACAGCGACACCCGGCCCTACCCCTGCCCGTACTGCGGCAAGAGGTTTCACCAAAAGTCGGACATGAAGAAACACACGTACATTCACACAGGTAAATAAAAAGGGTTGCCTTGGTTACTCGGACTTCCTGTTTTTCTTAAAATTGTTGATGTAGTTTTTTTTTTTTTAATATATATTTTTTTGCGATTCTGCGCCGTGCTATTTTTGCAAGCAAAGTGAACAGATTGGTGAATCATTATTAACGAGAACATCGGTTTATGAGTTATTTTAGAATATCACCTATGACATATTTTAGAATATCACCTATGACATATTGTAGAATATCACCTATGACATATTTTAGAATATCACCTATGACATATTTTAGAATATCACCAATGACATATTTTAGAATATCACCTATGACATATTTTAGAATATCACCTATGACATATTTTAGAATATCACCTATGACATATTTTAGAATATCACCTATGACATATTTTGGAACATTTTGGACTCACTCAACCCCATTTTAGAATTATTTTTTTTGGGGGGGGGGGGGGCGGGGGGAAATCACATTAGGCCTACCCTATGTCTATAGTGTTTGAGAATTTCCTGGCTCGACAGTGGTGGTCGAGGGGAGTGCAATCGGATCCATTATGAGCACAGGGTGGGAACCATTGATTTAGAATATCACACTGATATATCTTCGAGTATCACCAAAGAGATATATTAATGACACTTATTGGAATATCAGTGTCAAACTATAGAACAATTAAATAACACATTTATATTTTAGAAGATCACTAATGGCATATTTGAGAATTTCAACCCATGACATATGTTCAAAGCCAGGTCATTTGACTGGATAAGTCATGTTATTTGACTTGATAAGTCATGTTATTTGACTTGATACGTCATGCTTTTTGACTCGCTAAGTCATGTTATTTGACTTGATAAGTCATGGTTTTTTTACTTGATAACCCAAGCATTTTCTCACTCTTCTAAGCAAATGTCATTTGAATAAGTCAAACATTGATGTCATTTGAATAAGTCAAACTTTGATGTCATTTGAATGAGTCAAACATTGATGTCATTTGAATAAGTCAAACATTGACCCTACATTTATCCTCGGGAGGTCCTCTCACAAACTGACCACTCCGACGCAACAAACGGAACACCAGGGCACATATGATCCCTCCACTGTGCACCGGATGGCCGAATTATTTCATTAATGCCCCCTCGGTCGGTTTGTGCAATTAAGTTAACTTGACCACAGCCTCGGAGCCCGTGCTGACCCACGGGTCAAGGTCATGACCTGTACAAAAAAAACTCACTGGCATCCCCGGACTGGACAGAGAGTTATGATATCGTCGTCTGCGGTCTCTTCTTGGCGTAGCCATTCACGTGTATGAGTATGAGGAGCAGTTTGGTCTCCGACAACATGAGTAATCTAGATTAGGGTCAGGGTGAATTGGTCGAGAGGTCAATTTTCACTGTTAATAATCATTTACATATACACAGTGTTGCTTGGCAACTAGATAATCGAATTTTGACCAAATGACGTCATGTCATGACAGATGAAGAAGGAAATAGCAACGGAAATGGAAACAAAGGCAGATAAAACTAGTGAAAAGGAAGAAGAAGAAAAGAAAGAAGAAGAAAAGAAAGAAAGAATGAACGAAGGAAAAAGACAGAAAGAAAGACGTGCATTAAAGTATTTTAATCAAAATTATTATGAAATCAAAAAAGGTTGAGAATCCCCGTCTTAAACACCAATCAAAATATTGCTTTGACTTGGTTCTTGTGGTTTTATGACGACATGACCATGACTTATTGCCGAAAGCTTCATAATTATCAAACAAAAATCAACAACGCCCCTCACCCATAAGTTACACCCCCACCTCCATAAGTTACACCCTCCTCCCCCATAAGTTACACCCCCACCTCCATAAGTTACACCCTCCTCCCCCATAAGTTACACCCCCACCTCCATAAGTTACACCCCCACCTTCATAAGTTACACCCTCCTCCCCCATAAGCTACACCCCCACCTCCATAAGTTACACCCTCCTCCCCCATAAGTTACACCCCCACCTCCATAAGTTATCCCTCCTCCCCCATAAGTGACTCTATCCTCCCCCATAAGTGACTCTATCCTCCCCCATAAGTTACCCATTGTTCCCCGCTACTAGAACCCTGGACATAAAGTGTGACCTACAGAAATTGACCAGTGGACGTTAAATACCCTCCCCCCCCCCCCCCCCGTATTCCGTTCACACTTGTCCGGCCCCCGGGGACTCACGAATTGGACCAACAAACACAAGCAAGAACGTGACCAGCATACTGACCACTGGTTTCACACGCCATACTGGAGGATATCCTTAAACTGACCGATGTCCGGCCCGTGATTCACACGCTGTTCGTAGAGATTCACACGGACCCTTCTGTAGAGATTCCAACTGACCATAGGTAGACGTTTAGGTCTAAACTGACCACAAGAAATTAATATCGAAACAGTGTGGCACGTGCTGAGATGGGAACTGATATAGGAACCAAGAATGGCACCGAAGTGGGAACCGAGATATGAACCGATATAGGAACCAAGAATGGCACCGAAGTGGGAACCGAGATATGAACCGATATAGGAACCAAGAATGGCACCGAAGTGGGAACCGAGATGGGAACCGATATAGAACCAAGAATGGCACCGAAGCGGAAACTAGGATGGGTAGCGATATGAGCATATGATTAAATTGAAGGAAATAAGAAATAATCATCTAAATGACCTTCAAACGATTAGAACATAATCATGGCCATTGTGAGAACCTTTTGGAAGAATGGCCAATATAATAAGACGGAATACCGCTTTCATACCACAAGTCCAGTTTCATACCAGAAGTATACTTTCATACCACAAGTCCAGTTTCATACCAGAAGTATACTTTCATACCACAAGTCCAGTTTCATACCAGAAGTATACTTTCATACCACAAGTCCAGTTTCATACCAGAAGTATACTTTCATACCACAAGTCCAGTTTCATACCAGAAGTTTACTTTCATACCAGCAGATGAAATACGGGAATATACCTTTCACATTGTGAGAATAAGTTGGTGACCCACATTAAGGTTTGACTTCCATTCTCTGTACCCACATTAAGGTTTGACTTCCATTCTCTGTACCCACATTAAGGTTTGACTTCCATTCTCTGTACCCACATTTAAGGCTTGCGTTACTTACTTACTTGTGGGCCCACTTTGAAGTTGACGCCCCTGCACGACAAACGTAAGAGTTACACGGCCGTCCACATTATAAGTGCTGCAGCTGACACAGAAATCATCTCCCCTTTGCGTGCCGGGCGAGCTCTCAAATTTGATTAGCTCCCTTTCCATGAGCTTTGACCCTCAGGGACATAGAGACGAGCAATTGTTTCCCTTTGACTCGGCCTATTGTCCAGACACGAGAATACACTAACGGGCTTGTGTGTAGAGATGGGGGGGGGGAGGTGTTTTTTGGGGTGGTTTGTGGGGGAACATCTGATTTTATTTAACGTGATGCAAATGGAGAGGAGAACACATTGAAGAGAGGTTGGGGGGTGGGGTGGAAACCAACAGAATATCATATGATAAGATACACGAAATGGCTATGACGCAATAGCTCTCATGGAGGAATACACTTAATGAAATTGAAACGAATGCAGCCATGTGACGGAGCTCTTCATTCATTCCGCACTCAATGGATTATTCAAATTTCAAAGTTTTACAACAAAATTCTGATCCACGAATCGAAATTCAATATTTTTGTTGTTGTGAATTGAGTCTGATCAATTGTTTCATTTTAGATGCGTTTGTTAGTAGGCCAGTCGTTTATGTTAGTAGGTCAGTCGTTTATGTTAGTAGTTTCGTCGTTTATGTTAGTAGCCTACTAAGTAGGTCAGTCGTTTATGTTAGTAGGCCAGTCTTTATGTTAGAAGTTCAGTCGTTTACGTTAGTAGGTCAGTCGTTTAGAGCGGTGCAAGTATGTCACGTATCTGTATGAGACTGCTTTTTTTTTACTAGTGTCATGGACATAAATGTCATAATCAGTGAAGTTTGGGTGGGGTCCAGGGGGGTTTGGGGTCCAGGGTGGGTGGGGTCCCTTCTGTGGCAGGTAAACAATTTTGCACTTGGCTGATGCACTTGTCAGTTGAATAGCGACATAGTCTAAATAGTCTCATGTATGGTGTGTACGTCATATGTATGGTGTGTAGTCATATGTATGGTGTACGTTCTATGAATGGTGTACATCGTATGGGTGGTGTGCTGGTGTTTTAAAGATGGTGTACTGGTGTCTCATCCTGGGTGTTTAACCCAACGTTTACAAGAACGCACTGTGCAGCCGAGGACGACATCGATTCCAGCAAGTATCGTCCATCATTTGAACCAGGGAGGGGGTCCTAGGAGGCAGCCTTAAGTGGTCCACTCGTCGGTCCACCCCTTCTCTAATTACTGCTCTCCCGATTACCCCCCTTAATCAAATTGTCGCGTGGGCCTGCCCGCCTGGTAAACAGCGCTGTCCATGCACGGGCACACAGCCCTCCCAGCAGACCGGTGGCCGCTGGCTATTTCATTTACAGACCGACCCCAGAGGACGCCGGGTAATGATGCTCATGTCGTCTGTAATGTAACCGGCAGAAAGACTTGCTCGTCGCAGCCAGGTCGTGTACATACCAGAGACGGCGTCCGCGATATGGCGAGAAAACACGAGTTCTGAACGGGAATACACGAGACCGGAAGAGAGCAGTCACGGGAATACACGAGACCGGAAGAGAGCAGTCACGGGAAGACACGAGACCGGAAGAGAGCAGTCACGGGAATACACGAGACCGGAAGAGAGCAGTCAGTTTTGAGTCACCGTTACTGTTTTATTATAGCGTTCTTGTGATTTTTACCTATCAAAAAAAAACGGGGGGGGGGGGGGGGCGCACAGATGTGTACATTATGTACATTTCATTATCTTGTACAAATATTTGTAAGAATACAGGCGACGATCACAAAGTGTTTACTAAAAAAAAAATTCAAAATTTCCACAACACCGGTGATAAGGAAAAACTTAAGACAACGGATATCCATTATTTATCCATTATTTATCCACATTTTGTTCATTGTCTTAGACTGAACGTACAAATAACTCCATTCGGGTTTAAGTGATTGAGACCCCGCCACTAGGTTAAGTCCATTTGTCATTCTGTTTTCCCAGAGATTACATTTAAAAACTTTTGAAAAGAAATCATTTGACATATTGTGAGCCGAGTTGCGTTTTTGCCGAAGTTGCGTTGTTGCCGACCTCGCGTTGTAGATGAAGTCGCGTTATAGCCGAAGTTGCGTTATTTCCGAAGTTGCACTATAGCCGAAGTTACGTCAAAGCCGAAGTTGCGTTGTAGCCGAAGTTGCGCTATAGCCGAAGTTACGTTAAAGCCGAAGTTGCTTTGTATTGAGTCACGCTATAGCGGGGTTCAGCCCAATATTGTCATGATGTTTCGACACGACCTACTTCATTTATTGATACTGAGTCTTGGAATCGAGGTGGCCAGCTCGTTGCCTTGATGTAAGCCGTGGACACCGTGTAGTTGAAATAGTTCGGATAGAGAGCATGCATTAAACAATGTTGGAAGATATTTTCTTCTTCTTCTTATGCCTTTTTACCCCGTCTGGGGCATAGGCCGTCCACAAGAATTTTCCACTCATCCCGGTCCTGTGCTTTCCTTTCCAATTGCTTCCAGTTGTATCCCATATTTTGCGTGTCTGTCTCTAGTTCACGTCTCCATGTATTCTTAGGTCTTCCTCTCTTTCTTTTTCCCTGTGGATTCCATGTTAGACATTGTCTGGTGGTGCTATCTGGGGGTTTTCTCAGAGTATGCCCAATCCACCTCCATCTTTTCTTTATGATGTCTTCATCAACGGGCACCTGGTATGTCCTTTCTAATAGATCTTTGTTGGTGATGGTATTTGGCCATTTGATGTTAAGGAAGATATTTTACGTAATTTCAAATACATTGTTCGTTCATTCAAAATCTGAGTCGCGATGAATCAACATGAAGTATGAGTAGGTTGGATGTTTGGATATTGTGAACCAGGTCCGTAATGGCGTAAATTGTAGGTATGGCTGTTGAACACCTGAATGTGTAAAGGCGTATGTTGTAGGTATAGAATATGAAAATCAGATGTACAGTGACGTATTTTTGTAAGCATAAATGTTGAAATCAGATGTGTAAAACCTTCTACATCATATCATGTTACGCATTATACCAATTGTAATTCGTTTACTCCAGACAATTTCATCTCATGGTTTCATTTAAATATTGCGCCGCCCCCCACACCCTCCCCCCTTGTGTTCCACTGTTCAAATTTTTTTTAATCGCCTCCTTTCCCTGGTTTTAAAGCCATTTGGAAAGCCATCGCCCGACACCATTTAAATGTAAAATACACAAGACACAATTCACAACACCCATACGATGATTGAACCAATCATTGTCTAAGTGTTTCCTCTACTTCTGGATCAACACTCTCCCCCCCACCCCCCAACCCCACATCTCTCCTAACATTACCGATTGTTCTCAGCAGTTCACGAATTGAATTTGTTACAGTGGCATCGTCCAAAATTCAAGATGGCGGCCCTAATCTCGTCTGCGCGCGGTGGTCTAATTTTCCCCCTGACGAGACAAAACTTGGATCAAAGCAGCCAATCAGTGGCGATGACGTTATTTCGCGACTGTGCCTCTCCGGCTTGACTTTTATTGTGGCAGAAAGATCGAGCCAATCAGATTATTGAGTCTTCCGGGGGGGGGGGGGGGGGGATGTTAAAAAAAAAAAGGGAGAGGAAGATGGTTGGAAGGCCCGTTTCGAATACTTTCATCTAGAGGTCACGGGTGTGGTATAATGTTTATTTGTATTCGGTTATTATTACATTTTTTTTCTTTGGGTTCGGAAAGGTTTAAAAAAAAAAGTAAACGGTCTGGTGACGTCATTAGTTGGAGTAGAACTTTAGGAACTGAGGTCATGTTATCGTAATTACAGGATTTATCTCTGCTGTCTGCTGACGCCCATGTAAGTGTCCCTCCCTTCACCCCCACCCCTCCTCCCCCCTCCCCCCCGGCAATATCTCCTATTACAGCATCATATTTCAAGTTGAAACATAAAAGAGAAAGAAGAAAAAATTGATCATCGCCATCTTGAGATAATGATACTGTCTTGGCTTATCTAGTAAGAACCTCTTTGGAGTGGCCTAACGTTAGATTACGGTGAAAGTGGGGTTTGGGGGGAGGTTGGGGGGGGGGGGGTCGGTAATCGATCTGCAGCAGCTGGGGCCAGTATCGTTTCAACAATACCAAAGTAAAAACAAAAAAAACAAAAACAAAAAAAAAAGACAATATCGGTCCTCGAGGTCGAGAATGGCGATGTTGTTCGTAGGAACTTTTTCAATCTTCTCGCCCTCGTGCTCGGCTCGTGAATTATTTGCGGATGTTTGACACGACTCGGGACTACCTGCTCACGAGTTCAGGGGCGCGTAATCAAGCAGCAGATCATTAGGGATTAGTTCTCCCCCCTCCCCCCGAATAGTCTCCGCGCATTTTTTTTTTGTGGTGCTTCTTCTTCTTCTTCTTCGTCTCCTTTTCCGATGTGTATAGTCATTCACAAGGTCATCTAAAAATAAACTGGTTAAATCTATGGTTCACAATTAAAACAGTTGGTCCAATTGAGCTCTTATTACATACAACTTTAAGCTCTTAACTCTTGGGTTAAAGAAAGAGAGGTACACTTCCTGCTCACATCATGTATCTCGCATGTATGTCACGTCCAGAGTTGTCACGTGACTTTTGGTGAGGGGGGCGCCAATCGCCCCCCGGACAAATTTTCGTCCTTGTGCCTCCTGCCCAAATCACAACTCTGGGCACCTTAAATATCTGAGCCCCCCACCTTAGTCGTGGGCATATGAAATAGACACACACACAAAATATCGTGTCAGACCTGCAATCATTGCAGACTAGAGGTGGGTTTAGAAGAGCAGATCATAAGGTGGGTTTAGATGAGCAGATCATAAGGTGGGTTCAGAAGAGCAGATCATAAGGTGGGTTTAGAAGAGCAGATCAGAGGTGGGTTTAGAAGAGCAGATCAGAGGTGGGTTTAGAAGAGCAGATCATAAGGTTGGTTGAGAAGAGCAGATCATAAGGTTGGTTGAGAAGAGCAGATCATAAGGTGGGTTTAGAAGAGCAGGTCATAAGGTGGGTTCAGAAGAGCAGATCATAAGGTGGGTTTAGAAGAGCAGGTCATAAGGTGGGTTCAGAAGAGCAGATCATAAGGTGGGTTTAGAAGAGCAGATCATAAGGTGGGTTCAGAAGAGCAGATCAGAGGTGGGTTCAGAAGAGCAGATCATAAGGTGGGTTTAGAAGAGCAGATCATAAGGTGGGTTCAGAAGAGCAGATTATAAGGTGGGTTCAGAAGAGCAGATTATAAGGTGGGTTCAGAAGAGCAGATCATAAGGTGGGTTCAGAAGAGCAGATCAGAGGTGGGTTCAGAAGAGCAGATCATAGGTGGGTTCAGAAGAGCAGATTATAAGGTGGGTTTAGAAGAGCAGATCATAAGGTGGGTTCAGAAGAGCAGATCATAAGGTGGGTTCAGAAGAGCAGATCAGAGGTGGGTTCAGAAGAGCAGATCAGAGGTGGGTTCAGAAGAGCAGATCATAAGGTGGGTTTAGAAGAGCAGATCATAAGGTGGGTTTAGAAGAGCAGATTATAAGGTGGGTTTAGAAGAGCAGATCATAAGGTGGGTTCAGAAGAGCAGATTATAAGGTGGGTTTAGAAGAGCAGATCATAAGGTGGGTTCAGAAGAGCAGATTATAAGGTGGGTTTAGAAGAGCAGATCATAAGGTGGGTTTAGAAGAGCAGGTCATAAGGTGGGTTTAGAAGAGCAGGTCAGAGGTGGGTTCAGAAGAGCAGATCATAAGGTGGGTTCAGAAGAGCAGATCAAAAGGTTGGTTGAGAAGAGCAGATCATAAGGTGGGTTCAGAAGAGCAGATCATAAGGTGGGTTCAGAAGAGCAGATCATAAGGTGGGTTCAGAAGAGCAGATCATAAGGTGGGTTCAGAAGAGCAGATCATAAGGTGGGTTCAGAAGAGCAGATCATAAGGTGGGTTCAGAAGAGCAGATCATAAGGTGGGTTTAGAAGAGCAGATCAGAGGTGGGTTCAGAAGAGCAGATCAGAGGTGGGTTCATAAGAGCAGATCAGAGGTGGGTTCAGAAGAGCAGATCAGAGGTGGGTTTAGAAGAGCAGATCATAAGGTGGGTTCAGAAGAGCAGATCATAAGGTTGGTTCAGAAGAGCAGATCATAAGGTGGGTTTAGAAGAGCAGATCATAAGGTGGGTTTAGAAGAGCAGATCATAAGGTGGGTTTAGAAGAGCAGATCATAAGGTGGGTTTAGAAGAGCAGATCATAAGGTGGGTTCAGAAGAGCAGATCATAAGGTTGGTTCAGAAGAGCAGATCATAAGGTGGGTTCAGAAGAGCAGATCATAAGGTGGGTTTAGAAGAGCAGATCATAAGGTGGGTTCAGAAGAGCAGGTCATAAGGTGGGTTTAGAAGAGCAGGTCATAAGGTGGGTTTAGAAGAGCAGGTCATAAGGTGGGTTCAGAAGAGCAGATCATAAGGTGGGTTTAGAAGAGCAGATCATAAGGTGGGTTCAGAAGAGCAGGTCATAAGGTGGGTTTAGAAGAGCAGGTCATAAGGTGGGTTCAGAAGAGCAGATCATAAGGTGGGTTTAGAAGAGCAGATCATAAGGTGGGTTCAGAAGAGCAGATCATAAGGTGGGTTCAGAAGAGCAGATCATAAGGTGGGTTTAGAAGAGCAGATCATAAGGTGGGTTCAGAAGAGCAGGTCATAAGGTGGGTTTAGAAGAGCAGGTCATAAGGTGGGTTTAGAAGAGCAGGTCAGAGGTGGGTTCAGAAGAGCAGGTCATAAGGTGGGTTTAGAAGAGCAGGTCATAAGGTGGGTTCAGAAGAGCAGATCATAAGGTGGGTTTAGAAGAGCAGGTCATAAGGTGGGTTCAGAAGAGCAGATCATAAGGTGGGTTCAGAAGAGCAGGTCATAAGGTGGGTTTAGAAGAGCAGATCATAAGGTGGGTTCAGAAGAGCAGATCAGAGGTGGGTTTAGAAGAGCAGGTCATAAGGTGGGTTCAGAAGAGCAGATCATAAGGTGGGTTCAGAAGAGCAGGTCATAAGGTGGGTTCAGAAGAGCAGATCATAAGGTGGGTTCAGAAGAGCAGATCATAAGGTGGGTTCAGAAGAGCAGATCATAAGGTGGGTTCAGAAGAGCAGATCATAAGGTGGGTTCAGAAGAGCAGATCATAAGGTGGGTTCAGAAGAGCAGATCATAAGGTGGGTTCAGAAGAGCAGATCATAAGGTGGGTTCAGAAGAGCAGGTCATAAGGTGGGTTCAGAAGAGCAGATCATAAGGTGGGTTCAGAAGAGCAGGTCATAAGGTGGGTTTAGAAGAGCAGGTCATAAGGTGGGTTTAGAAGAGCAGATCATAAGGTGGGTTTAGAAGAGCAGATCATAAGGTGGGTTCAGAAGAGCAGATCATAAGGTGGGTTCAGAAGAGCAGATCATAAGGTGGGTTCAGAAGAGCAGATCATAAGGTGGGTTCAGAAGAGCAGATCAGAGGTGGGTTCAGAAGAGCAGATCAGAGGTGGGTTCAATTCATAATTTGATAAAGGAAGTTCGGTAACTCGTCTCTTACATAATAAATCTGATGTTGAAATCGGTTTTCTCACCATGTCGACTAATTGAAATTACGAGTTGATCGATTTCAGTGTCAGGTAGCCAAGTCAAGAAAGGGAGGGTGGGTTTGTGGGACAGTGCTGCATGCATGTGTGTGTGTTGTCAAGTGTGATATCCAAATAGTAAAGGTTAAAAGTTATTTCTATGAATACACCCCTCTAAATGTCGACAAAATGATGAAATAACAAATCACCAGCTCGATGATGACACATTGAATTTCATTGACTACCACATAACTCTCACCTGAATACCACATAACTCCCACCTGAATACCACATAACTCCCACCTGAATACCACATAACTCTCACCTGAATACCACATAACTCCCACCTGAATACCACATAACTCCCACCTGAATACCACATAACTCCCACCTGAATACCACATAACTCCCACCTGACTACCACATAACTCCCATCTGACTACCACCTAACTCCCAACTAACTCCCTAGCATGCAATCGCGCATAAACCATGATCTACTACATCAAAGTTTCCCAACAATTCTGTACCCCAAACAACCCTTCTATACTCCACACACAATTTCCGTACTCCACACAACATTTCTTTACTCCACACTTTCAACGAATTATTTGAAATAGTCCATCCCCCCATTAAATTATTTGAAATAGTCCCTCACCCCATTAAATTATTTGAAATAGTCCCGCAGCCCATTAAATTATTTGAAATAGTCCCTCACCCCATTAAATTATTTGAAATAGTCCCTCACCCCATTAAATTATTTGAAATAGTCCCGCAGCCCATTAAATTATTTGAAATAGTCCTGCACCCCATTAAATTATTTGAAATAGTCCCTCACCCCATTAAATTATTTGAAATAGTCCCGCAGCCCATTAAATTATTTGAAATAGTCCCTCACCCCATTAAATTATTTGAAATAGTCCCTCACCCCATTAAATTATTTGAAATAGTCCCGCAGCCCATTAAATTATTTGAAATAGTCCTGCACCCCATTAAATTATTTGAAATAGTCCCTCACCGCATTAAATTATTTGAAATAGTCCCGCAGCCCATTAAATTATTTGAAATAGTCCCTCACCCCATTAAATTATTTGAAATAGTCCCTCACCCCATTAAATTATTTGAAATAGCCCCTCACCCCATTAAATTATTTGAAATAGCCCCTCACCCCATTAAATTATTTGAAATAGTCCCTCACCTCAGTAAATTATTTGAAATAGTCCCGCAGCCCATTAAATTATTTGAAATAGTCCCTCACCCCATTAAATTATTTGAAACAGTCCCTCACCCCATTAAATTATTTGAAATAGTCCCTCACCCCATTAAATTATTTGAAATAGTCCCTCACCCCATTAAATTATTTGAAATAGTCCCGCAGCCCATTAAATTATTTGAAATAGTCCCTCACCCCATTAAATTATTTGAAATAGTCCTGCACCCCTACGAATGGTTCTACTAAGTAGGCACCCTTTAAAAGAATTTCAATTCTTTAAAAAAAATACAAAAAAAAATTAAAAATAAATGCTTACTGCTTTGTAAATTATTGGTTGAATTGCAGAGACAACCGTAGATCTTAGAACACCGATTCTCAACCTGTGGGTCGCGACCCCGTTGCGGTCGAACCACCCCGTATCCCAGTGGCCGCCTAAGACCACCAGAAAAGACATATACCCTACAGTTATGAATTAGAAATGAAAATAATTATGTGGTTGGGGGTCGCCACGACATGAGGAACTGTATTAAAGAGTCGTGGCATTAGAAAGGTTGAGAACCACTGTCTTAGAAAATGATTTGTTACATGAATAAAAATGTTCATGAAGATATGTCATGAGTGAACATTTCTTTGTTTAAACCATATAACTTAAAAGCTCCGTGCTCTAATAGTCCACATTCCTCGCACCCTCTAAAATGATAATTCACACCCCAGGGGTTGCAAACGCCCCTGCTTGGGAAGCCCTGAATTCCACAATACCTTAGCAAAATGCTCCACTGTTGGAATACATTTAAGTTTTAACAGGGCTTTATAAATAGCTTTATATTTAATAGATATTTATATTATTATTATTATTATTACAAGACGTTTTTTATAGCGTAGTACCCCAACCTAGGGCTGGGCTCACCACGCTGTACATACAAGGCACCCCAACCTAGGGCTGGGCTTACAACGCTGTACATACAAGGCACCCCAACCTAGGGCTGGGCTCACCACGATGTACATTCAAGGTACCCCAACCTAGGGCTGGGCTCACAACGCCGTACATACAAGGTACCCCAACCTAGGGCTGGGCTCACAACGCCGTACATACAAGGTACCCCAACCTAGGGCTGGGCTCACAACGCCGTACATACAATTTAACAACCATAAGCGTGAACTTAAAAATTAACATAAAATTAACAAATAGATTCGTTGATGGTGTGGAGTACAGAAATGTTGTGTGGAGTACGGAATGTAGATTATTAGAGTAGGGAGCTTTTCAGTATGGTATAAACAAGGAAATGTTCATTAATTAATGTATATTAATTTTTAAGGTAAATCACTATTATTTGTTTTGAATTCAGAAGATCCAATGCCTATAGGTAATGATCTAAAATTGAATGAATTCTCAAATGAATTGTATCCTCAGGTGAGAAGCCGTACAAGTGCAACCACTGCAGCAAGGCCTTCAGCCAGTCGTCCAACCTCATCACCCACTGCAGGAAACACACGGGCTTCAAGCCATTCACCTGCGACAGGTGTGGGCGGGCCTTCCAGAGAAAGGTGGACCTCAGGCGGCACGTGGAGACGCAGCACGTCGAGAGCGACGTCGTCATCTCCAGGTCCGGCGATATGTCGTCAGAGGAAGCGACCCCCAAACCCAGAGGCGGCGCCGTGGCCAGCGGTGTCGGCGTTTCACCACAGTCGGGTCCCCCTGGATATCACGTGACCGACAGTCGCGGTTTGAGTCCTCACCTCACCAGGAGTCTTCACGGTCATCACGCGGGGGTGACCCCGTGTCAAGGTCAGGGGGCGTGGCCGCAAGTCCAGTCCATCAGCCCGGATTCTGGTCTCGACGTGGTTTCCACAAGTCCAAGGTCATCCCACGCGTCCTATGAATGGGGCGAGAGCTGCTCGAACGGCGAGCTCTCCGACGAAGGGAGAAGCCAGAAGTGGCACCAGGGATTGTCTGGGCCATCAGGGGTCGCCGTCAAGGCCATGACTTCCTGCGACGCCATGTCAACGGAGGAGATAAATAACAACGTCGGTGGCCTTGACCTCAATGTCAAACCGGCGGCCCAAGATAATTTTGGTGGCAATTTCAAAGAAGAAAACCGGTGGTGGTTGGATGGGACGCGGACAGAAGTGGGCTACGGGGTCAAGGACGACGTGGAGGATGACGTCTCGAGTGTGGGATCACCGGAAATCGACGTCACTGACAGCGACGAGGAAGAAGAAGAAGAGAAGACGACTGGCCAAACAACAACAGAAGACATTATAACATGTACACAAGCTAGGTCCCTTGTCTCTCATGGCAGCTTTTTGTGACAAAGAGTGATGCCCCTTGCCTAGTCTCTCGTGCAAAAAAAAAAAAAAGTCAAGATGGCGGGAAAAATAAACAACTTCATTCGTATTGGTGGGAAAAGATGCTGTTCATTTTGACGGGGGCGGAAGTTGTTGTAAAGATGGAAAATGTGATTGCAGAACACACACACACACACACAATGTTAGTCAAAATATATGGTTTGTTTCACAACATCTTCACCAAGGAACAATGCGAGTGCTTCTAATTAAACATTTGGATTTCAAGACTTATTCCCATAATAACTATGAAACATGGTTACGTGACTTGACACTGTGGAATATGTTCGGGAGTTGTGCAGCTTACAGAGGTTTGATGGTTGGCTTACAGAGGTTGATGGTTGGCTTACATAGGTTGATCGTTGGCTTACAGAGGTTGATGGTTGGCTTACAGAGGTTGATGGTTGGATTACAGAGGTTGATGGTTGGCTTACAGAGCTTGATGGTTGGCTTACAGAGCTTGATGGTTGGCTTACAGAGCTCGATGGTTGGCTTACAGAGGTTGATGGTTGGCTTATGGGGCTTGATTTGTTAGCAGAATTATTTATTACTATTGTTCAACACACCGTATACTTGTATGTAAGCACCACTTGTGACATGTAATACGTCATGTAAGCACCACTTGTAACATGGAACACTTGCATGTAAGCAGCACTTGTGACATGGAACACTTCATGTGAGCACCACTTGGGACATGGAACACTTGCATGTAAGGAGCACTTGCGGCAATGGAATACTGCGTAACATGTATTTTCTGGCAGATTTGACTTGATGAGGCATTGAACAGAAAGTGTGTATTGTGCATATTAATTGTAGCATTTTAGAAAGTGACAGTAATGTAAAAAATAATTAGATCATACAAGCAGCTGTCCCAAACAGCTGTCGCAAGCAGCTGTCACAGTGTAGGAAGTGATCTGGCCGGTGATAGTTTGTTAACTTAGTCATTTAACGACATTTTATAGACTTAAGCATGTAGCCGTTTCTTATCTTAAAATCCCCATTGACAGTTCATGCTTTGCAAGAATTAAATAATTTGCTTCATACAAAATTATAATATGTTAATGGACACAAAGTTAAGTTACAAAATGTGACATTACGCGTGAAAGATGTATGTGCTGGTCAAAGCTAATTGTTCAGGTCAAAGTTACAAAGACAGAACATCCAGTTAGCCTGGTTTTGGTTGAAATAGATCTTTTGAGTGTATAGATCTATACATTATAAAGATGGCAACGCTGTAAATATATTGGTAAAGAATACAAATCTTAGTTTTAAGGCCACAAGGCCACACGCTTATTTTTAACTTCTAATTTTTGTACGTTTGTTGTAAATGGGAATCTTTCAGTTTATTGTGTACGTTTGCAAAGAAAACTCGTGAAGTCACTCTCTAAAATATGCTGGAAATAAAAGAGATTTTACACAAAGGACATTTGAGTTTTGTGTCTGGTATAAGACTAAAAAGAAAGGACATTTGAGTTTTGTGTCTGGTATAAGACTAAAAAGAAAGGACATTTGTCTGGTATAAGACTAAAAAGAAAGGACATTTGAGTTTTGTGTCTGGTATAAGACTAAAAAGAAAGGACATTTGAGTTTTGTGTCTGGTATAAGACTAAAAAGAAAGGACATTTGAGTTATGTGTCGGCTACAAGACTAAAAGAAATATTGCTACTAATTTGTTACGGGGACCATGTTTTAGAAATAGATCAATAGAGATGTAACATGCCATCAATGGAAATGTGACATGCCATCAATGGAAATGTGACATGTCATCAATGGAAATGTGACATGTCATCAATGGAAATGTGACATGTCATCAATGGAGATGTGACATGCCATGATTGAAATCATCGAACAAAGAATCAACATTCTCTTTTACCCCCTCCCCCCCTCGCCTCCCCCCTCCCCTCTCAACCACCACTTCCTTCGACCAACTCTCCCGCCTTGCCCTCCCCTCTCCCCCACCCCCTCCCATGTTGGAGATATTTATTTAGTTTTTGTTGTTAATGATCACAATACCAACATTACCACTGTGCACTGCACAGGCCGGGCGTAACGATGTCCATGTGCACTGCACTGGCCGGGTGTGACGATGTCATTGTGCACTGCAGTGGCCGGGCGTAACGATGTCACTGTGCACTGCACTGGCCGGGTGTAACGATGCCACTGTGCACTGCCGTGGCCGGGTGTGACGAAGTCAATGTGCACTGCAGTGGCCGTGTGTAACGATACCACTGTGCACTGCCGTGAATGGGTGTAACCATGTTATGAATTACGGATTAATCCGCCTCCCCTGTGTGAAAAAAATCAACGAAAACCATGAACCACACCGCCGTGACGCCCAGGGCGCTCGGTGCAACATTGTACAGCAAGCGACCCCCTCGGCTTGATGATACCATCATAATCAGCTGCGTGTCCGTGATGTAACCAACAATCACCCCCTTAACCCTTCCCCCCCCCCACCAATACCCATCCAACACTCGTACGCCAAATCCATTTGTCTAATTGCACGGAGTCACAAAACATGATTAGCCACACGATGGGCCAGCGTTAAAAGGCAAACACAAACTCACGGATACTCTCGTCTCATTGCAAATGGCGAGATTTTCAAAAAGAATTATACATTTTACATGAACCCTGGCTTTGGTTAACTTAGCAATCCTCGGAGATTTCTCGCGCGCGCTTATTCTGATTGGTTCAAACGCGTCGTGTGCGTGAGCTCAAATCTCGCGTGCGGAGTGGGAGGAGATTCTCGCTAGGTGGCAGTGTTAGGTGCCACTGTGTTAGGGACGCCAATCAGAAGAAGTGCCAGTGTTGCCGGGAGAATCAAACCATTATCTGGACAATGTCACGCGAGGGATGGGTTGTCACGGGGGTTGTAGGGGCACAATGGTTGCTGACACTGTCTTTTGTGTTAGTGGTATTCAAGCGGGCCCTATTGTAGTCTAACTTTCATTAGTGTATGGAGCGGCAATGTAATTACGTAGACAGACATTGCTCCTAGTAGACAAACATCGCTCCTAGATAACAGACATCGCTCCTAGATAACAGACATCGCTCCTAGATAACAGACATCGCTCCTAGTAGACAGGCATCGCTCCTAGTAGACAGACATCGCTCCTAGTAGACAGACATCGCTCCTAGTCGACAGACATCGCTCCTAGATAACAGACATCGCTCCCAGTAGACAGACATCGCTCCTAGATAACAGACATCGCTCCTAGTAGACAGACATCGCTCCCATTGTACGGCACGCCGTAGTTCATAGTCTACACAGGTTGCCCCCGTACTGTACGCCTATATATGTACATAGCTTACTCAGATAAGTAGCCCCCATAGTAGATCACGCCGCTGTACATTAAGTGCTTACACAGATATGTTGCCCCCATTGTATTGCAAGCCGCTGTTCATAGTTTATACAGATAAGCAGCCCCCATAGAAGGTCACGCCTATGTACATACACTCTTAAAAATCTATCGTAAAAGTACCCCTCGTTTACAGTAACTCACTGTGTACAAGCGGCCAGTAAGTTACTGCTTTTACTTTGAGAAAGCGATAACATATTGTTATCAGCCTACAGTAATTTAGCGATAATATGCTGTTACTTTTCAGTTTACAGACTGTAGCTTACACGGATAGTTAGCTCCTATAACAGGTCAGGCCGCTGTACATCTTACACAGACAGGTAGCCCCCCTCCCCAAATAGTTGGTCACGCCGCTGTACCGGTAGCCCCCATAATAGTTCACGCCTCTGCACATAGCTCACATATATCTGCCTAAAATCCACGCGAAAGGGGAAGCAAATAAAAAAAGCTTTTTAAAGACGTTCAGTGGGGAAACTCTTGACTAATAACAAGCTGTTTAGCTGTAGTCAATTTCTTACAATAAATCTTCGGATTATGACCCTGCCTAAGACTTAATGCAATCTTTTCAAGCTATTTCGCACTAGCATCCGTCCGTCCCAATGTGACGACGGTGTAGACTTCGCTGGACAAAATCACAAGGCCTGCGATTTTTGTTTTTTGCTCTAGGACTATAAGCTGGTTCCCTAGACAGCAAATCGCCTCTCTCCACGCACCTGGATAACCCAAAGGGAACATCATGTGGATGATACAGCTTGGCACCAGTTACTGCGTCGCAGGAGTTGTCGGAATCTTTCATTGCATTTATGACTCCGCCCACGGTACTCCGACTCCGGGTTTTGATTCAAGGTTTCCTTCTCTTAGATGAATCGCCACCCAAGTTTTTAATCGACCCCAATCCGACCGGGGGGGGGGTGCTGAAGTTTTTGCTTGACTGAACTCCAGACCACAAGCTTGGGATGTCAAATATCTTTCCCTGTATCATGTGACGTTTCACCGTACGCGAGTCTCATGGAAACACTGTGTTTAACTCATAAGAAGAAAAACACACACGATTTTGGACTGTGCTGTAATGCCGTTGGTGAACGTTGTAAAATTTGCCCCTTATATATTAAAAAACATTTTTGAAAACATATTGTTTTCCCCTGAAGTTTTTTTAATAAATGTATAATGGGTGTGGTTACGTTGAGGGGGAGAAAACGCACACCCTCCCTTGGTGATGGGGAGAAAACGCACACCCTCTCTCGGTAAGGGGGATAAAACGCACACTCTTCCTCGGTGAGGGGGACAACCCGCATATACTCCCTCTGTGAGGAGAAGAGCCCGCATGCCCCCCCCCCCCTCTTTTTCGGAAGTATTTACCACTGGACAATGTCCATAGTCATAGTTACCATCAGACAAGAAATCAGAATATCACACTCTGACCAGTCCCATGTCATTTCTTGACCAAATCAGACTTCACACTCAAGGCGCCAGTCATTCCCCGGGCTACTCACACATGTAACAGCGTGACCAGATTCCCAGGGGCTCACCCCGAAATCAGATTTTTTAATGTTGTGTGCGCACACTGATAGTGGTCAGCATTCAGGCATGTCCGTCAACGTTCACGTGTCGATATTTGAACACACCAAATCCTGGTCTAGGACTTCTAAGACTTATGTACTCCTGGTCTAGGACTTCTAAGACTGATGTACTACTGGTCTAGGACTTCTAAGACTGATGTACTCCTGGTCTAGGACTTCTAAATGTACTCCTGGTCTGGGACTCTGAAGATTGATGTACTCCTGGTCTATAATGTTTAAGGAACCTTGACTTTATATAAAATGTTATAAAATTCAATGTGATCGATAATTAAGAAATTCATGACACAGTCACCAGAAGAAAGTTGTTTTAAAGAAGATTAAAAAGAACACATAAATTAAATGGCCAATCAATATATAAGGAAAGCTATATAGTATAATACCAATCATGTAAGAGATGTATCGAATTACTGTGGAACCCAAACAGTAAGAGATGTGTCGAATTACTGTGGATCTCAAACAGTAAGAGATGTGTCGAATTACTGTGGATCTCAAACAGTAAGAGATGTGTTGAATTACTGTGGATCTCAAACAGTAAGAGATGTGCCGAATTACTGTGGATCTCAAACAGTAAGAGATGTGTCGAATTACTGTGGATCTCAAACAGAAAGAGATGTGTTGAATTACTGTGGATCTCAAACAGTAAGAGATGTGTTGAATTACTGTGGATCTCAAACAGTAAGAGATGTGTCGAATTACTGTGGATCTCAAACAGTAAGAGATGTGTTGAATTACTGTGGATCTCAAACAGAAAGAGATGTGTTGAATTACTGTGGATCTCAAACAGAAAGAGATGTGTTGAATTACTGTGGATCTCAAACAGTAAGAGATGTGTTGAACTATAGCGAATCTCAATTTGGGAGTTTTAGCATTTATATAGTCTCTATGCGTAAATAGAACAAGATGAAATAAAAAAAAAATCATTTCATAAATGAAACCACAAAAAAACCCGGTCAGAAAATGAGGTCAAGGTTTATTTGTTTCAACTGTTGACCAACGGGTACAAGTCATACCTTAGTGCTACTCCAGCATGTTGCACGGGGAAAAAAAAACTGTTGTACAGAAGTTCCATGTACCCTGCAGGGGGTCTCAGACATTTAAGTGGTTCAAATTTGTGATGAGGGAGAAACAAAACATAAACTAGGAACTTTGAATGCAATGGGCGTGAAACTGAAAAGTGGCAAGTGGGGGGGGGGGGGGGGGGGCAAAAGGCACGCGACGACCCCTGTTTGTTGTATAACGCACACGGCATGAGAGAGGTGGTGGGTTTTTGTGAAAAAGGGGGGGGGGCAAAATCCTTTCGATCATCACATCTACTCAATCTCTGGTGCCCCCTCACAGTACTCCGGTCGTGGACGTCACCACTCCCGGAAGACGCCTTTAGTGAAACTAAACGAACACATTTGCCCTCTTTGAATAACATTAATTACTTCTTTTTCTTCGTTCCGCTTTTCAAAAGCTAAAACGCTTGATATTGTGAAGATAGATATTTTTTAACCCAATCACAGTTTCATGCATAATGTATTCAGAAAATAATATATATATAAAGAAAAAATACTTCCATTATTTATATAAATTATAATAAATTAAAGTATATTTTATTGAGCGTATAATTTTTATAGTGAAAATAGCATGATATCATAATTTTGGAGAATCAGTGTCTCGTAACGATGGAGGAACTGCTTAATAATAATCACATTTGACCTCGTGATTCATCTTGGAGCCAGGTTGACATTTGAAGGCTTTCGAAAACTCCGGCAGTTGACCCAGCGCCATGTTGATCCTCGTGTCGTCCGACAGCGTCCCTCTCAACATCCGGTTCAAGGTCCAACGATCGTTTTTATCGTAACAGAACGTCTGCGCATGCGCCAAGAACACCATCTGTTCATTGGTCATCCCGAGCCCCGGGAGCATTTTTTCTGTCTGCGCCAGATTTTTCATCCAGTCGTTGTACGCGATGAGAGCCAGGCGAACTCCGTTCGTCCTGGCAATGGCTGAGGGAGTTTGAAGAGCAGCATTGACCTTAACCGTCCTCGAAACGCCGTCGGGAAACAAGTAGGTCTTGGTGATGTTGTCGTAAATATCGTAGACGCATTTCCGGACGGGCTCGTAAGCGGTCAGCGAGCCATTGGACCACCAGGTGGCGTGCTCTTCCAGGAGGTTGCCGTCCTTGTCGAACCACTTCCCCCACTCGTCGACCACGTGATGGAGGAAGCGGCCGAGGATTGAGCCGAGGGAGCCGAATGTCGAATAGTGAGGTTGCTTCTTGGAGTAGATCGGGAACTGCAGGATACCTGTGGTGTAATGGATAAAGGTGCAATCAGGAGATCGTGGATTTACCTTCATTCTCGATACACAACCCACTGTTACCCCACGATCCACACACTGTCCCCTCCCACCAACTGACCACTGTTCCCCCTCGATCCACTCACTGTCCCCCCCCCCATGATCTGACCACTGTTCCCCCCACGATCTACCCACTGTTCCCCCCTATTCCAAAAGCCAGATATTTTACATTTCAACCAAGTGTTTTTTATTAATTTAATTCTATTTTTACTGTTGTTTGTTCGCCGATGCAGGCTTCTTGCCGATACGTTCGTTGTTTTTTTTTTGTTTTTTTTTTGTTTTTTTTTATACTTTTTTTCCAGGTTTTCACAAACTTTTTTTCACTGATTTCCTCTCTTCTTCTTTTTTTTTTTTTTTTTTTTTTTTTTTGCCAACTTGATTGCGTGCCTCGGTCTTATTACCAAATTCTCTGTCAAGGGACACAAACATAAAAATAAATTTAAAAAAACCTTCATGATCAATAACATTATTCTCCCTTAGTTTGAATGCTCACTGCAGAACGATCAGAATTTACTCCAAAACTCAAACTTGGGCTGTCCGGAGGCTGTAGATTTAACGATTTTCTTTTATTTTTTTGAATTTTTTTTTTAAAACTGCCAACCCACCTTCACCCCAGATGACTGCATCTATAAACGGTGCAACCCTTATATAAACATGTTCATAGCTGAAAGATACATGTTCATAACTGACGGATACATGTTCATAACTGACAGATACATGTTCATAACTGACAGATGCATGTTCATAACTGACAGATACATGTTCATAACTGACAGATACATGTTCATAACTGACACATACATATTCATAACTGACATATCTATGTTCATAACTGACAGCTGCGTATTCATAACTGATAGATACATGTTCATAACTGACAGATACATGTTCATAGCTGACAGATACATGTTCATAACTGACAGATAAATGTTCATAACTGACAGATACATGTTCATAACTGACAGATACATGTTCATAGCTGACATTTGCATGCTCATAACTGACAGATACATATTCATAACTGACAGATACATGTTCATAGCTGACAGATGCATGTTCATAACTGACAGATACATGTTCATAACTGACAGATACATGCTCATAACTGCCAGATACATGTTCATAGCTGACAGATGCATGCTCATAACTGACAGATACATGTTCATAGCTGACAGATACATGTTCATATCTGACAGATACATGTTCATATCTGACACAGACATGTTCATAACTGAAAGATGCATGCTCATAACTGACAGATACATGTTCATAACTGACAGATGCATGTTCATATCTGACAGATACATGTTCATAGCTGACAGATACATGTTCATATCTGACAGATACATGTTCATATCTGACAAAGATATGTTCATAACTGAAAGATGCATGCTCATAACTGACAGATGCATGCTCATAACTGACAGATACATGTTCATAACTGACAGATGCATGTTTATATCTGACAGATACATGTTCATATCTGACACAGACATGTTCATAACTGACAGATACATGGTCATAACTGACAGATACATGTTCATAGCTGACAGATACATGTTGATATCTGACAAAGACATGTTCATAACTGACAGATACATGTTCATAACTGACAGATACATAGCACCGGTCACATAAAACGAGTACACATAAAGGTGGCCCACCTGCAGGGGCGGCTATCTCGTTCCAGAACCAGTAGAGTGACATGAATGTGGAGTAGGTGGGGTACTGCCACTCCTCCCTATCTTCGCCCACTTTGGCCAGTTCTTCGTTCCACAGGTCGCGCTTGTACTGGTTAGCACTGAGCAAGTTGCCAAAGTGGTCGCTGATGTTCACCGTCAGGCCGTTGTAGATCTGGTCGACCTGGTTGTGAGGGTGCAAGATAGGTATTAACTGAACCATTCGTGCCGGTCTAACGGCCTCGGTCTGCCAAAGTGACCAGATTCTAACCACTTCCGTCTGCCAAAGTTATAACATCATTTTAACGACTTAATTTTGTCAAAGTAACCTGATTTCAACCGATTTGAATTGTCAAAGTAACCTGATTTTTACCACTTCGAATTTGACAAAGTATCATGCTATTTACCACCTTTAATTGCCAAAATATCCCGATATTTACCACCTTAAATTGCCAAAGTATCCCGATATTTACCCCCTTTAATTGACAAAGTAACCTGATTTTAACCATTTTGAATTGCCAAATTAACCAGACATCACCTGGATTCAATAGTGTGGTCAACTCACTTCCCACCAAACCACAATTACCACCAGAGCCCGATAGTGACAAATGCTGCCCTGATTAAGCCCTGAAGCTCCAAAGGATGGACTTACCGCACGCTAAAACTGTAATACTAACTTTTGTGTTGGTGTCAGTGTTGAAATGAGCCAAATTGGGAAAACAAAGAGATGGGTGTGTATCACAAACACAAAGGAATTGTTGCTTAAGATCTATAGTTAAAAGCATTCACACAAAGAAGACAGTGGCTACCATCAGAGGACTACGAGTCGTATTTATACCAGTTTACCAGAGGTGTAGCTAGAGAGTTTTGAGCCCGGGGGACAACATTCATATTTACGCCGCTTTCAAGTCTAAATACAAAGCCCCGTTTTGCGCCCCTACCCCAACGTACCAAAGCCTGGTTGCTCATCCAGTCGGGGAACCCCATCTTGAACAGGATTTTATCCAGCTTCTCACGGGCGTATTTCTTGGTGGGTTCGTCCATCCAGGGCGTCTTCTCCAGCTGTTCAAGGAGGGCCTGCTTGATGTTGTCTGTGATGTCATGAACCTGCGCATAGGCGTACTTCAAGACATTTAATGTATTCTGATTCGCTCTAGCGATGTATAACATCAGCTTCTTGTTTAAAAAAATGTAATTCTGTAAATAGAGAACAATTAACTGACCATGTAACAATGACCCCAGTTTCCACATGGTTTCGTGGATAAATTATTGGGGACTGCATAAAGTCATGTAATTTATAAATAAATAGTGCGACAAGATATTATATATTTTAAGACATGATTTTTTAACATCTTAGTTTTGCATTGTCTGCTGAAGTAGGCGTTTGGCCGAAACATCAACTTAATTTGACTTGTCTCGTTTTTTTCAAGCCTAAACATATCTTGTTCCTCCATTTATTTACTTTGCCCTCGTTTGCATTTGTTTTGATATTAGAGTTGATTTTGTGATGAAATTTGAACTAATATTTGAGTTGATATCAGTGTTGATATGTAGGATGAAGTTTTAACTAATATTTGAGTTGATGTTAGTGTTGATATTTGTGTTGAAGTTTGTGTTGACATTAACAAAACCAGGGGGGGGGGAAGAGTTAGGTATGTCACAAACTAAGTAGCCACGGTTGTTGCTTAAGATCTATTAAAAAAATTCACACAAAGAAGACAGTGGAATGTATGAGTTTAAATTATTGTTGAGAGTCATTTTGACAGCGTTCGAGTTTCAGCAATAATAAAAATGACGCAGGATGCGGGAAAACCCGAAAGAAAGACACAAAAAAAAAAAAAAAAAAAAAAAAAAAAAAAAAAAAAAAAAAAAAAAGGACTTTGAAGGCTCTCTGTAGAAGCGTTCGCATTTTTGTTTTGTCTTTCTAATGACGTGTGTTATATTTCTCATTAAATATTTGACTGAGCTTGTGTTAAATGGCATCTTCAATTTGTTGCTGTCTTGTCCCTGCACGATTTTTTTAAAAGGCGTCTCTTATATATATTTTGCTTCTGGTGTGTCCTGCTTCCTTTTCGAGACCGCCCACCCTTCAACTCCACATGCTTTATGTTTAGAACACTGAGTGAAAAAAGGGGTGTCACGCGTGACGTGTGCACTCAGGTAAAACAATGAGGAGGCGCCTATTATATTAATCAATAAAGATCCACGGGTGTGGACTGTCCGTAGGCCTATGGCTGAAATACAGGCAGGTAGGTTGTAGGACTGTCCGTAGGCCTATGGCTGAAATACAGGCAGGTAGGGTGTAGGACTGTCCGTAGGCCTATGGCTGAAATACAGGCAGGTAGGGTGTAGGACTGTCCGTAGGCCTATGGCTGAAATACAGGCAGGTAGGGTGTAGGACTGTCCGTAGGCCTATGGCTGAAATACAGGCAGGTAGGGTGTAGGACTGTCTGAAGGCCTATGGCTGAAATACAGGCAGGTAGGGTGTAGGACTGTCTGAAGGCCTATGGCTGAAATACAGGCAGGTAGGGTGTAGGACTGTCTGAAGGCCTATGGCTGAAATACAGGCAGGTAGGTTGTAGGACTGTCCGTAGGCCTATGGCTGAAATACAGGCAGGTAGGTTGTAGGACTGTCCGTAGGCCTATGGCTGAAATACAGGCAGGTAGGGTGTAGGACTGTCCGTAGGCCTATGGCTGAAATACAGGCAGGTAGGGTGTAGGACTGTCCGTAGGCCTATGGCTGAAATACAGGCAGGTAGGGTGTAGGACTGTCCGTAGGCCTATGGCTGAAATACAGGCAGGTAGGGTGTAGGACTGTCTGAAGGCCTATGGCTGAAATACAGGCAGGTAGGGTGTAGGACTGTCTGAAGGCCTATGGCTGAAATACAGGCAGGTAGGGTGTAGGACTGTCTGAAGGCCTATGGCTGAAATACCGGCAGGTAGGATGTAGGACTGTCTGAAGGCCTATGGCTGAAATACCGGCAGGTAGGGTGTAGGACTGTCTGAAGGCCTATGGCTGAAATACAGGCAGGTAGGGTGTAGGACTGTCTGAAGGTCTATGGCTGAAATACAGGCAGGTAGGGTGTAGGACTGTCTGAAGGCCTATGGCTGAAATACCGGCAGGTAGGGTGTAGGACTGTCTGAAGGCCTATGGCTGAAATACAGGCAGGTAGGGTGTAGGACTGTCTGAAGGCCTATGGCTGAAATACAGGCAGGTAGGGTGTAGGACTGTCTGAAGGCCTATGGCTGAAATACAGGCAGGTAGGGTGTAGGACTGTCTTAAGGCCTATTGTTGAAATACCGGCAGGTAGGGTGTAGGACTGTCTGAAGGCCTATTGCTGAAATACCGGCAGGTAGGGTGTAGGACTGTCTGAAGGCCTATGGCTGAAATACAGGCAGGTAGGGCGTAGGACTGTCTGAAGGCCTATGGCTGAAATACAGGCAGGTAGGGTGTAGGACTGTCTGAAGGCCTATGGCTGAAATACCGGCAGGTAGGGTGTAGGACTGTCTGAAGGCCTATGGCTGAAATACAGGCAAGTAGGGTGTAGGACTGTCTGAAGGCCTATGGCTGAAATACAGGCAGGTAGGGTGTAGGACTGTCTGAAGGCCTATGGCTGAAATACAGGCAGGTAGGGTGTAGGACTGTCTGAAGGCCTATGGCTGAAATACCGGCAGGTAGGGTGTAGGACTGTCTGAAGGCCTATGGCTGAAATACAGGCAGGTAGGGTGTAGGACTGTCTGAAGGCCTATGGCTGAAATACAGGCAGGTAGGGTGTAGGACTGTCTGAAGGCCTATGGCTGAAATACCGGCAGGTAGGGTGTAGGACTGTCTTAAGGCCTATTGTTGAAATACCGGCAGGTAGGGTGTAGGACTGTCTGAAGGCCTATGTCTGAAATACAGGCAGGTAGGGTGTAGGACTGTCTGAAGGCTTATTATTTAAAGACCGGCATATATTATATAAAATGAGAAGTAAACTATCTTTTTTTTTTTGTAACACCTTGAGCCACCGGGTACTTTCTTAAAATAGCCGGACCTGGTGTAAAAAACAAACAAAAAAACTGCACCCGTTTAATCCCCCAAACAAAACTGCACCCGTTTAAGCCCCCAGTATTTTAATTGCTTTAGTTGTCCACTACTACATAACGCTCTGACGTGTATGATCGTCTGCTGACTCACGGTGTCTTTTCTCTCCTGGCTGAAATAACGATTGACGTACAGACTGCTGAGGGCGTCGTCCATGTAGTACTTTGCAGTGGCCATGCAGTACCTGTACAGTCCGGCAAAGTCTTGTCTATTGTACATGTCGTCATACATCTCTCTGTTGGCGTGGATGTACTCCCAGGACAGCTCCTGTGGGTCAGATCAGGGATTCTCATGTTATTGTACAGAGGAATGCCAGTGATTGGCTTTCATAATTTACAACTCTTTACCTGGACGAACAACTCAGGAAGAAGTAACCGAACCTTACCTGCAAGTGCGACTCTGTAAACTGTAGCTGACACGTACCTGGACGCTCAACCGGTTCAACAGTAGCCGTAACTTACCTGGACGAACAACCCTTTCAACAGTAGCCGACACGTACATGAACGAAAACAATTTTCAACAGTAGCCGTCACCTACCTGGACGAACAACCTTTTCAACATTAGCCGACTACTATCTGGACGAACAACTCTTTGTCCACAGTTACCTGGACGAGCGACCTTTTCAACAGTAGCCGCCACCTACCTGGGCGCACAACTCTTTCAACAGTAGCTGCCACCTACCTGGACGAAAAGCCTTTTCAACAGAAGCCGACACTGACCTGGACGTACGTCTCTGCCACTCGCCAAATCAGGTAATTGTGTAACATCCGGTTCCGGTCAGACGCAGGAAGGGAAGAGATCATGTTCGTCACGTTTCTGAAGTAATCCACGTGGCTCAACACGACCTTGGTTGATCCCGAGACCCTGGCCGTGTTAAAGAGGTAGGTCAGCTGCTGCACCCAATCAATGACGTTTCCAGTGTCAGTGTTAAGTTGGGCCAAGGTCACCTAGAAGTGTTATAATAATCAGCGTATAGTCAGTGTTTTGCTGGACCAAGGTCACCTGGAGGTGTGTCTATAACAACACTTTTAAGAGAGTCGGTTTAAAAAAAATATTTTTCACCCACCAATTTGGATGAGGGAGGTTTGTCACCGAACGAATTACGTCACCAGCACGGTAAGACTAATGTGTTGCTACTATAGGCTAAAAATTAATACAGCGATATCTTGCCAGCCATTTATGAAAACACAAAGCATTAGTATGACGAAAACCGCCAAACATTGTTTTGCTATTTCTATAGCCTTAGTAACTGATAGTTAGGTGACAATTGGCTCTGTTTGAGCCTCAATAATTATTGGCGGTATAAGTCTAGCCAGCGTTCTAAGTATATTATAGAACAAAAGGGCACCCAATGGTCTATTTTTCATGAATTTAGCTCTTCCCACCCCCCCACCCCGGTCCTAATTTTATCTTACCATTCTACTTTCATTATTTATCAATATTCCCAATGATCTCATTTTTGTATATACAAAAAAATGTAACTACTGATACTTACCCCATCAATTTTCAATTTATGCAGAACGTATACGTTAACTAATTTCAATATATCTAATTATTTATGTTTCGGCTTCGGTTTCGGCCGAAAATCTCATTGGTTTCGGCCGAAAGTCATTTTTAACTTTCAGCCTAGTTTCGGTTTCGGCCGATATCAGAAAATCACTTTCGGTCGGTCTCTAGTGTGGGATGTGTGTGGGATATGAGTGGGATATGGGTAGGATATTGGTTGGATATGGATGGGATATGTATGGGATATTGGCGGGATATGGGTGGGGTATGGGTGGTGTATGAGTGGGATATGTTTATCTAAGGAAGGAATATATGCAAGGATATCAGGATCATCTTGAGAGATGTGCATCCGTGACTGGTCAACTGAGGCGTTTAAGTGCCTACTTAGTTAGGCTCATCAATGGAATTAGATAAAGTTTCGTCCTGGCCCGCCCTGATCTGTGTAACAGAGGTAAACAGATGTGGCCACAAAATAATGGGATTTGGCTAAATAACGGGATTAGGCTAAATAACGGGTTCTGGCTAAATTGGTTAGATGAGTTGACCTCAAATCAGGTTAAAAACAAATTAAAAGAAATAGAAGACTTAAGTGTCTTAAGAATATTTTGTTAACGGACCTTGTTCGAGTCCAGGTAAGGGTCATCCTGGTAATCAGAGCCAGCGGCGAGAACGGCCAGGTTGTACTCGATCGTGTACGTGTCGTTGACGAATTCATCCAGCGCCGTCTCCAGTGTGCCGTTGTCAGGGGGCACGACCTTCATGGCGACGGCGTCTCTGGCCAGGAGTGCTCCGACGCGCCGTATGAACTTTTTGTAGTCGTCCCTGTACTTCTGTGTGTTTGGATTGGTGTACCTGGAAAACGGCACGGATTGGGGGGGGGGCAGGAATATTAAACAATGGAAGCCTTGGAAGTGTGGTTGGAGGGGGGAGGGCTTAATAGCAGGTCAAATATAAAGTTACTAGTAATATTGCCTGTCAAAACTGACGTCTATTTACAATTGTTGAATACTTTATACTTCAGCTAACGATATATTTAAAATTAAAATTCCCTAGGAATTAAAAACAACAACACCAAATAACTGCTTTCTCTTTCTTAGCGTCGGTTCACACGATCGAATTTTCGATCATGCATTTGATGCGATTTTTGTATGAAGCCTTGTCACAAATTTTAAATTATTATTTGGTTAAATTCCCATTTTTATCTAAAAAAAGAAACCACGCACAAAATAGTGCATTCGTACAAAAATTTGAAGCAAAATCTGAAGCTAATTTGATCGTGTGAACTGACGCTAAATTGTGGGGAAACTGTGTTAGGCATTTAAAAAGGGACGCAAATGCGCATTTTAAAAACGCATCGCTGTTCCAAATATCTTCTCTCTAGATAAGGGTTTATGGATTGGTGGTCAATAACGTTATAGAAGAGGATGTAACTGAATATCTTCTCCCTAGATAAGGGTTTATGGATTGGTGTTCAATAACGCTTTTGAAGAGGATGTAATTGAATATTTCCGAAATTTTCAACGCTGTTACAAAGGTTGTCTCTCTTAGCGTTATTCCCAGACAGATGTACGAAGGGAAGACGTTATTTGAAGATGTCGCCTTTGTTGGTAGACGAGGAGCATTGCCTACAATAAAGAAGAGTTGCACCTTACCACGACCAGTACATCCACTTGCCGGTACCTGCCGGGGCCAGATGAATGACTTTCTTAGTTTGGTCGTACCAGTCTATCCCTACCTGTGGACTACCAAACGAGTAATGTAGAAAGACAACAAGAGACATTTAGGGTATTGGGGGGTGGAGGTGACCATCATAAAAGATCCTTTCACACTGCGACTTTAAGCTCCTTTCACAATGCGACTTTAAAGCTCCTTTCACACTGCGACTTTTAAGCTCCTTTCACACTGCGACTTTTAAGCTCCTTTCACACTGCGACTTTTAAGCTACTTTCACCCTGCGACTTTTAAGCTGCTTTCACCCTGCGACTTTTAAGCTCCTTTCACCCTGCGACTTTAAAGCTCCTTTCACACTGCGACTTTAAAGCTCCTTTCACCCTGCGACTTTTAAGCTCCTTTCACACTGCGACTTTAAAGCTCCTTTCACACTGCGACTTTAAAGCTCCTTTCACACTGCGACTTTTAAGCTCCTTTCACACTGCGACTTTAAAGCTCCTTTCACACTGCGACTTTTAAGCTCCTTTCACACTGCGACTTTTAAGCTCCTTTCACACTGCGACTTTTAAGCTGCTTTCAAACTGCGACTTTTAAGCTCCTTTCACCCTGCGACTTTTAAGCTCCTTTCACACTGCGACTTTTAAGCTCCTTTCACACTGCGACTTTTAAGCTCCTTTCACACTGCGACTTTTAAGCTCCTTTCACACTGCGACTTTTAAGCTGCTTTCACCCTGCGACTTTTAAGCTCCTTTCACCCTGCGACTTTTAAGCTCCTTTCACACTGCGACTTTTAAGCCCCTTTCACACTGCGACTTTTAAGCTCCTTTCACACTGCGACTTTTAAGCTCCTTTCACACTGCGACTTTTAAGCTGCTTTCACCCTGCGACTTTTAAGCTCCTTTCACCCTGCGACTTTTAAGCTCCTTTCACACTGCGACTTTTAAGCTCCTTTCACACTGCGACTTTTAAGCTCCTTTCACACTGCGACTTTTAAGCTCCTTTCACACTGCGACTTTTAAGCTGCTTTCACCCTGCGACTTTTAAGCTCCTTTCACCCTGCGACTTTTAAGCTCCTTTCACACTGCGACTTTTAAGCTCCTTTCACACTGCGACTTTTAAGCTCCTTTCACACTGCGGGTTTGTTGAAGACACACGTCTCATTAGGGAGAGTGACACGGATATCTGACGTAGGTGTTCACACTGAGCAGGCACAACTATGCGATTGTGACATATGATGCGTAAATTTTTTTGTTTATTTTTATTTTTTTTAAAAAAACCGACTTGGTAGATAGTTAAAAATGGTGGCTGCTAAACATACGGTAAAAAATAATATTTAAATTTAAAAAAAAAGAAAACGATATGAAGGTATATAATTTTTAAATAACAACAACTAAATTCGCATTTTTGCTTTTAATTTTGATTTTTACCAATAACCACCCAAGCATGCCAGGGAAAAATTGAAACTTAAAATCGTTTTTAAAACAAAATGTAAATGAATTAGATTTGAAAAAAAAACACAAGACTTTGCTCCTGTAAAATGTTTGCTTATCTTGCCCCGCTCAAGTAATATTAAAGTTGAGATATACTTCACAAATTTTAACTCGAACTAAAAAATATGGCTACACTTGGAATACAACTTATAATTTTGTTAACACGTCAGCTGATACGAGATTCATCCTGTTTTTAAAAAGTTAATTTTTATATATTATTATCTTGTTTGTGTTTTTGTGTGTTGTTGCGTGACTACTCCATATTCTACCGGTTGTTATGTTACAAGCCTGTCGGCAGACGACAACACATGCGCATTTAGAAATATATGACGCGAATATTTCTTTATGTAGCCAGCAGACAATATACTGCAACACTCAACAAACATGTGAAAGCGGAAAATGAAATGTGTTGGCCCCCGTTTTTGTTTCAGCGAGTAGCAAGTGGTCACAGGAAGTTGAGAATCCAAAGGAACACATCACCTTTAGGATGACACTAATGGAATATCAGATATGATAAAAAGATCTTTGTTCTGGGATAGCAATACCAGGGTCACAGGAGTAGAATAACAGATGGGAGAACAGATATTATAGGATGTAGGCTGGTATTTAAAGAACGCAGGAGAACGATGTCAAATTCTTGCAAGCTCTACCTTTCATAATAATTTCTTAATATGGAGGTCCGCATTTTAAACAAAATAGATTTAAAACATAATTTTACAGCTAAATCACGACACATCTAACAAACTTTCATGACACAGCTAATAAACTACCACGACACAGCTAATAAACTACCACGACACAGCTAATAAACTACCACGACACAGCTAATAAACTACCGTGGGTGAGTAGAGAGCGTCCACCCAGAATTCACTTTGCACTTTCTTCAAAGCCGTGTTCAAATCCCAGCTGCTCTGCCAGTTGCCCAAAACTTTCCATCCGCCAAGTTCAGGGACGACTTGCGTCAAGAAAGGGAGACCTGGAGGAGAACGTCATGGCATAGAAAGTGGGATCAAAACCAGAAGGTGGCAGTTGTCACGGCTAGACATGATCGCCATGCCCGACAACTATATCTGATTATTGAATGGAATTGTTTTGTAAATGGTCTCCTTTTATTTGATTTGTGACATTTCATGACCCCCCCCCCTCACCCAGGCGTGACTGACAGAAGCCAGGGAACTAGTACCCCCCCCGACTTGGTAGATAGTTAAAAATGGTGGATGCTAAACATACGGTAAAAAAAATATTTAAATTTAAAAAAAAGAAAACGATATGAAGGTATTTAATTTTTAAAAAACAACAACTAATTGTTAAATTTGTTTCGTTTTTATTTTCTTCAGTTAAATTTTAAGACCCTCCTTAAATAAGAATAATAATCAAATTTGACATTATACTTTTGCGCTTTTGTGTGTGGAGCATTTATTAATGGAGGTGGGGAGGAGACGGGGTATGACTTTGGAGTAGGTGCAAAAAACAAATGAACGCACTCTAGTGTCTGTGGTGTCCGTTGTGTCTGTAGTCTTTGTGGTGTCTGTAGAATAGTATATTAGTTTACTTGCATAACAAAAAAAATCTTGCTGCATGTATATTACCCTAGGTCATTTCGAAATGGAATGACAGTGGTAATCGACTGTTCAAACGACAGTGGTAATCGACTGTTCGAAAATGACAGTGGTAATCGACTGTTCGAATGACAGTGGTAATCGGCTGCTCGAAAATTACAGTGGTAATCGACTGTTCGAAAATTACAGTGGTAATCGACTGTTCGAATGACAGTGGTAATCGAATGTTCGAAAATTACAGTGGTAATCGACTGTTCGAAAATGACAGTGGTAATCGACTGTTCGAATGACAGTGGTAATCGGATGTTCGAAAATTACAACCCCGCTAATGGATCTCAAACTTCATATCCCATACACCCCCCCCCCCCCCCACAGTCGTCAAAAGCTCACCTCGTTTCTTCTCCCGCGTGTACAGGTCGTTGCAGGCCTGGAAGAACTGCTTGAGTTTTCTCTCTGCTGCGAAGTCGTGCATCTGAGAGATGGGCTGTTCCATCAGGTCAATCAACCGGTCCTGGTTCTCTTGGCTCAGGTCGCGGAGCACATTTCTGACCACTGCCGGGTCAAATGGAGGGTAAGTAAAAGAAGGGACACAATTTTAAACTGTAACAAGGAAACACACTTTCAAGGTATTACCAGGACACAATTTTAAACTGTAACAAGGGAACAAACTTTCAAGGTATTACCAGGACACAATTTTAAACTGTAACAAGGAAACACACTTTCAAGGTATTACCAGGACACAATTTTAAACTGTAACAAGGGAACAAACTTTCAAGGTATTACCAGGACACAATTTTAAACTGTAACAAGGGAACACACTTTCAAGGTATTACCAGGACACAATTTTAAACTGTAACAAGGGAACAAACTTTCAAGGTATTACCAGGACACAATTTTAAACTGTAACAAGGGAACAAACTTTCAAGGTATTACCAGGACACAATTTTAAACTGTAACAAGGGAACAAACTTTCAAGGTATTACCAGGACACAATTGTAAACTGTAACAAGGGAACAAACTTTCAAGGTATTACCAGGACACAATTTTAAACTGTAACAAGGGAACACACTTTCAAGGTATTACCAGGACACAATTTTAAACTGTAACAAGGGAACAAACTTTCAAGGTATTACCAGGACACAATTTTAAACTGTAACAAGGGAACAAACTTTCAAGGTATTACCAGGACACAATTTTAAACTGTAACAAGGGAACAAACTTTCAAGGTATTACCAGGACACAATTGTAAACTGTAACAAGGGAACAAACTTTCAAGGTATTACCAGGACACAATTTTAAACTGTAACAAGGGAACAAACTTTCAAGGTATTACCAGGACACAATTTTAAACTGTAACAAGGGAACAAACTTTCAAGATATCACCAGCCTTGTAAGCTCAATCGTCATTAAGAAATGAAATTTGAAAACATCAAATTAACTTTGCTCTATATCTTAAAACGTTAATAAACAGGAAAAAAAATATTTTGACAGTTAAAATAAGTCTCTTTCTTCTGAGAAATGTTTCTGATCCAAATTACGTTTTGTATTCCGCTCAGTGTTATAATGATTTATTGCGTTGCTTACACAGGACTTAGGCTTTTAAAGTAAAAAAATAAATAAATCCAATCACGCCGAAGAAAAATATCCAGCTGTTTATAGATCGATAAATATTATCGAAGTATTCACCGTTTCCTGTTCTTGTTCAAAGTTATCTTTATTTCATATGTTTCCCCCCGCCCCATACCCCCCCCCCCCCATGAAAACTTACCTCCGTTTGGATAAAACTTGCGGACGGCATTGTAATTCCCGCATGCGTACTCGTAGAAGTCCTCGCAAGGATCGACGCTCTTGTTCCTCAGCTCCATGGCCCGTGTAGCTGTCTCCATACAACCAATGTCCGTACAGAATTTATTCTCTGTAAAGAGATAGTCGACCTTATCAGCAAAATTGATGCAAGAGAATGTCGATTTTTAAAAAACGGAGCTTGGTAATAACTTTAAAGATATCTCATTCTCAAGAGCGTTTGTCATTTCATGTCGGAAATCTATTAATAGAACATCCGGGCATCCAGTTTGGCCAAAATCATTAAATGGCTGAAATATATCAATAAATTATCCGGGTATTCCGTTTGGCCGATCTCTCAACAGCTGTTCAGTATCTACGTTAATGTGAGCCAGCGTAGTGGGTCTTAACCTACACGAAGACGTGTTTACAACTTTATTTTAAGAAAGATTTTTAAAAAATTGTTACTGCTATATATGTATGCGGAAATACATTGTTAAAAGGCATATTTTATAAAAAGCTTTGCCTAAAAATAGTAACATTACGTAATGCGATGTGACGATTTCCGGTCACAGACCTTGGGATAAATGGCACATTTCTCATTTCGGAACTGATTTTCTGGATGAGGCGCCAGCTGTTTGGACTCCATCTAAAACATTGTGTCTTGTTATATCCACTATCCACTTTTATTGAATCACAAGAAATTATTTTTTTTTACTCCACACATTTCAGAATTGTGTAACCGGGGATCCAGAAAACTTTCAGAGATAAAATGTTTAAACATATTTAAAGTTTGCCAAACACATTTCACCTCTATAGAACAATCTCAACATATAGAAGTTTTGGTTTGAAATGAACAAAGAGGGGGAAAAAAACTACTGAATATCAATCTGTCAGGTGCCTTCAATATTATGCCATATTTACCAAAGTTAAGGTCAGTGCCATACGTCAGTGTCCTGTGTCAGTGCCATAAGTCAGTGTCATTGGTCAGTGTCAAGGGTCAGTGTCATGGGTCAGTGCCATAAGTCAGTGTCATGGGTCAGTCATTGGTCAGTGTCATGGGTCAGTGCCATAAGTCAGTGTCATGGGTCAGTGCCATAAGTCAGTGTCATGGGTCAGTGTCATAAGTCAGTGTCATGGGTCAGTGCCATAAGTCAGTGTCGTGGGTCAGTGCCATAAGTCAGTGTCGTGGATCAGTGCCATAAGTCAGTGTCATGGGTCAGTGTCATAAGTCAGTGTCATAGATCAGTGTCAAGGGTCAGTGTCATGGGTCAGGGCCATGGGTCAGTGCCATAAGTCAGTGTCATGGGTCAGTGCCATAAGTCAGTGCCATACGTCAGTGTCATGGGTCAGTGCCATAAGTCAGTGTCATGGGTCAGTGTCATAAGTCAGTGCCATAAGTCAGTGTCATGGGTCAGTGCCATAAGTCAGTGTCATGGGTCAGTGCCATAAGTCAGTGTCATGGGTCAGTGTCATGGGTCAGTGTCATAGATCAGTGTCATAGCATGAATACAATGGTCACAGGTAGCCGTTAAATAAAACGCGCTAGTGACTCGTGTTTTGTTGGTTTCTTCTTTTAATAAAAAACAAAACAAAAGCAAGAAGTCTCCGCAATACAGAGTTTAAATAATGCTCAAGCAGTCTCTTCAATAATGATTCTAAATCTGGCTAATAACGACTTGCCGACGACTGTTTCCATACGACTCACCAATAAACGCGGCATGACTTGCAGACGACACTACCGAAAGATCATCGTTGGCCTTCCCCAACAGCCCCGCAAAGATCACGCACAGCACCAGCAGCAGCACGGCAATGGCAGCTAGAATTGTCTCCCGTAGACCAAAGCTCCACCGTTTCAGAGTGATGAATTCTAATATGGGCGACTTATCGTACGTCTTGAACTCATCCGCCATCTTCCTGCTTGTCTTCGGTCCAGATATCCGATAGGCGAACGTTGACAGAAATGTATTTTATTCCAATAATTCCGCGCCGTTTAAAAGAGGTTCAAAGGCGCTTTCATCTCCTCTCGTTGATTTCTCTAAAGACCGCAAAATTATTGTGTTGTATCGATCAGCCAGTCACCCTCAGCGACGAAGGTCTACGGTCATCTGGTCAAATGTCGAGCAGATGAATGTCGCTTCGGCTCCTTCAAATTCACCACGGCACCAGAACATCACGCGGGACTTCACGGCACATTTTCGCGCTTTCGGAGCAGGGCCGGATAATCGGAGTCGAACCTTATCAGTCAGATTTTTGAAATACGGCGAGGTCAGATTTGTAAAAACGCGTGTACAAGTCTATTAATTAAGTCGTTAGCAATCAAGTGTAGCCGACATTGAGGGTAACTTAATGCCTCAAGTTATTGGTAGATTCTAAGTCACATACCCCCCCCCCCCCCCCACCTTTTTTTTCTCTCTTTTTTCCAGAGTGTGATGTATACAGGTCATGTTTGTACAGCCAGGAAAAATGTTGATGAATTATAAATGACAAAAAAACACAACAACAACAGATAACAAGCCAATGAGCAGACGACACATTTGTTGAATGTCGTGTTACTAGTTGAATGTCGTGTTACTAGTTGAATGTCGTGTTACTAGTTGAATGTCGTGTTACAAACAACGCGTTGGGTCAGGAGAGAAGACATACAAAGGCCTACGTGAAGGAAGAAAGTCGCCCCCTCACAAACGTGAAACTTTCACCCGAAATGTAGCCATGATCCCAAATGTAAAGCCCTGCTCCCAAATGTAAAGCCCTGCTCCGAAATGTAAAGCCCTGCTCCCAAATGTAAAGCCCTGCTCCGAAATTTAAAGCCCTGCTCCAAAATGTAAGCCTTGCTCCCAAATGTAGCCCTGATCCTAAATGTAAAGCTCTGCTTCCAGGTGTAAAGCCCTGCTCCCAGATGTAAAGCCCTGCTCCGAAATGTAAAGCCCTGCTCCCAAATGTAATTCCCTGCTCCCAAATGTAGCACTGTTCCCAAATGTAAAACCCTGCTCTCAAATGTAAAGCCCTGCTCCCAAATGTAATCCCTGCTCCCAAATGTAGCACTGTTCCCAAATGTAAAGCCCTGCTCCCAGATGTAAAGCCCTGCTCCCAGATGTAAAGCTCTGCTCCGAAATGTAAAGCCCTGCTCCCAAAGGTAGCACTGTTCCCAAATGTAAAGCCCTGCTCCTAGATGTAAAGCCCTGCTCTCAAATGTAAAGCCCTGCTCCCAAATGTAATTCCCTGCTCCCAAATGTAGCACTGTTCCCAAATGTAAAGCCCTGCTCCCAGATGTAAAGCCCTGCTCTCAAATGTAGCACTGTTCCCAAATGTAAAGCCCTGCTCCCAGATGTAAAGCCCTGCTCCTAGATGTAAAGCCCTGTTCCTAGATGTAAAGCCCTGCTCCCAGATGTAAAGCCCTGCTCCTAGATGTAAAGCCCTGCTCCCAGATGTAAAGCCCTGCTCCCAATATGAATTCCCCTGTCCCAATTATTCCTCTACCCAGTGGCGTAGGAAGGAAGGTGTGGAGGGAGAGGTCCGTCCAGGGGCGTAGGAAGGAAGGTGTGGAGGGAGAGGTCCGTCCAGGGGCGTAGGAAGGAAGGTGTGGAGGGAGATGTCCGTCCAGGGGCGTAGGAAGGAAGGTGTGGAGGGAGAGGTCCGTCCAGGGGCGTAGGAAGGAAGGTGTGGAGTGAGAGGTCCGTCCAGTGGCGTAGGAAGGAAGGTGTGGAGGGAGATGTCCGTCCAGTGGCGTAGGAAGGAAGGTGTGGAGGGAGAGGTCCGTCCAGTGGCGTAGGAAGGAAGGTGTGGAGGGAGAGGTCCGTCCATTGGCGTAGGAAGGAAGGTGTGGAGGGAGAGGTCCGCTCCGGGTGGTATTTTTTGGCAGCTGCATTTTTGTGGAAGGGGCAGGAAAAAACTTAACCCACCCTGGGGGGCACATGCCCTAGCTACGCCACTGCTCATTCATAATGTGAAGATCTCCTCCCGTGTCTGAAGTTCCCCGCTTCCAAATGTAAACAACTAATAGAAATGGTTTCTCTCCCAAAAAAGAATTTATACAGGTTGAGCTACTATCCTAGATGATTTTACACCCACCCCCCTTTTTTTTAAAGATATAGTACCCAACACAAAAGTGAAGCCAACCCCTCAGATCTGGTACCCCACACAAATGTGAAGCCAACCTCTCAGATCTGGTACCCCACACAAATGTGAAGCCAACCTCTCAGATCTGGTACCCCATACAAATGTGAAGCCAACCTCTCAGAGCTGGTACCCAACACAAAAGTGAAGCCAACCTCTCAGATCTGGTACCCCACACAAAAGTGAAGCCAACCCCTCAGAGCTGGTACCCAACACAAAAGTGAAACCAACCCCTCAGATCTGGTACCCCACACAAAAGTGAAGCCAACCCCTCAGAGCTGGTACCCAACACAAAAGTGAAGCCAACCTCTCAGATCTGGTACCCCACACAAATGTGAAGCCAACCTCTCAGATCTGGTACCCCACACAAATGTGAAGCCAACCTCTCAGATCTGGTACCCCATACAAATGTGAAGCCAACCTCTCAGAGCTGGTACCCAACACAAAAGTGAAGCCAACCTCTCAGATCTTGTACCCCACACAAATGTGAAGCCAACTTCTCAGAGCTGGTACCCAACACAAAAGTGAAGCCAACCACTCAGAGCTGGTACCCAACACAAAAGTGAAGCCAATCTCTCAGAGATGGTACCCAACACAAAAGTGAAGCCAACCTCTCAGATCTTGTACCCCACACAAATGTGAAGCCAATGTCTCAGAGCTGGTACCCAACCCAAATGTGAAGCCAACCACGTTGATCTGTTACCCAACACAAAAGTGAAGCCAACCTCTCAGATCTGGTACCTCAGACAAAAGTGAAGCCAACCACGTTGATCTGGTACCCCACACCAGCGTAAGCTATTCTGACATGATATAAAACCATATTGACATGCCATAAAACCATATTGACATGCCATAAAACCATATTGACATGCCATAAAACCATATGGAAATGGCAAAATCACATTGGCATGACATAAAAACCATCTTTACATGACATTAAACAATTTTGACATTAAAAAACCATATTGACATGACATAAAAACCATCTTGACATGACATAAAACAATTTTGACATTAAAAAACCATATTGACGTGACATAAAAAGCATATTGACATGACATAAAACCCTATTGCCATGTCACAAAACCCTATTGGCATGTCATAAAACCCAATTGACATGTCATAAAACCCATATTGACATGTCATAAAACCCTATTGACACGTCATAAAACCCTATTGACATGTCATAAAACCCTATTGACATGTCATAAAACCCTATTGACATGTCATAAAACCCATATTGACATGTCATAAAACCCTATTGACATGTCATAAACCCATATTGACATGTCATAAAACCCTATTGACATGTCATAAAACCCATATTGACATGTCATAAAACCCATATTGACATGTCATAAAACCCATATTGGCATGTCATAAAATCCATATTGACATGTCATAAAACCCATATTGGCATGTCATAAAATCCATATTGACATGTCATAAAACCCATATTGGCATGTCATAAAACCCATATTGGCATGTCATAAAACCCATATTGGCATGTCATAAAACCCATATTGGCATGTCATAAAACCCATATTGGCATGTCATAAAACCCATATTGGCCTGTCATAAAACCCATATTGGCATGTCATAAAACCCATATTGGCATGTCATAAAACCCATATTGACATGTCATAAAACCCATATTGACATGTCATAAAACCCATATTGGCATGTCATAAAACCCATATTGGCATGTCATAAAACCCATATTGACATGTCATAAAACCCATATTGACATGTCATAAAACCCATATTGACATGTCATAAAACCCATTTTGACATGTCATAAAGCAACTGGAGCCAAGCTGGAAAAAAAGGGGGTTGATGAAACAACGAACACCGAAGCTGGTAGACCCGTGCCTGGACATTTGATTCTACTTTAGCTCCGGCCAGCTGATGTGTTCAAGTGTGACACCAGTCCCGGGCACTGGCGGGTACGGTCACTAGTAAACACCGTCGCTTATCAGCCGTCAATAATCTGTACGCGGTCAAGCACTTACGTTAAATACACGACTATACTATAAAATTAAAAAGATAAACATTGAGTTTTAGCCAAGACCAACTGCCACGGAAACCAAAATGACAGCTACGCTCCCCGGCATATGTCTTTAAAAATACAATTTTCATGTTGGAGCAGTAAACTGATGTGGATTGAAATGTACGAAACAAAAAAGCGAAATTTTTTTAGAAGTAAATAATACCATCCGTTTTTCTGGACAAAATATTTTTCATTTTGCCGAATTATTTTGACAAATTAAACATAATTTGTTTTTGTTTTTTAAAATAATATTTTTTTTTTTAAATCTACACAACCGTTATAAATATGTGTATGAACATGCAGGGGCGTACCTATGCGACCACCCCAGGAGGCACATTTTGAGCTTATATGTACCTTGATATAAATGATTTATGCATTAAGGGGGCAGCATTCAGTCAAGAAGTAAAGTACGTCACTGGGTGTATTGCACGTGTTGGTCACGTGGGTTTTCTGGAAACTAATATTCAGAGCAGGTCATTATCTAATTTTATTTAAAGTATCTAGTGCACAATGAAATAAATGGTGCATTGATAAGCGGTGGTGCACTTCTTTGCGGTTGTGGGTGGGGCACTTTGTGTTGTGGATGGGGTACTTTGTGGTGTGGATGGGGCACTTTGAGGTGTGGATGGGGCACTTTGTGGTGTGAGTGGGGCACTTTGTGGTGGGGGTGGGGCACTTTGTGGTGTGGATGGGGCACTTTGTGGTGTGGATGGGGCACTTTGTGGTGGGTGTGGGGCACTTTGTGTTGTGGATGGGGCACTTTGTAGTGTGGATGGGGTACTTTGTGATGTGGATGGGGCACTTTGTGGTGGGGATGTGGCACTGATTTATTTGTTAAAATCTATTATTTTTTTAAAACCACAAAAAGCTTGTGTGTATGGGGTTGTGTCACAGCCTACCATCTCGTATGTGTCGTTGGGATGCTAGGAAGGTGGAGGTCACAACCTACCATCTCTAGATCTCGTTGTTATGCTAGGTAGGTGGAGGTCACAACCTACCATCCTAAATCTCGTTTTTATGGTAGGGAGGTGGAGGTCACAACCTACCATCTCTAGATCTCGTTGTTATGCTAGGGAGGTGGGGGTCACAACCTACCATCTCTAGATCTCGTTGTTATGCTAGGGAGGTGTGAGGTCACAACCTACCATCTTGTAGGTCTCTAGGTCTCGTTGTAACGAAAGGGAGATGGGGTAGAGACACGCGAATATGTCCCAGCGTATATTAGCTTTAATTTTGAAAATTGATGATTCAATTGGCGTTATTTGTTTTCAAAAGAATCAGCGGACGTTGAAGGATTATGTGGGATACAAAAATATATTTTTTTAAAAATTGTGAGGATTTGGACTTTTTCTACGGTTTCTGTATCGAAACTTCAAGGCGAAACATGATAAATGAATAAATTAATATAATGTTGGAAGTCTGTTTTTTAACAAACATATTTCTTAAGTTCCTGTCACTCCTGGCGTAAGGAATACATTAAAGAAATTTTCAACATTTTAATTAGAAGTGATTTGATCACATGCTCTAAAAATGTTGATTTTTAAATGGTACACACATAATCTTAATTCACTTGGCAGTTTTTGGTCAGTTATAAAGACATATTTTACACACAATTAAATGCCCTCTGTAATAACATAAGGATTTTTAGACACGGGCCAATATTTTGTTAAATTTTTTACAATGGTTCCCAAGCGCACACATGTTACTCAGTAATCATTAAAAATGTCGGACAAAAATGGTTAAATGTCATTTTTATTAACAGAACCTGAGAAAATCGGGACAGAAATGGTTGAATGTCATTCTCTTTAAAAGAATCTGATGAAGAGCCATGACAGAAGTTTGTGCCATTCTGATAGTTAGAAAAAGGTAGTGGAAGCATTATTTAAATATCTATTTATAAATATAAAACTTTTAAAACATCTCGGCCACAAATTTTTTACTGCCGATGTCTGTGGGGGGAGAAAGTGTGTTGGTCAACAGATGTTTACAAATATGTTGTGTTTCCTTTTTGTTTTGAAAACTAACAAGTAGATGATCTTTTTGTTTTGAAAACTAACAAGTAGATGATCTTTTTGTTTTGAAAACTAATAAGTAGATGATCTTTTTGTTTTAAAAAATAACGCATAGATGATCTTTTCGTTTTGAAAACTAACTAGATGATCTTTTTATTTTGAAAACTAACGAGAAAATGATCTTTTAGTTTTGAAATCTAAAAGTAGACGATCTTTTAGTTTAGAAAACTAACAAGTAGATGATCTTTCCGTTTTGAAAACTAACAATCTTCAAATAACCGGATTGACAGACATCTAACTTCAGTTCAACATGAACCACAAACCTTAGCTGTGTATTAAACTATTCATCTCCAGGTGGTTGGTTAAAAATGACTTTGAATGAGCTCAAACAGAAACCATTCATGTCAATTTTTAATTAACCAAAAAAAAAAAAAAACAACAACAAAAAAAAAAAAAAAAAAAAAAAAAAAAAAAAAAAAAAAAAAGCAGCAAAAAATAATTTAAAAAATAAATGTAAAAATTTTTAAAAATATTTTTAAAAAACAAAAAAATAAACAAACCGAACAAAAACATTTAGATACCTTACAATCAACAACAAAAATAAATGCCTAAAAATTAAATCGTTTAAAGAATTGATGTTTTATTCATGAATTAATTGAAAATTAAACATAAATGATGTAGGTACAAAGCTTTTTTTGAGAATTCCAGTGAGAGACTAGTCACATGCATTCACCCACACAGCACACATTCCTGAGTTGACTCACAATAGCTGGGCCTACCTCTACCAGATTTAATGACATGTCTTGTGGCACTGATAATGTTCTCTAAGAGTTTACAAGAAAGCATTATATTGCACTGTTTATAAAGTGGATTATTCAAAGTGGGAACAAAGTTTTTCATGATTAAAAGATTACAAGAGGGGGAAAAAAAAACAGATTTGGTTCAGTGATAAAATGCAGAAGGGAAATATTGATAAGGGCACCATGGTACAAACAGTAGATTACATCCTGTCACAGGACCAGATACCCCTCTGCGCCACTGTATAGTAAATACATAGTGGAACAAGATGTGTTTAGAGTTAGTTGCCTTCCTCAGAATACAATAATAAATTTGAATCAAAAGAAGAGAAAGCGCTCTCAAAATAAAAACATTGCTCTGAACCTTGAGCTACATTCATCTACAAAAACATACGTTTTATTTTTGATTGAAATGTATATGTTGTTATTGAATGCTACCGTCTGCCGAAGAAGGCATCCAGCCGAAATGTCCGCTTAAGCGTTGTGGTTTTTTTTTTCAAGCCTGGACATATCTTGTTCCATCCACCATTTATTTACTTTACACGGCTTGAACTCAGTCCCTCATATAATATCCGTTTTCCACTATATAGATGATTATAAGTTATGTACTAAGTAAATATCTAGTCCTACAGTACACAAGCACTCACAACCACAGCCAGTGCTCCATTCAAACAGATAGCCACTACATTCTACAAGGCAGATTTCTTGTTATACATGGCAATAAGGGGTAAACAACCTGGCAGTGGTTCCCAACTTTGTCTCCACTCAAATAGCTCAGCAGTGGTTTCAGAATTTGTGTTGACATAAACAGGGACACAATTAATTCTTAACTGGGTTTTGTTAACTTATTTACAAGTACTTGATTAAATTATAATGGTCAGCTGATAGGGCACATGCTGCACCAGATTTTGTGAGGAATTATCTGGTCCAATCAGGTACAATTGTATGTGTGTGTTGGTGGTTGTAGAAAATTACTAGTTTCATTGTGCTTGTGGCTAATCAAAGAGTATTTGTAGAAAATTACCCCTATTAGCTTCAAAGAATGGTTGTGGCTAATTATCATTAGCCTCAAAATTAGCCTCAAAGTGTGGTTGTGGTTAATTACAATTAGCCTCAAAGTGTGGTTGTGGCTAATTACAATTAGCTTTAAAATGTGGTTGTGGCAAATTACCATTAGCCTCAAAGTGTGGTCATGGCTAATTACCATTAGCCTCAAAGCGTGGTTGTGGCTAATTACAATTTGCTTAAAAGTTTCAATGAACAATTGAGAGGAGGTTACAGGTTGGGAACCACTGCCTTTCAACACGTCCATCTTTAACAGTTGCAGACAATATCACACAAATGCCACTAAGAGACTGGTATTTGAATAAAGTGAATTATGCTAGTGGTTTACACAACAGGTTCAAGCCAGATGCTATTACTATTATGAATTAGATGCTCTCCCCTTGGCCACTCTAAAAACCCATCTCATCATACAACTTCATTGTTAACTACAAGAAATAAATATGTATTTGTTTTTTGTGTATTTGTGAACATAAGACCCCCCCCCCCCCAACCACAATATGACTGTTGGCTGCCCTTGACCTATGACAAATCTACTAGCTTGACAGCATGGTGTGGCAACATTATATTATGAAATATTGGTATCTAGAAAATATAGCATTTATTAAACAACATGGGCAAAATAAAAAAAAGACTAAAAATGCCAAAATGTTAAACAAAATGTCCAATGCCTTGATAATGATAAAAAGTGGTTCAGTTTTAAACAGTATCAAATGTCGGTTTGCACATGCTACAAATAAATGGTTTATTTCCAAATGTCAGTTTGCACAGGCTACAAATAAATGGTTTATTTCCAAATGTCAGTTTGCACATACTACAAATAAATGCTTTTTCCAAATGTCAGTTTGCACATGCTAAAAATAAATGGTTTATTTCCAAATTCAAAAAACAATCCAATTTTACGAGGCAAAATACAATTATCTTCAACGCTGTTTATTTTAAACTTATGGTGCAGATTTTAACATTGATATGTTTGCCAGCGCTGTTCACAATTTCTACTTTTTCTTGAACAAAATTTCCATAAATAGTTCTATGTCACTTGGAGATTATAAAAAATGAATTTTTTAAGCATTTTGTTTCAATAAAACTTTATGACATGAGGTACCAATTGTGACCAAGTTTCTGAAATAAAAGGTTTTTACAATGAACACACAACTTGGATTGATTCGGGCTTAAAGTACAGACACATCAAGGTGAACTAAAACACTTGGCAATAAATAACCTCAACCAATCAATCCAAGTATTTCACCTAGACCCGATGAAACGCTGATATCCGCTTGACCCAAACTCAGTGCCACCTGCCCTGTCACCGTGCCCCTTTAAAATGTGCACCTGGTGGCATGAAGTTTCTTGGGTCTGATTCATGTTTTTGTTTTTAAATTTTAGCAACATAAAATATTTTTTAATTTCTCAACCAAAAAAAGGGGGACCAGCTCCTGGCTTATTCTTTATTTTGTCTACCTGTAAGTCAAACATTTCTCAACTTGTCTTCATGGTAATGAACATGCGTACACGAGAAAATAAATTGTATTATTATAAACTATTTTACAGAACTTTAACCCCCCCCCCCCCCCCCCAAAATCCTTTCTCTGCGTCAAAATACTGATTTCTGCAGCACTTCAATGATTTTGACATGCCTGAAAAAAAAGATGAAGACTTTAGTGCTAACAGTACTCAAGTCACATTTTTGTCAAAATCAATCTAAACTGTGACCTTCTCTTATCAGGTTTAGACAAGTGTACTGCAGAAATTATAACACATTCACATGTGCCTAAGTCCTTTAATCAAACAAGACTAAATATGAAACTGATCACATTTTATGGACCAAAAGAATATTTGAACTTGATTATCTCAAAATGTGTATTTTGTGACTTAAGTACTTTTAGCACTGAGGTCTTCATATGTTCCCCATTGTTCAACAAAGTCAACTAAAACCAATTTTGGGACATGGAATATATCAGTTGGTGTTCATGGGTTAACACGAGTTACTACACACCTTGAACAATGCTACATACGAGTATCCATCCATGCAGTGCCAACGTCAACAGGAGAATACCTGTATTCGTTCATACAGCTGCAGAGCTTAACTTAAACCACACAAGCTACATTTTGTACATTTGTATTTCAACGTTAATCAAGAGAACAAATAATTCCCCCTCCCCCCACCCCCACCCCGGTAATGATATTTTACAATGCAATATACATAATTTTTTCTTAACACTGCAAAACAAGAGTGATGATACTGTGCGTCATGCTTAAAATTTGTATCAATTTTGTTACGCTACTTACGAAATCATAGCTTTAAACTGTTCAAGTCTCGAGCAGAACTTTGTCCAAAAAAAAAAAAGATCCATTCAAAACAAGTTTGCATAGAACTGCACTGACAAGTCATGATGAAAGTAGGTGACAATATGGATTGTGACATCATCAAAACCTCCCAACATTCATAACTCATGTGCCAGTCACTCACGTTTGTCTGCTAGAAATTTGCACAGAACTTTGTGCACTGTTCAAGAGCTGCTTTCGTGTGAGATGTATGTATCAAAACACAGGAGTATACAGTTCTGATAAAATCAGATATAAAATACTGCTCATGTGTGTACAAACAAAAAGTATAAAAAAAAATAAACATCAAACCAAAGCTGCAGTAGTCATGCTTACAAAAGCCTTCTAGCTGCAGTAGTCGTGCTTACAAAAGCCTTCTAGCTGCAGTAGTCATGCTTACAAAAGCCTTCTAGCTGCAGTAATCATGCTTACAAAAGCCTTCTAGCTGCAGTAGTCATGCTTACAAAAGCCTTCTAGCTGCAGTAGTCATGCTTACAAAAGCCTTCTAGCTGCAGTAGTCATGCTTACAAAAGCCTTCTAGCTGCAGTAGTCATGGTTACAAAAGCCTTCTAGCTGCAGTAGTCGTGCTTACAAAAGCCTTCTAGCTGCAGTAGTCGTGCTTACAAAAGCCTTCTAGCTGCAGTAGTCGTGCTTACAAAAGCCTTCTAGCTGCAGTAGTCATGCTTACAAAAGCAATCTAGCTGCAGTAGTCATGCTTACAAAAGCCTTCTAGCTGCAGTAGTCATGCTTACAAAAGCCTTCTAGCTGCAGTAGTCATGCTTACAAAAGCCTTCTAGCTGCAGTAGTCATGCTTACAAAAGCCTTCTAGCTGCAGTAGTCATGCTTACAAAAGCCTTCTAGCTGCAGTAGTCATGCTTACAAAAGCCTTCTAGCTGCAGTAGTCATGCTTACAAAAGCCTTCTAGCTGCAGTAGTCATGCTTACAAAAGCCTTCTAGCTGCAGTAGTCATGCTTACAAAAGCCTTCTAGCTGCAGTAGTCGTGCTTACAAAAGCCTTCTAGCTGCAGTAGTCATGCTTACAAAAGCCTTCTAGCTGCAGTAGTCGTGCTTACAAAAGCCTTCTAGCTGCAGTAGTCGTGCTTACAAAAGCCTTCTAGCTGCAGTAGTCATGCTTACAAAAGCCTTCTAGCTGCAGTAGTCATGCTTACAAAAGCCTTCTAGCTTCAAGTTATTGTGGCAAAATAATTTACAAACTGCTTGTAAGAAAACAGTTTTGAACATTTATTTTTGACATTAAAGGAACTAGAAAACGTCAGTTGTGCTTAAGGTTTTGGTCGTTCATGGGGTGTCTTGTGCTTTCTGATGGAATCAGCTGTTCAGCAATTTCAAACATTTTTGCAACTAACCATTGGATAAACTTACATAACATTTATGTATCTGTGGACCAAAACTTTGAGAAGCACTGGTTGAGAACTTTGATTGATCCATGTTGTCCCTTTCCTACAATAAATATAAGCCTCCAGCATGACACTTCCTTAAAGACAAAGAACAGCCAACCGGGTGGCGCACCGCCCCCAGTGGATATGCTCACATGTCACTAAAGCACGACTTTATGTGTGGATGTTTGTAATATTTGTGAACAACAGCTGAAATTTCTAATCCAACGGTTATGGTCTACGTCATGGTAGAACAACACCCAATGCACAAGTGCACACACACACACACATCAAGACCTGGCAGTCTGCATTGGCCGCTCTCAGTGGCATTCCATGCATTAATCACATTCAGTTCAATCAGTGATGTAAAATCTCATGTAAAATAAATAAAATTAATGTAAGATAATTTGTACAATACTATGCACAATTTGTTACTATGTATTTATGTATAAGAGCTTACATCTTTCACCTGGCTCTCTGCCTCAAACCTTTTTAAAAAAAAAAATTTAATACATAAAAATGTAGTGGTTTATTTTGTGTTTAAAATGAATCAATATATTAGTCTCATTACATTTTATTTCAAGAAAGCAAATTATTTTTATAGAAATCATAAGATAATATCATATATATATATATATATATATATATATTAAAAATTCAAAATCTAAAGTAATACCTGATTAACAAAGTTACTTTTCTTGTGTGTTTTTTAAACATGTGGTTAACTTTATATAATAGAGAACAGAAAATGTCACAACAATCATCACTACAACCACTTGCTGAAGGAGTTGACTACAAACACACTTCTCTCAAGTGGCCTACAAAGAGAAGGAATGGGACAGTAGAGATTAATACAAGTGCTTAGCTCTGAACATGTACAAATTGAAAGAGTCAATGTTAACCAATGTACGTGTTCAGCCATGTCAATGTAAAACAATGTCAGTGTTCAACCATGTCAATGTTAAACAATGTCACTTTATGTAGAGTGGGTGGGGGAGAGAAAGAACTAACGACAAGCCATGCCATTGTCCAGCAAGTAGAATACATCAAAGCTTCTAGAGCAAACAAAATAACAGGCAAATTCTGAACAGCATGATTAAATACTAGCAAATGAAAATAGCAGCCAGATCTGGCAAAGATTGAATTGATCATTTTTTTTTTAAAAAGGGGCTTCCAATAATGGAAATACTGAACTGGTATTCTAAAACCAGCAACCATTAAAAAAAATATACTGAATACTGATAAAATATTATGATGAAAATAAGTACAAGTGGCAAATGAACCAAGTTTCTCCACCTGTCCAATAAAGATGCAAGTACACAGTGGTTTAACTTGTACACCAAGACAGTCTTTCAATGGAGAAGGGTGTGACGCATACAAGAATTCTTAGAATCAGGAAATTGTTATCCTCCTTTTAGTGTTTGACATTTTAAGAACTTAAACTTATAATAATAACAAACATTACAAACAAGTAGAGAGTATTTTCTCTTCACTTTCACTTCTTTTTAAAACAGGACTCGTCCACTTTCTTTGGATGCACAAATATAATTGAAGAGATTAGTATTAGCACAAGAACTGGTTTTGAAGAGAAAAAGCCAAGTGACAAATATCAAAAAAACATTATAAAATATATAAGATATAAAATCCTAAAAGAGACTTATCTCAATGAGAAGATAAAAGCTGAGAAATTAAACTCAGAAATAAAAAATCTTAAAGAAGTGACCCTCTATTGGAAGCCCTAAATGCTATATCATGAAAAAAGATTTGGGGGGTGGGGGGGTTGTCCTGGTGAAATCAATTAAAGCTATCAGGTTTTAATAGGTCATCACCTACCCGATTACAACAAAGAGTGATAATGAACACTTATGTTCAAGGATTTATCTGACATCATGGCACAGGCCATTCAGTTTAACACAGAGTAAGTGAAAGGCTGTAGAAAAAAAAATAAAAATATATATATATATTTGTTTTAAGTTCAAGACACTATCCCAATTTTTTTATTTCTCTCACATGAAGTTAACTGCAACTTCTAAAAAAAGGTTGAATCTACTGGATGGAAATTAAGACTATTTAAAATACTATACTATTGCAATGATATTTTTGAATTTTATTCTGTGCTTTGGAAAACCAAAATGATATAAAAACCAGCATGTAGATGATGACAATTCTATATCACAACAAGTGATAATTTTACTTTTCTAAGTAGAGCCAGCTCTGGGGTCACTTCCTCAGCAAATCAACAAATCTTTACTTAACTGTGAAGACTCAGGTCTGCCCTAAGCAGACAACTGGACACCTTTGGACCAACAGGTAAAACACAGGGAAGTATAAAAAACTAGCAATCATCTGTGACTAGGATAAGATGCCACACTGTGAGAGCTAGACAAATGTTGACAATGCCTTTGATGATGATATAACAATATTAAATTTGAAAACGAAAACTAAACATGTTTGTAAAATTTGTTACAATAAAAATTACACATGTCTGTTTTTTTTAAACACAACAGGTATTAAATGTACACTGGGATATCTAAAATATTATTTGTATAATGCTTGCAATGATATACATAATAGAATAAGTTAATGACAATAAAGAAATAGAAATGTTCAAAAATGTGGGTCAACTTAAACAGTACTACCTTAACAAACTGTTGCATAACATTAATATAATGTTAACATATGAACTCTGCACAGGCAAACAGGACTAGATTATGTATATGCTGTTATGGACCTTGACTTCTGGTTTCCAAGTATGGTCAATATGTGTTTGCAAAAAAAAAAAACTGGATTAGCCAACATGCCTTTGAAAGGGACAGAACTAACCACCAGCCCACAATTTAAAAAACAAATGTTTCAATTTTTAACTAAGGCTATGAAGCAATTTTTTTTTAAAACTTTTACAAATCCAGACATTCTTATGCAATCTCTGATATCATGTTAAAGTACGATTGCTCATCAATTGTATAAAAATGCCACCCACTGACTAACACTTGTAAACTGCTGTGGTTTCTGATCTAAATTGTGTCAGTAACACTTGTAAATGGCTGTGGTTTCTGATCTAAATTGTGTCAGTAACACGTGTAAATGGCTGTGGTTTCTGATCTAAATTGCACAACAATTTTTCCATTTCAGCCACAACATTGCCAACCCTTGAGCATATGTCCCGGAAAAAGTTATTTTTAGGATCCTCCTGATCTGGCCCACATCCACACCACGCCCGCCTCCTACAACTAGAGCAAGTATCACTAAAATAATGGCAGCAGCTATTTACAAGACACCAGTATCATACAAATGAGCCTCTATGTACAAGAACCTTGTCAAACAAGGGTCTGTTCATTCAATGAGCTCCTATTTACACCTTATGCCAGTCATACACCTGTCTCTAGTTTTCAGCTTCTATTTACAATCCAACTAGTTAAATCATACCAAGCTCTGCTGTACAACATCTTTACCCCATTCATCTCCACTCAACCCCATGCAGCAGAATCTAACAGCTCCCACAGTTTGAGAACAACTGACCTACAGGACTAATTATACTAGAACCTGTAGCAAAAAAAAAAAAAGTGACCATTGATTCTATTATTCAAGCCTTGCTACAATCATGCAGAAAATAGCTCTTCCACCCCAGCAGCATTCAAAACCCTTTACACACCACCAACCATACATTACAGCCTTTAGAATAATCTCCAGTGCACAGATGTCTCCAAATCTTTAATACGCAGAGATTTGTTCCTTTGATCCTCGGCTAGAATTAAAGCACACAGCGATCTATAATGTCCACAGTGGATATATTTGCTTGGATCACCGGTGGGGACCTTGAGCTTGGATTACACTTGATCGCCATCGTAATAATGGCACTCTATATAAGATGTCGGCACGAAGCCTTCCAGGCCATCTGTTTTCCGCACTCTCGTCCAGCCGTCCCCTTGGTCCTGCTCCAAGATCTGCATTTCTTCATTTTCTCCCATGTTGACCGAACCTTCATTGACAGCTGATAAGAGAAAACAACCATTACGCCAGGGCATAACTGTCAAAATACATAAATCTCTATCTAACAATGTCACTAACGCTACCAGATGGCACTGATTTCACTCAATAAAATTCTTATTGACTGCGCTAAAGGAGACTCTTAAAACTACTGCATGTGGATTTGGTGCATGTATAATATTTTCATTTTTGTTTTACGGAAAGTCTCAATTTAAATAATTGGAAAGCTTACAAAGTGCGTCACTTTGAATGCATGTTTTGTCAAGTGACTTTCATAGATGGAATGGTCATTCATTATGGTCGCCATTATTTGGCAGACTGCAGCCAGTAATAAAATAATTGAAGTCGCCATTATTTGGCGGGCTGCAGCCAGTAATAAAATAATTGAACATTTTAATGGCTATAAGTAGTCTTGATGAGCATTAGGATTTCTATCCCAGGATGCAGCATTATTTTTAGTCAACAAAATATCCCCCCCCCCCATACTTCCCCATCCCAGGTATACATTTTAAAATCAAATATTCTTGTTTTATTATAACAGAGCATGCAAATGAAATATATTTGATTTATACAAAAATTAATTTTTATCCATTATTTCTATCAATTAACAAAGCAAATATAACTATGCTATGGAATATTTTCATGTGATTTTTTAAAATTAATAAGTATCTACAAAAATCTACACCAACACATCATATCCCTGAGCAAATTATACTTGACCAAACAAGCTATGTCCCCTTAATTTTGGTTGTAAAAATGTATTTTAGTAATGTACCTTGAAATGCATACAAGGCTCTGCATTTGCCTATCACAGGGAACATATCGAAGTCATCTTCCCCATCCTCATCACCGTCAATTGGTCTGAAATGCCAAATGGACTCACCAATCAATACACATAAGAATCATCTAATAAATTAAAACACTGACGAGTTTAAAAATAATAATGGTGGCTCCCATGTCAAGAAGAAACAAACTCAGTCGAGCCTGATCCCCAAGTACCGTACGGACATACATAGAACCGTACTGACATGGACCCTAAATCAACTCATATCCCCATGAACTGTACTGACATACATAGAACCGTACTGACATACATAGAACCGTACTGACATACATAGAACCGTACTGACATACATAGAACCGTACTGACATACATAGAACCGTACTGACATACATAGAACCGTACTGACATACATAGAACCGTACTGACATACATAGAACCGTACTGACATGGACCCTACATCAACTCATGTCCCCAAGAACCGTACTGACATGGACCCTAAATCAACTCATGTCCCCATGAACCGTACTGACATGGACCCTACATCAACTCATGTCCCCATGAACCGTACTAACATGGACCCTAAATCAACTCATGTCTTATGAACCGTACTGACATGGACCCTAAATCAACTCATGTCCCAATGAACCGTACTGACATGGACCCTAAATCAACTCATGTCCCCATGAACCGTACTGACATGGACCCTAAATCAACTCATGTCCCCATGAACCGTACTGACATGGACCCTAAATCAACTCATGTGTGATGATGTGAACTCCATTGATTTGGATTAAATTTATGGGGTCACATACTGAGACAGGAGTACTCACTGATAGACATTATGCTGATTGTGCGGTGTTCCGGGTGCCGAGACTTGCTGAATGTGTGGCGTGTCCCCGCTGCCTGAGGTGCTTAGTGAGTGGCTGTCCTCTGAGGTGCTGTGTCGGCGTGATGACTTCCCCTCCACCTCAACCATGTAACCCTGACATCAAGAAATATCAAATTCAATAAATAAAATCCTTTACTCCATAAAGACCTTAAATTAAAAAAACAAAACAAGATGAAGCAGCAAGTAGGATGTAATGCAGCAATAGATTTGCCTCATCTAGGAGCCAAGATGTAAAGCAAAAATAGATTTGCCTCATCTAGGAGCCAAGATGTAAAGCAAAAATAGATTTGACTCATCTAGGAGCCAAGATGTAAAGCAAAAATAGATTTGCGTTATCTATGAACCAAGATGTAAAGCAAAAGTAGATTTGCCTCATCTAGCAACAAAAATATATTTGCCTCGTCTAGCAACCAAGAGGTAAAGCAAAAAAAGGTATTTCTTATTTAGCGCCTGTTTTTATCTAAACTTATTTTCCTTATTTGTGTTTGGGGTTGTTTCATTGGTAATTAAATATATTAATGAGGACTCAAGAGGCAAATTTAAAAAATGCAGAAAAATTTATGAATAGTTCAATGACAAAAATATAGATTTGTATACACTGTTTTCCATGGGCCAATGAATTTGAGCGTAAATTTAACTAGTTCCCAATGGTTGCGACTAAATGCGCCCTTCGGCGGTTCCGGCGGATGCATCTAAATGCATTCTGTAGCATCGTGATACACCTCTCTCTCATTTTTATTTCATAATAGCATTCAAATCTCACATCCTTTGAGACTTTCGACAATGACGCGATTCTGTGTTATAACATTAAGAACAACTGGAAGCTTTTTAGCTTGTGTGCTTTAGCATGGTGTGCCTATGTTTAGTATGGTGTGCCTATGTTTAGTATGGTGTGCCTATGTTTAGTATGGTGTGCCTATGTTTAGTATGGTGTGCCTATGTTTAGTATGGTGTGCCTATGTTTAGCATGGTGTGCCTATGTTTAGTATGGTGTGCCTATGTTTAGCATGGTGTGCCTATGTTTAGCATGGTGTGCCTATGTTTAGTATGGTGTGCCTATGTTTAGCATGGTGTGCCTATGTTTAGCATGGTGTGCCTATGTTTAGTATGGTGTGCCTATGTTTAGTATGGTGTGCCTATGTTTAGTATGGTGTGCCTATGTTTAGTATGGTGTGCCTATGTTTAGTATGGTGTGCCTATGTTTAGTATGGTGTGCCTATGTTTAGCATGGTGTGCCTATGTTTAGCATGGTGTGCCTATGTTTAGTATGGTGTGCCTATGTTTAGTATGGTGTGCCTATGTTTAATATGGTGTGCCTATGTTTAGTATGGTGTGTCTATGTTTAGTATGGTGTGCCTATGTTTAATATGGTGTGCCTATGTTTAGTATGGTGTGTCTATGTTTAGTATGGTGTGCCTATGTTTAGCATGTGTTTGTCAGAGGTGAAATAAAAATGAACTCTGGTAATTATTATTTTTCTGCCGTTTATGTTACATTTAAAAAAAAATAAATCTTATTCATTTTTGGATGCATTTATCTTTACATCATATATATTAAGTTATATTTAGTAGCTTAAAAAAATGTACAAAGGTAAATCATTTGCAAAATAGAGTATATAAATTAAGTACGGAAGCAGCACTGCTGTAAGGAATGAATTAAAAATGGAAATAACTTGAAATAATTATCAGGACGCTTAATTTCAATAACATGCATATGGAAGTGGTTAAATATAATGATAATCTCTAACAGAACTGTTAGAGACTCAGGTTTTTATCTAATTATTCAACTTGGTCTAGAAGTTAACAAAAATGGGAATGTTATTGACGTGATACCTCATATTTCTGCAATTCTTGTCGAAGGTTATCCAGTTTTTGTGAGTTTTCTTCTATCTTCCTCTCTAATGTGCTGGGATCTCCCAAAGCAGGGTTACTGGCATACACATCTTTTAGTTTCATTATTCCTTCCCTGGGACCAAACATCACAGATAGAAAATCATGTCAACTCAACAATTTCATTTTAACATTCAACTTCTAAAAAAAAGTCATAGCTACTCAAAAACAAGAATGAGGACAAGCAGCAACCAAAATTGAAACAAAACACACTGGCAATAGAGTTTACTGTGAAGACAATAGTGGTCAATGCAAGTTATTTAATTTCCCTTTCTTTGGTACGTCATTCTGTAAATGAAGAGCTATCTAAACCAGGTCCTGTCTCACCTTTCCTGTTGTTCTTTATGCATCTCTTTCTTAAGGCTGTCTATTTTCTGCTGCAGCTTACGCCGCCTCTGATTTGGTGGGAGATCACTGAAGTCCTCTCTTTGTTCATCAACCTATATAATCAGACCATAAGAAGTTCAATCATCAGTCTATGGACAAAGTCTCATGTAAGGCAACGGCTCATTTAATCCCTTAGAAACATTTACTCAAAGAAAAGTCAGAGGATCAAAGCAGGAAGGATTACAATATTACCTCCCACTAGATTCTAACATGTCAACAATGAAATATTTGTTTCTAAGTAAACAATGGCCAAGTGAACAACGGTAACATTTATGTATTTATTTTCTAATGATCACATTCACATATAACTACTCAGCATAAGAAAAGGAGGCACACAGAAAATTGATCTAAGAAAAAAAATAAAAAATTTCCATAACATTGTTTAGAAACAAAAGAGTGTTTAACCAAAAGGAATGCTTAGAAATATAAAGTTCATTAAGACCTTTTAATAAGTGTTTTTTGTTCATTGATATAGCTTATCACTTTGAGGACAATAGAAATAAAATGAACAATGAAAAAAAATCAGCCTTGCCCTTATTTCTCTAGAGTAATAATTAAGTCTATTTATAAGATTTATAATTTTACTGTAGTGCCAGGAATTACAACACACTTTTCAAAATTCTATTGTGGTATTTTTTTTTTTACAAAATTTACAACCAAGTAACAGAAAGATTACCAAAGGGAAGTAAAAAGGTAACATGATGGATCCGTGCACAATTTGAAAACTAGACAATAAATAATAATTGATAATAAAATCTCAGTTATAATACAAAATATCTGCCCCCATTTCTGCAGATCAAAACAAAAGAAGTGATGAAGCATTAGATGCCACACACCCAAATCTATGTTTAAGTGAGGAGGTAGGAGAATGCATATTTTACGTGTGTATCACAAACTGAGATTTTACACCAAAACCAATGTATAGCATGCATACAACTATTAAATTATTCAGTTTAGTTGTCAATTTAAAATTGTAACAGAATGAACTTCAACATTTGCTATTAGTTTGTTTTTGGCTACATTTTTTTGTAACATTCCCCTTTCTCATGAGCAATGGATCAGCCGATATATTATGAACATATATGCTACGTAAAAGTGCTGATATAATTATAAGAGTGCCAGGTGTATTTGAAGGCAGTACCCTTCGGAAAATGCTAGTGTTATGGAAAGGAGAATGAAAATAATCATACATTTTTAATGAAAGCATTCTTGGGCGACTTTGTTCTGGTTAAAATCATAATGCTACCTTTTATCTTTTCATGACACAACAATGAGTACATAAAAAGTTGAAACTGTCAGTCGGGGGGGGGGGGGGGGGGGGGGGGGAGTGTTTAAAATGCACTGCCATGAAGCATTCAGAATGTGAATGACCATCAAGAAGGGAGGGAGGAGTTAAGACCAAAAGAAGTTGTCGGACACAAATCACAATGGAGTTTGGTAAGCTAGGTGCATGCACGATGATTCAGAAAAAATGTTAGCATCGATGTAATTAAAATAAGCTTTAAAAATGTCGTTAACAATATTATTGAAGAATTGAAACTTATCTATGATTCCTAAGTAAAATATGTGAAGCAATCAGAGTTTAACTGATTAATGCAAAGATACAACTGTTTGGAAATTTTACCTTTTTTTGGCGGAGTGGAGATAAAATTGTTGACTAGTTGTAAAAAATTTAATCTAGATAGTTTTACTAAAATTCAAGATGTACCCGGTAACTTAGACAAAAGGGAAGAAAATACTAAATAAAGATTGTTCACCCAGTTATAATTATTATCATTAGCCGACTACCTGGAACTCGAACATTACCTCTATAATGGTAATAAGTTATGAAAAAATATTTTAATAAATTCCACAAGTCTTTACAATGCACATTATTAAAGCACAATACATAACCATACCAATCAATTATCGGTTGTCGCAGTGAGGTCTGTTAATTGGTAAATGGCCAATTTGCTTATTAGTGCTACCTTAGGTGCAATATGCTGTCTGAACTTAACAAAGTATTCTATTGACAATTTTGTAATTGCAAGAACATAAAAGGTATAACAATGCACCATTTAATAGCAATAGAAAATGTGCTGCCCGAAGAAGTGAACGCTACCCAACCAGAGATTATTTTAATGGACTTACGCTTACACACATCTTCCAAGAATAGGAAATATTTTTCTGCAATTAGGTCCAAGAGCTTTTAGTAAGAATGTTAGAAGACAATGTTATCTTATACTGATAGCACTAACAAGCATAATCTGTTCCTAACTAGTAGAGGAGAAGAAAATGTACTAAATGGAGGGCTGTGCCAAGGAAAAACTGCACGATAGGCAATGACTGAATTTGAACGCAACCTTTCGGAAATATTTTATAATTTTTTAATAATGACGTTTTGGCAGTCTTTTATCTCATGTTTAGTATGGCCCCACCCACAAGGCTTGTAACCTATATTCAAGTGAAACCCGCCCACAAGGCTGGCAAACTATATTCAAGTAAAACCTGCCCACAAGACTGGCAAACTATATTCAAGTAAAACCTGCCCACAAGACTGGCAAACTATATTCAAGTAAAACCTGCCCACAAGACTGGCAAACTATATTCAAGTAAAACCTGCCCACAAGACTGGCAAACTATATTCAAGTAAAACCTGCCCACAAGACTGGCAAACTATATTCTAGTAAAACCTGCCCACAAGACTGGCAAACAATATTCAAGTAAAACCTGCATTTAATGTTTCGAAATGTATACACACAGTTTCTTAGTTCCCAAGGGGACATTATTCTAACTATTTAAAGATCAGAGTGTAACATTTTGATTTTCAACACACAAAAATCCTGTATGCACAGTAACGAATGAGATTTTATCTTTCATATGGGCAGTAACGAATGAGATTTTATCTTTCATATGGGTGTTTGATACAAGCACTGATGCAAGGAAATTTATTCTCATCAGAAGCCACATGATGTAACTAAGGCAGTACATGTATTTGTGACATCAGAGCGTTAGCAGAAGTGTAAAGGTAAGCGAAATAGTGAGAGTAGAAGGCTAATGTCGGCTATTGTGTGTAGATATAAGATTGTACCTGTGGATTGTAAATTCTTCCCCCAGGGCCCTGAATGAAGAACATGGACAAGATGTAATGGAAATGTCAAACAACTACATGTAATAAATGTTGGAATGAAGATTATTGTGATAATAAATCTGATTCTGATAAACATACTACTGTGGGTTGGGTAGTGTTCCTATAATAAACAACACCAGAGAGTCACCTGTGACCTATCTGGAGATAAAATAACCTTATATACAAAGGAGACTTTTCTATGTATCTAATTTTACAAAAATTATGACATATATTATCCACTGCTTTTTTTGTACAGCTCATGGAACTGAATGTGTTCTATTTATTAGAAGGAAAAAAACCAGTTACACCACTTAATGCCCTGAATGCAAACCGAACTCATCAATACTCTTTTGATGAAAACAAAAAATGAAAAGGTGCATCATAAAAATAGCAGTTGAATCTAGTCTTTGCTCAGCAGACACCAAGAGTTCTGTTATTATTATTATTTCAACCAACAAAATTTGAGTGGAAAAACCAAAATGGAAATCTTAATAATTGATTTTAATTATGATGAAGGGAAGGATTCATAACCACTTTTTAAAGAAAATACATAAAAAAACAACAGCGAATGTTAAGGATGCATATTGGCAACATGACATCTACTGCATCTACATATTGTGTGGTGTGGCGGTCAGGAGACACAAGAAATGGATACTTACTTTTCCCTTTTGAGAAAAGGTAAGAGGAAGAAGAAAGACATGAAAGCTTAATGGTGATTATTATATTTAAAAAAAAACAGTGAATAGAGTGGATTGCCTCGGCTATTTGATCAACTTTCCACCTGAACTCAAAAATCAGGGCAACTAAGATGGACATGATTTTCCCCTGTAGCTAGTTCACAATTAATTAGAAGAAGAAAAAAAAAACCACTTGGTAACTGAATAGTAAAGTCTTCATTAGTTTGTCAAATGCACAGTTATCAACACAGATCAATTATCATTCACAATAATTTGAATTTTATCAAGTAAGAATACAATTTATTTCTATAATGGCAACAAATTTCAACACAAGTTGTTAGCCAACTTTACTATAATCTTATGTCACTGACTAATCATAAGAAATTCATGTCACTGAAAAATAATAAGAACAGCATGTCCTTGACCAATCATAAGAAAATCCTGTCAATGACTGATAAGAAAATTCTGTCACTGACTAATCATAAGAAAATCCTATCAATGACTGATAAGAAAATCCTGTCAATGACTAATCATAAGAAAATCAAACTAAAATTCATGTAATAAAATATACAGATATTTAGTTTAGTTATATTTTACATGTTTATTTAGTGTTATTTTAGATTTTATATGTTTATTTAGTGTTATTTTAGTGAATGGATTCAGCTACTAATCAGGCCTTTTCCCCATGCTATGTAATTCATTACCTTGGAAGAGCCAAACAATCCAAATATTCCTCCCCTCTTCTTGGATTTGCCAGATAAAGTTGCACTTTTGACTGTGTTGGACGGTGGGGTGATGCGGGAAGGAAGGGTGTTGCTGGTGGGCTCCATGGGCTGAGCATTGTTCATATCTTCAAATGGGAGGTCTTGAGGGATATTAAAACCAGATTTATATCGATCTATCACGGATTTACTATCCTGAATACAGAAAAGGTTGGAGTAAAAAAAAAAAAAATAAGAAAAGATTAGCATCAATGCAACACCAATCTAATATGTCTTTAACAAAAAACCCACAAAAACTTACTGATAATGCCAAATCACTCTTAGCCCATCAAATAAAATATTTCCAAACTGCAGACTTGCAGACTATGTGAGTATTTTTCCTAATTAACCTAGCAGTTTTTTAAGTTGTTTTCAACATTATTTCTTTGTTGTGAAGATAGACCTGTGATATTTTTTGAAGTTCAGATATTTTATTGTGTGTATAACTCCTGCATTTTTATTTTTACATTTTAAACTTTGTACATGAAAAAGCACATATGAAAAAGATGAATATATTTTAAGATTATGTGAGCACATTATGATAAGCAGTGCTTACTTGAGTGGCATTTATGCTCCCAGCAGCCTTGGCTATTCCTTCTATACATGTGTTAATGATGGGTATGACATTCTTCTCTATCTCAGCACATTGAAATACACACTCCTGAATCTTTGTTATCCTCTTCTCATCCATGTCTTGGAGACTCTGAAACAAGAAGAATGGTGTTTTTTATGCAGGCGTAATAGATATTTATTTTAGGTTACAGAACCGACCTGTCCAAATAAAGAAACTAGAATACTTTTGTATAGAAAAATAAATTTTTTAAAAAGGATTTTTAACTTTTGCGTGTATTGTACGTGGGTCATTTGCCAAAGAGTATTCAACTTGAACAACCCCTAACTTGTTTCAAGTTTGTGCAGGAATGTAACATGTGCCTGCATTTAAAAAAAGGGACACCACTTCAATATTCACAATTATTACCCCCCTTTGAAACTGCTCACATAGTACCCAATAAGTATTGATATGATCCTATTGATATTTCTTCAAACTTAACCAAGTAAAAATACAATTATAATCTTGTAATTGTTTAATTGCTTTCTATTTAAAAATACAACTGTAAATATTTGTCAAAGTGTCAGCATGTCTGACTCAGAACCCAGAGGTGGTGTGTTTAAATGAATACATTTGCATGTCTGTCTCAGAACCAGGAGGTAGTGGCTTTAAATGAACTAATGGTCATCCCCAAATGTGCTCGAATAGAAATGTGGAATACTCAGCTATTCTCTGAGGGAGTAAAAAAAGATACAGCCATCAAAGAAAGAGGACAGGAACCAACTTGGAGTGTGATAAAAATCGGTTGCCAACACCAGTGCTTTTCAACCTTTTTATTGTAATGGAACCCTTTAGAGCATTTAGATTGCTTGCGGAACCCCATGCAGTGGCACAAAAAGGGTTTGCTTTATTTCAAAAGATTCTCCTGCCCAAGTGAATCCCATAGCCAAATAACTGTCACTATTTTAGTTTTGTTGTGAGCTATGGCACTGACTAATTTTCTCTTCTTAATTAATCAGTCCACGGTCACGCAAAACAAGGTTAGGAAAATCAATTCAAACGCCAAATATTCATCAGGACAACAATGTTATCAGTGCATACAAAATGACTAATTACAGCACAGGGCAGGTACTGCCAGACTTAAACCCTGGCCATTTCGGACATTGTTTTTATTATTTTATTGGCCATCAGTGAAACCACTGGTTGGCACACACGGAACCCTTAGGTTCTGTGGAACCCCAGTTGAAAAACACTGGCGTACACTCTCAAAACACAATAAGCCAAAAAATGAAGGAAAAGGGTCACTACTATGTGATATTCTCCATTTACAATCAGTACCATGAAAATAAATTAGTGTAATTTTTCAAAATTAGGTCTTTTCAGGTACTGTAATTTGTCGGCTAACTTATTTCACTGCATTCCCACTTCTAAATTACATTTTGACTTTTGTTTGGTTTTTCTTAGTAATAGAAAAAAAGATTTGAAATTAAAATGTTCAAAATAAAAAAAAAATTCAAGTTACCAAAGGAATTAAATATTACCTACCTAGCAATATGAAAGAAGAAAGTAAAAAATTATATTAATAAGGGCTACCTGAAAGACCTGAGGCATTGTCTGCACATAAAACTCTCTCTGGGCTGCATTAAATTGTTCTCTTTGAGTGGCATACTCACTCTTACAGTCATCATTCTGCTGCACTTTAGATGTCATCACCATACGATACTGAAACAAAGCACAATTTTTGCTATTTAACCATTTTACAATTCTTGTATTCAATCTTAAAATTAACTATCAACTTATGCCAGGAAAAAAATTATTGTCCGTTTAATGTGAATTTTAAATGGTTTTTAAATGATCACTACACCGGGAACGGAACGTTTAAACAAATTTAAAGGAACTAAATATAAAATGTGTAAAATTCCATTAAAATTGATATTATTAATTACCTTTTCCACCTCTGCTCTAGACAAGTTGATATTAATTACCCTTTCCACCTCTGCTCTAGACAAGTTGATATTATTAATTGCCCTTTCCACCACCTCTCTAGGCAAGTTGATATTATTAATTACCTTTTCCACCTCTGCTCTAGACAAGTTGATATCAGCATCAGCTTTCCTATAGTTGTCTAAAGCTTTCTCTGCTTCAAAGTGAGACCTCTCATATTTTCTTTTTGCCTAAGACAAAATTTATATATTATATATACATACATATTGAACGAGGACAGTGTAATTTCAATTGTAAAATAGCAATTTCTGTGCTTTTTTGGTTTGTGATTTTGCACTATCACAGAGCTGGTTACCATGGAACACGCAAAACAGTACAATATAATTTCAGCCAATAATGGATGGACTGCATACTATGCTGTATCTAAGTAGTAACGAAGTAAACATACAGTATCATGTATAAAATAACTGCTAGCAATGCATGTGTCAAAAAGGCCACTCCCCAAAGTAAATGACTGATATTTATATATTTATATACCGTGCTTTATAATTTTAAAGTAAATTTGAAAAAAAAAATAATAAACAGTCATTGCCCTTCTGATTCACATAAGGAGGTGGGGGCATATAACTGAATTTTGTTGTGCATCATTCTACATTTAATCAGAGAACACTTCGTTTGTGATACACTATATTTAACGTGGTTGGCCATCCATGCATCCAGCCTTGAAGCCCCATTTTATTTCCCTCATTCCATTAACATATAACTACCAGAAGCTATATCGGGAGAAGGGAAGTAGAGGGGCATTAAAATCATCAGGTGCTTAGTGACTTTTTAATATAGATTTCAATTAAAGCTTACTAGATCTTATAAAATATGCCAGCAAAGCTGCTATGCGTTATTTTAAAATACAGTAGAAGTCCATTAGTCCGGCATCCAACAGTCCGGAATGCCCGATAGTCCGGCATTGCTCCGGAAAATTGTACAAATTTTGGTTTTCTCCAAAAGTGTGTCTTTAAAGCAAATAAAAACGCTCGAGAGCTATTCGGAAGTTTTCGGGGTAGTTCGGGATCATCCGGAAGCGCTCGGTATTGTTTGGAAACAATTAGCGGCCGGCTAGTCTCAGCTGTCACAACAAATACAGGTGCAGTGCAGCACAGTTAATCAATCACGAAGCGTCTTCGTCATTTTTTTGTAGTGACGTACGTAACTTTTGAAACTGTTTACAAACAAAGTGAGTTTCGTTCTAACTGTACAGTGACCATGTTTTCAAAACCTAAGCCTTCGAGTTCAAAAGGAGAGAAACGAAAACACATAACACTGACTCTCAATCAGAAACTAGAAATCATCAAACGGCTAGAAAAAGGTGAGAATAGAAATGTTTTAATGAATGAGTTTAATATTGGCTCATCAACTATGTATGGCATTAAAAAACAAAAAGATGAACTAATGAAGTATGCTTCTTAATTGGTAACAACTGAAAAATTGGCTTCTAGACAAACATTAAAAAAACCAAAACTGGAACAGCTAGATAGTGTATTTTTCAAATGGTTTAGTGCAGTACGTTCTGAAGGAAAGCCAGTAACGATTTATGTATGTATGTAGTTAAAAAAACAAAGTACATTTGTTTTACGGCAAAGCCTACATTAAAAAGAAGGGGCACCGCCCGATAGACCGGAATTTTCGGTAGTCCGGCACCGAGCCGGTCCCGAACGTGCCGGATTATCGGACTTCTACTGTATATATATTTTTTTAATATTAAAAAATAATCCGTGGTTTTCCCTCAACCAATTGTGTTTTTCTGCTCATTTGCCGCTGGATGTAGAAAGGAGATAAAAAAAAAAAAATTTAAATATGGAAAAACAATGAAGATATGTTTTTTAAACCAGATTTCTTAAAATCGTAGTTCTGACAGTTCTTTACGGTCACTCGTAAATGACTTCTCAAATCAAACATTGTATCCCAAAATTGTGAGAGTAACAAAGGTGTGCCATCATTTGTTGTAAATTTGAACCTTATCATTACAAATTCTAAAATCATAATTAAAAAAAACAAAAACTTATTGTCTGTTTATTCCTTTAAGTCAAAACGATTCCATTTCACAAAGAAACATTTTAATTTTGAAATGACACTCCAAGCCCCACACACAATATAGCATGTAAAATATCATATAAATAAACTGACCTTCTCTAAGGTTTGTTGGCATGCCCTCAAAGATTCTTGTAGTTTAGCACCATCTTGAAGATACTGGAGGGAAGAAAAAAATAGTTACCATTCTTTTTTTTCTTTACAAATAAACAGTTTAATGTAGGAACATTTTTGTATTATAACCTATTATGTCTTGGCCTATTTTGAATGCGTTCTATTTATCCTTTACTAAATCATTCCGATTTGGTACTTATAAACAGGCTGCCTGCTTTCTTAGCAGATAGAGCAAGAGAGATTTTGGCTATATTTCTTTTGCTATACGAGACATTATATCAATGTATGTGTAAATTAATATTTTTATTTTTAGGAGTGTACCGTTTTTACTTGCTGTAAGTTTATGTAGCTTTTTGTTTGTTTCTGTATTTGAATCTAAAATTGTAATTAAATATTTTTAGTTTCACTGCTTTGGATTTGTTTTCTGTGCATGCCGTTTTTCTCAGTCTTTTGTTTTGTATTGTTTATTATACGATCCAAATCTTAAAACAGATTAATTCTTCAAAACCATAATGGTACCAACATATTTAGGAAATTTAGAATTAACATGGTTACAACCATTCTTAAGCCAACTACCTTTTTTCTGTCTGTCTTCAACTCCAGCACCAGGTCTGTGAGATTCTTACTCACTGTAGCTTGAAGGTTCTCAGCCACAACTTCATGCTGGCTGGCCATGTCATGGACTTCATTCAGCATTTTAAGAAAAGCTCTTGACCAAGTAAATCTGAAAGGTACATGTTATACAAGATCTTTTTTATTTTCTAGAAATGATGTATGATAAATCATGTTTGGACAATGCTGCTCTTGTTTTAAAAAGGTAAATCTGCAGCCGTTTACTGTCTTAACAAAAAATAAAATATAATTTGAGGAACATGGCTTAATTAAAAAGATGATGAGACAAATTTTCAATAAAATGATGTCCAGCTGTGTTGCACTGTACTGAAATTGACATTTAATAACTTTAACTCATTTTAGTCAAGAATGTATGTAGGAATGTAAGTGTAAGCATTCAACTAAGAAATAAACTTTTCCAAAACATTAAATGAAGAAAAAAAAATAATTGCAATTCAAAAAAAGAAGAATTTGAGATATCTTAATGGATTCTTTGCTGCATTGTTTATAATAAATTATAGTTCTAATATCTAAATCTAAAAATTATCAACTAAAAAATTAATAAAAAGTTAACTTACGAAAATTCCTCTTCTTCCTTTTTTTTGGGGTTGAAATTCTTAACCAACCGTCTGAAATAATGAATTTGATCAAATTTAACAAATCCAGTCAAAGCTATGAACATATAGTAATAAATAGAACACCTGTTGGTATAACAAGCAAACAATAGCACCACCAGACCTGTTTACCCTCGAACTCCAAAAATCGTACAATATTGTCTCAAAATCGTACAATACAGTATCTTAAAAGTAAATAAATAAACATACATTATATAATGAATACAATAACTACTTGCAGTGGTAGTCAATTACAAACAGAATTCACTAAAAACATTACTTGAATTGTTTTTTGTTTTTTTTTAAATAGTTAACAGCCGACTGCCCAATACTGCATGGGATTACCAAGAGTTATATAAAATTCAACTTGATTTGTTTGGGGTGCGAGCAATAAACAGATCTTATGGACAAAAATTTTTTTTCCTTCTAATTAGCGTGAGCTGTCACAGTTTAGATCTACAGGGACAGTCCAAAGTGACCTAATTTTAAACCCAAGAGCACCCAGTTATCCCCTTAAAAAACCATGCACATTAACATCGCAAACCCCTCTGAACCATAATGATCAATGCATTGATCGTGGGCCCTGAAAGCATAGAAGAAGAAAACATGAAGTTTCTTAACATAAATAAGGACTACCGCTGGTCAAGGGTTTTTTTTATTGCAAAAAGAGGAAGGCAAAAAGAAGAAGGCAAAAAGAGGAAGGCAAAAAGGGTTTCAATATTTCTTTATTTTGAAATATTGAGATGGCCCTTCTTGTGATCAAGACACACAAATATGTGACCTATTCCTATGACTATTGCTAATGGTACAAGAGGTCACATTACTCAGTAACGATTACTCAGGTCTATCTTCTGACCCCTTCACCAGCACACAATCTACTGACTAGGCCGTCTGATAAATTATATCTTAATCCTTATTATTAAGTACTTGGGAAGTTGCTCATTAGAAGGAAACAAAGAAATCAGACTATGATAACTTATTCAAAAAGGTTTACATAAAGAACAAATTAAATTTCACGTCATATTATTTTTGCAAATCATATTATGGAAAACTTGAACCAGCAAAGGAGTGAAAAACTGGCCACTTGTCATCTCAAGTGGCTTGAAGTGTGAAAGGGAATACTACACTACTTCAACATTACAAGGAGGTCAGAAGGTCATACTTCTTGGTATACAGACAACCTTCTATTATAAAAAGAGTTGCCACCTTAGTTGTAGTAGGCACATCAGTTGAGATTTATATCTAAGAGTGTATCCGTTTAGATTGTGTTATTAATCTTCACACCATGGAAACTATATGTCTATCAACACGATTTAAAGTCCAGATGGTCTGTATTTCTTTCAGTATATTTTTTGTCATGGTGATGACCTCAGACAGTGTTGGTGAAACCATTGTAAGCAGCAGATGTGAGCCGGTCCGGGTGCCCATGTGCCAGGGTCTGGTTCAGTACAATGCCACCAAACTGCCCAATAAGTTTGGGCACACAACTCAGAGTCAAGTGTACTGGGCCCTGCAGCCGTGGTGGCCATTTGTTGATGCTGGGTGCTCTGACAATCTGAGGAACTTTCTCTGCAGTCTTTATCTACCAAAATGTGTTGGAGATGACCAAGAGCCCCACTACCCCTGTGCTGAAACATGCAAAAAAGCCAAAGTGAAGTGTAAAAAACTAATGAGGCTGCAGAACACCAAGTGGGGAAAAGACTTCAAGTGTGCCAAGCTGCTGCCCAAGGACTCCCACAGGTGCATCAAACCAGAAAGAGAAGGCAAAAAGAAACAAAACAAGGAGCAGGTGTTATGCCAGAAAAACCCTCTGCCCATGTGTCAGGGCATAGCATTTCCTATGGGTTCTTTGCCCAATATCTTTTTGCAGGTGAAATATTGAATTGTGTCATTATAATTAAATTTGTTACTAACTCTATTAGTTTGACGACTTTTTGTTAAAGAAATTGAGTGTACTGATGTATGTAACAGGTATTTTATTTTCAAGTCAGCAATAAGCTTTAGAAGACTACTTCTTGCCACCCACAGGGCGATCCTAATGAGATAGCACAAGAAATGAGACAGTACCAATCACTTGTGGACAGTGGCTGCTCCAAGAAGTTACAGGTATTCCTGTGCGGTGTTTACATGCCCTACTGTGTGGATGGCCAGCCGAGCCATACTGATGCCAGCCGTGAACACAAGAACCTGGTCAACAAAATACCCTTTGTGCTGCCATGTAAAGAGTTGTGTCAGGTAAGCTGTTTTTACAGCATCATTCAGAAATCATATACTAATACATAATTACATTTTGAATTTTATACACAACATTTAAAAGGATTATACATGATAAAAAAAATATTTTAAAAGGACAAAAACAATTTAAAACTAATATAGCCTTTTGAGGTTTAAAAAAAATGTATTTAAGGCATTTTGCCTCCTATACATGACATGCCTCTAAAAAAGAATTGTAACAACAGGGGACTTGATGAAATATTTTAAGCTCAGATATTGAAATGGATTAAAGAGAGAGCCTTTTTAGCTTAAGTTTACTTTCCACAAATGATGTTTTCCAGATAATTTATCAGTGTATAAGCTAAAATAGGAAGTTGAAATAAAATCAAGGAGGATAAAATGCTCATACATCCCATCTTATTTTCAGGAGGTTTATGATCAGTGTAGTGGAGAATATCAACAAAGGACTCATGGTCTGCCCTGGCCGGCCAAATTCCACTGTCACAGATTCTCTGCATATGCAGACCGCTACCCAAGTAACACAACCACTGTTCGTCCCGGCGGTGATGACGAGAAGGGGCATTATGTACCTTGCACAATGCCACCTTTCAACATCAAAGAAAATTAACTCCTCCCCTTTATGTAGAATTTACATGCTTGCATTTTTTTTAAAGGCTCAATTTTTAAAAAAATAATGAAAATTTCTCTATCTATTTCACCAGCATTCTAGACAATAAAACCTGAAGTAAATAGATCTGTCTTTCTTTCTATTCAATTATGTACTTCTAAAGTTACCCAGAAAATTATATCATAAAAAATTACTTTGTCCTTAAATAATGTAACTGAGACGAATGTGCAAAAAAAAGGCTGATAAGATAAACAACACCATATGATTAGACTGTGCTGTACTGGTGAAACTGTAGAAGATCTAAAAGTGTCATTGAGGAAGTAAAAAAATGTTTTGAAGAATGGTTTAACATGGCAAATGTACATGGTTAATATCTTTTAGAAACAAACCAGGAAAGAATACTTGACAATAACGAGATCTTGCTATTTCATGTAACAGAGCTCCATGTCAAAGTAATTTCTAACTTGAGCTAAAAGATGTTTCCCATAATCTTAAAACTAAATAAAGCTTTTAGGCTGAATAATTTTAAAACAAAAGATACAATCTTGAACACTAAATCATTAAATAATAATGTTTTTTAACTTATTAGGTGAAGAGGCTATTAAAACTGTGTGATCTAATTACAACTGGCAACATTTTAACTCAAAATGCCTTCAGGCACTTGAGGATTGGCAAAGGAGATTTCACTGATAGCTAGTGGAAGATATGTTTATGTAAAAAGAGGCTTCTTAAAGCACATTGATTAAATTGAATGCCCTATATGACTTAGATTGTTTTTGGGGTACTTTTATCTACTGTATGAAATGAGTGCATCTTTCAATTAAAAAATAATTCACAAACAACAGGATTTCAGCTTTAAGTATATTGGTTTTGGTTAACATACTGATGTGAAAACAAATAAAAGACATTTGTTAAAACATTTATGTGTGTACTGTCTTATTCAGAAATGGGAACTGTTAAAGTTAAATGCATGTTTGACCTTAAGTCAAAGGTACACACTAGATTTAAGAAATACATGCTACCTACTCTGTAACATGAATTTCTTAAATCTAGTGTGTACCTTGCACGATTTTTTTTTTTTTTTTAAACATTTAAAAAAATTCTTACTTAAGTTTGCTGGCATATTCCAACTCTACTGCGGTCCTCTCCTTCAAGAAATGAATGTAGCGCTCACAGAAATCAATGCCTTTCTGTGTGTGACCGCTAACATTTTCCCATTGGTCCTGGAATATGACAAGCACATATTTAATTCAAATTTAAGGAAATAAACATATAAAAAACAAAAAAGAGTGTTGTATTGCACCAAAAGCTTTGATAGGCCTGTAAACAGCAGGGAAAAAGAAAGGCACAATTAAATTTGTGTTTCCGTTAGTTGTTTAAAGGTTGTTTTTAAATAATTGCTATTGCTTATGCAACAAAACATTCATAAATATTTTTTTTATCAACAAACAACATATCTGATACATTTTATGTTAATAACCAATTATTTTGTGATTTAAAGCACACTGATACAATATTTTATATTAAACAGGCCCTTTATTAAACAAGAAAATTTTAATTTTAATAAAATAATAGCATAATCCAGCACTATTGAAAAGATATAAATAGAGGGGTTGAAACCATAATCACAGTGGCTGATAATTGATCAATTAGCATAGCTTTATTTGTTATAATTGATCAATCAGCATAGGTTATTTGTTATAATTGATCAATCAGCATAGGTTATTTGTTAGATTTCAGAATTAATTAAAATTATAAAGCTCCTTTCTGGATTACAGGGAGTAAAAGCAAATAGTACAGTTATTTTAACCAGGGAAAGTAAGAGGTTCTCTGGTTTCATAAATATTTGAAACTTGCCCCTTGTCCTCTTGACTACCAACAAAAGTAGACCCACATTGGAAAAGTTTGGTTATATTGACAGACCTGTTTACCTTCAAACTCTTAAAATCGTACAATATCATCACAAAATCATTTAACACATTATCTTAATAGTAAAAAATAAACATACAGTATATATAATGCATACACCTCAAAATCATACATTGTACGCCAAAAATCATAAGAGTAAACAGGTCTGTATTGATCTGGTACAAGATTTCATTAGTTAAAAGATTATATTTGAAATAAATGTATCTTTTCATCACGCCAAAAATGTGTCCTGTTATCTACAATGGTCCTAGCATGAGCTAGCACATAAATTAAAAATTAATAAACATAAATAAAAGTTCTGCTTAGTGTCAACACATATGTGGGATATCCCTTTCAGTTGGAGATTGTTAACATCAACAGATACCAGTGGATTCTCAAAATGGATTCACCACTGAGCTCTGTGGCCAAAAAAAAAAAAATTTACACATTATGATTGTAAGTTTAGCCGACTAGTTTCAAGCTGTTTCAGGGAAAAGTAGCGAAGATTGGTTATTAAATATTTTTTAATCTATGATCAGGCAATTTAACAGGACTCTATTAAATACATGTATTGCCATTTGATACTATTGGTTATTTGCTTTTTTTACACCACTGTTTTAAATTTTTTTTATAACAGAAAAGTCAAAAATCAGTTGTTTTTTTTTAAATTGTATATTTGACATTAGAAGCAGTGCAATGATAATCATTACAAACTTGTTCAGAGATTAGGAATCATATGAGACAAAACGTATGACACACTAGTGCATTCCCATTCTGCAACTTGGCTTCAGCCAAGATGTGTTTTATCTGGATCCCAATTTTTTCCATATTAACCTGTACAGGAGGTTGCCAGTTTAGCCATGATATTGTAAAGCCACAATTAATTGTTAAATTGTTTCATGATTCTACAATGTTTGCCACAAGCATCAGCTTCCCAGGCTTTTCTAGATGCTTTTAAGACAGGAAAAGAACAAAAAAAATGGGGGAAGGGGGGATAATTTTTATGATCAAGACAATGTCGTTGTTTAAAAGGTGGATTTTAAACAAAACTAGGCAACAGATAACTTTTTTTCCAGCTTCATTTTCTGGTAGCAATGATAAAAATAATTGTTACCAATCTATATACAGACCTGTATACCCCCGAACTCCTATAATCATACTATATCGTCTCAAAATAGTAAAATACAGTATTTTACTACAGTGGAACCCCACTGTAACACGATGATCGGGGTCCATAAAATCGGATGGGGTTAAAAGCGGGGTCGCGTTAATGCGCGGTTTTACAATATTTAACTTTTTAAATGAATTTCACATTTCAGGAACCATGCCACGATCATATTATTCTAAAAGTCACAACTAATCTCATGCCCAAAATGAAGTTAATTAACTGTTTTGTTTTTTTTTACTTTTCTCCAAATTTTTTCTCTCCATGTGAATGAATATACAGAATTTCCGGAGCCATGCTACGGCCGCGTTATATCCGAATTCGCGTTATGGCGGGGCGCGTCATGGCGGGGTTCCACTGTGGTAAATAACTTACATCTGTTTTGTGTGTTCTTAAAATAGACTTCTAAGGTCCTCTCAGATCCTATAAAATATGTCAAAATCTAATATTTTCTGTTTCTGCACTCGTCGTGGTTCAATTGTAAAAAAATAAATTATCACAAAAGCATGCCACACTGCGTAGAGGCAAATAAACACAGACATCTATATGGTACATATGCAAAAAAGGCTAAATTTTCCACGCCTCCTCCTTGTTGCAAGCACACTTTTTTTACACCCCCCCCCCCCCCCCCCCCCACTCTTTTTCTATACCCTGGTTTGAGTTGTTGCCGCTTGCTCACAGGGGCATTGTGAAATATTACAAAATTTAAATAATTTTATTTCCACTTTTAATCCAATGTAACAACTAGCAGTCGTGGTTCAAGCAGTAGCTCACTGGTTCAAACTGTAACTCACTTTAGTAACTAATGTTTGCTGTAACTAGAAGACGCTTAGTGAACTACATACGTCTGATATTTATTTTCACCCAACATTTTATTCTATTTTGTTTATGCATTCGCTACTTCGAAGTGTACTTGTTAGGATTTAACACAGGAGACCTAAATTTGGCATAGGTGCCGGGATACGAACATTTTATAACCACTTGTGTCACCCAACAAAATAGACATCACAAGCACGTTGCACACATGGTGAACTAAATTACTGAAATACCTCGACTTAGTACTATTGGGTTATATCTAGCGAGTTCATTTGTGAAAATACATGATAACATTATGACAATAATTCCTACAAAATATTGAGTGTTTAATTTACAACACTCAAGATATAAATATGACATTTTTCAACTTTCAGGATGAATGTTGTAGACTTTTTGAATAACGTACATACTTTCTGACAAGAACCCCCAACCACTTTTTTTTTCAGGACACATACACGAGTAGTCCAAATCTTAAAAATTGACAAACCCCCTTCCCCACCCAGTGCGAACATACAGTAAGAATGGTTACGGATTTACTAATACGCTAATATTACTGCTGCAGTGTCTAAGAGAGTTTGTTCATTATGAAAACACAAAGCAACTATATGATCATCATCACTATTATTATGAAAATGTGGCTGTGTTAATTTTTTTAAATAGACTTAAATACAGGTATTTAGACCAAAACCCCGACACACCCGAACACACAACATCTCTTAAAATAACACCACTGCGTTCTCCTAAATCCATTCACTGCTGGAAGTAGCATGCAAATTAAAACCAACAACCGATAATGTTCTTTATATTTATTATTTTTAAAAGCCGAAAAACTACAGAAATCTGTATATTTTCTCAACGCATTCTCTTAAAATCGCAGCCCTGGCAGATCTTGGTTTACAACATGAAAAGGCAACTCAAAATTGTATAATCTACTGTAAAAATCATGAGCAAGCAGGTCTGTATGTAAAAGCCAAAAGAACATGAGGTTCCATAAAAATCCAAGCAATTCAAGGAAATGTAGTAGACCTAATTAGAATGTTTACTATTAGCATACACTTACAGACAGAACAGTGGCAAGCTACACAAAAAAAAAAAAAAAAAAGTTGTGTCCTGAGCCTCTTCCCCAGAAGAGTATATGAAGAGCTTATTTTCAAAACGCTGTATCCACCATTTTTTAAAAAATGAAAAAACCTTACCATTTTGTAGAGCAAAACAGGTTCGTTTAGGACATGGTAAATTCTATATACTAAACACATTATATTCCTATTTTATTCGTGTCTAAAAAGGATTTAATCCTCTAAACGCTTTATTAATTTTTTGTAAAAAGTTGAATAATCTCAAAACCCCAAAATGGATATACAGCATTTTGAAAATCAGCTCTTCATATATTAATACACGATTGCGGCATCTGAGCATGTGCCCCTTTGACCCTGTATGCATAAATTAAATGGACTGATTTTTTGCTGTAAGGCCAGTGATGTATTCCACAGAATATAGGTCAATTTCGGTTTTTAGCTCCGTATTCAAATATTTTGATTTTTTATGGTGGTGTTAACTTAATGGCATAATGCAAGCTTTTGTTTTCTCATGTTCTATTTTTGAAAGTTAGAGTGGGGTCTACCCCTCCCCAGAAGATTATTTTGTTTCTTATTTTGGTATTGAAAGTGTGTGTGGTTTTTTTGGGGGGGGAGAAGATTTAATGGTGCAATTTCCAGTGAAATTATATAAATCATTAGGTACTTAAATATAATAAATTATTTTTCATTTTAATATACTTCATATTGGCAGTACTGCTTGTCAGATTAAGTCAGTTTATGATGTGAGTAATGCTCAGTGAAGAACAGGAAATTTATCACACGCATCATTCAGGTCCAACAATTGGTCTATTATAAGTCCAGTGTTGGGATTCCCCAAAGTGACGCCACTGCGCTTAGGATGATAACAACTTTTGGCAAAAGCCATACATCTAACCCAAAATTTACCATAACATGTATGTTGGCCTGCACATTCTTCGGAGACCCCCACCCAAAAGGCACTTAAATGCAAATCAACATCATCCTCACTTTCAGTGCCTACGTAATATATGGATCCCTTTTAGGGCTGCAGAGTGCAAATGTGTTGTGGCCATTCACTGGGTAGCAAATAACAATCTTAATTATAGAAAACCAATATTATGGGCCTACTATTATGGATTACTTTGATGTGATCATAGGTCTAAAATTAGGAGTAAATCTTATTTTTTACTAGGGACAAAATATGGAGATAAGGCTAATACTATATATAGATCTAGGCATACACTAATTGAACATATTATTATTATTTTAAGCCTAAATCTAAAGGTACAGCCCTTGCTCTTGGAAATAAGTTTAGTTTAAATTTATGGAGAATAGATAGGCTGTAAGTATAGACTGTAAGCTCACTATAATATAGGTTGTTCAGATGCCTACATTATTTTGTATTTTCACATGTAGACGATAGTGTATTCTTTATAAATTAACTCCAGGGAGTAATAGTTAACTTACACTAAAATTGTACAGCTCTAACAATTCCTTTTATTTGATTTCTAAAGCGTCTTTGGTATGCTAAATGAAATTTTCAAACTGAAGGCATGACCGGCATGTCCACAAAAAAAAAGATATTAAATTTGGTAAATTTGGAGAGATCGTACCGTGGCCGCCATCTTGGTTGCAACGACCCGCGAACTTATGTCCTAAATGTATCCCTAAACCTAACCTGAACCCTAATTCTATCCCTAAACCTAGCCTGAACCCTAAACTTATCACTAACCTGGGTTTTGACCCAATGGTAACCAGGGTTTTGACCCTATCGGAACCAGGGACAAAACGCGCAAATGAAATCAGGTACGATATATCCAAATTAGCCTTAAATTTATATTAAATTATTTATTGATGTTTAACGTAAATAATAGAACTTTCTGGTAAATTTTAGATCAGCACCGATTTGTTGAGTGATTATTAGGCTACTCTTTAATTTACCAATAATTAAATATGGAATATGAAAGATATAACTACAAAGCTTGGCCTATGTCCATCCATTCACAGTTAACTACTGTACTGCAGTTTAGTCTTAACTATTTTTGCATGGAGTTAAATTAATTAATAATAATAATAATGTAAATGTAAGGTTACTTGCGAAAAAAATGAAATGCGTCAATGAAATAATATATGCACCTGAACTGCACTGTTACCATCTATGGCATAGGTCTATGAACTAATAATAATGAGGTACGAGTATGGTTAAATTTAAATATTGTATACTATGCTGTATGACTGTATGTTTATTGTCATTGTATGTTACTATTTAGTAATAATTTAGTTAGCCAAAGTCAAGTGTGAGGGTGAATGTTATAAAGGTTTTCCTAGTATTTTACAAAATTGTCAACATCCATATCTTTAAATTTAAAAGATAAAGACTAAATCAAATGTTGCTTCTTGTCAAGTTGTAAATTGTAAGTTGTTATTATTTATATTTTATTATTAGACCCTAATATTATTATAGTCATGTTAATAACATGCATGTCCTTACTGACATTACGGTAGATATATTGATGATAATACTTATAAAACACCCTTTTGTAACTGTTGGCATAAGTTGGCCAAAAACGATTCAACTCTTATTTCTTGTCTTTCACTTCCTTACGGCACTTACGCGTTTTTGTGGTCTTCCAGAAACGAGAAATCCCTTCATTTAATTTTCAAGAAAACATTGCACTCCCAATTAAAACAATAGCGAGAGGATTATAAAAACAACAATACATTGTAATCTCACCCATAATTCTATTCCCCAGCTCATGGCTATAAATGACCCGTAGCAGATTATGATGATCTTCGACCATACACTTCGTTCTCCTCCTTCCACCTTCCACCTACTTTTCGATTATCAATCTAACATGGCGGACAGATGACTCACGTATCGTCTCGTTGGAGAGCGAGAGATGTTGAATAAAATTGTAGAAGGGAACCAGAGTCAAAGATAAGTGATGTTAAGTTTGTTGTAATAACTCTCCACGGTTCTCTTCAAATATATCTTCTTAGCAATATAAATGCTATGGGTTTTCCAATTAGCTAAGTGACAAGTGTTTCACTAAATATTTACATACTCCAAAAAATGAATACATCACTGATCACAAATCAAATGGGTATTATGACACAAAAGGGACATAATAACAAATAAAGATACATTCAAACTCACTAAGAATAGCATTCCCTTACTAAGAGTAAGAGATGAAGACTATGGATCTTGGGATTTAAATATGGAAGTGGCTATTCGTACCCGGTTACCAGAAGAGAGAGGTTGGGATTAAAAAACTATTTAAAATATTATTGTTGGGTTTGTAAGACAAAATGAGGTATCAAATAAAAGATAATTGAATGGACTATATGTTTGTAAACTTACTTCTTCAGTTTAACTAAAATTAACTACCACAAATGACATCTGAATAGCATTAGTTATTAGTCAAAATGGACCCGGACACGCAACGCCGCCATTCGCACCCGGGTCCCATTAAACTCAATGCTATAATCTCAATGATGTCAACAATAAATCATATTTCTACTTGCACAAACAATGATATTTAGTCTTTAACAAACTTTCATTGATTCTGCATTATAAAATTTAAGTGTAAAAACTTTTTAACTTGCTGATTAACAAGCTAAAGTCACAAAGATGCAATAAAATGTTTTTCATACAATTCTGTGTCATTAAATAGATCAGTTCCATCCGCCACTACCTCACAGTTAGTGCAACAAAAACCCTAGTTTATGCTCTTGTTCTCTCTCGTCTTGACTATTGCAACTCTCTTCTGCCAGGTTCACCCAGGGCCGGATTAAGCCATTTTAGTGCCCAAGGCACAAACCCACACGAGTGCCCCTTCTGCCCGGGGGCCCCTGATCTTTCACTGACCGTGACCGCTGGTCTGTTCAATATTATGCAAAGAAAACAGTTGTTAACAATTTATATATGTTTGTAGTTTGTACTACTATCACTTATATAAAACCTAAAATAAAGTACTGTATTTCTGTATTAAAATTAATAGTTAATAAATTTTGAAATAATAACAGACAAAAACACTTTATTTTTTATTAGATGAAAAAATCAAAAAGATATTGTCATTTACATTTTAAAGGTTTGTTTTTTTCTATATTTACATCTAGCAAAGTTTTTGAGTATATCGTCAAAGTTAATTTTGCGCAACACATCTGCCTCGATCATAAGCAGAGATAAGGAATCGAGCCTTTTTTGTTTCATTGTTGATCTATTTGGATTTTTTGTTCGTTTCAACTGAGAAAAAGAGCGCTCAGTTGAACAGTTAGTAACCATTAATGCTAAAAATATGCGCGAGGCGATTTCAACATTTGGAAAGGCACACACGATGTCAGTGTTTCGGCTGATTTTTACAAGCGTAGCCGTGACGTCATTTGTGTGGATTCACTCCCCTTATTTTTTTTATTAGAGTTATATTTTCCTTAAATTACGATGGCATGTTTTTTAATTAAATTTTTATTGGTTGATTAAATATAATGATAAAATTTGATTGGTTGGCTGATTTAGTATTTTATGTCGTCTGCCATGATGACCACACGTGTTTTATTCCTGTTTCATTAATTTGTGGATATTCTTTTCGTTGGAACCTGAAATAAAGTGTGTTCTAAAAATTTACCGGGAGAGGGTCAAAACCCTGTTAGAGAGAGGGTCAAAACCCTGTTAGGGAGAGGGTCAAAACTCTGTTAGGGAGAGGGTCAAAACCCTGTTAGGGAGAGGGTCAAAACCCTGTTAGGGAGAGGGTCAAAACCCTGTTAGGGAGGAATTTAGGGTTCAGGTTAGGGTGAGGGATAGATTTAGATCATTTTTTCATTTTTAAAAACTTTTTATTCGTAATTTTAGCAAAAAACATGAGTTATTTTATTTTTCCACGGCCGTCATCTTGGTTGTCCCGACCCGTGAACACGTAAAAGTTCGCGGGTCGGGGCAACCAAGATGGCGGCCATGGTAAAAGACGCGGATATCTTTCTACAAATTTACCAGTGTTTCTTTCAGGCATACCTCCGGGGGGGGGGGCACTGCCCCCCCGGAGCAAGTCAAGTGCCCCCCCGGGGGAAAATGTGTAAGAAAAAATAATTTAAAAAAAACTACTCTAAATTTAATTTTTATAAAAAATTTTAAAGTTATTGAAATGTGTGCCTTTAATCGATTACAATTATTGGAACAAATAAAATATCACTTTGTTCGATATATATTGATGATCCATAGCGTTCAGGTTAATCTTGTTACAGGCTCGCAGAAATCGATTGTAAATATGGTATTGTTTTGAAAATTGGCCGCTCCTGATCATAAGCTAAATCTTACTTTTCTGATTCGCAGATATCGGTGTCGGTATCTTTTATTTAATTACATTTTGCAGCTGCAAAAGTTGAAAGACTTTTTAATAACCCTGTATTAAACTACCTTTTCATCGATATAAATGTCTGTAAATTAAATATAGTTCTTGCTAAGAAATAAATCTGTTTTCAAATTATATTGTATAATAGCGTCATGCTTTAAAAATCATTTTTAGCAAACATTTTAATGTGGTAGATTCCATAGATGTATGCTGACATAGATAAAATGAAAATTTAAAATTAATAATAATAATGATTTAAAACAAAAAATTAGGAATTTACCGGTTACATACAAATAGTGGACATTTCATCATAATTATTAAATCGAGTGTTTCTAATTTTTTAACACAGTTTCGGGAACAGAGTAAAATGATTTTTAAAAAAATAGTCTTTATTTATTAAATCCCCAATGACTTTTCTCTGTTAGTATAATAATAATAAACAATCTTCCCCAGCTGTTTGAACTATTTTTAAAAAATTATTTTAAGATGATAATCCAGTAGAAAGAATATAATATATATTTAAACAACGAAAAAAAAAATCGAGTATTTCGATTATCTTGTAAATGCAATTTTTGGTAGTAGTTAAAAAAAATTATATGAAATTGGTAAAAAAAATGTTTTCAAGTATAATATCGAAGAGGCAAGTTGTAATGATCTGAAGCAAATTATAGTAGTCTAAATTTCTTAATTAACATTTCAATCAACTGAATAGTGAGAATTGAAACTTTAATAATTTATACGAAAAAAATCACACATTAATAAATATATTAGTCTTTTGTAAACAATTCTTGACTTCTGAACAATGATGTCGGTTACATATGATTTATAAATAAATACCAATTTTGAAAACCAATAAAGATATAGTCTATAGCCTTTTGTACAGAAAAGCTTTTTTTCTTTTTGACTTTGGTGAAACTTGGAAATATTTAGAAATGAACGTATGTTTTTGGTTTTTCTTTTTCGTTCAAAATGTAAAACTATTTTAGCATTTCTTTTTTGGGATGGATACCTTTTTTGGAAGGAATTCTTTTTTCTTAATTTTAAAAATATTTTGTAGTAAATTCATTATTTTTATGTAGTTGATCCCAAAAATATTTTAAAATAATAACTTTAAAAATACATTACTTTTCAATTTAAAAAAAAATGTTTGCATACCACACTTAGTCAAGCAGAGACGTCGCTTGTTTTTTATGGCACCTGTGCTACTTTTCGTTTTTTTTCCTTCCCTACCTATCAGTAAAAGTTGATATTTAATGTAATTACAGCCCAACTTTAAGCCCCTAAAATATACGAGGCCCCATGCAGCTATGTGGATTACATACCTCACACGATGGCTCTTAGGTCAAATGACACATAACATCTTAACTAGCATCTCTCCCGTTGCTCTACAGTTAAGTGTATAATAATGCGAAACTAAATTTAACTACAGTATGTAAAAAAAAATGCATTCTTGCATTTTGAATTTATCAAAAAATTTCCGGGACCTATAAAGTTTTAAGGGGCGAGTATAAGCTAAGGAGTATCTCTCGATAAAAAAACATACCCTAAGGGCTCCCAACTGGATTGAATTTATTTAATATTGTGCTGGTGGAAGAGTTAGTGATGTCCTGTTATTATCGTTATTTCTAGCGCTTCCCACCCAAATGTCTGAAATGTTTACATCAGTGGCGCTTCATCCCATTTAGGGCCTTGGCCTGCTCCATCCCATATTTCATTGGGATCGATCCATCGCTTTACACCTCCATGTGCGAACCCCAACCTTTGTAAGCGCTTCTCTACATCGTCAATCCATCTCAGTCTTGGTCGACCGGTGAGCCGTCTGCCCCTAGGTTTCTGCCTGTAGATCGTTTTTGTTGCTCCAGAATCCGGCATCCTTTCAATGTGTCCTGCCTAGGGCAGTCAGCCTTTTTTATTATATTGTCTTGACTATGGATGGGTATTTGTACAATTGATATAGCTCTTAGTTTGTACGGATTCCCAAAACAAAAATTGTCTATCATCGGGTCATATATTTAGCAGGATCTCTGCTTTTCTGGTAGGAACCAAATCTCACTACCGGTCTTGTAATAGAGGTGTATACTGCCTTCTTTGTTCCCTTAGCGAGATTTTTGCTTTGAAGTAGCTTTTGTAAATTGAAATAAGAACGGTTGCATACTGTTATTCTTTCTTGCACCTCCGATTGTATTTCCTCTTGCTTATTTATAGTCACCCCTAGATATTTGAAAGTAGCTACCCTCTCAAAGGCGTAGATGTTCATATTGATGAAGTCATCAGTGCGTATTTCCTGACATTATCATAAATATTGCCTTCGCTTTATTTACATCAAGACCAGCTTTGACCGTCACATCTTCAAGTTCCCTGAAAGTTTTAATTATATCATCAATGCTGTTTCTACCAAGTAGCGCTATATCGTCTGTGTAGGCCAGGTATTGCAGTGGCTGGCTTTATAAAGTTCCTTATGGTTGTTCTGTAACACCTCTCAGGTGCTCACACGTATGTTTCTAATGATTTTTTCTAAAGTGATGTTGAAAATGATTCACGGATTTCCTTGTCTGAGGCCCAGATTGATTGGTAACTCCCTCAAGTACTTACTCTGTACTTTGATTCTACTTTTGTAGTTATCCATCGTCATATGTATGAGTCGGGTAAGTTTGTTAAGGACTCCAAGTTCCAGCACAGCATCGTTCCTGTATTTCCTGTCTATGCTATCATAAGCTGATTTGTAGTCCACATATAGTTGGTGCATGTTGATGTATTCTTAGCATTTTCTACGAGACATCTAACAGTAAATATATGAACGTTTGAAATGCCCCTTCACACATTGTCTTAAAGATACATTGAATACAGTGCATGATACCCTCACTAGGTAACTCTTGTTACCAGTGAAATATCCGCATCAACACCAGACACAGAAACATTGCAAATTCCATTTACATTCATAGGAGCCATAATGCTCAATAAATTGATCGTGGGCCCTTAATAGACAGAAAAAGAAGAAGAAAAATTTGCACCACAATGCATCACTGCATTTTGAATTTATTATTTTCAAATGAAGGTGACCCCTGCCCTCACAGTTGCTCCAACTCTTCGGATTCCTCACATCCTGCTACCCCCCCCCCTTTTTTTTTTCCTTGACGTCGATCAATGTGACTACCGTGTTGAATATAATCTTGTGTCAAATGATTTTCTTCGGCACACCACAACCAGAATGAATTTAGTTTGTGTCTGGCACTGGTCGCCATAATGCCTCCCCCGACGCTTGAAAAATTATTTCCCCCGATCAAATGAAAGTCTTATCAAAACATTCGAATCATGTATACTCCAAAATGCACCTTTTGATTGTTAAACAATCACACATTTTCTGCTGCCCTACTTCCCGATAAAAATTACTTGCCATGACAGCCAAATTTGGTGCTGATATATACACTGCCCAGCGGCGTGCCTAGTGTTAGCGCCACCCTAGGTGGGTTAACTTTTTTGCCACGCTACCTTTCTCGATAGAAACTCTGCAGATGTCCAAAAATCCCGCCGCTCTATCTAAAGAAAAAACGACACCTGGGAAGACCAAATGTTCGCCCCCCCCCCCACTTCTACGTCACTGACGTGAGTCTTTGATAACAGGGGACAAGATTCATTTTTACCCCCCCCCCCCCCCCCCCCGCTAAACTCTGAAACCTATTATTTTCATCCATTAACACTATAGCCCATTAGATGTCCCCGCTAGTCTGGCGCCCGGGGACATATGTCCCATCTGCCACCCCTTAGCTACGCCTCTGGCCACTGAAAAACTGGCACTGCCCCCCCCCCCCCGAACGTCAAAACTGCCCTCTCGGGGGAAAATTTCTGAAAGAAACACTGCTCGATGTTGTCTTTAACTATTACTTTGTATAATGCTCCATGATTGAACATGTTGTTTTCCGATTTTGATGCAGGAAACTTGTGGCGAATATATGAATGAAACTGTTGCAGTTCAGTATATAAATTATTCTTCAGATCTTTAGGATAAGCATTTATTAGTTCTTCACAACACTGAGATGTTTGTGATAGTGATACATCGACCAAACAAGAAAATCGAACTGCTACATCATTATATACTTGAGGACTTGTGGTGCCCCCAAACGCTTGGTGCCCAAGGCACGTGCCTTATTTGCCTAATGGTTAATCCAGGCCTGGGTTCACCAAAACACTTGTTAGAAAAACTACAAAAGGTTCAAAACTCAGCTGCTAGGCTAGTTTTAAAGGCAAAAAAACGTGATCACGTCACACCACTACTTCATTGGCTTCCTGTACAAGCACGGATTGACTATAAACTCTCTGTGCTATGCCACAACTTTTTCTCGAATTCCTGCCCTTCCTATCTAACCGAACTTCTCTCTGTCTATTCACCCCTTCGACAGCTTCGCTCCTCCGCAAACGGGCGTATTCTTTATGTCCCCAAGACTCGCACAAAAACATACGGTGAACGATCTTTCTCTTACTGTGCCCCCAAACAATGGAATTCTCTTCCACTACACATCCGCAATATATCAACCATCACAGCCTTCAAAACTTCACTCAAAACACATCTCTTTAAACTCTACTATCCCGACTGATTCCCCCCCTCTGACCGTTAAACGATGCTGCTGAGTGCCGTCCATGGCTTCACATGTAAATTGTTATGGAATGGCTGGGCGAATACACATTTGTTTTGGTTTGTTTTTTTAATTAATGTAAGTTAAATTCTTAAGTTCATGATTATTGTTGTTAGATTGTATGTAAAGCGTGGTGAGTGATGAGCCCAGTCAAGAACAATCCAAGACGATCAGCTTAGAACTTAAACATTTCTATAAAACAGTATATTTATTTTAAAATTAAAATAATAATAATTAAAATAACCTTTGTTAACGTCTATATTAGGCTATATATATATAAGAACAGTATTATGAGCTGTCGACCAATTTTGAGCCGGCACATCAATCTTTCGTTTAAGGGCAACACCGTTCAACATCACCATCGTACAAGCGTATGCACCAACTTCAGATTATGATGACGAAGAAGTGGATGACTTCTACCATCAACTCCAAGATGTGCTGAACCAAACCCCCAAGAAAGACATTCGTGTCGTTCAAGGCGACTGGAATAGGAGAAGATGCCTATGCAAACTGGAAAAGGACACGTGGACGCCACTGTAACGCAACCTCAAACGAGAGAGGCCTGAGGCTCTAGGCATTCGCCAGCATCAACGAACTGATACTGACCAACACACTGGGTGCACATTAAATATCCAGGAAGGCCACATGGCATAGCCCCAATGGGAAACACCACAATCATGTCGCAAACACGTTTCCGGTCCAAGACTCGCAGCTTCCCGTGAGCTGACATTGGAAGTGACCACGATCTAGTCATGATGACCTTTAGGCTGCACTTAAAGAGGGTACATAAACAGGGATATACCAGAGTCAAATTCGACCTTGAAAAGCTAAAGGATCCTAAAGGTTTTTCGAAGCGTGACCAGACCACACAATTGTAGTGATTGATCCACCCATGGAATAGCTATGTTTGAAATTATATTTATATAGCTCATTTAGTATAAACATATAAACAAATTTAGGGCTCCCAACACCAAACGGAATATTGTAAAATGAATGTGCTAATTCAGAAACCTACTTATTATGTCACATACAAACTGACATGTCGCAGCTGGTATTTGATTAAAATTCCACCCACCAATGCATTAGTTCTTTGTGAAATTATATTTAAACAGTGGCGTAGCGAGCTTAACTCGCGCCCGGGGCACAATACCTTTTTAGAGCCCCCCAATACCTTTTTAGCGCCCCCCCATTCGAAAACCATACAATATTATAGTAAAATATACCATTTGGCGCCCCTTTGTGATTAGCGCCCGGGGCATGATGCCCCCTTGCCCCCCCCTCACTACGCCACTGTATTTAAATAGCTCATATAAGAAAAAAATCTTGAAGTAAGGGCCGCCGGCCGATACGGGATTTCTTAAAATGGTTGTACTAAATTAGAAACGTTTGCGGGCGGGCGCATATCAATTCACAAAAGTTTATCGCAATCGGAAATTATATTTAGATATAGCTAATATGGGAGGGGGGGGGGCGAATTTATGGCCCCCGGCCACAAACGGAATATTGTAGAATAGTTGTATTACTTCAGAAACCTACTTATTATGCCACACACAAAATTTAACGTGGCTATTTGTATTTGATTAAAACTCTATCCACCCATGCATTAGCTCTGTTTGAAATTTATTATATTTATATAGCGCATATTAGCAAAAAACGAATTTAGGGCCCCTGGCTCAAAATGAAATATTTTAAAATTGTTTTAATAATTCGTAAACCTTTGCGGGCGTGCGCACAACAACACACCAACGTTTTATCGCAATCGCATTAATGGTGTAGGGCGCATATGGTTTGAAAATATATTTATATAGCTCATATAAGGAAAAAAAAAACGAACATAGGGCCCCTGGCTCAAAAAGGAATATTTTAAAATTGTTGTAATAATTCAAAAACCTTTGCGCACTGTATCTCTCCGAAGTTTTATCGCAGTCAGGTACGTGGTATAGGAGAGCGTACGGAAATTATTTTTTACAAAGCTCATATAAGAAAAAAAAATTAGGACCAACGGCCAAAACGAAATATGTTAAAAGAGTTGTAATGACTTATAAAAAATGTCCGGGCTTGTGGACGATACATCACCAAAGTTTTATTGCAATGGCATGAATGGTGTAGGAGCGCATACGGGACAAACATACACACAGACATTCATTTATATATAGATATAGATATAAATAGGTTTTGAAAATATCTTTCTTGGTTCATAAACCATGAATTGGTCACCATACACAGTGGCGTAGCTAGGGTTGGTGTGACCTGGTGCGGTCCACACACAGGGACGTCATTTTGGATAGAGCGGCGAATTAGCCCCCCCCCCCTTTTTTTTCCCCAATTAGCAGGTTTTATTTATTTAAATCGCTATGTACTATAGCGCCTCCAGTAATAATCATCTCAACAAGCCGACCAAGTTTTGGTTCCCCCCCCCCCCCCCCACGTTAAAAAAACCTGAAATGACGCACCTGTCCGCACCCCCCCACAATCCCCCCCCCTAGTTACGCCACTCACCATACATTTTGTTTTACGAGTTATTTTGTCAGTAGTATTTTTGTGGAGAATTAATCTGTAATATACTACTACTTCTATTCAGACAAGACTCTCTTATATATATTTTGCTTCTGTCTTGTTCTACTTCTTTTTGAAACCGGCCCCTCCCCAACTCCATATGTTTATATTAAGGCTGTCAAGCATGACGTGTGAATTCGGGTAAAAAGGAATTCCTTAAGGTGTGTGGGGGGTGACCATGGGCGCCCGCAGAAAATTTTCTAGGGGGGGGGGAAATATTTTTAGTAATGTTTTAATGTAGTTTTAATTTACTGTAGCGTATTTGTATGGTGAACGAACGGACAGGACAGTGTAGTAATGAAGGGCATACTGTAGCAACAATTTTTTATTAACACAATATATGGCTCAATCTAAGCTCCAGCATACAGTCAGCTGCTGATAGAGGAGATGCAAAGGCTATGTACGAGAATATAAAACAAGCAACAGGGCCTCTGACCTCCAAGACTGCGCCTTTAATGTCAAAAACAGGGGAACTTATTACTGATCGGGATAAACAACTCAAACGGTGGATTGAGCACTACTTGGAACTATACGCAACAATGAACCATGTCTCAACCGCTGCCCTGGACGATATCCCAGACCTGCCGGTCATGGATGAGCTTGACACCCTACCCACCCTAGAAGAGGTACGTAGAGCCATCGATTGTCTCGCCTGTGGGAAAGCCCCTGGCAATGATGGAATTCCACCAGAGGTTCTCAAATGTGGAAAGGAAGTTCTATTACGGCCCTTGCACGATCTCCTTACTATGTGCTGGGAACAGGGACAGCTACCACAAGAGTTGAAAGATGCAAACATTGTTACATTGTACAAGAACAAAGGAGACAAGTGTGGCTGCAACAACTATCGTGGAATCTTCCTTCTTAGCATAGTTGGAAAGGCCTTCGCCCGAGTTGCATTAACACGCTTGCAGACCCTAGCAGCGCGTGTACTCCCAGAATCGCAATGTGGCTTTCGAGCCGGTAGGTCAACCATAGACATGATCTTCTCTCTGCGCCAGTTGCAGGAGAAATGCAGGGAACAACATATGCCTCTATACATCGCGTTTGTCGACCTCACTAAAGCTTTTGATCTTGTCAGCAGAAGCGGCCTCTTCCAGATCCTAAAAAAATAGGCTGCCCTGCACGTTTGCTTAACATCATCGAGCAGTTCCACTATAACATGCAGGGCACAGTATGCTATGACGGTGTCACCTCAGAAGCTTTTCCAGTAAGTAGTGGAGTAAAGCAAGGCTGCGTGCTAGCTCCTACTTTATTTGCAATCTTCTTCTCCATCTTACTCCAGTATGCCTTCCAGAACAACAGCGAGGGGATATACATCCACACTAGAGCAGACGGGAGATTGTTCAACATTGCGCGCCTTAGAGCTAAGACCAAAATAAGAAAGGTCATGCTACGTGAGCTCTTATTTGCAGATGACGCCGCTTTAGTATCTCACTCAGCAGACGGCCTGCAGAGCCTTGTATCCAGTTTATCCGCTGCCTGCAAAGAGTTTGGCATGATCATCAGCTTAAAGAAAACCAACATTATGGCTCAGGACGCTGACACTCCCCCCACGATCTCCATCGACTACTGCGACTTGGATGCTGTTGACAGATTCACATATCTAGGGTCGAACATTTCGAGCACTCTCTCAATGGAGGATGAGATAAGTGGTAGGATAGAGAGGGCCGCAACTGTCATGACGAGATTGAAGAAAAGAGTCTGGTCCAATGCCAAGCTCACAACAAGAACTAAGCTGCAGGTATACCAGGCCTGCGTACTGAGCACACTCCTCTATGGATGTGAGTCTTGGACCACATACAACAGGCACGAAAAAAGGCTCAATGGCTTCCACCTCAGATGCATGCGCCGCATCCTTGACATCAAATGGCAGGAAAAAGTCCCCAACACGGATGTCCTGTCTCAAACAAATATGTGCAGCGTCCCAGCCCTTTTAATCCAAAGACGCCTCCGCTGGCTTGGGCACGTCAAGCGAATGCAACCTGGTCGCATACCTAAGGACGTGCTGTACAGCGAGCTGGCGATAGGGAAAAGGTCAGTTGGACGGCCTCGTCTCAGATACATAGACATTTGCAAAAGAGACATGAAGGCGGCTAACATCAACATCTCAAATTGGGAGGACTTGGCGGAGGATCGATCCACATGGCGGGGCATCGTGAAGGAAGGATCACTACGTGCCGAGGAGGTCTACAGGGCGGAAGCAGCTGTGAAGAGAGCGCGGAGAAAGGCAAGAAAACATTACTCCACTGCATTCGTGTGCGGGACATGCACAAGAGACTGCCATTCAAGGATCGGTCTCATTAGCCACACGAAGAGCTGCAACCAGACAAGATAATCTATCGTCTCTCGTAGACGGAAAGATGCCATACCATACCATACCATGTTAATATGTATATAGCAAAAATTATTTACAACATAAATTTAAAATAAAATTTATTCTTTAAACAAGAACTGGAGTCGTCTGTTATCGCTACCAAGCATATCTACAATTGTGTCCATACAGTCTTTTTTGTTGCCGTTCACTTTGTCCCGTGTACGCTTAACATGCACAACTCAGACAGACGTTCATCTGACATTGTAGTTCTAAGCCATGTTTTTACACGACGTAATGTGCTGAACGATCGCTCCACCGTACATGTTGTTGCTGGTAATGTTAGCAAAACTAGTGTTGTTCGTCCGTCAAAACGACTAGGACCATCCAGTCATCCGGTTAGGGGGGTGGGTTACGGTGGGTTCGTAGGTGGCTTGCCAATCCTATACGTGCTCGGAATAGTCTGTGGCACCGCGGGCAGGGGATAGTTGGTGCAGTCGTGACTTTAATAATGTTCTTTCGGGCTTGCCTGCGTGTCTCAATGGTGGCCATCCTACTGGATTCATAAGATTTAGCCCCTATCTTGACCACTGATCTCCACCTGACTCTGTCCTGGGCGGTCTGCTCCCATTTAGTAGTGTCGATGCTGAAGGCCTTTAGTGCCACTTTCAGAGAGTCTTTGTAGCGTTTTTTTGGACCTCCTTGGGAGCGCTTGCCTGTCGTGAGCTCACCATAGAATATTTGTTTAGGGAGCCGGTGATCTTCCATACGGGCAACGTGTCCCATCCAACGGAGTTGATACTGCATCAGGGTGGTGAAGATATTAGGTAGGTTCGCTCTAGCGAGAACCTCTGTGTCAGGAACTTTGTCTTGCCACCTGATGCCGAGGAGTTTCCTGAGGCTGGTTGTGTGAAAATGGTTCAGTTTTTTAGCGTGACGCTGGTAGACTGTCCTCGTTTCACACCCGTAGAGCAATGTCGAGAGGACTGCTGCGCTGTAGACCTTGATCTTCGTTTCCCGTCTGATACCTCTCCTGTCCCAAACAGTGCTGCGGAGCCTGCCAAATATGGCACTAGCTTTTGCAAGTCTGGCATTCATTTCATCATCAATGATGACAGATCTGGAGAGGGTGCTGCCCAAGTAAGTAAATTTATCCACCGCGTTAAGACGCTGTCCGCTGATGATGATGTTGGGTTCAGCGTAGGGCCTACTGGGAGCTGGCTGATAGAATACCTCAGTCTTCTTCGCGTTGATTGTTAGTCCAAAGTTGTTGCAGGCCTCAGAAAAGATATCAACGCTTTGCTGCATGGCAGCCTCAGAGTCAGCATTGAGGGCACAATCGTCCGCAAACAGAAGCTCGTTGATGGTGGTATGTTTGACCTTTGTTTTAGCTTGAAGCCTCTTTAGGTTGAAGACCGATCCATCGGTGCGGAAACGGATTGGCAAGCCCGTGGTGGAGTCCCTGAACGCATCAGACAGCATTGCAGAATACATAATACTGAAGAGCGTGGGAGCCAGGACACAGCCCTGCTTCACACCATTTGTGACAGGGAATGCTTGAGATGACTGACCGTTGTCCTGCACTCTGGCCATCACGCCATCATGCAGCTGACGGATGATGGTGGTGAATTTTTCTGGGCATCCGTACTTTTTCATGATTTTCCACAGGCCATCTCTATTGACCCAGTCAAAAGCCTTATTCAGGTCAATAAATGTGGAATATAGGTCCATGTTTTGCTCCTGACATTTCTCTTGGAGCTGCCTGGCAGCAAACACCATATCGATAGTTCCTCGTTCTTTTCGGAAACCACATTGACTTTCGGGTAGGAGACCTCGCTCCAGATGTGCATTTAGGCTGTTCAGAAGGGCTCGGGCCAAGATCTTGCCTGCGATGGACAGCAGTGAAATTCCGCGGTGATTGTCGCAGGCCTGGCGGTTTCCTTTGTGTTTGTACAGGTGGATAATGGAGGCATCTTTTAGGTCCTGTGGTACAGTTTCCGTCTGCCAGATGATCTGGAATAGACGCAATAGCTTATCCGTCAACGCTGGTCCACCCTCTTTGTAGATTTCGGCAGGAATCATGTCGGAGCCAGATACTTTACCATTGGACATTTGACGGATTGCTGTCTGTATCTCGACCGAAGTTGGGACAGCGTCCAGTGACTTGTTCATTGGGACCTGGGGCAGTCTTTCAATGGCCTCAAAACTAGTAAGGAATACCCGACAGCCGGATAAAACTCTGTAAAACTAATTAATACAGAAAATATAAAAATAATTACCCAGTTATTTCTCTGTATTTTCTCTTTACTTTAATAATTTTTTTTGTCTATTTTTGTCTAAAAAATTTTTTTAATCCAATCCAGGGGGGGGGGGGGGCAAGCACCCCACCTTGCCACTATGTGCGGGCGCCTATGGGGGTGACTATTATTAGTATATTAAACAATAAAGAGCTGTGGGTATTTTGTAGGACTGTGTGTAAAACTCTATGTAGGACTTTCTGTAGGACTCTCTGTAGGACATTCTATATGACTATTATTTAAAGGTCGGCAGGTAGGGTGTTGGACTATCTGTAAGCCTATTGGCACTACTGGTTTAAATTCCGGCAGGTAGGTTGTAAGACAATATGTATGCTTATTGCTTAAATGCCGGTAGGTAGGTTGAAGAATGTATGTAGGCCTATTGTTTAAAGGCCGGCATGTAAGGTGTAGGTTGAAGGACTGGCTGTAGACCTATTGCAGACCTGTTTACTTTTACGATTTTGGCGTACAACGTACGATTTTGAGGTGTATACATTATATATTATATATACTGTATGTTTATTTTTTTTTACTATTTAGATAACGTATTGTACGATTTTAAGAGTTCGAGGGTAAACAGGTCTGCTATTGTTTAGAGGCAGGCATGTAGGGTGTAGGTTAAAGGACTGTCTGTAGGCGTATTGTTTTAAAGGCCGGCATACATTAAAGAAAATGAGAAGTTAATAAAAAAAAATTTGAAACCCTTGGACCCATTGGGAGTTTGTTCTAAAAACTCGGACCCGGTGTAAAAGAACTGCCCTCCGTTAAACCCTAGTTACTCCGTATTTTAGATGCAGTATACCAACAATTAAACTTTGCAACTACCCAGCGGTGTATTGCCAAATTCGTAACAAAGGGTTCGCAGTTAGTATGTCCCCTTATGCCATATCGGTCACCGCCACAGTCAGTCAAATTACGATTAGGGGAACTAACGGTTCGCACGAACCTGACCGAACCGGCTCCAAACCACCGCTGCACCTACCCAAGACAGCTCCCCACCTCGGAGCTCTTTTTCTACTTGTGGATGTGTAGCAAGTCTCAAAAAGAAAATATAAAAACTTTGAAAAAAAAAACATTATGAAAAAGCGAAACGAAATTTTCCCTGTTGATAGCTATTCATTATTATTGAAAATTCTTGTTTTTTTTTTATCCTTCATGTTAAAAATCATTAATTTAAAAAAACAAATCTTGCGCATACGATGACCTTGTACAGATGGTCACTCCTATAAGCTATGCTGCATTGTTGGATTGCCTTGTTTGTTGCGCCCTTTCTGTGTGTCTGTCTCTATTCTCTTCTCCATACCGTTGCTTGGTTTTGTTGCTTTTCTTCCGTCTAGCAAGGTCCCGTATTTATCCTGATTATAAGAATCTTTTTAAATGATTTTTTTTTTAAATTTTGTTGTTGCTGTTTATAGGACCGGTAAATATTTCGGCTAAAGGGGCCGGTTAATGGACCGGTTAAAATGGCCGGTTGGTTTTAAAACTCATCTTCAGCCGCCACGTCATCACTTTGAGGTGCGGCTTCATTATCATTTCCCTTACAGCCACAGCTTCCATCGCTGTCACAGCTTCCATCGCTGTCGCAGCTGCCATAGCCGTCGCAGCTGCCATCGTTGTCACAGCTGGCGTCGTTCACGCAGTCCTCGTTTTTGCAGCCGACGCCGTTGTCGCTGCTATCGTCGTTGGCGCAACAACTACCATCACTATCGGAGCTGCTGTCACTGTCACAGGTGTCGCAGCTGTCACAGCTTCCATCGCTGTCACAACTGCCATCATCGTAACATTCGGCATCGTTGTTGACGCTATCAGATTCTCCCACGTTAACCTCGCTTTCCGAAACGAGTTCCGGATCCTGCTCGTCTCCTTTACCTTCGACGTCGTGTTCGCTTCCGTCATCGTGTCTCTCCACCGCCGCTTGTTCCCAATCATCAATCTCGTTGTCTTTGACGCTCACTTCTATATCCTCGTCATCCGTCTCGCTTTCTTCTCCATCATTACCGACAAAGACCGTATTACTCATTCCGCTATTATTGCCAGCAGCATTTGCCTGATTTAGACCTCCGAGGGCCCTCGCCGCTTCTGAAAACGACAGGCTTCCCTTCAACATGGTAACGTCCTCATCAATGTTATGAACACTCGTGTCCAAGCAGTTTTCTTCTCTTATATCTTCGTCCCACTTTTCACTTGTTGCAGATGTGCAATTTTGAGAATCATTGACCGTATCGTTCGAGCACCTATCAAGTTTGATGCCACCGCCGCCATCAGGTGACATCCCGGTGTTCTGGGGGGTCCCCAGACATGGGGTGGTTTTGAATTCGTCGCTGAAACATCTGTTGCCGAGAGTCGTACTCTTTTTGTGGTGGGCTTTAGTTCGGAACCCACACTGCTCGGCATAACACGGTCGTTTGTCCTGCATCATCTGCTCAAAGGATGACATTATATTATTGCCGGGGTCCTGGTAATATGAGCCTCCAGACAACCGGCCATCTCGGCCGTCGTCAGAGTCCGCCTTGAAGCCGAACGGGCTAAACATAGGTGAAACCCTGTACGAGTATTTAGGGCCGAAGCCGTCAGTTTCAAGATCTTTATAGTCGTTAGTCCAGCGACCAATGTTGTTCTGGTCCGTGTACAACGGTTGACTCACCGACTCGGTGGCGTTGCTTCGTTTGTTTCTCTTCTTGATGGCGTCAGAATAATGCGTCAGAATCTTGTTGGAGTCTTCAGCCTGGTGGAAGGGCAACGGGATCCTCTCGCCGACAGCCCAGGTGTCCTCCGGTGTAAGTAGGCCGTTGGTTTTAACCAATGCGCTTCGCTCCTTCAAATGGCTGCACTGGCTTAGCTCACTTGCTACGCACACCTTCTTGTGTTGCGAGGTGCAGCTGTTCGTGCCGGGACCCAGACCGTACGGCCCGGTGTAGTCGTATAAAGCTGTTTCAGAAGAATGGCGTTCGCCCAAGTGAGACCTGGTGCTCATCTTGACAACACCCTGATTTTGTGACGTCGCTTGTGTTTTAGACTGCTCAGATTTCGTTTTGTAGTTTGTGCACTGTGAAGGGGTGGTGCTCACGGGGTCCTGTCCATTCTCCGATTCATACGTGACCTTCTTCGCCGACCTCCGTTTCTCAATGTACCCCCCGTTGATAGCCTCCTCGAAGCTTGATGAGGAAAAACTATAATCTACGGTGCCGTCTCCGTCCATAGATTTGGCGTACAGCTTCCGAGGAGTCCGCTGGGGTGGACAAGCGTGTGTCTTTGACTCGCCTTGTGCGTTGCAGACGTCCGGCCTGTGAGATTGGAAAAACATGTCCTTGACACAGTCGACCAGGTTGAGCGATGCGATACTTTGCCGGCTGCATAAAGGGGAAACCCGTCCGCGGCTGGCGGCCCAGCGTCTCGTTTTTCTGCCGGATATGTAAGATAAATTTTGGGGTAAGATGCTGATGAATTCGCTGCTCGATTCATTGCTGGGCGTCTTGGCGCTCTCTTTGGTGTTCACTTCAGGGGAGTCCTCCTGCCTCTCCTTGTCGTCCTCAGATGAAGGCGTTACGTTGGAGTTGTTGTTGGCGGTCCCCGTGTCATACTGCACGCATTCGTTGCTCAAGTCTTTGGGGATCGGCGGTTCTCTTCTCGGCCTTTCGCCCCCTGCGTGCGCCACGTGTTTCTTATGCGACCTCAATCGAGTTCGCTGCTGTTTACTGGGAGCGGGCATGGAGTTGGGCGAGACGCCCCCTTCAATAACCGTATCGCACCACAGCCTGCGCCAGTCTTTGGCAGAAGCCGGGCTGAGGCTCCTCTGATCTCCTGATCCCCGGGGAAGGAACCCAGATCCCGATTCTTTCACGGTGCTGTCTTGAAATTTTCTGAAGCTGTCGTCGATACTCAACTCCGACACACCGCTGGTCGATGCCTGAGACGTCCTCGTCCCCGACGCGTGCTGAACGCCATCATCGAAGCTTTGGGAATTCAGTCGGGTATCGGCGTTCACTGTTACCTGTGGGAAGATATGGCTCACGCAGTCTAAGCCCTGGTGTTTGCTGACCATGGGATCAATGTTTTGTATCCGATAGCTTTTGGGCTTGACCAGCTTAGTGGGAATAAACTCCATTCTGTCGAAAGTTTCATCTTTTAACCCCACCTCGCGGGGATCGTGTTTGGTCATGTTGGTCACGGACTGGCCGTTGAATGAGCCATCGGTGACCTTGCCATCATGGTTATTCAGGTATTCTCCCTTGTACCGCCCACCTGACTGACAGTCATTAGGGAGCGTGTTGGACTCTTTTTGCGGTTCTGGGTATCTCTCGTACATGTGCACTTGAAGTTGAATGCCCTGCTCGGGGTACTCTAGTTTGATCCCTTTGTCAGGGTCCAACTTGATCCCTTTCTTGCGGAAGTCTTCTGTTGTTTGGGGCGAATAATCTCCGGCCGATAGTTTCCTATGGTCGGGTTGGTCTAAGCCTGAAATACTCAACGTTATATTCCTCCCGTTGGAGTGATGTGGCGTATTGTTTTCACGTGGCTTCGTGTTGATCTTTCTCTCCTGACCCACCCCCGAGTCTAATCCCCGAGCCCTCTCCTCGTACAAGCCATCGCCGTTCTTAAGCTTTCTGTTATACGTCGGGGCGTTCACGCTAGAATACTGGAAGAGATCGTCCCTGTTTGACTGAATTAACTCTGAGGCCTCTTCCTCTTCCATTGAACACAAGGTGTGGGATACCGACTTCGGGGTCGGGACTTCGGCGGCGTTTCTTTCTTTGAACTCTGAGTAGTTTTCGTCTGGCTCGAATACTTTTCTTATGGCTCCTTTAGTAGGAGATTTGGTGATCTCAATGCGGTAAGTAGGCTCGGGACTTTCCTCCACGCTCTTTGCTTTCTTGTCCGAGTGTTTATTATTTTGATGACCGCCCTTGTCAATGATGAGCTCCATTATTTTCTCGTAAGGGGTCTCGGCATATTGTCTCTCACGTTTTGTCGCCTCCTCTTTTAGCACGTAGCGATCGGTACCGTTAGATTGGCGGTATTTATATTCTTCCGCACCTGACTGTTCATGATTATTCACCTGCTGCTTTTTGCTCTCCTCAACGTTTCTGTCAGTGCTGCTCACGGCTTTCTTGGCGTTTTGGCGCACCGACACCTGTGTTCCATTCTGCGAGCCACCCCGAGCCGGTTGAGCGGTGACTTTTGGAAGGGGCTGTTCATAATTTGAGACCACGGGTCCTGGATTCGGCTTCTGTTTCTTGCTTGAAGTCTGCTCGCTAATCTCGACTTGTGTAGCTTTTTCAAAGCTGCTGGCAGATTCCTTTCTCGGGCGCTTCTCGGGGAAGTTGGGATTTTTCGACTTCGTCGTGCTGGTAACCCTTCTTTGTGGGTTGTTGTTCTCTCCTGGGTATTTGAGGACCGAGGCGGTATAAAATCTTAGTGGCGCCTCTTGGTTCGAACCAAACAGCTTCATCTTGCGGCAAACAATGCTCTGCGGTATCAACTGTTTTCTGTTAAAATATGTGGGGGTTGGGTTAACCTTAGTTTCAGAATCATTCGCTTTCACGTCTTTTCCCTGAAAAAACTCGGACAGTTTTTTATTGGCCTGAATTTTGTCAAGTGCCTCGGTGGAAGTCTGCTGGCCAGAGTTAACTTTGTGGGCACAGTCTTGAACGATGGCATATCGGGGAGGACCGCCAAGGGCCTGTTGGATTAGTGACCCAGGTGAACAGCAGTTTGGAGAATACGCATCACTAAAGTTCTGTCTTGCATCGGAAGGCTGCGCTAAATGTGACACGCATGCGTAAGAATGCCCATTATTTATGAGTTCCTCCATTCTCACTGTATTGCTGCACTGCTTCACAAGTCCTAAATCTTCTGGCACCGAATGTGAACAGAGTCGCGATTCGATATCCTTCTGTTGGCTGGAGTGCTTCGTCTGGATTGAAGAATCCCCATCTTCAGAGCGCTTATCAACATAAAGAGGGGTTGAGTCTGTACTCAGCTGGTTGGGGCTGGCGAAGGACACAGTTTCTCCGCTCGAATATTTCGAGGCCGACGTGTTGTCACCCTGTGGGTTTCTAAGGCCGGACAGCACTCCTCTGTCCGAGCATTTATGGCTGAAGGCGTACGCCGTGTCGCCAGACGAACATGTTTGATTTGGAATCGACTCGTCGCATCCCAAGGGCGTGTCGCGGACACGACTGGACGCCGAGGTCCACAGCAGATGCACATCGTCGACCATTTTTTCAATATTCTCCCGGGTGACTTGATTTGCCTTCTGGTCACGAAGGCTTGATTTCGGCCCGTAATCTTCATCTAGTGCCTCCATCGGTGAGCGCCAACTGCAGACCGACTCATCAGGCTTGAGAGATTCTCTGAATTTTACGCTGCTTTGGTTATCAGAAGAGCTTCCTTCACTTGCACCACGACCGGACTGCAGCTTTGATCGTCCGGTGAATTTCTGTGTACCTTCGTTGCTGCCCCTCAGGTCCGAGTCTGTTTCCCCCCACGTGTCTTCATCATTTCGATTGTCACTGACCGCTCCGTCGCTCTCCATTTTGCTCCACGCTTCTTCCGATCCCGGTGGCCCGTGGGCCTGGAAAAGCTCGCCTTTGGCTTTGGTTTGGCGTTTATTGCCGGCGTTAAAGTGTTTGTTTTTCCAACATCCCCAGCACGGCCCGGCCATCTTGAGCGGGCTGCTGATTTTGTTGAGGGAGATCGTGTTTTGTGGTACGGATTTGAACCGCAGCTTCTCGGGGGAATCGGGGCGGCATTTGAGACTCTGCTGGTGCTGCGTTGACTTGTCTTCGTCATTTTCGTTCTGGTTGAGAAGTTTCGGAGATCGCTTTCTGCCGGATGCAACTCTCAAGGATTGCGACTCGTGGTCACTCTTGGGAACTTTAAACTGCTTGCCGTCCCTGACCTTTGTGTTATCCACCATGTCTGAATATAACAATGGACATTCTCGGCACTTATTTTCAATGGTTCGGGGCGCCAATCTTGGGCTGGGCGAGTCTGAGAAATGAGAATCCCTCTCCGAGTCCGCAGATCTGGGCATCATCTCTGGTGTAGAATTTGGGGAGAAGACTAGCCTAGACTCGGGCGAACCGCGCTCCATACTTCTTGGAGTCGACTGAAGGAAAGCATCGTCCACCGACTCCAGCTGACGTTTCAGTTTGTGGATCTCCTCGTAAAGTCTCATGATGGATGAGTTCAGCTCTGTCGTGTTGAGACTGCTGAATGGATCAGTGTCCGTGCCGCTGTGGTCTCTTTTCTTAACGCCGGATTTTGCCCTTGACTTTTTCCCGGGAAATTCCCGGGACTGCGGTGTCAAACTATCTTCAACGTATTGTTGTTGCTGTTGTTGTTTTATAACCTTGTTGGTTTTGTTCCCTCTGCTCAATGATCGCGTTGCGCTTTTCCTTTGCTCCACATCGAGCCTGTCTCTCGCGTGCCCAGAAACCGCCGGCTTAGCTTTACCCGATTTCGTCGCCTTCTTACATTTCATCGGCGAGTCAAACGTTTCAGACAACGAGCGGTTCACGCGCCTCCGCGTGGATCCGGCAGAGTCTCCGCTCGAGCTCGAATCCCCGGGGGACCTTTCCCGTGGTCCGCTTTTGAGAAGTGACAACTTGTGTCTCTCCTGGTCCCCCGAGGGCGTCGCCTGGTTGGGATCGGACCCCGAAAACCGATATTTCCTCTTTCTGGTTGCTCGTTTGCTGTCGATGATATTGAAATCGGACGCCGACTGCTTGGAACCCTTGCTGTGCGACCTTGACGATTTTCTGGTTTTCGGTTTTTTTCGCTTTGCGGGGCTCTCCTGTACCGACTTAATTGTCTTCACACTGCGCGGCTCAACGAAAGTTTCATCGGCGGAAAACGGCGCGTCGCTTTCGGGACTGCTTTGGCCGGGCGCAAGAGTAGATCGCTTTATGTAGCGCGTGGTTGAATAATAAGCCTGCTCGTCTGCCTTCAACTCGGCCTTTGAGTCCGCCGGCGGACTGCTCGGTTGGGCGGTCGTGTTATCGTGCGTCTCCGTCGTTTGCACTGACTCGTCGACGAGTCTTACGCCCGCCTTCTCGGCGTTTTCATCCCCCGGGACAGCCTTTTTATCCACAGGGACGTCTTCAATCTCGAACTCGCTGTCTCTCTGCGCTTGCTCATCCTCATATTTCTTCCTGGCCTTCTTGTAGAGCTCGTAAGCCTCATAATCGTCCGTAGAGCCTTTCAAATTGGCGAACACCGAATCCTTATCTTCGGCCATAAAAAGCCGAGTAACCGGAATTTCGACCACTTTGTTTCCGCTCCCGGCAGCGTTTTCCTCGCCGCCAAACAATTCCTCTACGTTCGACTTGGCGGGTTTTTTCAAACCGAAGTAATAAGCGAACGGGTTTAGCTTCTCATAGGCACTTTTGAACATACTCGTGACCCTGCCGGGCGATGACTCGGTGTTCACAGTGCGACCGACCTCGACCGTTCCGCCAGACTTAGCCCGGTCCTGCTGATCGGTTTCGGCTTTAGGTTTGTTGCTGTCGTCGTTGTCGGAGGCAGAGATGACTTTACACTTGCCATCGGGGAGGATGTCCCAGACGACGGTCTCGTTCATGTTGCAGCCGGCGTTCTTGGGCACGTTGCAGAGATTGTTCTCTACCAGCCGCGTGCTGAACTTCCTGGCCGGCTCCGTGGACGCCTGCTCGAAAAACGCGTCCGGCATCTGGGACAAACGCAACGGACGGTTGACGGCCTGCCGAATGTCATGGCCGCTCTCGGATCTAGGCATCCCTGTAAGAATCAGGTGCTGTTCCTCCTCGTGGCTTAAACTCCTGCCCTTCATCTTGTACCCAAACAGTCTTCTCCGCTCGCCGTTTCTGTTGCCGTTTTTGTGCTTGTGTTTTTTCTTGATGATTTTTGGCTTGTACTTGAGCACATCGTCGTCGTCGTCGTCCTGCAGGGCGTGCTCGTACGTCTTGTTTCTGCCGGTGCTGTTTTCGTCGCTGCTCATCTGATGGTGCAGAGAAAGCTCACCTTTGTGAGTCAAGGGATCGTTTGGCGCATTCTCGTATCTCCCTTTGCTGCGCCTGAGGCTGACGGGCTTTTTCTTTTCGAGCTCCATCGCCGCCGCGAGCTCGTCGTCTGACGAACGCTCGAAGTCTTCATTGTCGTCCGCTGAATGACTCAACAATTTCTCAATCTTGGCCATACTGTTCTCCCTGGCGGCTAGGTTTTTTCTGGCATCGATGTAAGACTTGTACTGGTCCGTTGTCGCCATGCCGACGTCGGCGTCATTGACGCACGTGGCGGAATAGACCTCGCACGTCCAGCCCGTAGAATTCGGGACATGAGTGGTCATCTTGTCGACCCACTTGGTGCAGGTCCACTGTGCTCTTGCCCCGTCGTTGCGACAGGCGTCTATCGTGGACGGCCTGCTGTGCAGCCCGTCTTTGGTTTCGCTAATGATGTCGCGAACGCTACAAGACCTCATCTTGTCGGAATCACCCAGCCGCTCAGTAATACTATCAAAGCTCCTCCTGACTCCAGTGCTGGTGGGTTTTAACTGCGAGGTCTCCTCTATTCCGTCTATGATCGATCTGGGTTCTCTTTTCAGCAACGCCTTGTAGTGATCTCTCCCGCTGCGACCCTCTTCATGATCCTGGAACTTCCCGTCATCAGACTGGCCACCAACCTCTTGAACGTCATCTCTGAAAACCCGATTAAATTCTCTCAGCTCTTGAACGACCCTCTTGTTATCGTGCAAGCACGTGATCTGCTCTATTGTATCGCTTGGACGACTGTTTGATGTTTGACAAGAATCTACTCCTCTATCCTCCAAGATGGTCGGCGGGGGCACCGTTCTTTCCTGAAAGCACGGCTCTTTTTGTTCAGGCTTTTTTCCTGGAATCTTGCTGTTACCGTACGCCTTCTGGCCGGTGCTTTTCTTAGGGCTGGGCTGTTTTACTGGGCTTGGTCGTTTCACTGGACTAATCATGCGCAGCACTCCGTTTTTGGTACTGATGGCGTAGGTATCTTGCGTCTTCACGCGAACCGGCGCCTGATCCCAGTTGTCGTCTTGGGGCGTCGACCGGCGTTTAGCCTCCCGCGTGCCCTCCCTCTTGCCGCTCTGTGGGGCACCGTAGCGCGTGGTTGTATTTTTAACTGCAGCGCCGTCAGCATCAAAGTCGTGATCTTCATTCAGCCTCCTCACGTGTCTAGGTCGGCTTTTCCCGGAGTTCTTCAGAGCGTTCGAAAAGGCAAAGTTGTCAACTTCTTGCCGGGGCAAGCTTCTAACAGAGCACAAATGGCCATGCAATAGGGATTCCTCTTCCTTTTTGCTGATGTTCGACACCGAGTAATGTCCAGTCGGCTGACTAAGGACCCATTGCCTTGAGAAATCATCCGATTTAATTTCAGTCAAGGGCGAGTAGAGGGTGAATCCCCCTTTGGAGTGGGCGTCCCTTTCGTTGCTGACGTAGTCGCCTTCTTGGCGTCTCCGATCGCCTTCAGCTGCGTGTTGGAAAGGCCTAGCTCGCACCGGATGCTCATTTTCATCGACAACCTGTTCAGACGCATCGCTTATCCTCCCCTTTTTGTTTCTTAACGAAACGTAATTTTGCCGAAAAGGCGGATTGCTTCTAGGGTAGTAAGGCTCACCTTGTTCGTATTCCATCGTACGAGAAAAGATCCACTGCTGACTCGAGATCCCGTGGTTATAGTAGAAAGGTGGCGGGAAACGATGGCTTACGCTCAATGGATTCAACGAAATTTGGGCTCAGAAGTATCCTAATAGCATTAAAGCCCTGTTAATTAAAAATTTGTAACAGGAATAGCCTGACTTTTAAGTAAGAAACAACTGTTTCTAGGCTCAAGTTGGACGACGAAGTCAACAAAGTTTTTCGATGGTTACCGATCGTTTTAGCTGACAGAGATCAATAACAAATATTAGCTTGCAGTTTTTCTAAACAGTGATCTTAATTCAGTTCTAAACTTAATCGACAGTTGGTAATGTTGAGTATTGAATCGACTCATTTTTATAATATCTTTGTTTTAATGTAAAGACACAACCAATGTAAGCAGCTTAGAAATGGCCAGCGCCATTTTGATTTTACGCACAATCTCGTGACGTTTTGTGTGCGCCATCAATTAATGTGCTTTCCCTGCAAATATGCATGTCTAAACCACCGTCAATAATAAATGAATAACAAAGATAGAAACATGCGTATTTTTTAAACTATACATTTGGGGCAGGATTATGCTGGGTGGCCGACTGGTCTAAATGAGTCAATCTCAAGTTCGTGGTCTGGAGACTGGAGTTAAATCCCCACCAGTCAGGCAAAAGCATCACCAGCACCACGGGTGGATGGCAACTCATCTAAGCGAAGGAAACTCTGAATTCATACTCGGAGATGGTGTCCCGTAGACGGCTAACATTGGCGCGATGAAAACTCCTGTGACGCCACTGGAGCCAAGCTGTACCATCCACACGGTGTTCCCTTAAGTCAGTGGCTCTCAACCTTTCTAATGCCGCGCCTTTAATACAGTTCCTCACGTTGTTGTGACCCCCAACCACAAAATTATTTTCGCAAGCTAATTCATAACTTTAGAGCATATGTGTTTTCAGATGGTCTTGGGCAACCCCTGGCAAAGGGCCATGTGACCCCCAAAGGGGTCGTAACCCACAGGTTGAGAACCGCTGCCTTAAGTCATCCAGCAGCGTGGCGAGAGGCGCCGTGTAGGAGGGAACCAGCTTATTGTACTAAAAAGAACAAACCCAGTCCTTGTGGATTTCGTCCTGCGAAACCATCACCATCATCACATTGTGACAGAGCTACACCATCATCACATTGTGACAGAGCTACACCATCATCACATTGTGACAGAGCTACACCATCATCACATTGTGACAGAGCTACACCATCATCACATTGTGACAGAGCTACACCATCATCACATTGTGACAGAGCTACGCCATCATCACATTGTGACAGAGCTACACCATCATCACATTGTGACAGAGCTACACCATCGTCACAGTGTGACAGAGCTACACCATCGTCACAGTGTGACAGAGCTACACCATCGTCATATTGTGACAGAGCTACACCATTGTCATATTGTGACAGAGCAACACCATCGTCATATTGTGACAGAGCTACACCATCGTCATATTGTGACAGAGCTACACCATCGTCATATTGTGACAGAGCTACACCATCATCACATTGTGACAGAGCTACACCATCGTCATATTGTGACAGAGCTACACTATTGTCACAGTGTGACAGAGCTACACCATCGTCATATTGTGACAGAGCTACACCATTGTCACAGTGTGACAGAGCTACACCATTGTCACAGTGTGACAGAGCTACACCATCGTCATATTGTGACAGAGCTACACCATCGTCACAATGTGACAGAGCTACACCATCGTCATATTGTGACAGAGCTACACCATCGTCATATTGTGACAGAGCTACACCATTGTCACAGTGTGACAGAGCTACACCATCGTCATATTGTGACAGAGCTACACCATCGTCACAGTGTGACAGAGCTACACCATCGTCATATTGTGACAGAGCTACACCATCGTCATATTGTGACAGAGCAACACCATTGTAACAGTGTGACAGTTCAACACCATAATCCCATTGTGACAGATCAACACAATTGTCACATTGTGACAGAGACACACCATCGTCACATTGTAGCAGAGCTACACCATCGTCACATTGTATAAGAGCTACACCATCGTCATATTGTGACAGAACTACACCATCGTTACACTGTGACAGATCAAGACCATCGTCCCATCGTGACAGAGCTACACGATCGTGACAGAGCTACACTATCGTCACATTGTGACAGAGCTACACCATCGTCACATTGTGACAGAGCTACACTATCGTCACATTGTGACAGATCAACACAGTTGTCACATTGTGACAGAGCTACGCCATAGTCACATTGTGACAGAGCTACGCTATCATCACATTGTGACAGGTCTACACCATCGTAACATTGTGATGGTCCCAAAAAAAATACATTTTGAATTTAAATGCTATTTTTTCATTCGTCCTGTCATCACTGAAGAGGAAGGCTCTTAGCCGAAACATTCAACTTTTATATCCAGATTTCCTTGTCCCGCCATTTCCTTCACACAAATTGAACGCAGTCTTTCATTTATTACGCTTTTGCACATTACCTATTCTTCATTTGATCCTGGCAACTTTAAAAGCCGCTCTTCTCAAATCTCAATGTGTACACGGTCAGGTCTTTTCATTTCAAGCTTTAGCATATCTTGTTCCAGTAGTTCCTTTAATATAATAGTAATTTAAGAATTTTAAAAAAATGGTTCATATTACATATTAATGTCACAGATGAACATCGAAAACAATTTTAGAGTAAATAAAGACGTGGAGAGAACGGATGACGTGCGTTTAAACGAGAACACATCGGCTTACGAAAATGTGTTTTCAATTTTTTTTTAAAGAGCGACCAGAATGGTGGGGAAACAAAAAGTGTGTGTGAGGGAATTCATACGACCAACCTTCCACTCCCCCCCCTTCCCCCCCCCCCCCGGACTTTTTGTCTTTCAAAACTATTTTAAAAATTAGCTCTAGCCCGCCAAACAAAGGTGGCTGCGGTGCGTGAACTTTCGATCTGCTACAGTTACTTGGAGGGGGGGGGGGGGGGAAACATGCATTCAAGTAAAGCACTTTATAAGAAAGAAGTGGCTATTGAGAGGTTGGGATTAAAAAACGATTCAAAATATTATTGTTGGGTTTGTAAGACCAAATGAGGTATGAAATGAAAGATAATTGAATGGACTATACGTTTGTAATCTTAATTCTTCAGTTTTACTAAAATAAACTACCACAAATGACATCCGAATAGCATTGAGCTTAATGGTACCCGGGTGCGAATGGCGGCGCTGCTTGTCTAATTGACTATTTTAAAAAAATCTCATTTAGTGCATTTATCTGGAATTTTATTTAGCGAAATCCGCGCATCTGGTAGCTTCAGTGACGTTGTTGCATAGATTATTATGTATTTCGATTTTATTATCTTTTCATTTAATGCAGTGGTTCTCAACCTTCCTAATGCCGCGACCCTTTAATATAGCTCCTCATGTTTTGGTGACACCTAAACATAAACTTATTTTCGTTGCTACTTCATAAATATTTGTTTCCCGATGGTCTTAGGCGACCCCTGTGTAAGGGTAGTTCGACCCCCCCCCCCCCAGGATGATTTGAACGACTTGGTAGCCAAGCTAGTATGTTGGGATTCTAATGCAATCACGAGTTATAATCCCTATATCCGACTGCGCAGGGTTGTAGGAACAGGGGCGTAGCAAGAGTGTTCGGCGCTCGGGGACAAGATTCATTTTAAAGCGCCTCCCTTTCTTTTTTCCATTATTTTCATCAATAAAATAATATCAAAGCACATTTTGGCACCCCTAGCTATTCTGGCGCCCCGGGACATCTTCCCCCCCTCCCCCCTTCTGGGTGGGAATTATAATTATCTAATTATAAAGAGTATTGGATTGCGATCAAGCTTTCAAGTAAATGAATGCCTTTATCCAATTGTTAATTTAATTTATACACTTGACACGTTTGCGTCTGTAGCCTCAGGCCTTCCAACCCCCAGTTCCTGATACCCTCGCTGAGTAGCCCTTCCAACCCCCAGTTCCTGATACCCTCGCTGAGTAGCCCTTCCAACCCCCAGTTCCTGATACCCTCGCTGAGTAGCCCTTCCAACCCCCAGTTCCTGATACCCTCGCTGAGTAGCCCTTCCAACCCCCCAGTTCCTGATACCCTCTCTGAGTAGCCCTTCCAACCCCCCAGTTCCTGATACCCTCGCTGAGTAGCCCTTCCAACCCCCCAGTTCCTGATACCCTCGCTGAGTAGCCCTTCCAACCCCCCAGTTCCTGATACCCTCGCTGAGTAGCCCTTCCAACCCCCCAGTTCCTGATACCCTCGCTGAGTAGCCCTTCCAACCCCCCAGTTCCTGATACCCTCGCTGAGTAGCCCTTCCAACCCCCCAGTTCCTGATACCCTCGCTGAGTAGCCCTTGCATCCAGTGAACTATCCTCTTCAATACCAGTTACAGAAACATCGCTTATCCCCTCTACATAAATAGGCGCCAGAAGGTCATTGCATTGATCGTGGGCCATTTAAGATTAGAAGAAGGTGTGTTGTCGTTGTTGTTTTACTTTTGAAGGCATTTGCCGAAAGGTTAACATTTGTCTTCTGTCAAATCATTATTAAAGCTGAACCTATGTTGTTTTATTTGCACACATTGTTGATGCCTCATTGCTCTAAGAGTTATAACGGGAAAATTTATTAGATGAAATGAAGTTATGGAGCTCATTTATTTTGTTCACTTAAAAAACAACAACTATATAGTGACGCCGAGTCTAGCGATGACGTTTTTCATTCCTTTATATTAACGTCGCTTTTGTTCGTGGCTGGCAAAATCGTCAGACGGCTTATTGACCTACTTTCCGTCAACCTATCGAACTGAAACTTGGCACATAGCCTAGATCCCAATGACAACACATTCTATCAAATTTTTCAGCGCGTTCCCTCAATCCCAACCAAGTGGCGTAGCGAGCTTAACTCGCACCCGGGGCACAATATCTTTTTAGCGCCCCCCCCCACATTCGAAAACCATACAATATTATATGTAAAATATACCATTTGGCGCCTCTTTGTGAGTAGCGCCCGGGGCATGATGCATGCCCCCCTCGCTACGCCACTGTCCCAACCCTCAAAAATACGTTTTTCTTGTATTTTTAAAGGGGAAGATGAAGGAAAAATGATGATAGTTAATTCCTGTTAACTGTGGTAAATGAGATTCTTTTAAAAAAAAACAACTTGCATTTTCTTTTGGTGCGTAATATTTTCTTTTGTTTTTCTGAAAAAGTTGGTGAAAGAAATCTGTGGTGTAAACGCGGTTAGGTCATTAGAATATTAATATAGCTCAGGGGCGTCAAAAACATTGTGCTTTTGCGAGCCTTCGAGGGGTGGGACACTAATTCTGATCCTTATAAAGGGCGTTAATTGTATGCATCTTTTTTTTCTCCAAATTTTCAGCCCCTACCCACAAAAAAAATATTTTTTTTAAAATAAATTACTCGATGTTACATTTTATAAAGGATTTATTTGCAAAACTCTATTATTATAGTGGGTTGTTTAATTTATATATTAATACATTAAACAGTATACATAGGTTAAACATTCGTGTCCTACAGGGGTCTTAGCCCCAGAGCCGTCTTATCAGTTACGCCATATCTCCTAATACGCAGCAATGCACCTGTTAACATAAATGACAATTCTAATCTCAAACAACATTCCATTTCTCCCATGCTAAAAAAATTATTATCGATTATGTTACCACTAAATCGATTTATTGATCACTGCTATCGGTGGGATCAATCGGCCAGCGCCCCACCCCCTTCCCTGTCTCAACATGACGAAAGGAAAAACGCGCCTAGCGACACCTGAATGGATCTGTGTTCCACTGTGTTTTGATTTATGTGTTCGTGTGTACAGGCGGGACCAGCTCGGGGGAAAATATTTTTGCTTCCATGAAAGAATACTTTAAGGTAAGGTGAAAGAATACTTTGAGGTAAGGTGTAATAATACTTGACAGGGATAAGGAGAAACTTGGGTTTGTTGTGGTTGTCTTGTGGTTGTATTGTGGTTGTATTGTGGTTGTATTGTGGTTGTTTTGTGGTTGTTTTCTTTAGTGTTGAACAAATTATCTGGGTTATCAGATTATTTCCAAAGTATTTGTCCCCGTCATATCCAGAGTATTCAAGCAGCATCGTTCAGATTCCAATATGGTTTCAAACAGGAGATATACCCGTGCCCTATAGCTATGACAGAACAGGAGATTTACTCTTGCCATATAGCTATGACAGAACAGGAGATATACTCGTGACCTATAGCTATGACAGAACAGGAGATATACCCGTGCCATATAGCTATGACAGAACAGGAGATATACCCGTGACCTATAGCTATGACAGAACAGGAGATATACCCGTGCCATATAGCTATGACAGAACAGGAGATATACCCGTGCCATATAGCTATGACAGAACAGGAGATATACCCGTGCCATATAGCTATGACAGAACAGAAGATATACCCGTGCCATATAGCTATGACAGAACAGGAGATATACCCGTGACCTATAGCTATGACAGAACAGGAGATATACCCGTGCCATATAGCTATGACAGAACAGGAGATATACCCGTGCCATATAGCTATGACAGAACAGGAGATATACCCGTGCCATATAGCTATGACAGAACAGGAGATATACCTGTGCCATATAGCTATGACAGAACAGGAGATATACCCGTGACCTATAGCTATGACAGAACAGGAGATATACCCGTGACCTATAGCTATGACAGAACAGGAGATATACCCGTGCCATATAGCTATGACAGAACAGGAGATATACCTGTGCCATATAGCTATGACAGAACAGGAGATATACCTGTGCCATATAGCTATGACAGAACAGGAGATATACTCGTGCCATATAGCTATGACAGAACAAAATATTGTCTGACAACTATCATGCATACTTATGATAGATCAATCTAATAGGTTTGCTTGAAACATAGTGGTTGATTGTATTGGATAAAACAAGATTCTAATAGGTTGTCTTGTGATGAACGGAACCATTCAACATTAATCGCTGACATCAGAGTTAGAATAAGTGCAGTCATATATCAGAAATAGAATAAGTGCAGTCATATAAAGTGCAGTCATATATCAGAGCTAGAATAAGTGTAGTCATATATCAGAAATAGACTACGTGCAGTCATATAAAATGCAGTCATATATCAGAGTTAGAATAAATGCAGTCATATATCAGAGTTAAAATAAGTTCAGTCATATATCAGAAATAGAATAAGTGCAGCCATATATCAGAGTTAGAATAAGTGCAGTCATATATCATAAATAGAATAAGTGCAGTCATATATCAGAGTTAGAATAAGTGCAGTCATATATCAGAAATAGAATACGTGCAGTCATATAAAGTGCAGTCATATATCAGAGTTAGAATAAGTGTTATCATATATTAGAAATAGAATAAGTGCAGCCATATATCAGTTAGAATAAGTGCAGCCATATATCAGTTAGAATAAGTGCAGCCATATATCAGAAATAGAATAAGTGCAGCCAAATATCAGAGTTAGAATAAGTGCAGCCATATATCAGAGTTAGAATAAGTGCAGCCATATATCAGAGTTAGAATAAGTGCAGCCATATATCAGAGTTAGAATAAGTGCAGCCATATATCAGAGTTAGAATAAGTGCAGTCTTATATCAGAGTTAAAATAATTGTTCTCATCATATATCAGAGTTAGAATAAGTGCAGCCATATATCAGAGTTAGAATAAGTGCAGCCATATATCAGAGTTAGAATAAGTGCAGTCATATAATATTATATTTACTTCATGGCGTCATTATTATCATATAAATGTGTTTAAGCACATATTAAAAATAGTATTTCATACATGACATGATGAGCGGTGACGATCGCTCCTAGTGCTATTTACTGAACACGATTTAGTAGGGGCCATTCATACGTCATGGACGTAGCGTGATATCCAAACGTCATATCAGAATTCACAATATTATTATTTTACAGTAAATACGATACAATTTTTTACCGTCCAAAGTCATTGTTTTATAAAAGTCTTTATATAAATTTACACACTTTGTCCATACCTCCTCCCCCTCCCTCCCCCCTCAGCCCATCGTTTTAAATGATATAATGCTTTGTTTTGAAAAAAAATAATAAGTTGATATACGCTATTGTCAACACGCTGGCTTTAGTTTCTTTCACGGCGCTATGATCTTTACATCAACACAAGCGCAATAAATAATTTCTAACTGCGTATATTTCTGGACATGGCAGGGGCTCTCAAACAGAATGTTTTTAATCCTCTCATCAATAAATAGATATTGTCGTCCCCCCCCCCCTCCCCGTATATCATAAAATACCTGAAAACATATAATATATAAATACTAACAGGTTAACTATTTTTATACACCCGTTCCCCATTGGAAATAATACCCCCACCCTGGAGGGGGGGGGGGGTGAGATTTACTTTGAGTTATCCCACAATGCAACAAGTGTCAGTGAATACATTAAATGCCATGTCTTTAACGACCTAGACTAACATTCTACATTTCTTATGTATCTTAACAGAATAAATTGTGTTCCAAAATGTACACGCCGATATGACTTTTGTCTGTCTTTTGAGGAAGTATATCTTTTTTAAAAATATACTTTATTAGTAATATTAGAAAATAAATTTGCTTTCTACTGACTGTAAAGTTGCGCAACATTAGCGCACCAGGATAAACATCGTACGACCTGGTGGATAATGTCATGTTCCTATTGTAAGCAACGCTACTTTTTTTTTTTTTTTAAACCACCCATTGTTTCCACTCAAGCATGAACCAATAATGGTATCGCTTTCGGAAGTTTCCAATGAATACCCAAGTCCCCTTATCGTATCGACTCTCCTGGCACCGCAAAACAACGGACGGCCAATACAAATATTGACAAGTGAAATAGATCGATATTTTTAAAAAGCCGATATAATAGAATGTTGTTTTGTCTCCAAGGACCCGGTCGGTGTTTAAAGGTATAAGCGTAGTCACATAATCAATTTTGAGGACAAGACAGATTGTCGAATATAATATCATGACAAAAAGATTATGTTGCTTATGAACATAGCAAAATGATATATGTATATATTCAGTGGCGTAGTGAGCTTAACTCGCACCCGGGGCACAATAACTTTTTAGCGCCTCCCTCCCTATTCGAAAACCATACAATATTATATGTAAAATATACCATTTGACGCCCCTTTGTGAGTAGCGCCCGGGGCATGATGCCCCCCTTGCACCCCTCGCTACGCCACTGTATATATTTTAAACTTAAAAAACCGGAAATTTGACAGCTGGAGGGAGTTATGATTGTAGCTCTCTGTGGTGGAATAATCGATTTTAATGAAATTCAAACATAGATATCGAACATTTCATTCTTTGAAACCACTTCATCGATAACGCTTAAGACGTTTATTTTGTGAAACTAATTGAACCGATTGATAGCAAAAAGGATATTATGTATATGTGTGTGTAAACGCCCAATGCAGGGGCGTATTTAGAGTTAGTGCTGCCAGTGGCTTAGTTAGGGTTGTTACTGCCTATGGCTTAGTTAGAGTTTGTGACGCCCCTTTAATGTAAAGAAAACAACTGCCACCCCTTTACTACGCCTCTGCCCCAATGACGGTAAAATAACCAAATATTTAAAGAGACACATAATCTGTTGAGAATGGACTCTCACCATTGTTGTCCTCTCATAGGAGACAGACTCTAAATCTTATTTACGGAGGCCTATTATAATTCAAACATTGTGCTACCTTGGCAATGAGAGATATTGGTTGCATTCTCTCACTTTTTTTTAAATTCAGGAAATCGGCCCCTGTAAAAATACATGTATGTCATAAAATCTAAACCTTCATATGTGGTTACTATTTCATGTAACTGATTTGTACATGCTTTTGACTTGTATGCTATAGTTTTCATATGTATCATTATGGAAATATATTAAGTCGAATGTTAATAACTTAGTAAATTATTCAACAGTTGAAAACTGTGTGTGATCTACTTTCCTGCAGTGCAGTGATGCTGACAAATATATTAAATGCCATACGATCGACTTTTCATTAAAATTTGGTCTGCGAAAATTGAGCGTTCTCTCAATAAAAACTTTCAGCAAACGCTTTAGCTTATAAAGAGATTTGGTAAATCAATAGCTATACAAGTACACTGCTAGGCTTGCACTCAATGCTTATTTTCATGTCAGCTATCTTGAAGTCTAAAGCAGTGGTTCTCAACCTTCCTAATGCTGCGACCCTTAAATACAGTTCCTCACGTTGTGGCGACCCCCAACCACAAAATTATTTCCGTTGCTACTTCATAACTGTAGAGTATATGTGTTTTCCGATGGTCTTAGGCGATCCATGTGAAGCGGTCGTGCGACCCCAAAAGGGGTCGCGACCCACAGGCTGAGCACCGCTAGTCTAAAGGGAAGCACTTCATGGAGAGAGTTTATTGGTTCTAGCTCCGTACTTTTACCGGCTTTTCAGTTTTAATTTATTTACGGAACTGTAACTTACTTCTATCAACCTTGGTCTCACACATAATTAATCTAACAAACTAACGTGTTGTCTCTAGATTTATTCCTTACTTATGTTATACGATAACGATATCCGGATAAATAGTGACACGTGTCATGAGTACAGTGGCGTGGCTAGGGTTAGGGCCACCCCGGGGCTCGTCATGTCTTCAGCCGCCTCTTTAAAAGAAAAAATGTTACAGTTTGCCGAAACTGCCGCCCCTCTATACAACGAAAAAGTGCCGTCCGTGGCGTCATTTCAATTTATTTTTTTCAGGGGGGCGCGGCCAAACCAAAACCTCGTCGACTTGTTAAGTTATTTACTAAAGGTGCCACAGTACATAGCAATTTAAATAAAACCTGAAAAGTCAGTGGGGGGGGGCTAATTCCCACAATGCCCCACCCAAATGACGCCATCTGCACCCCCCCCCCCAATTCCTACGCCACTGCATAAGTATAACATAACCAAGTTATTGGCCACCACAAATAAAACATTAAAACGAGCACGCTTGCAAACGATGACTCAACGCAGCTCACTATTTCCCGTGACACAAGATGTATGTACTGTCACGGTGTGCGACCCGTGACACAAGATTTATGTACTGTCACGGTGTGGACCCGTGACACAAGATTATGTACTATCACGGTGCGACCCGTGACCCAAGATTATGTACTGTCACGGTGCGACCCGTGACCCAAGATTTATGTACTGTCACGGTATGTGACCCGTGACACAAGATGTATGTACTGTCACGGTGTGCGACCCGTGACACAAGATGTATGTACTGTCACGGTGTGCTACCCGTGACACAAGATGTATGTACTGTCACGGTGTGCGACCCGTGACACACGATGTATGTACTGTCACGGTGTGCGACCCGTGACACAAGATGTATGTACTGTCACGGTGTGCGACCCGTCACACAAGATGTATGTACTGTCACGGTGTGCGACCCGTGACACAAGATGTATGTACTGTCACGGTGTGCGACCCGTGACACAAGATGTATGTACTGTCGCGGTGTGCGACCCGTGACACAAGATGTATGTACTGTCAGTGTGTGTACTATCACGGTGCGAAATAACGAACTTTCTAAAAGTGGCGCAGTCCAGACATTGACATGTAAATAGTTATGGAACTGTTGGAATGAATACACGTTTGTTTTGTTTTATTCAATTAACGTATCTTAACTTTTCAGTTCATGATTATTTATGTTTAAAATTGTATGCACAGCGTGGTGATCCCAGCCCCAGGTTGGAGTACCACGCCATATAAAACTTCTACTACTACTACTTCTACGACTACTACTACTACTACTACTACTACTAATAATAATAATGATATTGAACAGATCGATGTTTCAGAAAGCCTTTTATTTATTTACCCATCTGTGACTTTCCGTTCACTTTATTTTAGCTTATTACTCATTTGGACTTTTCAAGAAGTGTTTGAAATTATTCCTCTTGTATATTTGTGACTATTAGAGTGAATTTTTTACAACAGAATTCAGCATTAAATGGGCGAAAGATATGTTTTTAGTCACACGATTATTATACAATTTCGTGGAGAGACTTTTTCGATTTTCCTGAACAGTAAGTATTCTTTCTACTACATTTGTGGACCGTGCGGGCGTACTTTTGTGCCATATATGTGTACTTGTGTACCACGTACGCGTACTTGTGTACCACGTATGCGTACTTGTGTACCACGTATGCGTACTTGTGTACCACGTATGTGTACTTGTGTATCACGTATGTGTACTTGTGTACCACGTATGCGTACTTGTGTACCACGTATGCGTACTTGTGTACCACGTATGTGTACTTGTGTATCACGTATGTGTACTTGTGTACCACGTATGTGTACATGTACTTGTGCACCACGTATGTGTACTTGTGTACCACGCATGTGTACTTGTGTAAAAAGAATGTGTACTTGTGTAAAAAGAATGTGTACTTGTGTACCTCGTATGTGTACCACGTATGTATACCACGTATGTGTACCACGTATATGTATACGTATGTACCCCATACGTGTACTTGTGTACCACGTATATGTACTTGTGTACACGTATGTGTCCTTGTGTACCACGTATGTGTGCTTGTTTATCACGTACATGTTCTTGTGTACCACGTATGTGTGCTTGTGTACCACGTATGTGTACGTGTACTTGTGTACCACGTATGTGTGCTTGTGTACCACGTATGTGTACTTGTGTACCACTTATGTGTACGTGTACTTGTGTATCACGTATTTGTACGTGTGTACGACGTATGTGTACATGTACTCGTGTACCACGTATGTGTACTTGTGTACCACGTATGTGTACTTGTGTACCTCGTATGTGTACTTGTGTACCACGTATGTGTAATTGTCTATAGCAATTTAATTGAATTTAGTAGTTTTTGTGTGTTTTTTTAACGCAAGAATAAATCAAATTACCTTAATAAGGTTTTTATGGCTTTTGCTTTGAGTTTTGAAGCGTCTTTCCCCTTATTTCACTCGTACTTTGATTACCGGTCCTGCTTCTTAAAAGGAAGTAACTTTAATACTCGATATTTTGAAAGTTTTACATCTGACAGATAAACGATGCTGCTGGCCGCCGTCCATGGCTTGTCGTGTACAAGTTCTGGGGTGGATGGGGTGAATATGCATTCGTTTTTGTTTTGTTGTTATACAGCTGTTCTTTATTACATAAATGTATTTTATTTCATTGTCACGATTATGTCTCTTTTTCTAATATTTTATATAAGTACAGCGCGGTGAGCCCAGCCCTAGGCTAGGGTACCGCGCTATATAAGACAACTAATAATAATAATAATAATAATAATATTTGTATCTGATAGTTTTAAAAAAAAAATTTTTTATCTGTTGGTACAAATATTTTTCATGGTAGAAGGAATTAATGTGTGTGACTTAAGACAACTGGCGTGTATATCATTAAGATGTATGTCCTAGGACAACTCGCGTGTATATCATTAAGGTTTGTGACTTAGGACAATTGGCGTGTACATTATAAAGATGTATGTCCTAGGACAACTGGCGTGTATATCATTAAGATGTAAGTCCTAGGACAACTGGCGTGTATATCATTAAGATGTATGTCATAAGACAACTGGCTTGTATATCATTAAGATGTATGACCGAGGTGACCAGGCGTGTATATCATTAAGGTTTGTGACTTAGGACAACTGGCGTGTATATCATTAAGATTTATCACTTAGGACAACTGGCGTGTTTATCATTAAGATTTATCACTTAGGACAACGGGCGTGTATATCCTTAAGGTTTGTGACTTAGGACAACCGGCGTGTATATCCTTAAGGTTTGTGACGTAGGACAACTGGCGTGTATATCCTTAAGGTTTGTGACTTAGGACAACTGGTTTGTTTATCATTGAAATAAAATAAAAGTACATCCTTCAAACGTCTTGCACTTGATATATTTGATACGATTCACGGAGTAATAGAATTGATGAGACGTTTCAAAGACAGATTTGGCGTGTGGTAGCGAGGCGGTCAAATGAGACACCGAAACATTGAGTAGTACTTGGCGAGACAATAACAAGGACCCTACCTGCCGGCATTGCAGCCTGGTCCTAGAAACTCTAGTGCATCTGTTGACCGAATGCCTTTCACTGGATGTTTCAGGGGCGTCCAGGGAAAGCGGGAGAGACCTACTTGAGAAAATTTTTATTTTGCACAGCTCAGCAGATGGAGCAGGTAGCAAATGTACCAGCCGAGGGTCATAAGAGAGTAATCTCAGACCTCCACCAGAATATGTGCGTTAGTTAGTAGTACATGGCATATGCATGATAGTAGCTATCATGTAACGTCTGCATGATACTTCTAGCTACTTCTGGGGGACGGGTCTGAAGAAAATGGTGAAATAGATCAGTGAGTGGTGGCAAATGATTGACAACGAACATGAAAGCTTTTTTTATTTCCGTATTACAATAGATCCATCATTAAAACGCATTTCTGATCTTTTTTTTTACACAGAGCCACCAGCGGTAATCAGTTTTGTGATGCCAGTAAAGGGACACAACAGCTAAGGTAATCATGAAAGAAGACAAACATTCCAACACAACCAGCAACACTAGCGACAAGTCCCATGGCAAATCGAGGTCAGATAGAACTAGTCGCCTCAAACCGATTCATCAAACAATACAGGAGGTCAGGCGCAAGGTCAAGGCTTTTAAAAAGTCCCACCTAGGCGGAAGTTCGAGGTTCAACTTCGCCGCCTGCTCGCAATGTCTGGAGGAAATTTTGGAATCGTGGAACATGGACGCCGAAAAAGTCAAGAATTTCGACGTTTTCTTAAAACAGACTTTGAGAAAAGAAATTGAGGAGGACGTCGTGGCATCGGACGAATACATCGACCTCATCGCGCTCAGTAAACGAGGCCAGGAGTTTGAGAATGTAGCCTCCGACTCGAAACGCCAACTGCTGAGCTGCATCGATAAACACGTGCTGAAATCGTGCGCCAGTCTGAAAGATATGTCTGGTTCCGATGTGCTGCTGTGCGTCGAGGAGTACGACAGGGCAGTCACGAACTACATATCTGACATCGAGGCCAAATGGGAGGAGCTGGAGAGCAATTTGAACGCATATCGAGAAACCGTTACCCCGTTCAAGAACTATGTTGGCCAGGGCGAGGCGCACACGAGTGGAATGAACAAGGTGTGCAACAATTTGCTGGAGGTGTGCAAGCTGATCGACAGCTGGGTGAAGGAGGATGAGGCGTATGTGGATAAGCTGGAGGAGGAGTGTGAGTCTAACAAGAAGGTCAAGGAAAACCTGAAAGTGACTTTGGAGCAGGTAATATGTTGAATAATGCTTTAATGAGTGTCGAATTGCTACGTAAAATGTCTGCAATCATAATGTTAACAACTTAGGTATCCGGTGTATTTCGGATATCTGGATGAACGATTATGTCATTTTAACATTAGCTGAATTTTGAAACGAAATTTTAAAATATTTAAACAGCCACTAAAACATAGTTTTTCGTATGAATCCTTTGTATACAATTTTTTTGTTATCATTTAGCGTCATCTCCCATACGTCACAAATACAAAGCACGGGAAATACAGAATTTCAAGGGTTGGGGGTGAGGCTGAAAAGTTGATAGGACGTGTTGTCATCGGTAACGAGTCTATGTGCCTAAGTTTCAGCTCGATAGGATGATAGTATGTGGGTCATTTAGCCGTCTGAAGACTTTGCTTCAAAGACACATCCGAACAAAACCAATTTGGGGGGTGGTGGTGGTTTGAGGATGGGGCTCGAAATATTAATGAATTAGGTTTTCATTGGCAACGAGTCTACGTGCCAAGTTACAGCTCAATCGTTTGACGGTAAGTGGGTCAATTATCCTTCCCAAAGTTTAACCACAAAGTAACACAGGAAAGCGAAGTAATTATAAAGGATTTTAAAATGCATGAAACTCTTTGTGCAAAGCATCCTTAGCCTGGGGACCCTAGAAATTCAGCAATAAGGAAATCGTTTTCAAATTTCATGAGAGTTTAGTCTAAATTCTTTGTCAGTTTATTTATTGTTCTCAACGTTAAAATAGTCTACAGGTGGCACAGTACAGTGGCTGACATGTAGTTAATTATATCATTGTAACTTAGCTGTTGCACCATTGTTGCATAACTTCTCTGCAATCACAAGCGAAGAAGAAGAAACTATAATGACAGTAACGATGAAGGAATAACTTGTGAGAGCATCAGTGGGGCGATCAGAATAGTAGGGTGGTCATATACTGGGGTTGGGCTAGAGCCCCCTCCCCCACCCTTTACACAAATAAATGTAGCACATGGCCACGTCTGTGGTACAAATGAACATTTAAAAAAAATTATTCATGTATAATGGCACATGTTTTATATAAGGTAAATTATATATTCAAATTTAGTATATACGATTATTCAAGTTGCCGTCTGACCAACTTTATAAGTATATAGTTACGATTGTTCCTTAAAACGTGTCTAAATCCTTGAGATGAATACAGTGTGGGACGTGGCCATTCACTACAACAGCGGCTCTCGACCTGTGGGTCGCAACCCCTTTTGGGGTCGAATGGCCCTTACACAGGGGTCACCTAAGACCATCGGGAAACAAATATTTAGGAAGTAGCAACGAAAATAATTTTACGTTTCGGGGTTACCACAACATGAGGAACTGTATTAAATGGTCACGGCATTAAAAAGGCTGAGAACCACTGCATTACAGCGTCATTTCTTTCACGTGAGTTTTAATTTCCAGCATGAGACCGAGAAGAAGGAAAACTCAGAGCACATGGAAAAATTACAAAAACGAGAGACGAGGTCCTTCAAGGGCTACACAAACCACAGACAAACCAAGCACAAACTACAAACCAAACAAGCCCAGCTGGAGGAGAGGAAGGAGCGATTGGCGAATAAGATAGAGAGAAAAAGGTGAGAAGGTTCGATGTCTCAGATGACAAGGTATTATTATTTGCTCGTGAGGTTTTATAGCGGCATTGGCGAAGCTGAAACTATATATCGACAACAAGATGTCACCGTATTTATGACGCCACAAATATGACGCCACAAATATGACACCACAAACATGACACCACAAACATGACACCACAAACAGGACACCACAAATATGACACCACAAATATGACACCACAAATATGACACCACAAATGACACCACAAATATGACACCACAAATATAACACCACAAATATGACACCACAAATATGACACCACAAATATGACACCACAAATATGACACCACAAATATGACACCACAAATATGACACCACAAATATGACACCACAAATATGACACCACAAATATGACACCACAAATATGACACCACAAATATGACAACACAAATATGACAACACAAATATGACACCACAAATATGACACCACAAATATGACAACACAAATATGACACCACAACTATGACACCACAAATGTGACACCACAAATATGACACCACAAATATCTTTCATAACAATATATTCATCTTTCATTATAAAATAGTCATCTTTCATCATAATATAGCCATCTTTCATTATAATATTGCCATCTTTCATTATAATATTGCCATCTTTCATTATAATATAGTCACCTTTCGCACCAGGCGCCATCCTCAGAGGGCGCAAAGTCGTCACTGTCCTTTCCAAATTGTGTGTATTAATATATACTCTTTTGGTAAACAGGGCGCCTAAATACAGGCTTTTCCCCCAGTGCCGTCTAAAGGCATTGGCCCAGTGGGCACTGGCCCAGTGCCCCGCACTTGAAGGGGGCCCCACGTTCCTAGGAAACTCACCCTTTTATAGGCATCATGATACACATATTGTTGATGAATATTGAAAGATTTTGACAATTTAATTGGATTTAATTAAAATACCCCATTTCCAAATTTTAACCAACGATATACATCAGCACATTCCAAAATTAATATTATAAATGCGAATCGAAGTTGTACAATTTGGAAAATTTTAAAGGGGAATATTTTATATGAAAAAAATTATTTTATCTATCTGTCAATAATGATAACTTATCATCCTCTTTGATTATTTAAAGTTTATTTCTGATAATGTTTAAAAACTATTATTGATTTTAAATGATTTAGTTTTTTTGTATCAATAAATTAAATTCATCGAACTTTATTGAATATTTATTTTTATTTTACATGTTTATTTCTCTTGGTGAGTTCGTGGGAGCAGGAACTGTTTGCCCCCCCCCCCCAACTGCTTGAGCATGGGGTGCGTGCTCCCCTTCGCCCCCTTCTCACGGACCAGGTGTGTTGTGTTGCTAGGGGGCCCCCAATGCATTGCTGTGCCCAGGGCCTCCTATTTTGTTAAGACGGCACTGTTTGCCCCGGAAGCAGACTTCACTAGCAACGGTCCTGTGCGCATACATATTTTAGCCAGCTTTTCTAGAACCATCTTTTTCAAAAACTCTTATCTGTTTTAAATATGCCATCATCCCAATAGATAATTCTGTATGTAACAATCAACCAACATCGCCAACGCTACCAGATGTTCAGTAGTGTGCAAAGTAAAATTCCCGATAACTTGCGCAAAATGAGATTCTTAAAAATACCGCAAGTGCATTTGGTGCGTAATATTTTCTTTTGTGTTACGGAAGTAGGTGGTGTAATAAATATGCGGCTTGAAGAGGGGTGGGACGTTAGAATGTCAATATGGTTCAGGGGGGGGGGCGGGGGGCGCACCGGGGGTGGGAGAGACACTAAATTTGAATTCTTATAAATTGCGTTAGTTTAATGAATGTTTTGTCAGGTTATACCTTACTAGCAATGTTTGCTTTAAGCCGCGCAGCAGCCTCACAGATGCCGCGCAGCAGTTTTGAGCATCCGCGCAGCAAATTTTTATAAAAATACATTCGAACAGATACGCTGCACTCTGCAAAGTAAAACTTTGCACACAACTTTATGATTTTGCACACGAACCAACAAGCCTTAGAGGGAACATTGCTTACTAGATGAAAAGTTCACACATTGAGGCCACCAGTATTTGCCCGTTTGGCAGGCTATAGCTAGAACACAAATTATTTTCCAAATCAAAATCTTCCAAATGTATTTAGCTAATTATTTTTTTCAAAAATCTATTTTTATGTACAAAAATCTATTTTTATGTACAAAAATCTATTATTAAATTTTAAAAAATTTTAATCAGATTTTTTTTAATGAATTTGTTTCATAAAAATATTTTTGATGTCAAGAAATGATCGGGAAGATCCTAAAAAACCAGACAAAGGCGCCAAATCGCCTCGTCGAGCAGACAAGAAAAAACAGGACGACGAAGCACGTGACGCCGAGATATCCCGCTTGGAAGCGGACCAAAGAGACACGGACAAGGAGCTGAAGAAGGTGAAGAGAAGTTTGAAAGCTGCAAACGATAGGACTTACGAACATAAGGTGGGACGGACCAGGATGTCAGTGGGCTGGGGGGTGGTGGTATAGTTGTGCTGCTAATTGTAGTAGGGCAGTCCTATCGTGTAGTGATGTCCAAGCGGGTATTTCTGTGCTAGTTATCTCTGTACTAGTTTATTCTGACTTGTTATTTCTATACTAGTTATTTCTGTGCAACATCGAAACAAAACAGTTGAGTTTTTGCTGACATATCTGACCACGTGATTCTCATGTTCGCGAAAGCCATGGTGGCATACATGTTGGCAGAAGCCACCATGACATACATGTTTGCGGAAGCCATAATGACATACATGTTGGCGGAAGCCATAATGACATACATATTGACGGAAGCCATAATGACATACATGTTGACGGAAGCTATGATGACATACATATTGATGAAGCCATAATGACATACATATTGATGGAAGCCATAATGACATACATGTTGACGGAAGCCATGATGACATACATGTTGACGGAAGCCAGATGACATACATGTCGACGTAAGCCATAATGACATACATATTGACGGAAGCCATAATGACATTCATATTGATGGAAGCCATGATGATATACATGTTGACGGAAGCCATAATGACATACATGTTGACGGAAGCCATGATGACATACATGTTGACGGAAGACATGATGACATACATGTTGACGGAAGCCATAATGACATACATATTGGTGTAAGCCATAATGACATACATATTGATGGAAGCCATAATGACATACATATTGATGGAAGCCATAATGACATACATATTGATGGAAGCCGTAATGACATACATATTGATGGAAGCCATAATGACATACATATTGATGGAAGCCATAATGACATACATATTGGTGGAAGCCATAATGACATACATATTGATGGAAGCCGTAATGACATACATATTGACGGAAGCCATAATGACATTCATATTGATGGAAGCCATGATGACATACATGTTGACGGAAGCCATAATGACATACATATTGGTGGAAGCCATAATGACATACATATTGACGGAAGCCATAATGACATACATATTGATTGAAGCCATAATGACATACATATTGATGGAAGCCGTAATGACATACATATTGACGGAAGCCATAATGACATTCATATTGATGGAAGCCATGATGACATACATGTTGACGGAAGCCATAATGACATACATATTGGTGGAAGCCATAATGACGTACATATTGATGGAAGCCATAATGACATACATATTGATGGAAGCCATAATGACATACATATTGATGGAAGCCGTAATGACATACATATTGATGGAAGCCATAATGACATACATATGGCCTTCTGAACACGAACAAAACGTTGAGTCCAATTGTATGCTAGTTTATTGTAAAATTGCTTTTAAAACATATAATGATGATGTATCAACGATATGGAGATTATTTGGATCATTGCTTTTCTGAGCTGATAGTGATTGGAGGTCAATCAGGACCAATTTGCACCATGCCAATATCAGATTAACGATGGCAAAGATGCACACGGGAGCGTGACAAATTTGTCCGGCGACCCCTGACCCCCATCCCATTTAGAATGTGTCCGTAAACCATGGCAACGAAATCAATTTTTCTAAATGTGGGTCCCAAAGATTGATGTGTCAATTTTACAATGCACTGTCACGTTGACTGACACCCCCCATTGACCACATCTACAACATCGACTCCCATTGACTACATCGATCTATCAACCAACATTGAAAACATCGACCCCCATTGACCACATTGACCCTCATTGATCACATTGGCCACAATGACCACATTGGCCACATCGACCCCCATTGACCACATCGACACCTATTCACCACATTGACCACATTGACCACATCGACCCCCATTGACCACATCGACCCCCATTGACCACATTGACTCCCATTGACCACATCGACCCTCATTGACCACACCGACGTCCATTGACCACATTGAACACAATGACCACATTGGCCACATCGACCCCCATTGACCACATCGACCGCCATTGACCACATTGACCACATCGACCCCCATTGACCACATTGACCACAATGACCACATTGGCCACATCCACAACATCAACTCCCATTGACTACATCGATCTATCAACCAACATTGAAAACATCGATCCCATTGACCACATCGACCTTCATTTATCACATTGACCACATTGACTCCCATTGACCACATCGACCTTCATTTATCACATTGACCACATTGACTCCCATTGACCACATCGACCTTCATTGATCAAATTGACTACATTTATCACATCGACCCTCATTGACCACACCGACGCCCATTGACCACATGGAACACAATGACCACATTGGTCACATCGACCCCCATTGACCACATCGACCCCCATTGACCACATCGACCCCCCCATTGGCCACATCGACCCCCATTGACCACATCGACCCTCATTGACCACACCGAGCCCATTGACCACAATGACCACATTGAACACATCGACCCCCATTGAACACATCGACCCCATTGACCACATTGACCACAATGACCCCATTGACCACATCGACCCCCATTGACCACATCGACCTCCATTGACCACATGACCACATCGACCCCCATTGACGACATTGACCACAATGACCACATTGACCACATCGACCCCATTGACCACATCGACCCCCATTGACCACATTGACCACAATGACCACATCGACCCCCATTGACCACATCGACCCCCATTGACCACCTTGACCACATCGACCTCCATTGACCACATTGACCACATCGACCCTCATTGACCACACCGACACCCATTGACCACATTGACCACATGGACCACAATGACCACATCGACCCCCATTGACCACATTGACCATATCGATCCCCATTGACCACATTGACCACATTTACCCCCATTGACCACATCAACCCCCATTGACCACAATGACCACATTGACCACAATGACCCCATTGACCACATCGACCCCCATTGACCACATCGACCCCCATCGACCACATGACCACATCGACCCCCATTGACCACATTGATCACAATGACCACATTGACCACATCGACCCCCATTGACCACATCGACCCCCATTGACCACATTGACCACAATGACCACATCGACCCCCATTGACCACATTGACCACATCGACCCCCATTGACCACAATGGCCACATCGACCCCCATTGACCACATCGACCCTCATTGACCACACCGACACCCATTGACCACATTGACCACATGGACCACAATGACCACATCGACCCCCATTGACCACATTGACCATATCGACCCCCATTGACCACATTGACCACATCGACCCTCATTGACCACACCGACACCCATTGACCACATCGACCCACATTGACCACATTGACCACGTCGACCCCCATTGACCACATTGACCACATCGACCTTCATTGACCACATCTACCCCCATTGACCACATTGACCACAATGACCACATCGACCCCCATTGACCACAATGACCACATTGACCACAATGACCACATCGACCCCCATTGACCACATTGACCACATTGACCACAATGACCAGTAGCGTAGAACTCAGTTAGCACCATGTTGACGCCGACGCTTTGATTGCAGGTGGAGGCGGTGACGTACAGGCACCAGAGAGAGGAGCTCCAGAAGGACAACGTCAAGCTGGACGAGGAGATCAGCTCGGTCAACGACAGGATCGCCAGCATCGACGCCCAGAACAAGGCGCTGATGAGGATACGAGACATGAAGATATCGGAGGAAGCCTTCAGGAAAAATCTGAGGGACAAGCAGCGCCAAGAGGCAGCGCAGTCAGGTTGGAACTTCCTAAAAAAGATTTTTTACACACTTTTTTTTTCGCGACGTGCCCTTAAACTTAATGGTTAGCTCAGACGATCAAATTTTCTTTTCGACTTATTATTTAGTTTTACTTTATAGTGCTTTCAAAAAAAAATTTACGAAAATTTGACGAAAATTTGATCGTGTACACTGGGCATTAGCGTATTTATAAAGAAAGTTTTGGGGCCGTAACTACAAAATGAAATGCGCACATCTGGTTCTCGGAACTCTATGTTGTGTACAGCTTGGTGTATGTTTTTTATTTAGCAAATCCTGGCCAATAGGTGATTAACTACTATTATGTAAATATGTACTGTGAAATTACGTGCTATATTATGTAAATACGTACTGTGAAATCACGTGATTAACCTATAATCTAAATACGTACTGTGAAATTTCGAATGAACATCAATTAGAAATAGAAAATCTCCATTTATTTTTTTTCAGCCGGAAGTCTTCACATCGTTGAGGCGTGCCAGTACGCAGCGCCGTCTATAGGTAAACTGTGGAAGAAGGTTTATTTCCAGCTGCCGTTTGTACCTCTGAGGGAGGAGTCAAAACGCGAGAAAGATGCGGACCTCCTGGATTACATCGCCGGTAAGAACGACGTCACTGACGGAGAACTGGCCCTGAAAAGCTTAACAAAGTGGCGGACCTTCCACAGAAAGGCTTCGGTTGATGACCTCGTGCTGGCCCTGAAGGAGGTCAAGATCACGAGACTTGCTAATGACATTCAGACCAGATTTGGGGAAAGAGCTCTGTAGTTAACGCCGCAGGGGTGTGCATAAATTAATATTCCATGAAGAGGGATTACTCTGTCCAAGTGTCAAAAATTCGATAGCAGTAGTTAACATGAACCGGCTGGCCTTGCCAGTCAATGGAAGCAGCAGTACATTCCAAGTGCAATTTTTAATGGATTTTTTTACACAACGAAAGAAGAGTGTTTTTTGTTTCAGTTTAATCTGTAAAAATTCACGTACTTTTGTTCCCTCCTGTTGGTATTTTTGGAATATAATTGAACTTAAATTTCCAAACCGCTGGCTTACAATTTAGGAATTTAGCCAATAACTAACAATCAGTGGGGCAGCAGGAGCTAACATAACGAAATAACGCCCTAGACCTGTATTAGAGAGCTGAAGTTGGTTTAACTTGGTTAATTTGAATATTTATTGTATGTAATTTCCCTTGATAATCCGATCTATATGTTTATATTGTTATATATCTCATTAGGAAATGGCGTCAGCGGGCCGTCGAGCTTGCGCTCCTAATGCCCTCCCTGGCGTCCACCCACACCCGCCAGCCGCCGGGTGTACCCGGCGCCGGGCCGTGCGGGAAGACGCCAGAGACCTCCCCGGGCGTGGGACGCCCCCACCAGCAACTGCTCGATCGAGTTTGCTGATGGAGGCCCCCCCCCCCCGCCCGGAGACGTCTGGTCGACCGAAGACGCTGTGTTTCAAGCGTCCGTAGTCCACTTTCCTATGGGCCGGGACGGTAAATTAACGTCCTAATATCTCCCCCCACCCGTCCCGGGGAAGCATCTGACGCCCTCTAAGAGGGATTCCACATTGGGTTTCCACCTCGCAACTAATTCGCGAAGTAGCTGGGACGAAACGGTTGCCTAGGAGCAGCTTTCTCAGGGCTGCATATTTAGAATCACCGGCCATATGCTGCCACCACAGCCTATCGCCTCACATCCCTTAACGGCAACTTGTAATCATGATCCCTTATATTGTTTATATTGTTATATGTTTCTATTGTTATATGTTTCTATTGGTATATTGAACTTTTTTAAAAAAATGTACGATCGTTGGGAAAATATATATTTTAAAAGCACCAATAGTATATTCTCATTGTATCATTACTATCATTATCATATTAACGTGAATTATCTTAATCTTATGTATAGCATATCACCATTTTGTAACATCTTATTTTTTTTAGCTCACCTTGCTCCGACACCTTAAATATTTCAGAACCATTTGTAAATGTTATCTTTAGTTAAATATTGTTTAAATATATAAATAAATCGTACAACTCTGACTCAGCTATATTATTAAATGTGATACAAAGGAAACAAATTATATTGTTTTGTTTCTTTTTTTAATCCATGTTTTAAATCACTTAAAATCAAAGTAACTGACACCAAGTTTCATTTGTTAGAATGGTTTTAAAATGTTGATCATGAAGGTAGTCAAACTCAGCTTTGCAAGCAGTGAATTTTACAAATACATGAGAAATTATTGTCGTTTGTGAGGGGAGGACCCTGGTGGCTTATTTTACGATATTTTTTTAATATTATCATAGGTATATCAATAGCAAAGTGTGACAACATCCGCAATATCTGCCTAGGGGTATTATCACCTACTTTCCCCTTGTTGATACGCCACTGTATAGGAAGTCTCTTTCAAGACGTTGACGGGTTCTCAAACCCGTGTTTTACTTTTAGGGACGCATGTCTCACTATGTAGCGGCAAGTCCTCCGGCATGAGCGATATATTGCACAATACCGTTGTAAGGAACTTTTACATAGACATGGATATCATGTTGGTCATCTCTAGCTTCACAGTGCGTCATGTGATGTCCATGCAGGGGCTTAGCTGTACGGGTGTTCCCGGGGTCTACCTCTCTCCTCCTTCCCCCCAAACCCCCGCTGGCGTCAAGATACTTTTTTTTAATGACCTTAATCCGATGAGTACTCAAAGAATGGCTAAGGTTGTCTCCATGAGGTGTCTGTCCTCAGAGGGTGTACACATGACATAAGACATAGTTAGCAGCTAAACAGGATGGAAACTGTCAGACATTTAAACAAAAATTTCATATAGTTTAAGTTTGAGATTGACGTTCTTGAAATCTATTCACTGTACAGAAAACAAACAAGGCTTAAAATTATCTGCAATATCGAGTGATTTTTTTATTGATAAGAGAATAAAATCGTGTTCAGAAATCAATCGATTAATTCAGATTCTAATTAGGGATAAAAAAAATGTAATTATCATTTCTTCAATGGTTTGTATTTTTGTGTACATCAATGGCCCTTCTGCTAAGAACTGGTCCTAAATGACGTATTTTCTCTTGTGGACTGATAAATAGGCCTCCTATGGGATCAGACAAATCCATGTTCTGCTATCAAAATGAGAGTCTTTATTGCTGTTATTCGCTTACGTTCATCAAACGCTACTGAACTCAAGAGTGGCAATTCATTCCTTAAGGACAACTCTACTTCAACTTTTTATATTAAAAAATTTTTTTTGCCCACACAATTTTAAAAAACAAAATAATTCAAATAAAAACCTATCATTAACGCTTAGTACCAAAGACATTAAAAAAATTTATGGATCCCTCTTTTCAATTTAAAAATTTAACCAGTTTTTAAATATTGTTCTTGTATATTCACTGCAAGTTCTACGATGTTTTATATGCTAAGCATAGAAAAAAGTTACAAACCTAATTGTAAAAAGTAAAGATAAATGCTTTAGGCGTGATCTCAAAACTCTCATTATCGTACAAAGAATACATTGTTGAGCTTCCACTTACGCTAATAATAAGGCAATATTGATTTTCATATTAAGATACACAAGTACAAGATTGTTCTTTGTAACATATGTTGATGTAAAAAAAAAAGATGCAATTTTGGATCTTTGTATTACCGTCCCAAGAAATGCACTCTTGGAGTTAACATTACGTGAGAAGAAATGTAACATGTAACCGTCCAATTGGAGTACAGAAGGTGCAGTGCAAGGGGCAATTTTTTACATTTTCTTACCGTTAAATGCACTTCTGATCAAGGTTAACATTGCCTCACTGTGTTAGACCAATTTCATTATACCCATGCACTTTGACCTTTATCATGGGGCAATAGACACATACTTTAAAAATCTATCCGTCATTATAGGCCACAGCAGTAAAGAGCATTCAGTTATCATATGTGTATGCGTCCTTTTTGGACCATCAGTTTTCATACATTAATACCTCTTCATTATCAAATACGCCTAAATGCCGTTCAAAAAGACTGCCAGAATTTTTCAATAAGCTGCACTTTAGTTGATTTTCATGGCTTTCCTGCCACAGCAGCTCGGACAGATACACCTGTCTTCGAACGATTATTTCTTTTTAACATTTTCATTTTATCCTTCACATCAATCCACAAAAACAATATGGCTACACTTTGTTATCAAATGAAATCATTGTTTCCTATATTCACTTGCTAGCTACTTCTATACCTATACATTTCTTTACAGCCACTTGCCTGCAGATTAGCGTTAACTATATGGTGTTTATTGGGACCATTCTTGTACTACTGACGATAGTAAGTCAATGTTTGCATTTATCTTAACCGCATATTGTAAACATATTTCTTTGTCGATCTTAATCATACGACTCTGTTAATCCTTTGAGCACCTGATAATTACCATTTGGCGAGTTTTAGTTGGCTTAACAGACACAGCTAACAGCCACGGCTAACAGCCACAGCTAGGAGCCACGGCTAACAGCCAACAGCCACGGCTAACAGCCACAGCCAACAGCCACGGCTAACAGCCACAGCTAATAGCCACGGCTAACAACCACAGCTATGTAATTTTGTGGGAAAGATCAACATTTTGTAACTGCATGCTTGACAATCAGATTGACAGGCATATTGACAATCTTATTGACAATCTTATTGACAATTTTATTGACAATATTATTGACAATCTTATTGACAATCTTATTGACAATCATATTGACAAGCATAGATTTACTAAGCATAGTTTAAATGTGTTGACGCGTTTCGCGAAGGTTATTTGTTGGCTGCGCCCTATCACAGACGTTTGCACACATTTCTACGTGAAAATTAACAGATGCATGTAACACACTGACGTCGACTTACACACTTAACAACGTACTCCAGTACCCACAGAATAATACACACACTTTCAAAGGTTTAGCTCTGGGGGTGACTTTACAAGCATTCCTGCGGGATCTGACCGGTGAGCCACAGGTAAGTGGCCTTGAGGAAGGAATATGTGCACTTGTCGCTGGTTTGATCGAACCCAAAGTAGAACAGGAAGCTGCCGTGCTTGCGGAGGCTGTGGAGGTTCTTCGTCACATCCCCGTAGTCCCTGGCGTCACTGACCTCATTACTGGACGCTGCGGCGTAATTTGGATACGATTTCATGTCCGAGAATTCCTTGTCTGACCCAGAGCTTGAGGACACGAGCGACACCAAATATTCCAGGCTGTTGCCAAACGCAGCATAGATTGTGTTCCAGATGGTGTTCACGGTGCACGAGGTGGCGTTGGTCAAGGCGCTGATGACCGGACCGATAATTAAGAAAGGCACAGACAGGATCGGTATGAGGATGTAGATCATCACGTATAAAATGATGCGCACTGAAACCACTATGACCTGGTACAGGAAGGAGTAGAAAATGCCTTTTGTCGGCTCTTTGGCCCCAAACTGAAACTGCCAGAACGAATTTTTCGTTGGCTCCATCCACCGCGCGATGATCAAGTCTAGGCCCAGTGGCTCCAGGAAATGGGCGTGAATGGCGTTGCTCATTGATGGGATGGGGCACGTGATGATGTTAGGTAAAGAGCCGGGCACAAGAAGTCCTATAAATAGTATAAAGATGACAGTGAGGAGTACTATGTTCCACTCCAGCAACGTGTTGAGAGTGCTGCTGGCGTCCGCACTAGACTCTCCACAGACTGTCAGCCGAGCGAGGCATTCGTTCACACGATAGATCGGTTGTTCGGGGTCTTTTCGTCTCGCCTCCTCAAAGCGATCGAACTCAACATCATCGTAATTGTTTCCGATTTCTGACATGCTTTGATTTATTACATCATCCCTTTTCCTCTTCCTGGTTTCCGCGTTGGAATTGGTATTTCCCGCGTGTTCCACGAGACGAGCTGTGATATTGTTTTTACCTTCGTCTTTCACTAGTTCATCGGTGTAAACAATTGGCGATTCCCCGGCGGCGCTCTCGTCATTTCCTCTGAGATGACTCACAGTGGCGTTTGAGTTGTAGTTCATCAGTGTTTCTGTTTGAAATACCATCGTGTCTACATTTGGTACATAGTCCTCCTGGAGACAAACCGTTTCAACACTTGATCTCTTCCTCTTCATGCCCCGAATATTGTTTCTGTTAGAATTACCTTTGTTCGACGCGTTACGATTCTCCGATCCACCATTGGACGTCTTCTTGCCAGCGCCCCCATTTCTTTCTTTATTGCTACTCCGTTCGGGTGAAGGCGTTTGAGCTGGGGGTGCACTTTGGCGGGTAAACGTGTTGAACAATCTGGACAGCATTCCCAACTGGAAAGAGGATCCGTCCGATGTGGATGGTCTCTTTTCGGGCTCTGGCATTGAATATGAATGTTCGGTCGGTGTCTCGTCTTGGGGTAAAAAACTCGGGGACAGTGCTTCGGGGGTTGGGACTTTTGTTGCATTCTTTGTTGGCTCTTTCGATAGTTGAGTAGGCGCCCCATACGATTTGGAACTTTTGTTAACTGTCTGCTGAGTCGGCTCCCTTGGTTTTGGCTTGGGCTGTGCCACAGCGTAGTTCGACCTTCCGGTAGACGAGATATTTGAAAGGTTGCTGTTGCTGATCGCGTGGTAGGAAAGCTTTTGCCTAAAATCCGCGTACGTGGAATAATCTGTGTCATCTTGCGGCCTCGAGTACACGCTATCTGTGTTTCGCCTGTACGAATACTCGTTGGGGGAGCTGTAGTAGGAGTCCTCAGAAGCATAGACTTTTGCAGAGGTTTGGTTTCTGTAAGACTCCGTGCCGTAGGCGATGCTCGGTGCCTTGGGGGAGTCCCGCCTAACGTACCCGGGGAGCCAGCTGTCATCTCTCTGTGGCACGGATGAATACTGATACGTCGTGGGACTTGAAATGCGATGTCTTTCTACATTCCCAGCTCTGGACTGAAAGAAGTCTCCACTCCCGCTTGCACTTAGCTCCGTATCTGACCGCCTGGCTTTGGCGCCAAAGTAAGGCGTTTCTATTTTGTGAAAGCTGTGTTTAGGCTTAACTAATGTAGGGCTCGGTGTGTAGGATCTGAATTGGTGAAGGTAAGGCTCCTTGCCCTTGGCGTCTTCATTCGATTCTCTTTTAGTTTTCCACGCCCGGGACGCTGTGTCCAAAAGTGTACCTCCCTCGTTCAAAATGGAAGGCGGGATGTCGTAGGCTTTTGATGGGGGCTCGGTGGATTTATGATCCTCGGTTTCTTTGATCTGCTCGTGCTGCTTCGGCGACGTCTTGGTAACTGCTTTGTCCAACTCCTTCTTAACTTGCTTCTTGTCTGGCTTTTTGGTGTTTGGTTTTGGGCGCTCCTCCTTTTTCGATTTTAAAATCGAAGCGCGTGAAATGGTTTCTTTTATAGCTGCTGTCTGGCTGCGGATTGCCGTGACCTTCTCCGGCACCAGGGCTCGGAACTTGGATCCTATTGATTGAGGTTTTGTGGTACCTACACCGTCCACGGAAACCGGGGAGGTTGTCCCGGGCCCGCGATTTTTCATGAAATGTTCCGACTTGCTATATCCTTTTCCTCTAATGGGACTTTTCGCTCTCACCCTTGTGTCGGCGTGAGGGGACTTCTTGTCTCGTTTCTTGGCATCACCTTGAGATTTGTCCTTTCCTGCGTTTCTCGCAGCGATTTTATCTTTTGCTGGGCTATAATTGACCGTCGAATACCTGACAGGTTGGCGTTTTTTGTCTTCAGATTTCTTATCTTCGGTTTTGAAAGGTTTCTCCTTCACATCCTCATTGGTCGCCATGGGCTGCTTGTTCTCTTGGTATGCGCCATTGAAAAGTTTTCCTTCCTGGTGTGCACCTCCAACCTGTCTGGTGTCATTTAGAGCACCGTGCAGTTGCCTAGCATCCACAGCTGCATTGTGCGCGTGTTTAGAATCTTGATGTGTGTTGCTGGAGTGTTTACTTTCTTGCGGCGTGCTGTGCTGAGGACCCTCTTGGCCACCGCTGTGTGTGAGCTTGTTTTCTTGAGCATGGGGCTCTTGGCGTTTCGGCTCTTGTAGCATGGCACGAAACTTGTGGCTGTCGTAGTTCGTGACGATGGTGTCCGTGTGCCTCCTGGCGGAGTGATTCGAGGTTTGACTGCGGGATGGGGACTGCTTTCCCTTCTGGGGTGCATTCTTTTTTTGTTTGACGTCCTTGCCCTTCAACGACTTGCTACCCACCTTCATTTTGCTAGAGTTGGCCTGGTGGCGTAATTCCCCGCGGGGGCTTCTCCACCTAGGCCTAGCTTCGACGTACTTCAGAGTCTTTTGCGGTATCTTATCTCGTATTTGCGAGGCCAGCTCAAAGTTGGAGGAATTAGGATTTTTTTTCAACATATCCATCAACTGAACCTCGGCTTCTGGTTGCTTGGAGACCGACTGAACCGGTTCTGTGTCCACGTCATCAGGGGGCCTCCATCGCGTCATGTTTTTCCAACTGCCGGAGGATTTATCGTTTTTCAAAGGTTTGTTTGTATCCGTGTTTGTTCTATGCGTGTCCTCGGTAATACTGCTCGAAAGTGTGTCATCCGCTACAAGCCTGGGCCTCTCACCTGCAGGTTCGGCAGCCCCGGACTGCGCACCAGCGCTCTCCACCATGTTGTTTTTACTGTTGGCCCTGTTCAAGCCACTGCCATTCTGCAGATCCACCGCCTCGGAGACTGTATGCGCACTCGGACTGCACGGTCGTGGTTTTGGTTTACCAGCACTCTGCGATCTGTCTCCGGAAGCTTGTTTGCGAGCTAGGGGGTTGCTTCCCTTGCTGCTGGTAGAGCGATCTAAGCGAGAGGAATGTGGTGACATTCTCGTCCTACTTGTTGTATAAGGCATGGCGCCTTCGCGTTTTCTTTTCATAGCTTTGCCCCCGGCCCCCAAGTGGCTTTGAAACGGTATCGCCCTGGGTGACGGACTCGGACTGACGGAATGCCTAGATCTCGCGTTATTGCTGGCCTCTCCGTCTCTGTCTGTTAGCTCGTGGCTAAAATTGCACTGCTCAACTTCTGACGGCTTAGCTCTGTTGGTAAAATCGAAAGTTTTGGGGTACTTTATTGCAAGACCGTGACACATACCAGCTTTTTCAGTATTATGATGGATTATAGATGTTAGTTTATCATCGGCGTTCCCGCTGCATTGCCCCGAGGCAATGTCTCCTAACGACTCCGTGCCTTTGTTGTCATTGATATTGTCGTTCCCTTGTAGAATAACATCGATCTGGTCGAAAAAGGTTGTGTTTGGAGAAAGAAACGCCTCGCTGTCGCCAACATCCCGATCTCCACAATCCATGTAAGGCAAATACGCTCCTTTCTTCGCCCTGACGTCATCGTCACTCACGACGCTGTTATCCAGACTCGACGAGCTGTCCGATTCGTTTTCTTCACACGAGCTCGAATTCCGCACTGACTGCTCCTGGGACCGAAATCTCTGAATGGCCGTGGCGATCTGTCCTTGTTTGGTTAGTGTAACGATTTCGTCCATCAGGGAGTTGGTTTGTTTCATGTTTCGGTACAGCTCCTGGGTCTTGACAATGTTGACTGGAACATCAGGATACCAGATTCCAACGTGGGAATGTCCACTTTGGTTTGTGATTCCCGAGGACTGGCCACCGTCTCCCGATAAATTGGTGCAATTTGACATTGTCTGTAGGGCGTACCCGACGGTTCCAGGGCCCTTTAAATGTGTATTATTTGACAGCGACTGCGGGGGGTACCCGACTGTTCCATCCCCCGTTAAAATCGTGCTGTTTGACATTAACTGTGGCACACAGCTGACATGTCCATCGCCTGTCCAATTGGTGCTGTTTGACAGCAACTGGGGCACGAAACTCACATTTTCATCGCCTGTTAAATTGTTGCTGTTTGACATCATCTGTGGCATAATGCTGACATCTCCATCCCTTGTTAAGTCTCTGCTGTTTGACAGCAATTGTGGCATGTAGCTGACATTTTGCACCCTCTGCCGCTTCCTACTGGCCGATTCACACATTTCTATGGCGATGATTCGCTCATGGAAGCTGTCAATGTCACAATCAGGTGGAAGCGGAGGGTTCTGTTGACTCTTTATTCTCTTCGCTCTCTTGTATTCGTTTAATTTATGTCCATTTGCCATCACGACATACTGCTCAATTTTTCGTGAACTCTTCCACTTGTAAGTATTCGGCGTGGCATTTTCTCTAGAGTTATTCGGCTTGAGCGACTTCCGTGTGAAATGTCCAGGTCGACTTCCGGGATCTTTTCTATCCTTCTTCAATTCAAGCTGACCGTTGATTTTCGGCTTGGCCTCTTGACTGTTGTTTTCAAGCAAGCCAGTGTGGCTCTCGATAAACTTTTTGATATCCGAGAACATTTCATTATCTTTACCGAGTTGTTTAACTGCGGGGGAATATTTCGTTGTAATCGGCGATTCTTGGGGAGGCTCTACGGCAGCACTTGTCACCCGTGCCTTGTTTTCAAACGTTGGTCTGGGACTCGTTTGTTCTCGATGGGCGCCGGTCCTCTTATTATTCCTGGATAGAAAGGGTAGAATTCTCACTTCTGTTTCATCATTTGCCGTCAACATTTTGTCACTCTTGCTCTTCAATGCGCGAAAGGCCAGCAATGAATTCTTTGTAATTTTCTCCTCCTTTTTGGGCACTCGTGTGTTATGAAAAAATCCGAATGTAAAATTCCGGTTTTTGGCGAGTTCTTTTCTTTCACTCACTGCGAAATCACTTCTTTTCATCTCTTTTGGGTGCGTTTCCTTTTCTTGCAGCGCCGTCACCGACGAAACCGGGGACACAACTTTTCTTGGAACGATGGCTCTTTCGATGACTTGTTCAACCTCCAGGGCTCCTCTAGGAACGCTGGCTCTTTCGAGGGCTTGGTCAACCTCCAGGGCTCCTCTAGGAACACTGGCTCTTTCGAAGGCTTGGTCAACCTCCACGACTTTTCTTGGAACAACACTGGCAACTTTTCTTGGGGATTTATTATTTGTGTATTCCGCAGAGGTTTTTTTAGTTTTAGGTGTTTTATTTGTCTTTTGCGCATTGCTCTTTTTGGTTCTGCAAGGTGATGTACTTGCAGCGCGTTTGAACTGCCTCGTTCCTTCTCGGTAAGGGCCGTTATATGTCCTTGGTTCAGACGGTTTGAAAGCATCCACAATGCGGCTAAGTACATTCTGAAAGTTCAATGGGTTCTCTTTTTCTTCATCTCTGCTTGCAGGGGACTTATCCTCGTTGGAATTTTCAACCGCGTCCTTGGGAGGAACAGTTTGTTGGCTGGTAGGTTCCGAGCCCACTGCATCCTCGGCAGTCACTGGTGGTTTATCATTAACGATCGTTATGTCTTGATCATACGTCTCCGGGGTGATAGTGACACTTCTAGATTGGTCCCTCTTTATGTTCCGTTTCTCTCCATCTCTCACGAGATGTTCCTTTCGGACACTTTCTCGGCGACTCTCTGTTTTCGGCGCGTAGTCGTCCTCTAAACCCAGGGCTTTTTTGGTGAACGTGGTGAACAGACGCTTGAAGTTCTCGATGGGGCTCGAGGTGAACGACGCTAGTTTGATCGATAGCGGCGTGATGTTGTCATCGGATTGGTCCGCGAGGGCAGACATGCTGGACACTTTAGGGATCAGCATGGCCTCTATATCCGATTCGTCTTCACAGTCTTCCAGGGTTTCAATGATGAATCGTTCCGAGTTTGAAGCACGGACTCTATGCGGCGATCTATACCTCCCGTCCGGTGAGGAGTCCTGGTCGCTGATACTCGATGCACACGATGCGCAATCTGGGGACTCGTCCCTTTTGAGCTCTGTCGGAATATTCTGACCGTCTTGTTTAAACACTTGCTCAATTTTGGGAGACTTTTCATTCGAGCTACAGTAGCTGGCATCAGATAGGCTTTCGAGCTCATCGCCTTTTTCGAAATAAATATCTTCATCCCCGATGCACGTAATCTGGTACCCGTTGTACTTGCCAGTGTTTGCGATGATATCGTAGGCGGCGTAGGGCGATATAACATTCATCGTGTCATCGATCTCATTACCGCGGAGGCAGTGCTGGTTATTTGTATCTGACAAATTAAAGTCAGAATACTCCGGCTCGGTTAAATATTCTGCTGCGTTGTCTTCCCCGCGCACCGCGTCATTGGAGTACTCAGCTGTGTCCTCGCTGTCAACAAATCCAATGCTCATTTTGGCGACATCAACTCCCTTTGAGTAGGCGTGTTTGTCGTCTGCACTATCGTCACGTCGAGCCAACACAGAGACGCCATCGTAGCCGTCGTGCCAGAACCCGCCGCTGGCCTCCTCCGTGGACGAGGCGGCCCTAACGTACGTGGTGTAGGCACTACTTTCACTGTCGCTGTGTTCAATGACGTGGCTTCCGGTGTACTCGCTGGAATATTCGTGCGTGTTGCCGACGTTGTAGTTGTTGTTGTAATTGGGAGATTTGTAGGGGCCGAAGTACGGTTCGGCAATGTGGTCTGATTTTCGAGAGATATGCTTGACCCCTTTCCTCTTGAGACTCTCGCTATTTGTTTCAGTGGGCGGCTGTACCTTGCCGAATACACCTTCACTGGCATAGACGTTGGTGCTATTGGAGGTTTGTTTCATCGGTGCCTGCACATCTAATCTTTTCTTCTGTTTCGGCTCCCCGTAGTAGGATCCAGAGACGGTTACCGTCTTGGGTTGAGTTTTTTGTATTGGTTTCGCTGTAGGTTTTGGCTCTTTATTCCAAGGGACAGAATGCTGAGTGGGGGAAAAATAGGGCACGTCTTCATTGCAGAGGTTTTCTTGGGGTTTTGTTACTGCTTCACAGGGAGGTACAACCACACCTTTGCATTTCGGGCAGCTATTTTGATCCCCGTCAAAAAACAAGGGCTCTTCTTCTTCCTCCTCTTCCCCAACCTCTTCTGTGCTCTGCTCCACAGCCTCTGCGTCGGAGTCATCACACTCGGCTAGTGGATCTTTGAACTTTTTTTCCATGGAACAGATATCAGGCATTTCTTCCTCCTCTTCTTCTTCTTCGGGTTCACATGTGCAAACAGGTTTGTTTCTTTCCTTTGAACTCTCCTTCCACGCTGGCCTTTTGTCGTAAGCTCTGTATTTTTTACATATCATTTTCAATTCATCTTCAGCGATGCATTCTCCTTCGATCACTTTATTTTTCTTCTTTCTCTCCCACTGCGGTATCTCTACGCACGGGCTGCCTTCTGGATACTTATCCTCGTTTTCAGGAAGGTCTTTGCAAAACTCGTCGGTGGCGCTCTCTTGGATAGGGCATTCCTCACATTCGTCCTCCTCGATCTTAGGGGGTGTGACCAGAGGTGGCGGCGCCGGCCTTGACACTGGTTCCTCAATCTCTTCACACTCTTCTTCAGCTTCTTCATCCTCACACTCCTCATCTTCCTCCTCCGAACCCTCCTCTTCGTCACATTCCTCCTCGTCGTCGTCTTCGCACTCTTCCTCGTCATCTTCGCATGCATCGTCTTCTTGCTTTTCATCTTTCGAGTCCATCTCGTCCATGCTGGACGACTCGTTGCCTGGGTCCCGACACGGCGGTGCAGTAGGCGGGCACGCCCCTGCCGTGATGTGGACAATCACACCGTTCGGGACGAAGCACGTCTTCTCTGACAATTGTCTGCGCTGGGCGTGTACGCTGGATGACTCCATGATCGTGGATAAAGGTTGCGTCACAGTCCTGATGATTGACTGGATCAAATTCTCCTTCGACGGGCCAGAATCGGGGCCGGACAGTTTGGGCTTATGCATTACTTCAGCCTTTTTAGCGTGGAGTATATCACCTTCCATGATAAAGTCTGTGGGTGATTAGATGTTTGCACAAATTCACTGGACGACTCGGTTACAGCTGTTTCAACGTGTTAAAATGTAACGTCAGCGAAGCATGTGCTTTTTGGGGACGATGTTCATTATACCACCGGATATGGTAACCCGACCTTTCATGGCTATGCCCCGTCTAGGTACATTCAAAATGATGTTAAAATTCTGGACCACGATTTTTCAAACAAATAATAAGCTATCAAAGTTTTAATTTGGTTTTATTCTCACCTCACCTAGTTGTTGTGATGAATCTCAATGATGGTAAAGAGAAATAAGCCTGCACTTTTGTCGGGTTGGCCGGAAGCCTCCTTCCATATCACTACAAGGACAATAACAACAGCGCCTCGAGTGACATCACTAACTGTTCAAACTTGGTGCGTCTTGGTGCGATTTCTTTTCAATGCTTTCACAATTTGATCACAATTTTTAAAGCAGGTTATTTTCAATTGATTTGATTTATAAACTTTAATTATTTTTTTTTACCTTTTTACTATTTCGTCGATTTGAAAATCATTAAAAAATTCAACATCCACATTAATTTAGTTTTTGTAATGTTTAACAAACTCGACTTTATAAAAAAAAAAAAAAAAAATAACAAAAAAAACAACAGTCGATTTAAGGTCTCTTGAGACAAATAACGCCATAGGTCTTCAAAGGGCCCATAACCCAAAAGTAAAAAGAGTCATTCAAATTTACTAATAAACTCCCTTCAGTCTCAAAAAAGTTCAAAGCTGGTCAAACGATGCTCAAAATTTTAAAAAACAACCTCCCCCTCCCCCCAGAAAAAAACCAGAAGAGAAGTAATATTGTTGTTTTATTTTTTTTATTTGAATCTGTGTAGACTTTTTCAACTCAAAGAATATTAACACAGAACCAGACTGTATCTGTTGAGACATAGATAAAGCCAATAAACCAACAGTAAAAAAAATGCAATCTTCTTTTATAAATATCTACACAACAACAGCGATCAAGTGCCTACGCCCCCCCCCCCCAAAAAAAAACAACCAACTCCACCCCCCATACCACATTTGGCTAGATGAAGATCTTTAGCTAAACTAGATATAGTGGCAGCAGTCTGGTGACAATTTTATCATTTTGAAAAGAAAAAGTTCAAATAAATTATTTGTTTCGGTTTGAATTCAAATATATAATTCCTAGCCCTAGGCGTTCCAACTTGGACTTGTGGTCCAAACAAACATAACCTTAATAAGTTAATGAGACCATAAAAGAAAATAATTTAGAGAAGCACTTCACAAGCCCACAAGTTGTCACAAGCCCACAAGTTGTCACAAGCCCACAAATTGTCACAAGTTCCGACAAGTAAAATTTTTATTTCCAAAACATAATATTCTGAGGCATTTATAAAAATTATTTATTTTAAGTAGCAATAATAAATTATATCAATCGGATCTTTAAAAAAAAAAAAAGGTTATCCTAACCAATCCCCCACAATACATTGCCAAAAGGTCATGACCTCAAGCCATCCAATGAAAACAATGATAATTTAAATAGCAATTTGTTAAAATATCGTCTCAGCCCCCTCTGTTACATTTCATCGGATCTTTTACTCCTCGAAAAAGTCATCTATTACAAACAGGAGCCTTAATATTATATTTAATTATTGAACTACTTATTAGAAAGAACGAAGGCCTTGCAACAAAAAGAACTTTACGGAAGGCCAAATTTTACCAGGAGTCAAGTTTTTCCTGCAAGAAGTGCAACCGAGACTGCCATTCCAGTATCAGCCCTGTATGCCATTAGATAAAGTGTCAATAGCTACTCCATCGTCTTGTGATGACACAAGGATGCCATATATATATATATATATATATATATATATATATATATATATATATATTAGTAAGAATAGCTGAACCACTAACAAGCAAAATTCGTAGAACCTTGATTTAGAATTTATAAACTGTGCTACCTACATGGTTTATAAGATTTATGCTCATGATGTGGGTCACTCATAAACTGCAAAGATTTATTAATTTCCACACCTGTGCACTGCTATTCAAATACATTTTGGATGAATACATTATTTCATTATTTAAATGGAATGCCATTCTTTATGTATTCAACTTCAAATCAGAGAGAGTTCTTAGGGAACAGGAATAAAGAAATAAAATTGGTATTATCCAAAACCAGTCATTTCTATTATGGCTACAAAGTCTAAGAATTTTACTTTAACAATGAACTTGATGGTGTTCGGCAAAAGTCAAAGATTCTTACTTTACAATGAAGTTGATGGCGTTCTTCAAAAGTCTAAGAATCTTACTTGGACAATGAATTTGATGTTGTTCTTCAAGAGTCTAAGAATCTTACTTGGACAATGAATTTGATGTTGTTCTTCAAGAGTCTAAGAATCTTACTTGGACAATGAATTTGATGGTTTCATTCAAAAGTCTAAGAATCTTACTTGGACAATGAATTTGATGGTTTCATTCAAAAGTTAAAGAATCTTACTTGGACAATGAATTTGATGTTGTTCTTCAAAAGTCTAAGAATCTTACTTGGACAATGAATTTGATGTTGTTCTTCAAAAGTCTAAGAATCTTACTTGGACAATGAATTTGATGGTTTCATTCAAAAGTTAAAGAATCATACTTGGACAATGAATTTGATGTTGTTCTTCAAAAGTCTAAGAATCTTACTTGGACAATGAATTTGATGTTGTTCTTCAAAAGTCTAAGAATCTTACTTGGACAATGAATTTGATGTTGTTCTTCAAGAGTCTAAGAATCTTACTTGGACAATGAATTTGATGTTGTTCTTCAAGAGTCTAAGAATCTTACTTGGACAATGAATTTGATGTTGTTCTTCAAGAGTCTAAGAATCTTACTTGGACAATGAATTTGATGTTGTTCTTCAAGAGTCTAAGAATCAAGAGACTTTAAAATCTTTAATTTTCAAAATTTTAAGAAAAATCACTTTTAAAAAATAGCGTTGAGAAATTTTGAGAATAACTCCATATTGTAGAGAACCTTCGTTGTCTCTATTCTATAACTATATTGCAACCTTGTACACTCCGTCTCTCGTACTGCACCAATTTGACAACTCAACGATGGTTATAGTCATTGACTCTTTTATTTGTCTCCTCCTTGGACTTCACTTTCTCTCTCTCTGTCGTACTCAACTTGGACTGTCCCGGTTCGTCTCTATCTCGGTTTCTCTCTCGTTTATTCTCTACTCCTGTCGGTCGGAGTCTCCCATCTGTCCACTAGCCCTCCCGGCTGAGTTCTCTTATCTGTCCACTTGCCTCCCCGGCTGAGTTCTCCTATCTCCACTTGCCTCCCCCGCTGAGTTCTCCCCAGTCCCGTTCAACTGCCCCTTTTATAAGTCCCACCTCACTAGAGATTTCTTCCCCGGGCTTTAATCTTAGTCCTAAATCTCAGGCACTTAAATTTTCCCAATGTGTAATTGGTCATAAACCAGCACCTAACGGTTGTCCCGGGGCAATCTGATCCCCGTTGGTCAGTTTCCACAGGTCCAGACTGACACTAAAGTTGTTGTAAAGACCACCCGCCGTTTAAATGGACATTAACCTTTGTTCCCTTACCGTGACCCCCCTACCCATGTACGACACGGGTCGACTACCAAGGTCTGAACACTCCACAATATTCCATAAGTGGTAAAAAAAACAAATCTGCTCTTAATCTTACTTAATCCAAATCTTCACCTTAATCTCCTGACATTGCATCAAAATTATTTTTTTTAAAAATAGTTTGTTCCTAGCAGAGCATTTTCATTACCAAGTTGTAAAAGAAATTATTTTGAGATAAATTCACACAAATTATTCTGCATAAAATCATTCTTAACAGGCTACAAATTATACTGAGTTAAGCGGTTTGCGTAGTTATTCCTTTGCAATTTAAAATACAGCTTTTCATGTATTAATCACAGTGTGTTTAATATCTCATCCAATAATTTGGTTATTTAAACTGTTCATGTTTGGAGAAACCTCATGACTATCAAGGTCAGGGCCCCAAAACCAGTACATGAGCCTAAAAATAGAGAAAAAACAAATTTGTTTTTAAATTTAAACAAAAAAACTATCAAAATAATTGCTGTAAAATCATTCATTTTTTATGGGATACATTTTCTAGAAATATTAAGAGATGAATCAGTTAAATAAAGTTGGCAAGACACATAATTTGAAGGCATGCACATATCAACACGCAGATAGCCAAATGTAAAAGTATCAATTTCGACAGTTCAGAATCAACCCCCCCCCCCCCCCCCCAATCCAAAAACAAAAACTCCAGCCAAAAAACAACAAAAAACAACAAAAAAAACAAAATACTGATGACATACAAATTCAATAAACAGAAACTTTTTTTTCCACCTGTAGTGCTGGAATTAAGTTACTAAAGATCATGTAATAATCCCCTTTTATGACCTTTTCCTCATTTTTTTTCTCCATAATGTTTCACTTTATTTGCTGAGATCAAGTGCATGCAAAAGAAAATAGACTGACATACAAAGACTTACCAGCTATGTACATAGCAATATCATAAGTCTGTGTTGCATCATAAATGAAACCTAAAGTGACAGAAATTGTAATCAATGACATCCTAATGTAAAATTAAAACTTCCAATCTAAATGGTCATCATCTAAAAAAAAAATCAATCTCTTGTTCACCACAGTAAAGGTCACCATCCTTTTACTTATATTATCCACACACTTATTATTAAATGGTAATTACCCTTAATAATTTGTTAAGAAAGATTTATTAAAAAATCCTTAACAACATTCTGTGCTCTAAATATTAAAGTAAGACTGTTAGAGTAAGACTGTTAGAGTAAGACTGTTACAGTAAGACTGTTACAGTAAGACTGTTACAGTAAGACTGTTACAGTAAGACTGTTACAGTAAGACTGTTAAAGTTAGACTGTTAAAGTAAGACTGTTGGGATATTTTGCCCAACCAGAGATATAACCACCTTATAAATAATAATGTCAACTATCTTTTATTTTTATTTTTTTTTAAATCAGTTATTTTATAAATTTGGGCTATTTGAGAAGAATGTGCAGATTGTCTTAGTAAAGTTTATTTATGGTTTCCACTTTTTACAGTTTGTACTGAGCCTGACCAAGTCTTCATTATTATACCAGTCTGTCGGCAAGTGTGCAACATCATAGAGTCATCTCTGTAGAGTGCCTCAAACACATTAGAGAAAATAATGTTTCCAAACTATTTGTTTTTCAAAAACAGTTCTACTCTAATTCACATCTTCTCTAATTCTTGTGCAGATGGAGTTTTGTGCCTTCTATTTCTAAGCCAATGAAGCCAGGCAGATATTTCTTATGATTTAAAAAAATATATTTTGTGTAGGCCTATGTTCAGGCTAACTTTTTTAAATTTCCCAATATTTTAGCATTAACCATATTTAATTCTTTGTCATCATAAGACGCTAACTAGGATGGTCTCCCTTGGAAACACAGAATTGAATCATTTCAAGGGTAAAACATGTCTTTAGAAAGTTTTTATTTTTTCTAACCTGCTAGTATTGGGGCTGTTATATAACCAATTCCAATAAACAAATGGTTGACACCAAAAGCAATAGGCAGGTCATTGACACTCAGAATTTGAGCCAGGATGGGAGACAGCAGCATGTATGACTGTCCATAGAGTAGACCAATCCCAGCCTGAGGAGACCACGATAGATTGATCGATCAATAGATCGCTTATTTTGGATGGTTATATTTATTTTTTACTTTTATTTAACTTCTTCAAATAGGAATATTTTTTAAAGATGGTTTTGGTTCCTAAAAACATAAGGCTAACTTAATCCCTAAGTGATGACATATGCATGTGGTAGATCAGACTATAAAGCCTAGAGTAAGTGTGAAGATGCTTTTTTTTTTCCTTTCAGATTCAGCTCTTATAACATGTTTCAAACCTCCATAACAAAGATTCCCTCAACTGTGTTGGCATACAAGGGAGCAAACCCCAAGAAGAGTCCATTCAGGAACTGCAGAATAAACATAACTAGCACAAGGGGTGGCTTCATTCTGACATATAAGGAGCAGAGATAACAGATTACAATCTTAAAATAAAAAGAAGATATAGTTATAATAGGTAAAAAAAAAAATTATATCTGCAATTGCAAAAATGTAGCTAAAATACTTTTAAATTAAATTTAAATAATAAAATGAAAACAAATGTTTAGCTCTATACATTGGTTGACCCTTTTAATATGTTAATCAATAGAAGCCCTAATTTCCAGCTTCAATATCTAGTTATAAAAGTAAATTGTAGAAGTTTTACAAGTCAAAAAAATGTATTTAAAAAATGTTTTATTGTGAAATGACACGCACTTGTTACAAAAGCTAAGAAATCAAAGACCTACGAAATGAATGAAAAGGAACTAAAAAAAACTGTCTTAAAATTTACCAGATAACGAGAAGTACCCTTTAAAACTCAACATGACTCACCTGTTGAATACTACACCCCCTAACAATCTTCCAGACATGATGACAATGCCATACACCATGTAGAATTCAGAGACCTGCAGTCGACCCATCCCTTTACTCTCAGCGTAGGAAGCAAAGTGAACAGTGTGAATGCCACTCCCAGCCATGAAAAGCATGGAGTTGATGTTGAGGATCCAAATTGCTTTAGACTTGCAAACTCTGACAGAAATCAAAGACTGTTGACTTTTTCCAGAATCTCAGAGCCAATTATTTTTTAATTTTTTAAAAATAAAATAGGGCTCCCTAAACAAAGAGCATTTTGATTAGACGTAGTCTTAGTGTCCAAATAACTAGTCTAAGTTTCCAAATAACTAGTCTAAGTTTCCAAATAACTAGTCAACGTTTCCAAATAACTAGTCTAAGTTTCCAAATAACTAGTCTAAGTTTCCAAATAACTAGTCTAAGTTTCCAAATAACTAGTATCAGTTTTATCTCCAGGGACAATAAAGTAGTGAGAGTGCAATAATTCTTGTTACTATTTATCAAAGTAAATGCTAAATGGCCCTCTTGATATAATATTCACAGTTAGTACCCTAGGCTGCCACCGGAGTAAGGCTGCAATTGTCTGCTCTCTTATTACTAGAAACATTTTTTTTACACTGGGGACCAAATGCTTTGTTTGTCTAGAGCAAAGAATAGCTCCTAATATTTATGTACTTAAGTTTTTGGATCATGATTAATATATCTTTAAGACCACCTTTTCAATTTTGATTTGAGACCTATTTGACCATCATCCAGTACAGGGACTATTTCTTCTATTTTCACTGGAATGATCATAGAACTTCCCATGACAGAAGAAACCCAGACAAGACTGCTCCCGGCAAGACTGCTACCGGCATGATCTCTGTCCTTTCTCAGTTGCCCAAATGTATAGACTGTTTGTTGGCAAGCAGGAAGTTCAGTGCTTAAACTTATGGATGACCTGCTGCAAACTTCTGAATACTGTCTGTCCAAAAGTATTTTTTCCTGTTTTTCTGTAATATCCTTATAATCTACTGCACTTGTGTTTAGATCTTCACTATCTACAGGTAGGGAATCACTCTTAAACTTTGAGCTGCTATGGACAAAGCCATTTTAGGATCTGTTGTCCACACCAAAATTTTGTGATGAATAGATTAATCCACAGGGGTCCATGAAAGATTTTGAAGTTACAACAGGTTGAAAATTGATGGGTGCAGACTGCAGCAGAGTGCTCTCTTTACTGTCAGCCACAGAAGCCACTTTCTCATCCCATGTATGTGACACGAAAGAATTTTGTGGGTATTTCTTCCGGTTCCAGTGCCTCCAGAAGCAAAATAAATCTTTTTTTATCATGCTTCTGCGCTCTATTTCTGTGGGGAAAAACACCGAAGAGAAGATAAGTATATGCAAGAGAATGGCCCCATTCAAAGCCATTGCATATCTCCACCCATTGAACTCTATTACGTAGTTTAATAGATAAGGAAGTGAGAACACAGCTGTCCCTGGGGCACACAAGAGAATTCCATTGGCTAGAATTCTGTGTTTATCAAAGTAGAAGCTTATAACCACAACCAGTGGAGAGTAGCTGATTCCATAGCCAATTCCTGCAAAATATTTCAAAAATTAATTTGTATTACACTAATGATTTTTCATCTCTTTCACTTTACAAGTATTTCAAAAATGATCCTTTCCAAGGTTAATTTTTTTTTTTATCTTTAACATTTTTAATATGGCAAGGAAGCCAAGAAATGTACTTAAATATCTATACTAAATAATGACATGTTACAGTAGTTTATCAACATTGATAATAATGACATGTTACAGTAGTTTATCAACATTGATAATAATGACATGTTACAGTAGTTTATCAACATTGATAATAATGACATGTTACAGTAGTTTATCAACATTGATAATAATGACATGTTACAGTAGTTTATCAACATTGATAATAATGACATGTTACAGTAGTTTATCAACATTGATAATAATGACATGTTACAGTAGTTTATCAACATTGATAATAATGACATGTTACAGTAGTTTATCAACATTGATTACTTTTAAAGAGCAAACAAGAAAGAATAAAAAATTAACATATAAATCAGGGGTTGTTTAAGAGGGAGTGCCTGCACCCCTTGGGGTGTACACACTACTTGGTGGTGTACACACTACTTGGTGGTGTACACATTCATTGGTGGTGTACGCACTCCTTGGTGGTGAACACACTCCTTGGTGGTGTACACACTCCTTGTTGGTGTACACACTCCTTGGTGGTGTACACACTCCTTGTTGGTGTACACACTCCTTGGGGTGCCGGAGGCAGGGGTCAGGGAATTGGGGTTTCATTGTTTTTTTTAATCAATATTATTTTAATCATTTTCTATTGTTGGGAGTGTGGGAAATATGTTTTGAAATCATGAGGAGGGGAGGCACTGGTATAAACGGTTTAGGGTTAGAAGCTAAAAGTATTATTAACTTAATTCGCATAAACAATAAAATAGTGTAATTACTAAAAACAAAACTTTCAACTCTGACAATATTTTTTTTTTAAATACAACATTGTGAACTACCTGTGACCACTGCATAGAAAAATATCATTAACGGCAAGGATTTGGACATGCTGACCCCAAGTAATCCAAAGGACATAAGCACTACACCCAAGAATATGGCATATCGGGCAGACAACAAACTGGACAGGATGCCACTGAGTGGACCTGAGGAAATATTGAGACAAAGACTTCAGGACTTCTCAAGGCTAAAAATACTTTTATTCATGTCTGCTTGCAAGATTTGTTGAAAGAAATAATGGGTACATCAGGTTCAAATAACGTAAATTTCTTTCAGCTACTGGAGATGACTTTGGTAAGAGACTGAAAAATATGCTTTTTAAGGGAAGGGTGGGGGGGAGGGGTGTTGCACATTGAGTTATCTGCATGTGTCTAGCAAGGATTCTAATATTCTATTAAAATGTTGATATTGAAAGTATGTGTCTAGCAAGGATTCTAATATCTCCTATTAAAATGTTGATATTGAAAGTATGTGTCTAGCAAGGATTCTAATATCTTCTATTAAAATGTTGATATTGAAAGCAACTCTTCCCAAAATTCTACACTTATATTTTGTTCTAGCCTTTAACTTTGCCTCAAGATTAATACTCCAAACTTAAAGGACGCACCATAAAAACAGTGCAGGGTCTAGCAATATAATTTTTCATTATCAAAATTTTATAAAAATCCTCGTCATAAGAAGAACTAATCTCTTGACAAAGGTGAGACTTGTAATTTAATACATCTAAAAATATATAATTGCTCATAATTTTTTTTAATGCATTCATGTATATGTGCTGATTTCTTATTGGTAAAAAAATACTCTTTACTCATTATTGAACATAGTGAGAACTGAAATAATGAGTTTAGGATTTCAATTTATAGTATGTTCACTTATTGACAAGCCACTCACCTAATAGACATGCCATCCCTAGAGCTATTGACGTCATTACTGAAATGACCCCTGACCCAACATCTAGGTCATCAATTATTTCAACCTAAGGATTTCAAGAAAGCAGCTATTAGTTATGGGGGTCACATAAATTATTTTAATTGATTTATATATATATATATATATATATATATAATTATAATGTAAAGGAGTTTGCTGGAGCAGGCAAGGGGCCCCTGAGAAGTGCATGTAGAGACCCCAGGAGCACAGGTTGAAAGCCAATGGTTTATACTTGAAGTTGTGATTTCGATTAATGAAAAATACAGCAATGCTGTTATAGTTTTCTAAACATAGGGGAATTTCTTTGAGTCAAGGTTTTAACTTCCCAACTCATTTTCACATCTACATCAGGGTTTCTTTCAGGCATACCTCCGGGGGGGGGGGGCACTGCCCCCCCGGAGCAAGTCAAGTGCCCCCCCCCCCCGTGTGCCTTTCATCGATTACAATTATTGGAACAAATAAAATATCGCTTTGTTCGATATATATTGATGATCTATATCGTTCAGGTTAATCTTGTTACAGGCTCGCAGAAATCGATTATAAATATCGTATTGTTTTGAAAATTGGCCGCTCCTGATCATAAGCTAAAATCGTATTTTTCTTATTTGCAGATATCGGTATTTTTATTTAATTTTATTTTGCAGCTGCACAAGTTGAAAGACTTTTAATAACACTGTATTAAAATACCTTTACATCGATATAAATGTCTATAAATTGAATATAGTTCTTACTAAGTAATAAACATGAGCAATCAGTTTTTAAATTATATTGTATAATAGGTGAGCCGTCTGCCCCTAGGTTTCTGCCTGTAGATCGTTTTTGTTGCTCTAGAATCCGGCATCCTTTCAATGTGTCCTGCCCAGGGCAGTATGCCTTTTTTTATATTGTTGTGACTATGGATGGGTATTTGTACAATTGATATAGCTCTTGGTTTGTACGGATTCCCAAAACAAAATTGTCTATCATCGGGTCATATATTTAGCAAGTTCTCTGCTTTTCTGGTAGTGGTAGGAACCAAGTCTCACTTGCGTAAGTTACTACTGGTCTTGTGATAGTGGTGTATACTGCCTTCTTTGTTCCCTTAGCGAGGTTTTTGCTTTGAAGTAGCTTTTGTAAATTGAAATAAGAACGGTTGCATGCTGTTATTCTTTCTTGCACCTCCGATTGTATTTCCTCTTGCTTATTTATAGTCACCTCTAGATATTTGAAATTAGCTACCCCCTCAAAGGCGTAGATGTTCATATTGATAAAGTCATCAGTGCGTATTTCCTGACATTATCATATATATTGCCTTCGCTTTATTTACATCAAGATCAGCTTTGACCGTCACATCTTCAAGTTCCCCGAAGTTCAACGCTGTTTCTACCAAGTAGCGCTATATCGTCTGTGTAGGCCAGATATTGCAGTGGCTGGCTTTATAAAGTTCCTTATGGTTGTATTGTACCACCTCTCAGGTGCTCACACGTATGATTATAATGCTTTTTTCTAAAGTGATGTTGAAAAGGATACACGGATTTCCTTGTCTGAGGCCCAGTTTGATTGGGAACTCCCTCAAGTACTCTCTCTGTACTTTGATTCTACTTTTGTAGTTATCCATCGTCATATGTATGAGTCGGTAATGAGTTTGTTAAGGACTCCAAGTTCCAGCACAGCATCGTTCATGTATTTCCTGTCTATGCTATCATAAGCCGATTTGTAGTCCACATATAGTTGGTATATGTTGATGTATTCTTAGCATTTTTCTACGAGACATCTAACGGTAAATATATGAACGTTTGAAATGCCCCTTCACGCATTGTCTTAAAGATACATTGAATACAGTGCATGATACCCTCACTAGGTAACTCTTGTTACCAGTGAAATATCCGCATCAACACCAGGCACAGAAACATTGCAAATCCCATCTACATTCATAGGAACCATAATGATCAATACATTGATTGTGGGCCCTTAATATGCAAAAAAAGAAGAAAAATTTGCACCACAATGCATCACTGCATTTTGAATTTATTATTTTCAAATGAAGGTGACCCCTGCACTCACTTTTGCTCAAACTCTTCGGATTCCTCAATAATCACACATTTTCTGCTGCCCTACTTCCCGATAAAAATTGCTTGCCATGACAGCCAAATTTGGTGCTGATATATACACTGCCCAGCGGCGTGCCTAGTGTTAGCGCCACCCTAGGTGGGTTAATTTGGTGCTGATATATACACTGCCCAGCGTCGTGCCTAGTGTTAACGCCACCCTAGGTGGGTTAATTTGGTGCTGATATATTCACTGCACAGGGGCGTGCCTAGTGTTAGCGCCACCCTATGTGGATTAACTTTTTTGCCACGCTACCTTTCTCGATAGAAACTCGGCAGATGTCCGAAAATCCCGCCGCTCTATCTAAAGAGAAAATGACACCTGGAAAGACCAAATGTTCGCCCCCCCCCCCCCACTTCTACGTCACTGACGTGAGTCTTTGATGACAGGGGACAAGATTCATGTTTACGCCCCCCCCCCCCCCCCGCTAAACTCTGAAACCTATTATTTTCATCCATTAACACTATAGCCCATTAGATGCCCCCGCTAGTCTGGCGCCCGGGGACATATGTCCCATCTACCACCCCTTAGCTACGCCTCTGGCCACTGACAACTGGCACTGCCCCTCCGAACATCAAAAGTGGCCCCCCCCCCGGGGGAAAATTTCTGAAAGAAATACTGATCTACAGTACAGCTTTTTTTAAAGTCTTACGGCAAATCTTAAGACATAGGCCTATATGTCTATATATATATATATATAAATATATATATATATATATATATATATATTTAAAAAAAGCTGTACTGTATATATGAAAATAAGTAGGGAAGTTAAATCCTTGATCCTAATACCACCACCCACCCCTCCCTCAACCTATATATAAATATATATATATTATATAACTCTTAGACACACGCATCCCAACACAACCCACTTGTATAATCCCCCCTCCAGCAGTAATAAGTGTGGACACATACAAGGACAGCCAGCTGGCACCGAGGACAACCCAGGACCAGGCGGTGTCCATCTCTTCACGCCGGCTCGTGTCCACCATGTTAGGCCCAGCGAGGCTGAAACGTGAAACACAGAAGAAGCGGTGGTTCAAGTGAGCTCTGCGTCACAAGCAAGCATTTGCGTTGTCATGGCGACACCACCTGAACGATGGAAGATAAAAATAAACAAGGGAGGTTGTTTGTTTAAATATTCGTTTCTATTCTTATAGTAGTGCAACACTTTAAAAATTCATAAACTAAAGATAAGCTTAGTGTTAGTATTAACCATTTGAACAGATTATTACTATTCCTAGAGACTATAGTACCGTAGTGCAATACTTCAAAATACATACCAAAGATAAGCTGGTCATTTGAACGGATTCGCAATTGGTGTAACATGTTATGGCTCAATAATAGAAGAGTGGCACGTATAATGGACACATCTGTTAATCTGTTGCTGTGGTGAACTGGATTAGGAATCAGTGCATAATAATATTTGCATCGGTGTTGGTTGGCTATGCTGGGCCCCATAGGTCGTGGGCAGAGGCGTAGATAAAGGGGAGAGGCGTAGCTAAGGGGGCAGAGGGGGGAAAGATTACCTGGGCCCCAGACTAGTTAGGGGAGCCAATATGTGCTTTGATATTAGTATATTGATGAAAATAATGGGTTTGAGAGTTGAAAAAAAGAAAGGGAGACTTTTAAATGAATGTTGTCCCGGGGGGGGGGGGGCAAAACACTCTAGCTGGGCCGTGGGCATGTTGTGGGCGACGAGAGATATAGCCGTAGGTCGTGGGCATGTTGTGGGAAACAGTAGATATAGTCATATGTCTTGGGTATGTTATGGGCAACAGGAGAAAAGACATAGGTCGTGGTCATGTTGATGGCAACAAGAGATATAGCAGTAGGTCGTTGGCAACAGGAGATATAGCCGTAGGTCGCGGGCAACAGGAGATATAGCCGTATGTCTTGGGTATGCTATGAGCAACAAGAGATATATCCATAGGTCGTAAACATGTTATGGCCAACGGGAGATATAACTATAGGTCATGGGTATGTTGAGAGCAACAGAAGATATAGCCATTGGTAGTGGGCATATTATGAGCAACAGGATATATAGCCATAGGTCGTGGGCATGGTGTGGGTTACAAAAGATATAGCCATAGGTCGTGGGCATGTTGTGGAAAACGGAGATACAGCCATAGGTAGTGGGCATGTTGTGGAAAACGGAGATACAGCCATAGGTCGTGGGCATGTTGTGGAAAACGGAGATACAGCCATAGGTCGTGGGCATGTTGTGGAAAACGGAGATACAGCCATAGGTCGTGGGCATATTATGCGCAACAACAGATTTATTAATATGTCGTGGGAATGTTGTAGGCAACAGGAGATACAGTCATATGTCGTGGGCATGTTGTGGGCAACAAGAGATACAGCCATATGTAGTGGGCATGTTGTGGACAACAAGAGATACAGTCATGTGTCGTGGGCATGTTGTGGGCAACAAGAGATATATGTAACTAAGGTAAAACACCGCAAGAAACTGAGAAGGCGACCATTTAGAATTAGAAAGCACCCATAAAGAAGGGTTTCCTGTTTAGACACATTTCATTTAAGTGAGGTGTCTCGACACATTATTTTTAAAGAAAACTTTTTTTTTTTTTTAAATTTCTTGTATTTATTTATTTTTTTACATTAAAGACAGGGTCGTGTCTGGGCCTGGGGCGTCTACCCCTTCCCCCGCCCCCTCTAGAACTTGGACTTGGTAAGTTTTGTACTGTGGCAAGTGAGGTCATGTCGTAATATTGGTATTTAATTCGTGAGTTCACCGTGAAAATTTACAGTTACAAAATTGTTAGAGCATTGCTGGCTATTCAATAATAATATTGTTAACAAACTATTACACATTTTAAGAAAGTTAAATTACCAAATCGTGTCTTTATTTTAAAAAAATGATCATTAAGGCCTATACGTTTTACTATAATTTTAATTCTTAAAATTCGTTTAGAGATTGCGGGCCTTGTTGGCAGTGCCGTCAAAACACGTGCATTTCGTCCATTGCCTACGCCTGACAATTTGTATTTTTGTTTCCCTCCTTACAACCCCCTCCCCCTTTTTTTCCCCCCAATTAAAAAAATACAATAAAAATATTGAGTAATTGTATTGTTTTCTTTCCGACATTCATTTTTTTTTTACATGGAAAAATTAAAAAGGCATTCCAGAAAAAAAAGTGGTTGGGGGGGGGGGGCGCGCCTAATTAATACCACCCGTCCCTCCTAGGCTACCTCTGATTTGTAAGTAACGGCTTCACACCCCCAACCCCCGTGGAGACGCCCCTGATCTGTGCCATGACCCACTCGAGTACTTGTAGGTCGTGTCTGTGCACACACGAAATGGCATTGTACTATCACTACTATCAGATTTATAAGGCTGTATTCGGCCCTGTAAAAATCGGTGAGCGGAAAAAAAGTCACAGGAAATAAAGTCACAGGAAATAAAGTCACAGGAAAAAAAGTCACAGGAAATAAAGTCACAGGAAATAAAGTCACAGGAAATAAAGTCACAGGAAATAAAGTCACAGGAAATAAAGTCACAGGAAATAAAGTCACAGGAAATAAAGTCACAGGAAATAAAGTCACAGGAAATAAAGTCACGGAAGCATTCAGTCATCAGATATCTTAAATAAATTCTGAAAAGAGTGGTTGGATCCCGTTTCCTAATGGGATCCCATATTCCATCGGGCTCCCCACACCAAATGGTATCCCATATCCCATTTTAATCCCGACCCCAATCGAATCCCGACCCCAATGGGTTACAGATCCGGATTGAGAACCCAATCGGGATCCCGTTTCCAAATCGGAAATTGGGAATTTGGATCCCGATCCCATTGGAATCCCAACAACATTGGGATACCGATCCCGACTGGTATCCCATTAGGATCCCGACCCCATTGGGATCCTGATCCAGATTGGGCTCCCGTTTCCAAATAGGATCCAAATGGGGATTCTGACCCCATTGGAATCCCGACGACATTGGGATACCGATCCTGATTGGGATCCCTTTCCCTAAAGGATCCCACTGGGATTCTGAACCGATTGAGATTTTGACGCCATTGGGATCACAACCCCAATTGGGTCCCATTCCCGATTGGTATCCCTTTCCCGAAAAGGATCTCATTGGGATCACAACCCCATTTGGGATCTCGACGCCATTGGGATCCCGACCCCATTGGGATCCCGAACCCATGTAAAAATCCTTGGTGGAACAGAGCCACCCACAAATCCACAAACCCAAAAACATTCACTGTTATATATGAGATGATATATGATTTATATAATAAACACTGAAAATTAGGAGTTTATATGATACATATTTTGTGACTTTTTCTGTGACTTTTTTACCTGTGACTTTTTTTCTGTGACTTTTTTACCTGTGACTTTTTTTCCTGTGACTTTTTTTCCTACAATCGTAAAAATCAGGGCATTCAATACCAGTGCCTTAGACGGGGCACTGACTGGTAAGTGAGACCGGACTTTGTTTAATTTAGACATTTCATGTGAGGCCCAACATTATCTGTCGGCCCAACATTATCTGTCGGCCCAACATTATCTGTCGGCACTTGGTAGAAAAAACAAGGTTGTCTATTGGATGACATAAGAAGCGGCACAGTTTGGATAGAGAGTATGGCCGTTGTTGATCTAGTCGCGTAGTAGGAAGAATACAGAAGCAATTGACAGCAGGGGGCGGGGACTGGGGCATGCAGGAGGAAGAAGGGAGCTCGAGCAGAGGATTGATGAAATCAGTGGAGCAGCTAGAGTCTGTGACGCTCTAGGTCAGCGGTTCTCAACCTGTGGGTCGCGACCCCTTTGGGGGTCGAACGATCCTTTCCCAGGGGTCGCCTAAGACCATTGGAAAACACATATGCTCTACAGTTATGTAGTAGCAACGAAAATAATTTTGTGGTTGGGGGGTCGCCACAACATGAGGAACTGTATTTAAGGGTCGGGGAATTAGGAAGGTTGAGAACCACTGCTCTAGGGTGGTCCTTGATTTTGGCTCCCCAGGTTAACGATAACTACTATGCAAACAAAATACACATTGAAAATAAGCAATATAAATTAAATGGTGCCAAAAAAATAAGTGCCGCCCCCAGATGCGTAGCTAGAGTGTTTGGCGCCCGGGGACAAGATTCGCGCCCGGGGACAAGATTCATTTTAAAGCGCCCTCTTTTCCTTTTTCCAACTCTCAAACCCATTATTTTCATCAATAAAATAATACCAAAGCACATTTTGGCGCCCCTAACTAGCTGGCGCCCGGGTACATCTGTACGCCCCTGCACCCCCCCCCCCCTACGACTACGCTACGACTCTGGCCGCCCCTCGATCCCCTTTTTCCTACGCCAGAGGTTGTAATTTTTATGAACCATAAAGTTCCCATGTCGAAACAGGGACATAAGAACGAATGCAGCCACTCAAGGACATCCGTACCGTCGCAATGGCCTTGAAACGTGTGTGATCAAACAAACGAGGTAATGTGTTTTACACACACACACACTGACATAAATTGTAAGCTCAACAAGATAGTGGTATAAGTTTGTTACCGCAATACAGTGTTCACACAAACGCATGTATTATAATGACAGAAACAAACGCATACATGTATTATAATGACAAACAAACGCATACATGCATTATAATGACAGAAAAAAGCATACATGTATTATAATGACATAAATAAACGCGTACATGTATTATAATGACAGGCATGCTTAGATAATGTTGTACAATATTATATGACAGATATAATGTGTACACTACAATGTCAAAAGCGCAATGATGCATCAGAGACAGTAGTATTAGTATTCTACTATATGAAAGACTCAGTGATGCATCAGAGACAGTAGTATTAGTATTCTACTATATGAAAGACTCAGTGATGCATCAGAGACAGTAGTATTAGTATTCTACTATATGAAAGACTCAGTGATGCATCAGAGACAGTAGTATTAGTATTCTACTATATGAAAGACTCAGTGATGCATCAGAGACAGTAGTATTAGTATTCTACTATATGAAAGACTCAGTGATGCATCAGAGACAGTAGTATTAGTATTCTACTATATGAAAGACTCGGTGATGTATCAAAGACAGTAGTATTATACTATATGAAAGACTCACTGATGTATATCAAAGACAGTAGTATTCTATTATATGACAGACTCAGTGATGTATCAAAGACAGTAGTATTCTATTATATGAAAGACTCGCTGATGTATATCAAAGACAGTAGTAGTCTATTGAGATTGTCATTCCAGGATTGGCCTAGTGAGCCACTCGTCGAAGTGTAGGACTACAATATAGCTACTCCATCGTCTCGTGAAGACGAAAGGATGCCATACAGTATTCTATTATATGAAAGACTCAGTGATGTATCAAAGACAGTAGTATTCTATTATATGAAAGACTCACTGATGTATATCAAAGACAGTAGTATTCTATTATATGAAAGACTCACTGATGTATATCAAAGACAGTAGTATTCTATTATATGAAAGACTCACTGATGTATATCAAAGACAGTGGTATTCTATTATATGAAAGACTCAGTGTCCGTGAAGTATCAAAGACAGTGGTAATCTACTATATGAAAGACTCAGTGATATATCAAAGACACGGTGGGACACTGCGGTATCAAAGACAAAGTTTCACTCTACTAAATCACATAACAAATGCTAAACTAATCACAGACATAGTGGCACACTGTATAACTATGTCACAGAAACAGTGGTACACTGTACAGCTATGCCACAGACAGGGTCGGCTCAATGGACCCTCAACTCGGACAGCTCTCCGGGGCGCCATCAACGATCTTCCAAAATAGGAAAAAGCATTGCATGTGGGCGCCATGGCAGAAAAATAGAAGGTGCAATAAAATGATTTCCTGATCTAAATGCTGGAAAAAAAGTCATCGGTAGACTAATTGTTCATGCTGTCCAAATACAAGTTAGGGCAGCGGTTCTCAACCAGTGGGTCGCGACCCCTTTGGGGAACAAATGACCTTTTCCCGGGGGTCGCCTAAGATCATCCGAAAACACATATACTAACAGCTCTGAAGTAGCAACGAAAATAATTTTGTGGTTGGGGGTCGCCACAGCATGAGGGACCCTATTAAAGGGTCGCGGCAATAGGAAGGTTGAGAACCACTGAGTTAGGCTAGAGAAAACAATATCCTTGTTCATTTATTTTTTTTATATAACCTAGGTTGTAATAAACTTATTACTTAGACTCCCTAGATTTTTCCTTGCAAAAAATTATATGATTATACTTAAAAGGGGCGCCAAGGTTAAGCTTTTCCGAGGCGCCAGCTCCCGTAGGGCCGACCCTGGTCACAGAAACAGATGTGCACTGTATAACTTATTAAATATGTCGCAGACAGTGTAACTCCCTCGTGGGCTATGTTTAGCACACAGACAGACACAGGGCTAACACTACACAACAATCACATATACATTAACTAGATACATCGATTACTTACTACTGCAGCATTGATTCGTTAACAATCCGTGTTAAAGTCATTGTTCCGATGATGAATTATCTCAAGAATAAAATGTAAAAGTCGAAACATATAATCTAGAACTTAGAACACAACAGAATATTATAGACTCAATGTAGACTACTTGAAGTGAAGGCGAGTGGTACATAAAAATTAATCGATAAATGCTTTCTTCAAACGATCCTCGTTTCTTCGCACCGTGTCGTGTATCTAAACACATACGGTGTGACGTTCAATTTCATTATCTAAATCTAAGACTTTAACTTTAATCCATTTGGGAATTTAACCTTTTTACACTTACCCGGTACCTGAATAAACCGACGTGATTTCATAGCCAATTTGCCTTCTTTAATTATACCTTCAGTCAGCTATTTAGCCTACATCAGTGGTTCTCAACCTTCCTAATGCCGCGACCCTTTAATACAATTCCTCATGTTGTGATGAGCCCAACCATAAAATTATGTTCGTTGCTACTTCGTAAATATGTATTTTCCGATGGTCGTAGGTGACCCCTGTTTAAGGGTCGTTCGACCTGTCCCCACCCCCAAGGGGTCGTGACTCATAGGTTGAGAACCACTGCCCTACATGTAGAGCTTTATATTATGTTGTTTCGTTCCCGCATGTTAATCTAATTATTGCAGCATTTAGCTATAATAACAAGGAAAAGGTCTGATTAAATGATTAGGCTTACATCTAGAGGCCTAATTAACTACTGTTTTCATTTTTTGTAATGCAGGACCAGGGGCGTAACAACGGCTTGGCATTGGGTCAATTGCCAAGGGCCCGGCCCACGCCAGTTCAAAAGGGCGCCGCTAAATATCTAAAGTTGAAACTTGTCAATTTATCAAGGGCGCCAAAAATATTTTAGCCAAGGGCGTCAAAAACCCAGTTACGCCTCTGTGCAGGACTATGACGAATGTTTGTCTAACCAGGGGTTCTTAACTCTTTTACACCATGGATGGATGTACCCTCCTGTCAGATGAAGGCCGCGGCCTACCCACCCCCCACCCCCCTTCTGAGAATTGCAACGACAGAGCTGCGCTCTAACATGCAGGAGATTCATGGTACATCGGCAACAGAAGAGATGTGAATGAAGTTCAAGAGTACAATTTCTGATGCATTGAAGAACTACATATCACACAAGACCACCAAACCTGCGACAAATCAGCCATGGGTCACGTCTGAAATCCGTAGGCTCATCCACAGGAGAGACCACCAGTACAAGTGCACGTGATTGACAAAGAATGGCTCGGCTGAACTGAGAGGCTCCGCCAAACCATCCAGCGCTTACTGAGCAGATATTACTGGAACTACCCAAACGTCATCTTTTCAGAGGAAGACACTTCGACCAGGGGTGCCAAGAACAAGCGCTTCTGGAGTTATGCCAAGCACCAGAAGTCCTCAAACACTGGAGCTTCCTCGCCTGAGGTGGTGGGATGGTCATTTGACATCTGACCCAAAAGCACAGCCGGACATACTCACTCAGCAGTTCCAGTCAGTCTTTGTTGATGGTAGAGAGTACTCGGAGGCTGAGTTACTTCTGAAGACCAACATGATGAGCAGAGCCTACCCCGTCATGCAAGGTATACAGATTTAAGGGCAGGGTGTGCTTGCCCTCCTCATAACGATTAACCCCTTCAAAGTATGTGGTCCTGACAACATCAAACCATGAGTGCTCAAATAATCGGCCAATGAAATCGCTCCTGCACTGAGAGTCCTGTTCCAATCATCGCACAGGCAATGCTCCAGCAGACTGAAAGAACATCGCATGTCACTCATTTCGACCCCGCCAACTACCGTCCGGCATCCTTCACCAGCGTGGTATGCAAACTGTTGGAGCACAGAATCGTAAGCGCAGTCTTGAAAGCCACAATATACTTAATGACTGTCAACATGACTTCCGAGTCAAAAGATCATGTGAGACCCAGCTCCTTGAATTTGTAGAAGACTTGACGACCAATCTGGAGAACAAAAAGAAAACTGACGTGCTGGTGATGGACTTCTCAAAAAGCATTGACTGTGTAAATCATAGTTTGCTTCTACACAACTTCAGAGATATGAGATCCAAGGCACTACCAAAACATGGATCTCTATCTTCCACAGCAACCAATGCCAGACAGTAATGGTGGACGGTACAAGCACCTCCTTTGTCAATGTGATGTCAGGGGTCCCCCAGGGATCGGTGCTAGGCGCCTGTTTGCTCCTAGCATACATCAATGACCTACCCAAACTAACATCCCAAGAAGCAAGAATGTTCGCAGATGACACGGTGGTGTTTAGAAGGATCAAAAAACAGTTCTGACCAGGACCAGCTACATCAGGATCTCTATTGGTGATCAGCAACTCCAGTGTGAAAGAAAAAGTCTGGGACCCATTCACCCATTGGAGCATCGACATGTTTGAGGCGGTCCAGCGACTGACAGCACGTTGTTCTTAAAATCCAAGTTTTGATTTACAGTCATTCAGTGTGATTTACCCGGAAGAGGAATCGAATATTCTATCATTACCTTCCTTAGGATAAAACAGGGGTGGGCAAACTACGGCCCGCAGGCCGCATGCGACTTGGCAACTGATATTTTGCGGCCCTCTAAGGCATTCATGATTTAGAAATATTTTTTTTAAATTAAGTTATTTTGTTCAATTTTACATAATTTCAGGTATCGTTATGATTGTTTTAACCTTTTTGATCAAGTTATTTCAAATTTATTACTTTTTAAAACAGATCTTGACTTTTTTCATGTAATACTAAAATGCGAATTTACCAATTTATCAACATGTAAAAATTGTACATAATATACATGCGGCCCCCCCAATAGCTTTACATTTGTCAAAGTGGCCCTCCGCACAAAAAAGTTTGCCCACCCCTGTGATAAAGCATTTAGAAAGAAAAAAATTATAATAATCGATTACAATTTTTCTTTAGTCTATAGGTCATATTAATTATTTGAAAAAAATATAATTATTTTATCTGGTACAGTACTGGTTCTTAACAATAAAAACTGAGTTGAAACTCTGTGGCACCACTAGATTCTACAGTATTAGTGTGGGGGAAATAAATCCATAAATGATGTCACACATCTATTTATAGTGGGGAAAGGGGTCACATACTTGTGAAGATATGTGGTCAGGATGTCAAATTTTTTTGTGAAGGTGGTGGGAGGGGGCAAGATTCTGCAAAATTACGGAGGCTTCATTTTTGGATGCAACAATTTTGAATGATACAACAATGCTACCAAATGCTAATCAAAATACTTTTAAACAGATTTTCATTGATATGAAGGATTAAGCTAATTGTCTGGAGTCTTCTTACAGCAAGTCTGAATTAAGACTCAAATAACTACAGTTCTCAACCTTTTTATTGCTGTGGTGACCCCTCAATAACAATAAAATTTAACATTTGCCTAGATTTTCATGAGCCACAGTGAAGATAATTATTCCAAGAAATGGAGAAATGGGTTTAGGGTAAGTAACTTTGTCATTACAAAACAAGAATGACAAAGCAACATACAGGTACTAATTGAGTTTATTTACAGATAAAAAACTGAACCGATGTTTCTCACCAAAATAAAATAGATAAATCATATGAACCCCAAGAAAAAACAACACATTGTGTTTAAAAAATCACATTAATAAGAAATTTGACATTATAAAAATTACTTTTTAATGATTTGTTACGTTTGACAATAAATGTTCATTTTATCTACAATGTTTCAATGTATGGTACCTCTACTCTACAGATTTCTAACAGAAAATTTAATTTTTATTACAAACTGGTGTCCATAATAGTATCATAAAATTAATAAAATAATAAAATACATCAAAATATGTGTAATTTATTTTAAAATAAATTTCCTGGCATCACAGGTATCATGTATTAGTATTACCATTGCCCGGAACCATACTCAAATCACTGTGCAGCTTATACAAACATTTTTTAAAAATAATTAATTGAGTCTCAGATTTCATTGTCATTATTGTCAAGGTACAACTCTCTAAGCTATTTTTTAAAATTTAGGGTGGCCTTGATAAAATATGTACCTGTTTGGAACACAAGAAAAATTTTTTTTTACTATATTACATACCGGGTAACAATTATTTTAATATAAATTATCTGCCTAAAAGTCTAATTTTTCTTTAAATTGAATCTTCAATTTTAATTTAAAACAATAATTAGGCACTCGTAGTTTGATTAGAGATGAGACTGAAAAAAGAAAGTTGAAAGACTGGAGTAGAGAAAACAAAATTTTAAAAATCTTCCATGAAAAACAAACCAGCTTCAAATGATATAATTATAATCGTTTACAAGCCTGACATTACTGCTACCGGTACTAAGAAAAATATCATTTTTTAATTTTACCGTACAAGTAAACATGTCCCTTTTAAAAAAAACAAAAAACAAATATCTCCTCAAAATCTTTGTTAAGTCATTTAAATCAGTTTGTGACTAATGTAAGCTGACACAAATAATAATGGATCCATGAATTGCTGTGAATATAAACTAGGATGTTCAAGATCTTTTTCTTTTCAGCCTTGAACTCCTTGTGACCTGGGCATTCCCTTGAATCATATGCCTCACTTGCTTTTCCACATTAAAACCTTTGATTTTGACATCAGGATCAGGCAAAATCTCTGTGACAAGCCCAGTAATTGTTGTGATATTGTTCTCCCGAATAGTGAATCTCTGACCAGGAGACACCACCATAGGCAACCTTAATAATACTTCTGCTTTTGAGGCCTCACCAGGCATAAGCATTGTTGTATTTACTGGTAGTTGTACACAAGCTGATATATTCCAAGTGTTGCTATACATCATCTGAATATAGTTATTTGTTATAGGACGTTCCCTTCCACCTTCATGCTTTTTTAATAAATAAATTTGGGCTCCAAAGGCAATACTTTGATTTAATGTATTGGGTGCTCCTAAAATCATTCCTCTAAGCAACACTTCATCTTTCACTCCCCTTAACAAAGCTCCAATATTTTCCCCAGCAATACATTCTTTAACAGCTTTGCCAAAAACATGCAAATCTGAAATGGTGGTTTTTATCAGATTTCCATATCCAGCAACCTCTGCTGCATCCCCTTTACGAATTGTTCCTTTTTTTATTGTTCCTATTGCTACTGTTCCCCTGCCTGGAACTGAAATTAACTTCTCAACAGGCATATAAAATGGTTCATTGAGATTTCTCTGTGGTGTCGGGATAGTTTTATCAACGGCATCCAATAGTTCAAGAATTTTATCCCTACCGAGGCAAGGGTTCTCTCCTTTCAAAGCTTGAAGAGCAGAACCATAAACTACAGCACAATATTTTCCATCAAAACCATATTCAGTAAGAACTTCTCTGATTTCCATTTCTACCAGCTCTACCATTTCACTGTCCACAGCATCTGCTTTGTTTATAAAGACTACAATTTTCTCAATCCCTATTTGTTTGGCCAACAGTAAGTGCTCTCTGGTCTGCGGCATAGTTCCATCAGTAGCCGCAACAACAAGAATAGCTCCATCCATCTGAGATGTCCCTGTTATCATATTTTTGACATAATCAATATGACCAGGACAATCTGTGTGTGCATAATGCCTGTTGGTTGTTACATATTCTATGTGGGCAGAATTTATTGTAATGCCACGTTTAATTTCATCAGGGGCCTTATCAATAGCTTCATAGCTCACAAATTTATTTTCATCACTGTACATATCTGATAAGACTTTAGTTATTGCAGCAGTTAAGGTAGTTTTCCCGTGGTCAACATGTCCAATTGTTCCAATGTTGCAGTGAGGTTTTTTAAAACGATTGTTGCTGTCTTGATCATTTAATGACTGAGGTGCTTTCGATTTTGCGACCGACGAATAAGTTTCCGATGTGTGAAATAATTTTCTACTTGATAATATAACTGAAAGAGAGATGTAATCATTGCGAAGCCGAACTGCAGAGTATAAAATGTTCTTTCGAAAAAGAAATCGTTTTATTATGTGGGCTGCCATCTTGATTAACCTTGGCTAGATATAACTTAATTTAGTTTACTGAAGATTTACAATAACAAGCGGCTATCTATACGTATTTTATTTATTTCCGTAACAATCTTCTAAATTTACCGTTTCTTTTTAATATCAATCTTTGATATTAGTTTTCTTGATTAATTTATTTCAAAAATCATTATAAAAACGTAATTCTCTTTTTTTTCTTTTGACATCACCCACAGCCTAAATTAGTTCCAAACCATTTATATTCTCACTATTCTATATTATTTCTGCCCCTATAGAGTTTCGATACTTTCTTATTCTTAATTTAAAATATGTACATTAAAAAAAAAAAAGTAGTTTGTCAGAAAAGAAGTTTTTAGAAAGCGTATATGTCTTCAAAGAAATTTTTTTATGACTTTTTAAAACACTGACCCATTTCAGTTTCATTCAGGAATGTTAAGAAATTGTTGTGATGTGCAACATCATTGAAAGTAAGAAAGTTAGTATACTGAGTTTCAGTTTCAAGATTGTTATAAACAGAGAGAAGAAACGAGCCATGAGTTAAAAAGTTCAGACTATGATTACTTTAATAATGGCATTTAACATGTTTGATTTGTTGAAGCTTTTAGGTTTGTACAGTTTGAAGAGAAAAAAAAAAAGATCTGTCTTGTTTCTAATTTTCTTGTCCAGGGGCTGTCCATTAATTATGTCAACAAAATAGGGGGGAAAGGGGGGGGGGGGTCTGAAAATTTTTGACAATTGTTGACAAGGGGGAAGGGGGGGTCAAGAAAAGTTGACGTCAACAATGTTACTTTTTTAAAATAAATTAAATTTCATAATTTAGAATTTATTAAAAATTTTTTTTCAAAACATTTTACTTTTATTCACTTTTTTTGTTGTAGTTGTAAACTAGTCTATTTAAAATATTGTTTTTTTTTCCATTTTATCGTTATTTGGGGGGGGGGGGGGAATCAAATGTTGACGTAATTTTATAGGGGGGGGGGTCTCTGGAAGTTTGACAAGTTGTTGACAAGGGGGAGGGGGGAGGTAAAAATCGCCAAAAATTTGTTGACATAATTAATGGACAGCCCCTTAGTTATATTTTCTTTACAAGGATTATATTACATGGGGAAATGGCGTCGGCGGGTCGTCGATAGGGGTCGCAAACCGGGATCCCGAATTTCGAAAATACTGGAATACCGGACCATAATTAATGCTCGAAAATACCGGGATTGGATTTATGAAAACCGGGATTTTCGATAATTCCGGGATTTCATTTTCAATTTTTTTTAAATTGGTTTTCTTAGTTTCCACGTTGTAGTTAAAGCAAGACATGTCAATAATTCATGAGATGTGCAAATCCATCACACCTCATGTCTCAAGTTCAAAGAGAGCCGACCGACTGGCTAGATCTGTGCATTCTTATTTGTCAAGAATCATGATGTTGTAATTAGTTTTGTTTTTACTTCATGCGTGTGTAGTGTGTAAGTGCAGACGAGTCACGACGTGAAGGTACAAGATTGGTGAGTAAATGTTTTTATATTATTGCCAAATAAGTAATTTGTATAGTCGAATGAAGGTCGAATGTTGAATTACATTAATAAGAGTTTGTATAGAAATAATAACACGTTGCACTCAAATGTCGGTGTCAACTTATAATTTAAAAAAATATTTTTTGATTACATGATTTCTTTTAATTATTCCAAAAAACCTACAGATTAAATAATATGTGTAAATCCGAATTTTGATAATATAATACCTTAAATTAAACTAATAATTGATTTTCGAGCTATTCTGTCTCAAGCTGAATTTCCTAGTTTGTCTGTAACATACCTAGCCAAACATTTACATGACTGAATGTCCCAATTTGTCTGTACCCTACTCAGTCAAACATTTACATGACAATTTAAACATTTAAAAAAAAGTTTTACATGTCAAACCAATTCGATTGAATTAATTTAAAAAAAAAAAATGACTTATTTTCCCAGGTTGATAGAAAGAAATGGGGGACCCTGAAAAAAATAAACCTAAATTTGAAAAGCATATGAAACTATCGGAAACAAAGACATCAGTTTAAATTATTTCTTGAAAGCTACAGACAATCTCTCAGCTAAATGTATTAGATGTTACACGATACTTAAAACATTGGGAGGAACAACTTCAGGCCTTCACTCTCATTTAAAGTCTGCACATTCCAGTGATTACTTGGACGCATTTCTAAGGCCAGATTGCGACCAGATGCGAAAACATATCTTGGATATTCAAAAGCTTGGTCAGACAGCGGATTCCTCGTTGGAAATATCTTTGAACAAAGAAATTAAATATCTTGGATCTAAGCATGATGAACTTGATGATACACTGCCGCTTAAGAGACAATTAGAAATTGAAATACAAAAGAAACTTCAGGCTCAGGATAATACTCCCAGACCAACGGATGGAGACATTGATACATTGGTCAAAATAGAAAATACCGGTTTTGGCAAAAGGGACCGGTTTTGCGACCCCTAGTTGTCGAGCGTGAGCTTTTAATGCCCTACTCGACGCACCTCAACACGGCCGACCGGGTCTCCCTGAGGCCGGACCGTGCGGTGGCACGCCAGGGACTTACCTGGACCACCCCCACCCACAACCGCTATATTGGATTTGAGGATGGAAGCCTTCCACGCCCGATCGACCGAAAACGCTGCGTTTAAAGCTTTCGCAGCTGTTCCACCTTAGCCCCTTGCCTCATATCCATTAACGGCAACTTGTAATCAGGATCCCTACCCTGGCTCAGACCCTTTCTTCCAACTGTAAAACACCACAGTTGGCAGCCGTGTAGGTGATGTTTTAATTCCGGCCGGTACCATGCATGTACTTGTTTCCCCACGCAGAACACGCAATGGTATTTTTGTTCCCCGGGTAACGCCGAGGGGGGTCCGGGGGCCAGCGCCTCCTAATCGGCAAGCTACGGGCCCGGGGGAGGGGTATTACAAGGTTATCACGGTTTAAGTTTTATGTTTTTTAAGCATTTGTATTTACTTTGCTCCCTTTGATTCAGTTTGATAAATAATTGAGATATGAATGACATATTATAATATAATCCAATTTAGATATAAAAAAAACAATACACAACTTGCAGACCGATCTTACTTTAATCTTGCACAAAGTAATGAAAGTAAAAATAATATATGTAAAGCTGTTATTTTAATGATAAGGAAATTTTTTAAGCCATTTACAGTCAAGGATCCTACATATAACGAATCACAAAATAAAAATAAAAGCCGTGCGTACATTATTATTATTGTATATCAGTCAAAAACATATCAATAATCAATATCAGCAAACTAAATTCATACTTAAAAAGAAATTTTGGTTTGGACTACCTACTTAATGTCAATGGGTAAATATGGTGGTAGCATGTTACTGTTCACAAACACTTGACAGAAAATCAACTTCAACATTATCTACACCCTTTATTGTATAGTAATAAATAAAAAAAAAAATTCTATACCTTTTATTATATGACAATAGATCAAAAACATCTACAGCTTTTATTATATAACAATAAATAAAAACGGTTACCGGAAACCTGTTTAAAGAAATAACGTCGACGGACAATTCATCGACGGAAATTTGATGGAATGGAAATTTGGTCGAATCTTTTTTCAGTTCACACGTAAAAATTTTGCATCAAATTTCTTTTTGAACGCACTATCATCATCATGTCCCTTGTTATTAGAATGTAACCTCAAACCACTGATGGAGGAAGGGTGGTTGTCGATTTTGCGCATGGCGGGGTCCCTGTAGAAAGTACGCAAATGTATTCACAAATTCTTCAATAACTTTCCTGACAGTCCATATATATATATACCAGGTACATGTAAAGTTAATAGTAGTAGTAGTAGGACTCCTCGGTAGTAGTACCAGTATTATTTAGTCCAACTTATGTTCCATGTGGCGTATTTTCTTGATCTTCGCCAAAGGTTACAAAGTTTTTTTCGATTCCCGGTGCCCTTGCCAAATTTAGGTGTCAAATTCATAAGTACACTTCTTTTTGGACACCGCGTTTGAGTCTGTACGATGAGCTTTCAACAACCCCCCCCCCCCCCCAACAAATCTATTTAGACAATTATGACGTCACTTTTTAAAAATGTCATGGGTGTTTCACTGTTGTCTGTTTGGCGAGCCCAGTGGTTCCTCCATTATGCTCCCGTCGTCCTAGGTGCCGCATTTCCCACAGCAGAGCCACTAGAGGGGGGCACTCGCCCGGTCGGGTCGTACTTTAACTGTGAAATCTCTAGATGACCCCTTAGCAAAATTTGTCTCCATCTACTTTAGATCCGGTACTTATCTCATGATCTGGTCACTGGTATTTTTCAGCCACACATTTTTTTTACTGACAGCATTTAACTTTATATATTTTACAAATGTTCCAATACGTCTATCTCTCTTTGTTGAGTGAGACTTTAGACTATAGGTACAATGTGGTGATTTGGATTCCTCTATACTTTAGCAACAAACTTTAACTTAAAAATCAATTCTATTTCTATCTCTTTAGCTATAACGTCCTGTAGATTATAAGTTATAAGTATGAATGGCCTACTGTCTTCAACTTTTAATCAGTAAGTTTTTCAGTCATTTACTCAATGCTTTGATGTTTAAAATATTATTTTACTTGGGCTACCAGCAATAATGGCAGAAAAAAATTCTTTAACAATGCTTGAAATTGTCTTGTTTGGGCATCTGTTAAATATGGATGTGAGAGTCAAGAGATATGCGAGTCAAAAGATGTGAGTCAAGAGATGTGTGAGTCAAGAGATGTGTGAGTCAAGAGATGTGTGAGTCAAGAGATGGTGCACTAGTTACGGAATGTCTGATTCCTGCATGTCATCAGTCTCATTTAAATCAACAGACTCAACAATTCACTCAAAATCTGACTTTGAATAGCCTGTGTATTAGGTTGTATGTTGTTTTCTAATAGAAATTCTATATAGTGAAATGTGAAAAACCTATTGAATGTCCATTTGTTTCACAATATATTTGAAAATTTTCTTTATCTCTACCGTACAATGATTGGACATTCCCATTGTAAAAATAATTTATTGCAATCAACATATTTTAGAATCAATATGTTACTATTAAGTCCAATTCTGCAGGAATTTATGTCACAATTTTCTGAAGCACTAGTTCAGTAGTTTAACTTTAACTTGTGGTGTCAGAGCTGTCTCTGGTTTTTACCTGCAATAAATTAATTTGTGGTGCGTCAGAGCTGTCTCTGGTTGTTACCTTCGATAAATTAATTTGTAGTGTGTCAGAGCTGTCTCTGGTTGTTACCTGCGATAAATTAACTTGTGGTATGTCAGAGCTGTCTCTGGTTTTTACATGCAATAAATTAATTTGTGGTGTGTCAGAGCTGTCTCTGGTTGCTAGCTGCAAGAAATTAATTTGTGGTGTGTCAGAGCTGCCTCTGGTTGCTAGCTGCAAGAAATTAATTTGTGGTGTGTCAGAGCTATCTCTGGTTGTTACCTGCAATAAATTAACTTGTGGTGTGTCAGAGCTGTCTCTGGTTGTTACATGCAATAAATTAACTTGTGGTGTGTCAGAGCTGCCTCTGGTTGTTACCTGCAATAAATTAACTTGTGGTGTGTCAGAGCTGTCTCTTGTTGTTACCTGCAATAAATTAACTTGTGGTGTGTCAGAGCTGTCTCTGGTTGTTACCTGCAATAAATTAACTTGTGGTGTGTCAGAGCTGCCTCTGGTTGTTACCTGCAATAAATTAACTTGTGGTGTGTCAGAGCTGTCTCTTGTTGTTACCTGCAATAAATTAAATTGTGGTGTGTCAGAGCTGTCTCTGGTTGTTACCTGTGATAAATTAACTTGTGGTGTGTCAGAGCTGTCTCTTGTTGTTACCTGCGATAAATTAACTTGTGGTGTGTCAGAGCTGCCTCTTGTTGTTACCTGCAATAAATTAACTTTTGGTGTGTCAGAGCTGCCTCTGGTTGTTACCTGCAATAAATTAACTTGTGGTGTGTCAGAGCTGTCTCTTGTTGTTACCTGCAATAAATTAACTTGTGTGTCAGAGCTGTCTCTGGTTGTTACCTGCGATAAATTAACTTGTGGTGTGTCAGAGCTGTCTCTGGTTGTTACCTGCAATAAATTAACTTGTGGTGTGTCAGAGCTGTCTCTGGTTGTTACCTGCGATAAATTAACTTGTGGTGTGTCAGAGCTGTCTCTGGTTATTACCTGCAATAAATTAACTTGTGGTGTGTTAGAGCTGTCTCTGGTTGTTACCTGTGATAAATTAACTTGTGGTGTGTCAGAGCTGTCTCTTGTTGTTACCTGCGATAAATTAACTTGTGGTGTGTCAGAGCTGTCTCTGGTTGTTTCCTGCGATAAATTAACTTGTGGTGTGTCAGAGCTGCCTCTGGTTGTTACCTGCAATAAATTAACTTGTGGTGTGTCAGAGCTGCCTCTGGTTGTTTCCTGCGATAAATTAACTTGTGGTGTGTCAGAGCTGCCTCTGGTTGTTTCCTGCAATAAATTAACTTGTGGTGTGTCAGAGCTGTCTCTTGTTGTTACCTGCAATAAATTAACTTGTGGTGTGTCAGAGCTGCCTCTGGTTGTTACCTGCGATAAATTAACTTGTGTGTCAGAGCTGTCTCTGGTTGTTACCTGCAATAAATTAACTTGTGGTGTGTCAGAGCTGTCTCTTGTTGTTACCTGCAATAAATTAACTTGTGGTGTGTCAGAGCTGTCTCTTGTTGTTACCTGCAATAAATTAACTTGTGGTGTGTCAGAGCTGTCTCTTGTTGTTACCTGCAATAAATTAACTTGTGGTGTGTCAGAGCTGCCTCTGGTTGTTACCTGCAATAAATTAACTTGTGGTGTGTCAGAGCTGTCTCTTGTTGTCCCCTGCAATAAATTAAATTGTGGTGTGTCAGACCTGTCTCTGGTTGTTACCTGTGATAAATTAACTTGTGGTGTGTCAGAGCTGCCTCTTGTTGTTACCTGCGATAAATTAACTTGTTGTGTGTCAGAGCTGCCTCTTGTTGTTACCTGCAATAAATTAACTTTTGGTGTGTCAGAGCTGTCTCTGGTTGATACCTGCAATAAATTAACTTGTGGTGTGTCAGAGCTGTCTCTTGTTGTTACCTGCAATAAATTAACTTGTGTGTCAGAGCTGTCTCTGGTTGTTACCTGCGATAAATTAACTTGTGGTGTGTCAGAGCTGTCTCTGGTTGTTACCTGCAATAAATTAACTTGTGGTGTGTCAGAGCTGTCTCTGGTTGTTACCTGCAATAAATTAACTTGTGGTGTGTCAGAGCTGTCTCTGGTTGTTACCTGTGATAAATTTAATTGTGGTGTGTCAGAGCTGTCTCTGGTTGTTACCTGCAATAAATTAATTTGTGGTGTGTCAGAGCTGTCTCTGGTTGCTAGCTGCAAGAAATTAATTTGTGGTGTGTCAGAGCTGCCTCTGGTTGCTAGCTGCAAGAAATTAATTTGTGGTGTGTCAGAGCTATCTCTGGTTGTTACCTGCAATAAATTAACTTGTGGTGTGTCAGAGCTGTCTCTGGTTGTTACATGCAATAAATTAACTTGTGGTGTGTCAGAGCTGCCTCTGGTTGTTACCTGCAATAAATTAACTTGTGGTGTGTCAGAGCTGTCTCTTGTTGTTACCTGCAATAAATTAACTTGTGGTGTGTCAGAGCTGTCTCTGGTTGTTACCTGCAATAAATTAACTTGTGGTGTGTCAGAGCTGCCTCTGGTTGTTACCTGCAATAAATTAACTTGTGGTGTGTCAGAGCTGTCTCTTGTTGTTACCTGCAATAAATTAAATTGTGGTGTGTCAGAGCTGTCTCTGGTTGTTACCTGTGATAAATTAACTTGTGGTGTGTCAGAGCTGTCTCTTGTTGTTACCTGCGATAAATTAACTTGTGGTGTGTCAGAGCTGCCTCTTGTTGTTACCTGCAATAAATTAACTTTTGGTGTGTCAGAGCTGCCTCTGGTTGTTACCTGCAATAAATTAACTTGTGGTGTGTCAGAGCTGTCTCTTGTTGTTACCTGCAATAAATTAACTTGTGTGTCAGAGCTGTCTCTGGTTGTTACCTGCGATAAATTAACTTGTGGTGTGTCAGAGCTGTCTCTGGTTGTTACCTGCAATAAATTAACTTGTGGTGTGTCAGAGCTGTCTCTGGTTGTTACCTGCGATAAATTAACTTGTGGTGTGTCAGAGCTGTCTCTGGTTATTACCTGCAATAAATTAACTTGTGGTGTGTTAGAGCTGTCTCTGGTTGTTACCTGTGATAAATTAACTTGTGGTGTGTCAGAGCTGTCTCTTGTTGTTACCTGCGATAAATTAACTTGTGGTGTGTCAGAGCTGTCTCTGGTTGTTTCCTGCGATAAATTAACTTGTGGTGTGTCAGAGCTGCCTCTGGTTGTTACCTGCAATAAATTAACTTGTGGTGTGTCAGAGCTGCCTCTGGTTGTTTCCTGCGATAAATTAACTTGTGGTGTGTCAGAGCTGCCTCTGGTTGTTTCCTGCAATAAATTAACTTGTGGTGTGTCAGAGCTGTCTCTTGTTGTTACCTGCAATAAATTAACTTGTGGTGTGTCAGAGCTGCCTCTGGTTGTTACCTGCGATAAATTAACTTGTGTGTCAGAGCTGTCTCTGGTTGTTACCTGCAATAAATTAACTTGTGGTGTGTCAGAGCTGTCTCTTGTTGTTACCTGCAATAAATTAACTTGTGGTGTGTCAGAGCTGTCTCTTGTTGTTACCTGCAATAAATTAACTTGTGGTGTGTCAGAGCTGTCTCTTGTTGTTACCTGCAATAAATTAACTTGTGGTGTGTCAGAGCTGCCTCTGGTTGTTACCTGCAATAAATTAACTTGTGGTGTGTCAGAGCTGTCTCTTGTTGTCCCCTGCAATAAATTAAATTGTGGTGTGTCAGACCTGTCTCTGGTTGTTACCTGTGATAAATTAACTTGTGGTGTGTCAGAGCTGCCTCTTGTTGTTACCTGCGATAAATTAACTTGTTGTGTGTCAGAGCTGCCTCTTGTTGTTACCTGCAATAAATTAACTTTTGGTGTGTCAGAGCTGTCTCTGGTTGATACCTGCAATAAATTAACTTGTGGTGTGTCAGAGCTGTCTCTTGTTGTTACCTGCAATAAATTAACTTGTGTGTCAGAGCTGTCTCTGGTTGTTACCTGCGATAAATTAACTTGTGGTGTGTCAGAGCTGTCTCTGGTTGTTACCTGCAATAAATTAACTTGTGGTGTGTCAGAGCTGTCTCTGGTTGTTACCTGCAATAAATTAACTTGTGGTGTGTCAGAGCTGTCTCTGGTTGTTACCTGTGATAAATTTAATTGTGGTGTGTCAGAGCTGTCTCTGGTTGTTACCTGCAATAAATTAACTTGTGGTGTGTCAGAGCTGCCTCTGGTTGTTACCTGCGATAAATTAACTTGTGTGTCAGAGCTGTCTCTGGTTGTTACCTGCAATAAATTAACTTGTGGTGTGTCAGAGCTGTCTCTTGTTGTTACCTGCAATAAATTAACTTGTGGTGTGTCAGAGCTGTCTCTTGTTGTTACCTGCAATAAATTAACTTGTGGTGTGTCAGAGCTGCCTCTGGTTGTTACCTGCAATAAATTAACTTGTGGTGTGTCAGAGCTGCCTCTGGTTGTTACCTGCAATAAATTAACTTGTGGTGTGTCAGAGCTGTCTCTTGTTGTCCCCTGCAATAAATTAAATTGTGGTGTGTCAGACCTGTCTCTGGTTGTTACCTGTGATAAATTAACTTGTGGTGTGTCAGAGCTGTCTCTTGTTGTTACCTGCGATAAATTAACTTGTTGTGTGTCAGAGCTGCCTCTTGTTGTTACCTGCAATAAATTAACTTTTGGTGTGTCAGAGCTGTCTCTGGTTGATACCTGCAATAAATTAACTTGTGGTGTGTCAGAGCTGTCTCTTGTTGTTACCTGCAATAAATTAACTTGTGTGTCAGAGCTGTCTCTGGTTGTTACCTGCGATAAATTAACTTGTGGTGTGTCAGAGCTGTCTCTGGTTGTTACCTGCAATAAATTAACTTGTGGTGTGTCAGAGCTGTCTCTGGTTGTTACCTGCAATAAATTAACTTGTGGTGTGTCAGAGCTGTCTCTGGTTGTTACCTGTGATAAATTTAATTGTGGTGTGTCAGAACTGTCTCTGGTTGTTTCCTGCGATAAATTAACTTGTGGTGTGTCAGAGCTGCCTCTGGTTGTTTCCTGTTATAAATTAACTTGTGGTGTGTCAGAGCTGTCTCTTGTTGTTACCTGCAATAAATTAACTTGTGGTGTGTCAGAGCTGTCTCTTGTTGTTACCTGCGATAAATTAACTTGTGGTGTGTCAGAGCTGTCTCTGGTTGTTACCTGCAATAAATTAACTTGTGGTGTGTCATAGCTGTCTCTTGTTGTTACCTGCAATCTGCTTTTTTTATTTTAGATCTAATAAGTATTGATAAACAGGATTTTGATTTTCATAATTGTCACAAAAAATAATGTCATTTGATTATTGCCTTGGGCAGTATACTTTCCTGTCAAAGACAAGTTCAAATGGGTATACAACAAATTGAACAATATTGGTTTGGTTAACAATCTCTCTGTACCAGAAACCCATATAAACCAGCTGATATTAGTGATATGCATCTATCCTAATTTCGTTTTTACTTTTCTGCTTATTTTCTTAATGTGATTTTATATCTTTCTACCATAGTGTAAGGTAGAGGATTTTTTTGGGACAGAAGTTGAAAAATGTTCAGACCTAATATCGGTACAAACTTAAAGACCATTCTCTGACAACATAATTTGAGGAATACCTGCTCTGACTGAAAATAAACGTGAGATAACTTCTTTTGAAAATGCAAGAATACAAGTGTGTCACATTTGTTTCACTTGAGGAATCAAGAGAAAATGTGACACATTTGTAATCTTGCATGAACACACCCTGACACTAATCACTAGAGCTAACTAAAGGACTAGCTCAGTAACTAAATAACACCTGTTGTTACATACAGCTCAAACATATTTTAATACAATTATCAGAGAAACGGTAACCTGTTGTTACATACAGCTCAAACAATTATCAGAAAAACGGTAACAAGTTCAACACCCAACAAATACACTAATAATGATATTTCCACTCCACTCCTTCAGTTTGTCCAGTGGACAGTGGTTATTCCTCTCATTGGTTAAAGTTGCCCACAGATGAAACACAAACTTAAATGGTTCTGGGGTGGCGACAGTTAAGATAATTTTAAATTCCAGTACAGGTAATTGTTAATGAGGGAGTATGAAGTTATCTCCCCTTAACATCAGATAACTTTTTTTTATTATAAAGAGGATATCGCTGCAATTTCCCCCCACCCCTCCCCACCCTCCATTTAACAAACTTTACAGTGCTTAATTTAACATGAGATATTAAAGCCTAATGTTGGGGTTTCATTAGTTGATATTAAGAAGTGGAAAGTGGCAGTGACATTAGGGCCAGGGGATCACTTGAAATGTAGTTGTTAGAATATAGAACTAAGACGCCAAGCTGGATCTTTCAAAAGAAATAATGCCATGTAAAAAAATATATGTCCAAACCAACACTTCACTTGAAATTCAACATTTCAAATTAACTTTTTAAAAGGATTTCCCCTATTGTATAATACAAAAACACTGTGTTATTCACATTCATTTCCAATTTACACACTTGTGTTTTGTCATTTGGGGGCAACAGAGGTAGTGAGATGTCAAGGAAAATGATGGTGGGCTTGACTATCAGGGCAAACTGTGAAGCATTAAGTGGATACCTTCAATGTGGACAAATACAGGAGGACCATTGTTATGGCATTTGAACATTTTTAACCCAGGCTTCAAGGTCTATGGTTTTCTATGTCTTGTATTATCCAAACAAATATATACATTTGAGCTTCTGAATTAGTTTGTTATGTATGTGCTTATGGAAATCCAGCACCATACGAAGTTTGAATTTTTAAAAAAATGGTTGACAATATGATAATTCAATATGTAGGGCACTGTACATAAATGAACTTAAGGCACTGTACATAAATGAACTTAACATCAGAGCGCACAATTCAACTGAAGTGAAGAAGCTAAAATGGGAATGCTACGCCTGTATAAGTCATTAAATTGCTAATTCTTTCAAGAGCCTTCACCGCCACCAAATAGAGCCCCATAGTGCATCCTGGAAGACAGAAGCTTGGGTTGCTCTGGTGTAGATATAAGACCAGACGGTCTGGACACAGGCTCGTTTTCTTTGTTGCCCCTTGGCTCAACAGGACACTCTGGCGTGGACAAGACACAAGTTAATAAATCTGGCACAGGTGGTGTGTACAGAGCATTTGCAAACTTCGCTACCTCTCTGTCGACTTCCATAAATTTAAAGTGACCTGTATTGAATCCTGGGGTGTGAAGTACTGGAGTTTCTGCCCCTGTCATCAGAGTTGCATCCCTTGCTATTCTTGAGGCAAGTTGTGGAGGAGAAAAATTTCCAGACTCTAAAGATACTGATTTCTCAGTGGCCTGACTTCTGCTGTAGTCACAGATAAGCGGTTCCACATTGCATGTTAATCTGGCATAATCCCTCGCCTCCATGCCTCCTCCAAATTTAACTTGCCCCGTATTTTCACATCCATGCTTCATTAGAAGGATCGTTTGCTCCGATAATTGACCATATAAATCTTCAAGCTGTGGTGTGCTCATTAAAGACTGCTCAACAGGTTTGGCATGGGCATGTTGTGGTGTGCCAGTGTTAAGGTCAGTGTGCTGAGCTGCAGTGCCATCACCACTCTCCTCATCATCCAGCTTATCATCAGAGTCCTTGTTCTCCAGCTCATCATTGGTTTCTGTAACATGGCCACTATCAACATCTGAAGGTAATGGATTTTGTTCAGGCCTTGAGAAACCATATGGCACCATAAAGGATTCCACTTGGTCGTAACGAGTCTTCTGAGCATCTAAAATATTTGTAATCAACTCCTGCATTCTGCCAAAACTGTTTGTTTGTGTAGAAAAGTCTTTTCTTTTTGACTGGGCATTTTGCACAATAGTCGACAATTCCTTTTTAGTCTGATGAAGAAACATGATAGCATTTGTATGCTGTTCATATTGTTTAAGTTTTCTGGAATTTAGTTCTTGTTGTATAATTGAAGACTCATTATCAATTTGAACAGCAAGATGACGAAGTTTTGAAAAAAATGTTGTTTTTTCATCCGTTTGTTCAGTGCTGGACATTTCCTGAGAAATTTCCTTCCTGGAAGTCATGGTAGACCTGAAAATAACAATAAATAAATCAATCAGTCTTAGCCACTGGTGTAGTTGTCACTAAAAACAATTTAAAGAAGTAAAATTTAAGATTTTGAACCTTAAGTGAAAAACTACTACCACAAAAGGCTGATAGCGATAGCACATAATGTGGTTAACGTATAAAAAAAAAAAAAGAAGTTATCATCAACTTCATCTTAGTCTTCAGAAGTTGAATTTCCTGAACAACAAGAATGATGTCAACAACCAACTGCTCAAAAAGGTGATATTCATTACTATGATTTTCAGACTGCTCACAGGTCACAAATCAGCTGATTTGTTGAGTGTCTAAGGTCAGCAGTACATCATCACTGGTCATAGTTGTCAAGGGGTGTAAAACTTACAAGTCTTCTTTTATCTTGATCATTAAGACATATGTCTTTACTGAAGAGTTTCCCCCCAACCCTTTTCCCCGTATGAGGCTCTTGTGAGCCCTCTCTTTAATTCTAATAAATTATCAAGTTTTAGCCTAATTCACGTTTAATTTGTGTATAGAAAATGGTATACATTAATTAAATGGGTCGGGGGGGGGGGGGGGACTTTAAAAAGTTTAAGAAATACTGCTTTTTCATATTCATATTATGTAGCGGTGATGTTAGATAAGTGAGTATAAGACAAGACCTTTTATACATGTATAGTATTTCAACCAGTCAAAGTGATTAGGGGCTATCCATATATCATGTATGCAGAAAAAAACTCCCCCTGTTGCATGTGTACTTTTTTTTACCCCCCCCCCCAATACATACAATAAGCTTTCAAGAGGTAAGAGTAAAAAATAAATGCGTCACATGTTTTCACTGCTGTTTGTCAAGCCCAGTGGTTCTCAAATATGCAGGATCATAATCATTGGAAGGAGTGTCAAAATGGTCTTAAGTTAGGAGCTTAATAGTGAATTAAACTATAAAGTCCCATGTACTTCACCAAGACAAAGGGGCACCAAAAATCATCAATTTGTCCCAGACAAAAGGGCCCCTGTCAATAACTTTGGATTCAACTGGGAGAGCTTGAACTATACGTCGGATGATTTGATGATCTGAATCAAATATTATTAATTGTGTCTATAATACTCTACTGCGATATCAAAATTAAAACCATTAGGTTTACAAGATTTATATAAAATTTATACATACTTTAATAACCTAAGTTTGCCACTAGATAAAGTTTTGAAGAATATGTCACTGTCACTTATAATAATTTGTTGAGAGTTGCTGTTGCAGTGTGCATGAGTTTAAATTTAACATTATAAAGCTATATTCAAGGATTCTTTTGGCTGAGCTCCACTCTGGACAAATTTTGCCAGCTGCAGCAAATTTAAAATTGGGGAGAAGCGGTTGAGAGGGTGCCACATGTTTAACCTTCACCACACCCTGTGATTTCCCCACCTGAGAGTACCCGGTGGGTGGAATCCACCCATATATATTTATATAGTAGGAAAAAAAATGGAGAATGTATGCATATAACCATAAAAAGTATAAATAAACATTGGTGAATTTTTCTATTATGGTATTTATTAGAACACTACTACACATAGATCATAAAGACAAGCATAACATTGACATGATTTCATGCTATAATCAACAGACATAACTTATTTTGTTATTTCACATTGTTCACTATACAATCTGCATTTCACATTTTACACAAAGAGTTTTTGTTTTTCTGTCATCCTTGGCAAGCCAACATCCACATCTCTTCTGTTTGGTCATTTGATTTGTACATGGCATTTTTTTTGCGACAGAGGGTGCACATAATTCAGGAATACATGTAATGTGCTGGAGAGACTGTTCCATCACATTTTTTCAAGGATTGACACATTTGGCAGCTGCATCCTCTTCTTGATGTTTGCTGCTTACGGCTGCCTTGCAATCTCCACGATAAAACACTGTCTATTGTCAGCATGGGTCAGTTTGCTTGTCTGGTTGTGTTTTGACCACAAAAGCCTTGTTGCAAGAGCCCTCTAATCTAATTTTTTTAAATCTTTTTCTCATCTGGAGTCACAGCATTGTCATCATGCATGGTGATCAACAGCGCGATATTATTGTTCCTTTTTTACTGATACTTATAGGATACGCTAGTGGATTCTGTTGAAAATCCACAAATTGAATTATTCCAATTTTGATGTTTGGGCTGCTGAAACTGTTGGGGGTAGATATCTTTTATTTTGTCTTACTGTCTCAACAGTTGCTTTGTGAAATCATGAGCAAGCTTCAAGTCAGTGAAGAAGTGGTCAGTTGTGAATGGCTCAACAATTTGTGAAGTTTTGTGATGAACAGCACCAGCATAAAGGCGGCATCCAAGAAAAATCTCTATTTCATCTAAATTTGTATAAGCTGAGTCTTCTTTCTTCATTTTTGTTCCTTCTGTGTTTGTATAAATCACTATCATGTCAACACCATTTTGGGTGATAAGGATTGCAGAAAAATGGTAACCGGTTCCTCAAGGTAGATACTTTTCTCTTTGCCTACTTTAAAAATATTCCGCTGTCGTAAGAACTGGGAGTGAGTTCCCATGATTAAAATAAAGACAAAACAATCAGAATAATGCCCCCTTAATTAACCAGTTGTTTATTTTTCAATCATAAAAGGTTCATGTACTTGTTAAGGGCTTATTTTTTCTTCTTTGTTTAAAACTGGGTGTTGCCCACCCCTAGGGTACTTTCAAGGATGCAGATTTTTATTGGCCCATAGCTTCTCCCCAATAATATATAAAAGTCCAATGAAAGCCTTTTGTGATGTCATATAATACCTTGGGCAGATGAAGCATGTACAAATGCTCAATAAGCTCAAATTAAATGCATATGGCAGAAATTTAATACACAGAATGGGTGGATTCCACAAAGGGTATGGTGATGGTTAAAGAAATGTATTTAAACCATCTTATTAACTACTTAATAGAAATGCATCTACCTGCAACATAGCTGGTAAAAAAGTTGGTAAAAAAGCAGGGCAAACTACAGTGCTGGCCTTAGAAAGTTTTGTGCTATGGGTGAGAACAAAAAGTGCCGCCACTTAATCATAAATGTTAGTCAGAAAGGTGAGAAAGGAGGTGGGTTGGGCGAAGGGCTAGCAACCCTTCCCTGTAAAAAAAGCCCATTTCCAGAAATGCACAGAACTCACTTATAGGGTGGGAAGCTCACAGCTCCTGTATAATCACTGCAAGATTTAAGACCAAAAAACAAAAAGTCAATATGGACATCTTACAGGTATATGCTCCTACCAACGATAGTAAAGAAGAGGACAAAGAGGACTTCTACAACAGACTGCGAACCCTTGTCCAAAAGTGTCCTAAGAGCAATGTGGTTATACTCATGGGTGACCTAAATGCGAAAATAGGCAGCAACAATAAAGGCTATGAAGAATGCATGGGAACACAGGGCATGGGAGAGATGAATGAAAATGGTGAAAGACTAGCAGATCTATGTGCTACAGATGGACTGGTCATTGGAGGAAGCCTCTTCATGCATAGAAATATCCATAAAGCGACATGGATATCACCAGATATGTCAACGGCTAACCAAATTGACCATTTCTGTATCTGAAATAAATTTAGACGATCTCTCCAAGATGTTAGGGTAAAAAGGGGGGCAGATGTGGCCTCAGACCATCATCTACTGATTGCCAAAGTAGGCTTAAACTGAAAAAGAACTGGACAAGTGAGGGAAGCAAGCAAAAACGTTTTAACATCAATCTCTTGAAAGACGAATCCAAACTAAATGAATTTAAACTTACTATCTCCAACAAGTTCCAGATCTTACAAGAACTAGGCAATGAGGAAACAATTGACCAAAATTGGAAAGCCATCAAAGAGATATTCACGACTACCTGCGAAGAAGTGTTGGGTCCTAGGCAGCAAACGCATAAAGAATGGATTTCTGCGGAAACCATGGAAAAAATCCAATTTAGGAAAAAGAAGAAGGCAAATCTAAACAGCTGCACCAGAACCGAAAAGGCCAGAGCATCAACAGAATACTCAGAAGCAAAAAAGTAGATAAAAAGAACTACATTTAAGGATTAGCAAGTGAAGCAGAAGAGGCAGCGTTTCATGGAAACACAAGAGAATTATTCAGTACAATCAAAAAGTTATCTGGAAAGTTTAACAATCCAGAGAGACCAGTTAAAACTAAAGATGGGAAATCAATACCTGATGAAGAGGGTCAGAAAAAAAGATGGATAGAGCATTTTGAAGAACTCCTCAGCCCCACAACACACACTCGACATAGAGCCAGCGGAACAAGATCTAGAAATAGATTGCAGCACACCCACAAAACAAGAGATATGCAGAGCAATTAAACAACTAAAGAAAGGCAAGGCGGCAGGCCCAGACAGAATACAGACAGAAGCTTTGATAGCAGATATTACGAATAGCACTGAAATGCTACACACACTATTCAAGAAAATATGGGAGGAAGAACAGATACCGATTGAGTGGAAAGAAGGACACCTCATTAAGCTCCCGAAGAAAGGAGACCTTAGTTCTTGCTCTAACTATAGGGGAATAACCCTGCTGTCCATCCCCAGCAAAGTATTCAACAGAATGTTGCTAAACAGAATGAGGGAGGCAATAGATACCAATCTTAGGGACCAACAAGCAGGTTTCAGAAAAGACAGATCATGTACAGACCAGATTGCCACACTGAGAATTATTGTAGAACAATCCCTGGAGTGGAACTCGCCACTATACATTAACTTTATTGACTATGAGAAGGCTTTTGATAGTGTAGACAGACAGACTCTGTGGAAGCTGTTAAGACACTACGGGGTAACACAAAAAAAGACATAATTAAGCCTTCTTACGAATGATTGTCGTGCAGAATTGTTCATGGCCAACAAACAACTGCAGCTTTTGGGGTACAGACCGGTGTCAGCTCTCACCTTTCTTATTCCTGCTGACCATTGATTGGATTATAAACATGTCAACAGAGCAGAAGAGAAATGGTATCCAGTGGACACTATGGAAACAGCTTGATGATCTGGATTTTGCGGATGATCTGGCCCTAATATCACACACACAGAAACAGATGCAAGAGAAAACCAATTATGTCGCACAATACTCTGCTTGCATCGGCCTGAACATCCATAGAGGAAAAAGCAAAGTCCTTAAAATAAATACATCAAGCAACACACCTATAGCACTGGAAGGAACAAACCTTGAGGAGGTGGATAGCTTTACATACCTCGGCAGCATCATTGACATACAATGAGGGACAGACGCCGACATAAGAGTGAGAATTGGCAAGGCAAGAGCTGCATTTAACCAGCTAAAAAAAGTCTGGAGCTGCAGCAACTTGACCCTCCAGACCAAGATCAGGATATTCAACACCACAGTGAAACCTGTCTTGCTATATGGAGCTGAAACATGGCGAACAACAGCAGCTGTTTCAAAAAAGCTACAGACATTTATCAACTCATGTCTCCGAACAATTCTACAAATCCGCTGGCCCAATGTCATCACCAACGAGGATCTCTGGCGGCGCACACAAGAACCAGTTGAAGAGTTAGTCTGCCAGCGCAATGGAGATGGATTGGTCACACCCTCAGAAAGTCCACATCAAGTATCACGAGACAAGCCCTCACTTGGAACCCCCCAGAGAAAGAGAAAAAGAGGTCGACCCAAAATGACTTGGAGAAGGGAGCTGGAGGCAGACACCAAAAAGAGTGGGCACAACTGGGGACAGCTGGAGAGACTTGCCCAAGACCGGGATGCCTGGAGAGCCTTTGTTTGTGGCCTATGCCACAGACGGGACAACAGGCGATGATGATGAATCAGTCATTTATTTTAACCAGTTTGAAGTTTTCTAACAGACTGAATGTTCTATTATAAATAACCAATCAATTATAGTTTAGTTTAAAACATTCCATCATCATATTAATGAAAAGTTAAATCTAGCCCTAGCAACAACACAAAGGGAGAGAATACTACACAGATACATGCAGACCTGCCAACCTGCCAAGAAAAAAAATCTGTAGGGGTGGTGCATGCGGGGGGCGAAGTGGGGCCACTGCCCCCAGGAGGCGCCGACCGGGGGGGGGGGCGTTGGTTTAAGATCTGTAAACTAATGCACAAGCCTTTTTAACAAATAAAGAAATATAAAGTTACTTCCATTGTCTTTGAAGAGTCCAAAGAACATGAGAAAATATACAGATTTATACAGTACTAGACAGAAGATCCATTTTATTTACATAGAAGTACACACACACGCTGCTAAGACAAAGAGTTCAGTTTTGCTGCCTATCCCTATTGGCCTTTTGGCATTTGTCCAACAGCTCTTTGGACAACTGGAAATTACCATTGCAACTGATTTTATATACAAGCAACTTAAAAAGATAAACTTTCATGCTTGCCCTTGTTTATTTGTAATTTTTCTTCACAATCTTCTAGCAATCTGCGAGTGTGGAAACATTTCTTTGACTCTGGCATTAAAACGATCTGAGTTGGTAGGAGAAATATTTCCTCCAAAAAGAGAGGTGGTCAATAACACTTAGGGGCTGTCCATAAATTATGTCAACATAAAAGGGGGGAGGGGGGGGGGGGGTCTGAAAATTTTTGACAATTGTTGACAAGGGGGAGGTCAAGAAAAGTTGACGTCAACAATGTTACTTTTTTTTAATAACTTTAATTTCATAATTTAAAATTTATTTTACTTTTTTTTCCTAAACATTTTACTTTTATTCACTTTTTTGTTGTAGTTGTAAACTAGTCTATTTAAAATATTGTTTTTTTTCCCCCATTTTATCTTTATTTGGAGGGGGGGGGGAATCAAATGTTGACGTAATTTTATAGGGGGCGTCTCTGGAAGTTTGACAAGTTGTTGACAAGGGGGAGGGGGGGAGGTAAAAATTGACAAAAATTTGTTGACATAATTAATTGACAGCCCCTTAGCAAAGAAATTAGACTTGGATGTCGTAGATTCACCGCACTTTTAGCTGCAGTTGTATAACTTTATGTTTATGTTTTTTTTTGTGTGTTAAAATATATTTATTAATATCACTATACCCACCACTTTCAATAGATTTATCCATTTAATTTTAATTAAGAAAACCTTAAACAAACAAAAAGTAAAAAAAATAACTGAATTATTTTTTAGCCTGGTAAAAGGATGAATCGAGATCGGATCAATTCATAATTGAAGAATAATTTGGAGATCGCGGCTCGCTTCGATAAAAACAAGGCAGTGTCTACACGTCCGGCGACCGGACTGATCGACTATTAGAGGTCACGTGACAAGGCTGACTGACGAATATCGCGAGAACTTATTCGTCCGGTAGCCAGGCATGTAGACACTACGTAAAAAAAAAAAAGGAATGCACCATTGCCTGTCGTAGTCGTATCCGATTTTGTATATTTTAAAAAAAAATTGTATTTGGTCGCTTTCGGATTTTTATGACGGGTGAAAAATAATAATGTTCGGAAAATTGGAATTTTAAGAGGTTTGTCGGAAGGTCGGAATGAGGGGTAAAAAATCCGTATAATTCCGACAAAATCGGAAGGGTTGGCAGGTCTGTACATGTCATGGCGCCTATTTTTGGAAATTGACCTAATAGTTAAATAAACTACCAATAAATGCCATAGAGAATTTGGCAGGAGCTATATTGTCTGGGCTCTGTTCTCTGAAGCCTTACTGACAACACTGACGTTTTGACGAGACACACACTTTTTTCTATACATTGAAGGACGCCATATTGCCCATATTCAGGATTCACTCCCAGAAGAGGCCAGAGGGCTGGATTCTTCTGCATGACATGACTCAGCCCAGGGTCGCCGCAGATTCCTCACTGGGACACCGTGAAATATTATATATGATGTGACAACACTGACTTGAGTATCAATAACTCAACTGTTTGCAGTTACTACTGAGTTACTACCTAAGGCTTAGAAGCTTAAGATACATTTTTTTGCTATTTCGAAGTGCACTTGTAATAGGTATTTTGAAAGTCACTCGCGCATCGCTTCTGCGCACTCGAAAAATTACGGAAAAACTTTTGTGGCCATTTAATAATCGCCTCTACGGTGACCTCGGATTTATGTGTTTTACGTCACAGTTTACTAATTATAACTTAATTTTGTCATCGATTACGTTTACTGTTTGTCTTCCGGTGACGCTCATACAATTTACCCAATGAGGGGAACCCCCGTTTTTTTTTCTGAGTCACTTTTTGACTCTCGGTAAGCTATAAATGTCTTAAATACTTCTTTGGAGCATTCATACATGATTGAAACCCAAAGACTCATGTGTATCATCTAATTTGGATTGCTAATAACTTTGAAATAGTCAATTATCCTAGCTCAATTGAATGTTACAGCACTCCACAAAAAAGGGTCAACCTTCATCACCGGTAGAAAAAAAATGGCGACCGATTTTTTGTCTTCACCGGGCTGATAAACGCGGCTCTAAATAACATTTAATAATAGTTAAATCCTTTTGTAATCTTTAAACATCTGAATAAATCTAAGTAAATATATAAAACATACTTTAAAAAATCATAGAATTGGATAAGATAATACAAATGAATTGAAATTATGAATATTAAACTGATGGGAACTTGCTTTTTAATTAAAATAATAGAAATGCGAGAACTACCGGTGTCGGTGTCGTAGTCTAAGTCTACTTGCTAAATTAAGCTTAATTATTATTACACTTAATGAACCAATACTATTCTGTTACTACAAATGCACTTAAAGGACAAATTTAAGTAATATTTTAAAATAAGGTATTTAATCATAAATTTTAAATTATTCTTAAGTACTTGTAATGACATGACATAGAATTAGAAAAGAAAATGTCTAATTATAATTAATAATAAAATAAAAAAGAAACAAGTTTTAATTAATAGAAAATTTAAATTATTTAAAAGAAATAAGAAATTGTGTAGTGTAAATTAAGGATTATGATTTAATATGATAAGATGTTTTTCTAGGCTAATTTCAGATACAAGAGAAAATTTTTTATTGTAGAACTCGGTGGAATTTCTTCCAAGGAGGCCCGTTTGAATGAAGAGAAAAAATTATTTTGATTAATTTTTATTTATAATTACATTCGATTTTAGAGAAAAAAGACTACTTACCTTTTTATAAATATAAGAATTGTTTTAAAATTGAACACAAGCATATAATTCGTTCAAATTCAACAAACAAGTACCGGTAATTATTTTTTTTATCAGCAATGGTTTTTCCAATTTTTCTGTTCACATTTTGCTTAACATACCCTCAAATAATTTGTTTCAAAATACAAAGTCTTGATGTTATTTAAAAGCTTTGTTGTTCATTGTGTTTAAAATTGCATTGAGAATGTTTCCTGAAAATATGGTAGCATTATCTTGTAAAATAAAAAAGTTTTGGGCAAATAAGTCAGAAATTTGGTAAGTCGGTCACACGTTTTTGTAGTAAAATACAAAGATAAAGAAGGGGGTTAAAAAATTCACTAAAAAATTCATAACTTCAATTCTATAAAAGATAGAAAGATGAAATTGGTATTTTTGTAAAGCTTATAGCTAGCCCTTCAATATGATATATCATTTATGACAATAGGACAATATTGAAAATTTTTGTCAAAGTACCTATGTAAATAGTATAATTAAATTACTAGGCTCCAACTACAAAGAACCAAAAATAAAAAAAGCGCCCCCCCCCCCCACCCGACAAAAAACTGCTAAAAATTAAATGTTTTAGTCTTAGTTAAAGTCTTAAAAGCCACTAATCACTAAAATAAAATAAAAAAGTAGCCTTGCCTTGAAAACTGTCTATGAAAAACTATGATTTATAATAATAATGGTAAAGGGATTACCGATTTATAATATATATATTTGTAGTGGTGCATTTAATCTCATTAAGATTATATGATAAAAATATAACTTACGCTATTTCCAAAGTAAAATGTTATTTTTAAAATGTTCTATTTGTCAAGTTTTTGTTTTCATTTTCACTTAATCACATTTGCTGATTTGAAAAAGGTGCCGACCGTATGCAAAATTTAAAGACAAAGTACCGCAGCAATGCATGAGCAGCAAACGTATCCGGAATGCCGTAAAACTCAAATGGACTAAAATTAATATTATACTAAAACAGGTTGAAGTTCTACCAACGATCACAAGCAATTAATATTTTAGTTAAAATTCATTTTTGTACAGTAAAAAATGTATAGATTTTTTTAATTACGAAGTAAGCATTTCTTCTTGATAAAAAATGAAAAACACAGAAGATACCCTAAATGCAGAAAATATTATTTGTTTATTTTGTAGAAATAATGCATATTATTAACATTTTAATTTTCAAAAGATTTGCCAGGTTTGAAATCATATATTTTAGTCAGTGTCCCCCCCCCCCCCATTTCTAAAATATATTCTTTCCCCTAATTTTTCATTCTATAATACGTTGATGTAAATTTTTAAAATTAGAAAATTCGTAATTTAGTATCAATTTAATATTTTGTTGATATCACGTGATTTCTAAAATGGCAGCCCAACGACAATGGCGGAAAATCCTGTATGAAAAACAAAGTTATCCTGATAACTATGTTGATCGTACATTTCTAGAAGAACTTCGAAAAAACCGTATGTTGTTAAATCATTAAGCTATGAATATCATTTAAGCCATATTTCTTAAGTAACAATAAAAATGTTGGACTGCGATAAAGCTTTAAAATAGATTAAATAGACACGAACAATCTGTGTCGATATAACAATATTGTCAATATTGTTAAATTTTACCTCAAGTCACTTCCTTTTCATTCTTCTTTTTTCTTCCCTTTGTTCTTTGTTTCTGTCTGGTTTTCTATTTTTTAGGTAGGATTTATCTCTCTATATATATATTATGTAAATTTGATTAATACTTATTTGTATGTCTTGTACTGATGAAGGCAAGTGCCGAAACGTTTAATTATTTGTAATGTAAAATTATTATTAAAGCTCAATATATATTGTTATATCGACACAGATTGTTCGTGTCTATTTAATCTTCTTTAGTAACAGTACAATTGCATTTAAGCTTCCTGTTGTCCAACTCTGAATTTATTGCTCTTCCAGTTTTGAACGTGTGTCTTGTGCAAAAATATTTCTTTTCTAAATCCAGTGAAAAACCTTACAAAAACATGTCAATCTTGGCAAATGTATAAAAAATGTGGGTAAATTCGGATAGATCGTACCGCGTTTTTTTACCATGGCCGCCAACTTGATTGCCGTGACCCGTAAAATTAAAAATAAAACGTTAAAAATTAATGAAAAAATTTCCTAAATGTATCCCTCACCCTAACCTGAACCCTAAATCTATCCCTCACCTCACCCTAACCTGAACCCTAAATCTACCCCCTAAACCTAACCTAATGAAATGAGGTATGATCTTTCTTAATTAGCCAAAATGTGAACCAAGCAATGGTAAACCAGAAAGGTTGGACTATATGTCTTAAACTTAAATATAACATCAATGATCTGCAATTCTCAAATGATTAAAGTGGTCTCTAGATATTGATGCTTGCCGCATAAAATATTGTGGCCTGCTCGATGTATCACAAATGAAAACATTTCTTCATTCAATTAGCTACTGGTATTATTTTCATTTTTCCAAACCCCTCCACCACGTTTCTTTCAGGAGACCTCTGTGAGCGTCTTCCATTTCCCCCGCCCCCCCACTCCACATTAGTCATCAAAGTGGCAACAACGTGCACTATTTATTTGCAAAAAAGCATGGTATATATAAATATAATCAAGGTGCATTAGGAATAAATAAATGTGTTCATTGTTTAATTTGTATTTATTTTCTTTATAGGTTTAATGACATGTGACCCACAAAGATTGTACTTGCAATCAAAAAGGGCACATGAAGTAATTTTGGTTGGCCACCCCTGTTGTTGGGACTTATGATTCTAGTTGTAATTTTTTTCCCCCTCTTTTCTATTAATTTTTTTTTTGAAATTTGTTGATGGGCCCTCTTGGGACAATCTGTCTTCTAGTAACTACGTCTTTCTTACATTTGGAAGCTCCAAGACATTATTTACTAATGACAAGGCCAAATCATTAAATTTCTGTGACACTAAGAAAGTTTTGAAAATGTTTTGGTTTATTTTTCGGTGAAGAATAGCATTCAAGTAATTGTTATTACAATTTTTATTCCTGCTTTTTTTTTCTTTATTACAGCAATTAGCTCTGGTATAACATAGTTATTTTAAAATAATGATCTTTAGACATAAAAAAAAAAGATTTAAAAATCTATGTACAAATTTGTTACAACTAATTTATGCTCAAAATTTTTACCACTCAACTTTTTTTGTGTTTTTTTCAGTTGATGTTCAAAAACATGATTACAAAACCCTTGTCAACGAATCAACAAATGTCACCCAGCAGCTTAGCAGGCAATCTCTTCTACCCTTCAAACCTTATTAGAAATTTTTCTTTTCTAGTTCAAATTGCACAATGCAAACAATTTATCAAAGAATCAATTAATAAAAGAAGAATATATACTTTTTATCATCCTCTCCAGAATTTAATCCTTGTCCACATTTTACCCTTTATTTTCAGTATTGCTCTCTTTATCACTATGTTCTTCTACATGGAGGATCAGACAATGTCTGCACACACTTTATGGCTAGTTATGTCAACACTCACTGTTATTGGATATGTTGTTAACATGTTTATCACTAGAGGGGATGGTCAGATGTCATTACAAATTTGTGAGTACTTTTTTGTAACTATTTAATAATTTCACTATTATAATAACTTTAAACAACCACCAAATCTCAGCTCTGTAAGTAGCAAAAATCTCTATGAAAACTTTAAATGCAGAGTAGCATTCAGAAGGTGGTCACATTAACTCTAGTGTTGCAGAACTCATAAAAAAATCTGATTGAATGCTGAGTTTTTTGGTTTATTTTGAAAAAATTAACTTTCTAAATTGGATGTTAACAATAACAAGATATCCTCTTATCAGCTTTGAACCCGATAATCAGTTGTTGGTTGTTTACAAAACCATAATCAATTTATTTATTACTTACATTTATTAAAAAGATGTTTCGACAAACTCCAGACTTTAAAAAAAAATGTTTTTTGTAAATAAAGACTTCAAGGTAATAAGCATGGAGTTTCAAGTATCAAATATGTAACCACTTATGCGTGTCTGAAGGTACCAAACATTTCCAAAAATATATGTCTGCCGCTTGGAAAGAAACAGACCTCAACTGCTACTTTTGATCTTATAAAAATAGGTCAATCTGACCTTTTCAATTGGGAATGCATTGTAAAAACAGATATTCAGTTTAAAACCTGATTCCTAAAACCGATGAACGATTTGCAAAAAAAAAGAAGATATTTACATCCCTACTTGCTGTCCCTAATTTTTTAGGAAATCTTGCGGTGGATTAATACAGATAATGAATTATAAGAGAAGGAACTGTGTCGTCAGCCATATTGGCGCTCACGTAAAATAATGAATGATCTTAGAATGATCAAAGACGGAGGTCGTTTGAATCTGTTATCTGCAAACACTTATACAATTTGAGTAACATAACATAATCATATTCTTTATTCAGAGGATTATTACTGTTAGTTTATTTGATATTGATTCTGTGGATTGGAGATGTAATTTATACATTTATTCTAGTATTATATGTAAAGTAATTGAAGTAAATAAGGTGATGTGTGAAGGCCTTGACGTGACGTCTTAATCGGGCACCTGGTGATGTATGTGAAAACAATATAGATTACCTGGACTCATTGAGAAGAAGAAAGATTACAATAAAGTTTAACTGAATTTCAGGAGCTACATTGGTGTCAGAATTTTACAGTAATAATAATTATTTACTCGAACACCCTGAATCCCTAATAGTATCTCTGGAATACTGTGATTATTTGTGACATAGTTAAAATGAAAAATGTCAAGACAAAAATAACTGAAGTGCTTCCCCCCCCCCCCCCCCCCTTTTTTTTTTCCCTCACAGTTAGCCAACATGTAAAGACTTGTCTGCTGTTTCAAGGATTCAGTGCCAGCCTATCTCCAGTCTTGGTCTCCCTGACAGAGACTGTGAGCACGGACACCATCTATGCCATGACAACTGTTATGCTGATGGCAAACCTGCTGTTCCATAACTACCAAACAAGCCAAGATGTGTAAGGCCTCATTTGATTGCCCCATGTTTACAGGAATGCCTAGTTTTGCTTCATGTAAACAACCTAAGTTTAGACAGAAGTTCAGATTTTTTTAAATTTTTTGTAATTTTTGAAGTGTTTACAATGTTTAAAGATTCAGATTCCTTGTTGCATCTTTATTTTTGTCAATTGTTAATAATATTTTGAAGGCTGCATACATTTTTTGTTCTCCATCAGACTGTGACTTTTGTTTAGGTAAAGTTAATTAAAGGTCAGACTAGTGTTTCAAGTTCTCGTAAGACAATTTCTGGCTGGCATCATACGTCAGACTAGTTTTTCAAGTTCATGTAAGACAATGTCTGGATGCCATCATACGTCAGACTCGTTTTTCAAGTTCATGTAAGAGATCAATGTCTGGCTGGCATCATACGTCAGACTAGTGTTTCAAGTTCATGTAAGACAATGTCTGGCTGTCATCATATGTCAGACTATTGTTTCAAGTTCTTGTAAGACAATGTCTCTCTGGCATCATATGTCAGACTAGTGTTTCAAGTTCATGTAAGGCAATATCTGGCTGGCATCATATGTCAGACTAGCGTTTCAAGGTCCCATAAGACAACAATATCTGGCTGGCATTGTGCACAAATTTCACATTTTTCAGGATGAAATAGTTTTTGGGAAAACATTTGAGATGCTGAGCACTCAGTAGGGTCCACAGTAATGAATGAAGTAGCTGGACATGTTAATAAAATGAATGGAGACTTTTTTAGAACAGGATTTTGTTAAATGTCATTGTCATTTTGTTTGATGTGTATGACATTCACTGTCACAGGCTGCATAACACTGTTGTATTATTTGGTTACCGAAAATTTAATCGAAAGAAATTTCGTCGACAGAAAATTGATCAACGGAAATTTGATAGAACGGAAATTTGGTAGAATCTTTTTTTTCAGTTCACACGTTAAAATTTTCATCACATTTCTTTTTGAACCACTATACTATACAGTAAAACAAAATAAGGTGTTCAAAAATAAATTTGACGCGAAATTTTAACGTGTAAACTAAAAAGAAGATTCGACTAAATTTCCGTTCGATCAAATTTCCTTCTATCAATTTTCCGTTGACGAAATTTCTTTCGATCAAATTTCCGGATACGGTATCATTTCAGTGTTCCTGGCGCTATATCCCTGAATGCTGCGATCTTTGCTTCTGTGTGTTTGGCGTCGAGACTTCACACAACCTGGCATGCCTTCACCACAGTGACAACATCATTTGAGCTGTTTGCCCTCTGGCCGCATTTGAGGAAAAATTTGAAGGTAGGCAAGTTTTGATAGTGGATGAACTTAAGCCGATGACTTACCATTGCTATCTTTGCTTGTATGAGTCTTTCCGTTATGATGCAAGAAGTGGGAATCTCCATCAGAAAGAAAGTCTCTGATCGTATCATTGTAATGCCATTGCCACTCTTCCTCTAAGTTTCCAGTGTTAACCAAATGCCATCCTGAATAAATAAATGGCCAGTGTTTAAAGCTTTCTCTGGTCAAACAATGTTTAGTGTTGGTTACATAAAAAATTCAAAAGGTAAGTTACCTTTTCAATAACTAACAATTTTATGCATTTTACCTTACGGATTTATCAACCATTACAGTTACATGGTGGGCCTATTCACTGATACTGTTTATTTTGACAAGATCAGACATAGGCATTTGATTAGTTAAGCAATTGTATTTTGTTACATTTTTTTCCCCTCACTTAGATGAGACACCATGCACTCCACCAGTGGCTGATCTTTGCCATGACCCTGCTGTGTGTGGTTCTTCTGGGAACTAAGACCTACGTGGGGGCCATGCTTTACTTTGTACTGGTTGTGTTGATAACTTTTATCTTTCCAGCCTGGCTGCTGAGTTTACATTCACTAAAGAAGTAAATGATCCTCATTTCTTGTGGAATGTTTGCACTGTTTGACTCAAGGGTTCTTAACAGGAATGTTTGCTCTGTTTGACTCAGGGGTTCTCAACTTAGGGGGGGGGGCAGTGTCAAGGGTATGCGAAGACCCACACATTTTTGTAGCTAAACCACACAAAAATGGGGGTGGGGAAGACACATCTGTTATGGAGAGCTAAGTAGATATATCACATCTCCTTAGCAATGTATTATGTAGAGATAAGACATTGGCTTAGTTTGGAATATAGTTATTAAGTGTTGAAAACAAATACCTTTTAAAATCTAAAGGGGGGTGCAGTGCTGCAAAAAGGTTAAGATGTAACGGAACAAAATAATAAACCTGAGAGATTTATACAATCTCAGTGATGTTTTAGATAAATAGATTTATGTAGTACAGGCTTTATGAAAAAATTTATAATTTCAAAATAAAATTCTGTTCTATTTTAGTTGGGGACAAAAATCTTTTACTTTCATTTTAATTACTTTCATGTGAATTAAACAATAAAAAAAAACATTGCTATTCCATGAATTATTTTGCACAGTCTTATTAACTTGTCATAACATGTTTTGGCTAATTCCTGGAATCTGATCTTTGTTTCAGCAACATTTCAGGTCCATGGGATGAAGCTGTTATTTCCAAGACATCTTGACATGCACGGAATTGCGATTTGTGGCTTACCAGACATAGACCCAGGCATGAAGAAGCTATTTCTGAAGTTAAGATAAAATATGACCAGGGATTTTGAATGTTCACCTCAAGACCTGTGTGAGACCTGCTAGATCAAGTGACCCCAAGACCTATGTGAGACCTGCTAGATCAACTGGCCTCAAGACCCATGGAAGACCTGCTAGATCAAGTGACCCCAAGACCTATGTGAGACCTGCTAGATCAACTGACCTCAAGACCTATGGAAGACCTGCTAGATCAAGTGACCCCAAGACCTATGGGAGACCTGTTAGATCAACTGACCCCAAGACCTATGTGATACCTGCTAGATCAAGTAGAGGTTGGTGCCAGAGAGTTGAAGCTGAGTCCAGTCAAAAGGTCTGAGGTAGAAATCTGCCAAAACTACTTGGAGGAATCTAATTCAGCTGCTGGGTATTTCCAGGCACTGGTACAACAATTCAACGGTACTACAATTCAATGGTAGAACTCATGTTACAACAATTCAATGGTTGAACTCATGGTACAACAATTCAATGGTAGCACTCATGGTACAACAATTCAGTGGTACAACTCATGGTACAACAATTCAATGGTACAACTCATCAGGGTCCTCACACAGTCGGGAAAACGGGAAATAGTCGGGATTTCCTTCAATTTTTTTCCCGGTCGTGAAAACTGGGTAATTGAGCATTCTAGTAAGGAAATTTTCAGGATAGTCTGGAATTTTTTAATTCACCATTTTAAACAAATAAATAAATATGTGAATCGCTTCAATTATGCCTCCATGGACATTTATCGACTGCATTTTATGATATTAGTTTCGATTTATCTGCGCATGTGTTGAAATCGTTCTTCCGATGCCGATCTCATTTTCAAGGCTACCACACCTTGGGAAATTTCCCAAGATCTTGGGAATTACAGACCCACCAATAGAAAAAAAAGTGGAATAATTTTGAAAATCAGCCAAAACCTTGGGATATTATTAATCGGAGGAAGATTTTTTTTACACATTTCGAAAAACTCAAACAACATATGTGATAAAAATTAAAGTGAAAATAAAACAAAATAATTTTTAAAGAAACAAAGAAAAAAAACTTGTTTTAATTCTTTTCTGGTTTTAAGTTTTAATCACTAATAAATAAATAAGAAATCTTTTGAAATTAAAGTTAATGTTGTGAAGTATTAAAAAGTTATTAATTAATTCAATTTTCTCTGTTTTTTACTTTGAAGATTTACAAATTACATCCAGGTGTTGAATGTTTATCAATTTGACCTTGTACAACCATATGCATTGAACAGTTTCAACAATAAATAAACTGATAATGACTCTTGAAATATCAAAGGAAATCAATATAGGCTATTAATATTATAGAATTTGTGGGAGGGGGGGGGTGCGCGGTAGGCTCGGAAACTTATCATTAGGCTATTAAATTTTTAATGAAAAAAGCTTGAAAATCGGTCGCAATAATGTCGATAAAGCCGCATTTTATATAGTCAGGAATTTTCATTTTTCAGTTGGGAAAATGTAAGGAATTTAGTTTTGAAAAAAATGTGAGAACCATGACTCATGGAAAAGTAAAAGATAATTCTTGAAGGCAATGGAGGGAAAACCTTGAATGCCAGACTGAGAAGAAGACCAGAGTAAGCCGTATCTTGCCTGAGTTCATGTTGGTCCAATATACGAAATCATTCTGGAATAAGATCAAGTCTGTATTTGACATTACTTTTCAACGTGAGGAATTGGATTTTATTCACAAGTTCAAATAAAGAGAAACCTTTGGCAAGTCTCTGTTTTGTAACATGGAATCTTCAGTCAAGTGGTCATCTGTCAGTTCTACTTGTAAGTCTCTGTTTTGTAACATGGAATCTTCACACTCGTCAAGTGGTCATCTGTCAGTTCTACTTGTAAAGTCTCTGTTTTGTAACATGGAATCTTCACACCAGTCAAGTGGTCATGGAATCTTCACACCAGTCAAGTGGTCATCTGTCAGTTCTACTTGCAAGTCTCTGTTTTGTAACAATTAACCTTCACTATAGTCAAGTGGTCATCTGTCAAGTGGTCATCTGTCAAGTGGTCATCTGTCAGTTCAATACAAAATTCCTCGAGAGAGAGAGAAAGGAGGCTGTTTTGAATTTCCTTCCGTTTCAACAATAAACTTTAGGACTCCACGTATATCAGGATGGTTGCAGATCTTAGGACTCCACGAATAGCAGGATGGTTGCAGATCTTAGGACTCCACGTATAGCAGGATGGTTGCAGATCTTAGGACTCCACGTATAGCAGGATGGTTGCAGATCTTAGGACTCCACGTATAGCAGGATGGTTGCAGATCTTAGGACTCCACGTATAGCAGGATGGTTGTAGATCTTAGGACTCCCTGTATAGCAGGATGGTTGCAGATCTTAGGACTCCACGTATAGCAGGATGGTTGCAGATCTTAGGACTCCACGTATAGCAAGATGGTTGCAGATCTTTGGACTCCACATTTAGCAGGATGGTTGCAGATCTTAGGACTCCACGTATAGCAGGATGGTTGCAGATCTTAGGACTCCACATATAGCACAATGGTTGCAGATCTTTGGACTCCACGTTTAGCAGGATGGTTGCAGATCAGATAAGTCTAAGGAAGACAGTTTTAGAAGAAAATAAAAATTTTATTGCAAAGAAAGAAGTAAGTGTGTGATAGCAATTCATCTCATGAAGGAAATATTTTTGGACAACTCCCCCTTGATTTTTCGGCTACCACCAAAATCTGTAATAACTGGAACTGAATGCTATTTTTGTAAGGATGCAGCGGACCTGTCCAGTTGCAACATGTAAGTCAGCCATATTGGCCGGGGCCGGAAGTTGATTTATTAACTAAAATAATAGCTTACCTTAGTGTCTTAATCAACAAATCAAATCAGATTTTAAAAACTTTAATCATGTCATTGACGTTGACTTGTGAAAGATTGTGTAATCATGTCATTGATGTTGACTTGTGAAAGATTGTGTAATCATGTCATTGACGTTGACTTGTGAAAGATTGTGTAATCATGTCATTGACGTTGACTTGTGAAAGATTGTGTAATCATGTCATTGATGTTGACTTGTGAAAGATTGTGTAATCATGTCATTGACGTTGACTTGTGAAAGATTGTGTAATCATGTCAAAAAATTATCCAGGAGCGGAGCACACAATTTATTGACTGCTCCAGAACCGTGGTCTGTAAAGAATATATCTTTGTCTTGTTTATGAAACTGTATAGAACAAGACTTGCTTTATTATTTTATTGTTTACTTCATAAGGTTTACTTCATAAGGTTTTCTTCATAAGGTTTACTTCATAAGGTTTACTTCATAAGGTTTACTTCATAAGGTTTACTTCATAAGGTTTACTTCATATGGTTTTCTTCATAACGTTTACTTCATAAGGTTTACTTCATAAGGTTCACTTTATAAGGTTCACTTCATAAGGTTCACTTCATAAGGTTCACTTCATAAGGTTTACTTCATAAGGTTTACTTATATTTATTGTAATATAGATGTTGCAATGATCATGTTATGATGCTCAATAAAAGTATAGATTTTTTAAATTTCTTATTTGTTACCTAACACTTGTTAATAGTTCAATTTAAGTTATATTTCCAGTCTTGAAATAAAAATTAAGCTCATTGGAATAATAAATAATGGTTAATATTGCACTGTCAGTTATTTAAATGTGCACACCTGTGCACCATACATCAAAGTACGGTAACCATCAAGTGTTGAAAATGTCGGACTCGACCCTGCACAATATGAAAGATGGGTCGCTGAAAGCTTTATGGACTATAAATATAAATTATGGGCCTTCATTACGTACCGGTACGTACATTTTATTTGATGATACAATTTTAATTGTTTAGGTCTTCCCGAACATACATTTGTCAGTATTCTAATTCTATTTCTATAGCCATGGTGTTCACAGCTAAAAATATTCAATCACACCTAGGATGCAGCACACTTATCGACATGATGGCAAATATAATGAAATGAATGCACACATGGTGGCATATATGTTGTTCGTCCTCTGCTTGGTGCCATACCGGACTAGTAAGGCTCAGTAACGTTGGTCCTCTGTGTGGTGCTATACCGGACTAATAAGGCTCCGTGAAGTTGGTCCTCTGCGTGGTGCTATACCGGACTACTAAGGCTCCGTGAAGTTGGTCCTCTGCGTGGTGCTATACCGGACTACTAAGGCTCCGTGAAGTTGGTCCTCTGCGTGGTGCTATACCGGACTACTAAGGCTCCGTGAAGTTGGTCCTCTGCGTGGTGCTATACCGGACTACTAAGGCTCCGTGAAGTTGGTCCTCTGCGTGGTGCTATACCGGACTACTAAGGCTCCGTGAAGTTGGTCCTCTGCGTGGTGCTATACCGGACTACTAAGGCTCCGTGAAGTTGGTCCTCTGCGTGGTGCTATACCGGACTACTAAGGCTCCGTGAAGTTGGTCCTCTGCGTGGTGCTATACCGGACTACTAAGGCTCCGTGAAGTTGGTCCTCTGCGTGGTGCTATACCGGACTACTAAGGCTCCGTGAAGTTGGTCCTCTGCGTGGTGCTATACCGGACTACTAAGGCTCCGTGAAGTTGGTCCTCTGCGTGGTGCTATACCGGACTACTAAGGCTCCGTGAAGTTGGTCCTCTGCGTGGTGCTATACCGGACTACTAAGGCTCTGTGAAGTTGGTCCTCTGCGTGGTGCTATACCGGACTACTAAGGCTCCGTGAAGTTGGTCCTCTGCGTGGTGCTATACCGGACTACTAAGGCTCCGTGAAGTTGGTCCTCTGCGTGGTGCTATACCGGACTACTAAGGCTCTGTGAAGTTGATTCTCTGCGTGGTGCTATACCGGACTACTAAAGCTCTGTGAAGTTGGTCCTCTGTGTGGTGCTATACCGGACTACTAAGGCTCTGTGAAGTTGGTCCTCTGTGTGGTGCTATACCGGACTACTAAGGCTCCGTGAAGTTGGTCCTCTGCGTGGTGCTATACCGGACTACTAAGGCTCCGTGAAGTTGGTCCTCTGCGTGGTGCTATACCGGACTACTAAGGCTCTGTGAAGTTGATTCTCTGCGTGGTGCTATACCGGACTACTAAGGCTCTGTGAAGTTGGTCCTCTGTGTGGTGCTATACCGGACTACTAAGGCTCTGTGAAGTTGGTCCTCTGTGTGGTGCTATACCGGACTACTAAGGCTTCGTGAAGTTGGTCCTCTGTGTGGTGCTATACCGGACTACTAAGGCTTCGTGAAGTTGGTTCTCTGTGTGGTGCTATACCGGACTACTAAGGCTCTGTGAAGTTGGTCCTCTGTGTGGTGCTATACCGGACTACTAAGGCTCCGTGAAGTTGGTCCTCTGCGCTAGAATGATTAGACTTAATGGCGTGGGGCTGCCGCTTTCACTAGTGAACAATGCCAGTGAAGGACACGGGCACTGCCCCTGGGTTGCGGAGCCTATTGCCCTCTCGTGCCGATGCCGGGGGACATGTCGGTACGCGACGAAAAAAACTACTGGGCGTGGCGTTGATGACCGGCCCACGCCACCCTAAGCTCGTTAGTGTACCCCCCCCCCGGCCACCCTAAGCTCGTTATTGTGCATAGTGATGCCCAAAAAAGAGGCAGCCGTGAGGACGATTGGGGCAATACAAGGGGCATTGTGGCCAAAGTTCTCCCAGACGCCGCTTGTCACACGAGCGAAAATAAATTTGCACGTGCATGCAGTGCACTCATTCATCTCCAGTTGCAAAGGTGGTACCTCCATCAGAGGAGATATCGGGTCCAGTACCCAAAGGTGGCACCTCCATCAGAGGAGATATCGGGTCCAGTACCCAAAGGTGGTACCTCCATCCTAGGTGATATCGGGTCCAGTAGCCAAAGGTGTCACCACCATCAAAAGAGATATCGGGCCCAGTACCCAAAGGTGGCACCTCCATCAGAGGAGATATCGGGCCCAGTACCCAAAGGTGGCACCTCCTTCCGAGGAGATATCGGGCCCAGTACCCAAAGGTGGCACCACCATCAGAGGAGATATCGGGCCCAGTACCCAAAGGTGGCACCTCCATCCTAGGTGATATCGGGTCCAGTAGCCAAAGGTGTCACCACCATCAGAGGAGATATCGGGCCCAGTTTTTTATACCCAAAGGTGGCACCACCATCAGAAGAGATATCTGGTCCAGTACACAAAAGTGGCACCACCATCAGAGGAGATATCGGACCCAGTACCCAAAGGTGGCCCCTCCATCAGAGGACATATCGGATCCAGTACCCAAGGTGGCACCTCCATCAGAGGAGATATCGGGTACAGTACCCAAAGGTGGCACCCCACCCCGAGATATCGGGTCTAAACAGGAAGTATAGCACAAGTCGCGATGCAGAAATCGAAGCTCTTGGCCCTGATGCAAGTGCGTCGTCGATTAGCTACAAGAAAACTATTTCAGGCATCGTAGTGTTTACCGACTCGCAGTCTGCACTCGAGACCGTGAGTAGGTTTTCCATTGGACCAGAAAATGGTCAACGTCATTCTTGACTATACTGTTCCACTCGAAGCCATTTAAATACAATAGGTTACATTCTACTCGGGACCCGAGCTGCAGTATCTGTAGCCAGAGACAGTAGTGCACTTGCTGGCCGAGTGCATGACACTAATGACTGGCGGAGTTGGGAACACTCCAGAGGTCCACGTCTTAGGTCTAATTTAAGAGACGCCCAGCAGAAGCGGCCCGCCTGTAATGTGCTTTGGGGGGGGGTGTCATAAAAAAGCGTTAGCTCGACCTCCACCCCTCACCCCAAAACCAAGAAACAACAAACCAATGTTCCACAATTAGTGATCTATCATCACAATTAGTGATCTATCGTACCTGGCTGTTTTGTTATACTTTTCCAAACGTTCTTCTTTCTATTTCCAATCGGCCAACTTGTCTCCCACACCCGTAGCACAAATAAATATGATATACCACTGTCATTTTAACCTTATCATTGCACGCTGGTGTTTAGTTTTATTCAAATGTCACTAGATGTCAGCAAAATATGGCAAATTTTTTGCACAAAGCTGATATACTTGTTTCTTAATTAGATCACAAAGTTATTTTTTCCCCTTTAAATTATCCTCAGTCTGTATGCATGACAACCACCCGACCTCGTCACACGACATCCACCCGACCTCGTCACACGACAACCACCCGACCTCGTCACACGACAACCATCCGACCTCGTCACACGACATCCACCCGACCTCGTCACACGACAACCATCCGACCTCGTCACACGACATCCACCCGACCTCGTCACACGACAACCACCCGACCTCGTCACACGACAACAATCCGACCTCGTCACACGACAACCATCCGACCTCGTCACACGACAACCATCCGTACCCATCTCTGATCGTCTTGACTTATTCTTGCCTCTGGACACGGTGGGTCCGGACGAGAGAGTGAGGTCGTCGCTGCTCAATTCTTCCTCACTTTAAACTAAGTCATCCGCGCAAGTCATCAGTCATCCAACACCCATCATCCCAAGTCCAAAGAGAACTTTGCTCACACTAAGGTTTACACACAACCTCATTAAGAGAACTTTGCTCACTTTAAGGTTTACACACAACCACATTAATGGAACTTTGCTCACACTAAGGTCTACACCCAACCACATTAATGAAACTTTGCTCACACTAAGGCCTACACAAAAACACAATAAGGCGACTGCACCCACAATCGGGTTTACATACACAAAACATTAAGGAAACTGTACTAATTGTGGTATACACACAGCCACATGAACGAACTATTACTCACACCAAGATATACACACAACCACATGACTCTAATTATTAACTTATAAAGCTACCCAGAGCCAAAAGCACTTGGGTTTACCCTAGGGTATACTTCCACCCACTTGATGTATACATGTCCACATAACCACCTCTACCAGGCATACATCTCCAGACAACCCCTTCTACCAGGCTTACATCTCCACACAGCCACCTATACAAGACATACATCTCCACACAGACACCTCTACCGTAACCAGACATACATCTCCACACATCCACCTCTACCAGGCATACATCTCCACACAGCCACCTCTACCAGGCATACATCTCCACACAGCCACCTCTACCAGGCATACATCTCCACACAGCCACCTCTACCAGGCATACATCTCCACACAGCCACCTCTACCAGGCATACATCTCCACACATCCACCTCTACCAGGCATACATCTCCACACAGCCACCTCTACCAGGCATACATCTCCACACAGCCACCTCTACCAGGCATACATCTCCACACATCCACCTCTACCAGGCATACATCTCCACACAGCCACCTCTACCAGGCATACATCTCCACACAGCCACCTCTACCAGGCATACATCTCCACACAGCCACCTCTACCAGGCATACATCTCCACACAGCCACCTCTACCAGGCATACATCTCCACACAGCCACCTCTACCAGACATACATCTCCACACATCCACCTCTACCAGGCATACATCTCCACACAGCCACCTCTACCAGACATACAAGCAACACAACCTCACTACACATTACCTCTGACTCACACTCACACATTTGACGGTAACGGCCTTCAGGTGCTCGGCCCTAGCCCTCCGCTCTACACCAACCACGGCGGATCACCAAAACAAAACATGATTACACAAAATAAGCAACGAATTCTCATAAAGGTAATATCGGATATAAGGAACAAATATTCGCTAACGAACGTTCACCACCAATACACGGGGATGTACCCCACCCTCCAGCCCCTCCAAGAGTCAAGGAACAAGCCAAGCAATACTACAGGGCTCAGTTGTATCACAGCATCTGACAACAGGCCTACACGTTTCACCTGCACGGTTACACGTCACCGGCACCGGAGTTTAAAAATAAAGCCCTTCTTTTGGTTTATGTTCCCACGCGCAAGCAGGGGCGGCGCCTCTTACCACTGGACAGGGGTGGACTAAGAAGAGTCAATGTGGGCAACCAGGATCGGTAAAATGTTGGACATTGCAAGAAATCTTGCGAATTAAAAAATTTGTATACCTGGTTTGGACTAGGTTTTCTCATTTCCCGGGGTTTTTTATATCCCGGAAAAACAGGAATAGGGTTTACCTCATCCCGGGATAAAATTAATTTAAGTAAAACTATCCTATAAACTAAACTAAACTGAGTTGATTTTTATAGTTGTTTATTTATTAGTTTCTATTAATGAATTAAAAAAAAATATTCCAAGTTATCGTAAGTTGATAGGATGGTCATTCGCTACTAGTTGCTTCATTATCCACTGCTTATCCATTGTAATGGATAACTGGCTAATAATGTTTGTGAAGCAAAAGTCGGTTATAACCACCTGTTGAAAAAAAAATAGCCATAACTATGAGTTGTGCATGCTTTTATAGATCGTTAATTGTAGTTTCGAATCCGTCACTAAATATTTACAAGGAAATGTTTCGAGCAACGTATTTTCAGCCCATGGGAGGTGATCTCAAATGATGTTGTGAACGGATTTATATGAGGTCGCCCCGGCTGAAACAACAGCTCAAGAGAGGTAGTTATTTGAAATAGTTTTCTATTTGACTTCGTGTCTAAATGGATGAGTTACAATTTAGATCATAAGATTTAATATGTCCCCAATATGATTATACTATAACACTAAATTATAATGTGTTTTCCTTTCCAAGAATTTACCCAATAAAAAAGCCATTTTTTCCCAATATATCGTGGTAAGGGTCACTTTCTTTCTATATAAAAGTGGCCGTGTCTTGGCAACGCGTGAGAACCTGTGTACTATAGCTGCTAAGCGTAGTAATTCAACGCAGTTAACAATCTTTTCAGGTCTTTGACTGTAAGGACAATGTGTGACAATATGTTGGATTGATTGATTGATTGAATATTTATATAGCCCCAGTATCCATGCTACTTTAACATGCTCACTGCGCTCTGATGTTCTTAAATATATTTAAAGAAAAAAAGTCTTTCAATGCTTCTTAAATGATTTTTTTTTATCATTTTCAATTTCCCTCAAAGATTGAGGCACACTGTTCCATAATTTTGGCGCTATTCAAAAAAGCACACTCCGTATGACTTTTTGTCCACAAAACTCTCAGTCTCAGTAACGACTGTGTTGAAGACAGCAGGTTCTTTAAGAATACATGTTTGGGAATCAGTTCTTTAAGATAGTCAGGGGCAGAGCCTTTTATACAACTGTACACCAGGGACAATCTGTGACAATCAGTGACAAACTGTGACAAACTGTGACAATCTGTGACAAACTGTGACAATCTGTGACAATCTGTGACAATCTGTGACAATCTGTGACAAACTGTGCCAAACTGTGACAATCTGAGACAATATGTGACAAACTGTGACAAACTGTGACAAACTGTGACAAACTGTGACAATCTGTGACAATCTGTGACAATCTGTGACAATATGTGACAATATGTGACAATCTGTGACAATCTGTGACAAACTGGGACAATATGTGACAATCTGTGACAATCTGTGACAAACTGTGACAAACTGTGACAAACTGTGACAATATGTGACAATCTGTGACAATATGTGACAATATGTGACAAACTGTGACAAACTGTGACAAACTGTGACAAACTGTGACAATCTGAGACAAACTGTGACAATCTGTGACAAACTGTGACAATCTGTGACAAACTGTGACAATATGTGACAAACTATGACAATATGTGACAATCTGTGACAAACCGTGATAATCTGTGACAAACTGTGACAAACTGTGACAATCTGTGACAAACTGTGACAATATGTACTTGTTTTTAAGAAAATAATAATAATAATATCCTAAAAGCTTGGACCCGGGATTCTCCGAAGTCTTTTGTTTTCGAAATCTTCTTAGAGATACCCCATTTGGACAATATAGGGCAGCGGTGCTCAGCCTGTGGGTCGCGACACCCTTTCCCAACGGTCAAATAAGCACATCTGAAAACGCATATACTCTACAGTTATGAAATACAATCAGAAATAATTTTATGGCCGGGGGGGGGGGGTCGCAACAACACGAAGGCCTTTATTAAAGGGTCGCGGCATTAAAAAGGTTGAGAACCACTGTTATAGGGCCATGACGAAGAAAAGCGGTGCCCGGGGCGAATTCGGAAAATCGTGCCCATCAATATATTTTGAGAAAATAGCCCCTGTGGGCGGACCAGTAAAAATACAGTATTTATTTTATCGAATAATTCACCATTAAGTCCCTATTTAAAGTCTATTTTGGCGCCACCCGATATCGTCGCCCGGGCGAGTGCCCCTTTCGACCCCCCCCCCTTTTTTTTGTCGATTGGCGCTGCTCCAGTCTACCATTGCCACTGGGTCACTGTTTTGGGTGGAGTTTGTGGAAGGGCCATGAGGCGCTTGGTGTATCGCTCAAGGTTCGTTGGTGGTTGGAGACAACCACGTGATGGGAGGTACAGCAAATAGTTATTACACCAGTCTTTCCTGCCAGACAGTCCCTTAAAAAATTATATAGAATGATACTGTTGGCTGGTTCGACGTAAACGTTTGAAAAGAAAAAGAGCACATTTTCGACGGAGACGTGAAGCACATTTTGAGATAAGCTTGTGCTGTTGTCAAAAATATCCACCGAGCTTAAAGAGTTTTTTTTTTTAAACTTCTTTTTCCCCGGAAGTTTCTTTAAAAAAATATATATAAGTAAAGAATATTTAATGAAACCGCCACCCTCAGTGGCATAGCAAAGGGTGTAGGTGGGACAGCTGTTCACGGGCGCCAGACTAGTTAGGGGGAACAAAAGGGGCTTAGATTGTATTTTATTGATGAAAACAAAACGGATTTCAGACTTGTAAAAAAAAAAAGGGGGGCGGTGGGGTCTTAAAAAAGGAATCTTGTCCCCGTGTTCTAAACACTTTAGCTACGCCACTACCCCCAACCGCCCTTTCCATACAAACTTGCCACCCTGAAGCATTTACCTGTAAAGAACAAGAAAGACTTGCTGATCATCTTTAAGATCCAATCTACGTGAAATCGTCCATTTCAAAAACGTCTTTCATTTCCATTTCCCACCTCACCAAATCTGTAGACTCCGCTACGCCCATGTATTTATCCCTCTAACCACCCCGCCCCCTCAACGTACCAAATTTACACAAGCCCCCCCCCCCCCCCTAACCCCATCCCAATACTCTCTGGTCGAGCCAAGAGGAGTGTAATTTGGCAGAAGGCAGCTTGAACAGATAGCGAACCCGCTTGGAAAACCGCACCATTGTTTTTCTTCTACGAATGACGAAACAGAGGAAGCGACCGGTGCCGACCCAGGTTTTCTCCCCGGATATTTTCAGCGGCAGTTAATTATCTATGGTGGTAATGGAGTAAATTTTTGTTTTAATTCAGTCAGCCATTGGCTGGACCGTGTCTGTGTCTGTGTGTTTCTTCTCTCGGGTTAGGTTGTACTAGTTCATTACGATTACGGATGTGTGCGATGTGGACACCAAAGGAATGAGACAAAAGGATTTTCACAAAAGTCAGTGTTTTGTTTCGGTATTTTTTAGACACTTTCTTCTTTTGACCTGAGATGAATAGATTTGTCGTACCAGGATTTTTGGTTTGTGCTGTCGGTAATAGGTGAAGGATTCTCTAAAAAGGTCGTAACGTCGTTGCCGTGCGAGATCTCGGTCATCTCACGAGAATTGTATTTATTGCCTTGGGTTTAACACGTGACACATCACGACTCAATTTGCTATAACGCACTCTGGTATAATGTATGAAACGTTTGAAGTTGTATTCCGTGTGATCATTAGTAAAGCTTCATCTATATTGTTTTATTTACACAACTTGTTTACGCCTCATCAATCTACTTAACGCCTAATAGCAGTCTAAGTATAAGAGTGTTAGTTATTTATGACCCAGTGCAGGTCTGCACAACTCAAACTGTAAGACGGGCCATAAGATTTCATGAAGAACTTGTGCAGGCCGAAAGAAAATCGGGCATGGGGGAGAGCTATTAAGAAAATAATAATAAAAAAAAAGAATATTTCGTTACTTTGCGGGCCGCAAAGTGGGTGCTGGTGGGCCGCAAAGTTGGTGCTGGTGGGCCGCAAAGTTGGTGCTGGTGGGCCGCAAAGTGGGTGCTGGCGGGCCGCAAAGTGGTTGCTGGCGGGCCGCAAAGTTGGTGCTGGTGGGCCGCAAAGTGGGTGCTGGCGGGAAGGAAAGTGGGTGCTGGTGGGCCGGAAAGTGGGTTGCTGGTGGGCCGCATGTGGCCCGCGGGCTTTATGTTGTGCAGACATGACCTACTGCACAGTGCAAGTGCAGTAATGTCTCACATGACATGATCTTCACTGTGAATGCATGTTTATACTAGAAAGGGGAGGAAAAAAACAGCATCGAATAAAGTAGAACTGCTCCATAATGAGAGCAGAACTGCTCCATGATGAGAGCAGAACTGCTCCATGATGAGAGCAGAACTGCTCCATGATGAGAGCAGAACTGTTTCATGATGAGAGCAGAACTGTTCCATGATGAGAGCAGAACTGTTCCATGATGAGAGCAGAACTGCTCCATGATGAGAGCAGAACTGCTCCATGATGAGAGCAGAACTGTTCCATGATGAGAGCAGAACTGCTCCATGATGAGAGCAGAACTGTTCCATGATGAGAGCAGAACTTGTTAAAGTTGTTGGAGCCGATATGTTGTTTGCAGGGCCGGCCCTACTGTTGCTGGCGCCACTGGCAAGTTCAACGTTCGTGCCCCTTTTTAGTATAATCATACAGATTTTTGAAAGGAAAAAAAATGTGGGAGTTATTACCATGGTTGTTGTTTGATTTAGGTTGTTTTAGGTTGTTGTTTTAGGTTGTTGTTTTAGGTTGTTGTTTTAGGTTGTTGCTTTAGGTTGTTGTTATAGGTTGTTGTTTTAGGGTGTTGTTTTAGGTTGTTGTTTTAGGTTGTTGTTTTAGGTTGTTGTTTTAGGCTGTTGTTTTAGGCTGTTGTTTTAGGCTGTTGTTTTAGGTTGTTGTTTTAGGTTGTTGTTTTAGGTTGTTGTTTTAGGTTGTTGTTTTTGGCTGTTGTTTTAGGTTGTTGTTTTAGGCTGTTGTTTTAGGCTGTTGTTTTAGGCTGTTGTTTTAGGTTGTTGTTTTAGGCTGTTGTTTTAGGTTGTTGTTTTTAAATCTTTTTATTCCACTTTCTATTTGCCTCCATGGCGCCCACATGCAATGCTTTTTTCCCTATTTTGAAAGATTGTTGATAGCACCCTAAGCACATGGCGCACCGTGCAACTGCCCGACTTGCCGGTATCTTGAACCGGCAGTGGTTCTCTGAAATTCTATGCTTTCCTCACAAATGATCTTTATATAGGAATTAATTCAATTCACTAGTGAAATCAGTTTTCATTATGCTGTCTTATTGCACGTGTTCCATTTTGTGGTTTATAAGTATTGAACGTGTGTGTTGGGCGAAGGTGTGGATGTAGTGTAACATGGTAGTAGCCCCTACCTGCTCTGATAGATGTGTGGCTCACTTGTGGTTCTAATCGCTCCGGAGCCTAGGTATCTACCATCAACAGCCTGGTGTGTTCCGACTTGACCCGCGGTAACGTCTGCTAAAAGTAATGCTGGTTTTGCCTCGTACATTCGAAAAGATGATTTATAATCTATTCCAACATAGTTCACTAAAAAGATTATTTATTCCTGCATAGTTCATTAAAAAGATTATTTATTCATACATAGTTCATTAAAAGATTAATTATTCCTACATAGTTCACTAAAAGGATTAATTATTCCTACATAGTTCACTAAAAAGATTAATTTATTCCTGCATAGTTAATTAAAAAGATTATTTATTCATACATAGTTCATTAAAAGATTAATTATTCCTACATAGTTCACTAAAAAGATTATTTATTATTATTATTATTATTATATGTTGTCTTATATAGCGCGGTACCCCAGCCTAGGGCTGGGCTCACCGCGCTGTACATAAAAATATTAGCAAAAGAAACATAATCGTGACAATACAACAAAATTATTTATGTAATAAAGAACAGCTGTATAGAGACAAACAAAAACAAATGCATATTCACCCCACCCACCATAGAACTTTTACATGTGTAGCCATGGACGTCGGCCAGCAGCATCGTTTATCGGTCAGATTTGAGGAATCAGTCAGGGTAATAGAGTTTAAAGAGATGTGTTTTGAGTGCAGTTTTGAAGGCCTGTGTGGTTGTTATATTGCGAATGTGTAGCGGAAGAGAATTCCATTGTTTGGGGGCGCAGAAAGAGAAAGATCGTTCACCGTATGTTTTAGTACGTGTCTTAGCAACGGACAGAATACGCGTGTCTGCAGAGGAGCGAAGCTGTCGAAGGGGTGAATAGACAGAAAGAAGTTCGTTTAGATAGGAAGGGCAGGAATCTGAGAAGAAGTTATGACAAAGAACAGACAGGTTGTACTCAATGCGTGCCTTTATAGGAAGCCAATGAAGTGAGTGGAGTAGTGGAGTGACATGATCACGTTTTTTTGCCTTTAGAACTAGCCTAGCAGCTGAATTTTGAACCTTTTGTAGTTTTTCTAAGAAGTGTTTTGGTGAACCTGACAGAAGAGAGTTGCAATAAAGACGAGAGAGAACAAGAGCACAGACTAGTGTTTTTGTTGCGCTAACTGTGAGGTATCCTGCATCGTTCATTAAAAAGATTATGTATTCCTACACAGTTCATTAAAAGATTAATTATTCCTACATAGTTCAGTAAAAATATTAATTATTCCTACATAGTTGACTAAAAAGATTTTTTATTCCTACATAGTTCATTAAAAAGATTATTTATTCCTACACAGTTCAAAGACCTCAAAAAGTCTCTGTGAAACTTTTTCAAACAATATTTTATTATTAGATTAAAGGTGTGGGTGTCTGTGGCGTAAGAAGGTGTGCGGAGGGGGCGATCAGCCCCTGGCTGCACTTTTCAATATTTTTATGCAAAAAAAAGTGTGTGGGGGGGAGGGTCATTTTCCCCATTTTCGAGGAAGAGGAAGGGAACAAATATTTGGTCCACACTAACCCTAGTTACGCCAGTGGTGGGGGCAGAGTACCCCAAGTAAGTGTCAAAGGTCTACCTGTTTAGTTCCATACCCTTATATTCTAACAGCGACGCGCCAAATACCATTCTCTGTCAGCTTTTTCTTGGACAGCAAGCACAAGTTAAAAATAGAATTGACTCTTTGAAAAGTTTCCCCGCTGCTATTCCAACAATTTATTTCTTCTGCATTGCTAAATATGATTTATCGCAAATGGGTTTAATTCTACTTGAATAATTGAATGATATCATTAAGATATGCACCTGGTATTGGTTGAGTTAGATCTCATCTCTGGGATGACCTACAACCTGACGCAGGGATGACCTACAACCTGACGCAGGGATGACCTACAACCTAACACAGGGAAGACCTGCCACCTGACGCAACGAGCCTCTGTGTTTTCATTATAGAACCGAGTGTTTGCCCCATCTGCACTGATGTGTCAATGGACTGGTCTAGGAGATTTGTCTCGGTCTTAGTTCCTTCCTCCGATGGGGTGAATTGGCTGCCAATTGATTGCCACGTATCTGCCTGCCACACAGTGGCGTATCAAAGGGAGGGGGATGGAGGGAAGGGGTGCGGTACCCCCCCCCCCACCCCGGGCTGAAATTTTTGTGATTCCAAAAGTAGGGACGAATTTTTCTGTGTTATATCTGTGGAAGGCCGAGGGGGTGGGGGGGGGGGGGTTTGCGCAAAATACTTGGCCCGCCCCCCGCGCGGCACTAGGCTATAGCCTTGGAACTGCTACCAAGTCTTTTACACAGCGTTTTGACGGACAATGTCCAGCTAGATGTAAGATTGACATTTCAAAATTGATTGTTAACTTTAAACTTGGAGTTTGTACCAGACCAAATGCGACACGGTCTACGGGCATGATGCCTTCATTGACTTACTTCACTTAATATATAAAGATTTGTGCTCAGTGGCAGAGGCGTCTACACAAAGAAAGTTGGGTGTAGGGGGGAGGGAGGGTTGATAGTCATCCCTGCTCTAGACATCGTAAGAGGAATGTGCATAGCGTTTGGATCGAGTTTCAATACTGTGTGACGTAACATTGACGAGAGCGTGTTTATATATACGTGTGTGAATGTGTGTGTTTGTGCGTGCGAGTGTTCTGTGATCGCAAGTAGGATCTAAGTACGAAAAGCCAGTCTGTGTAGCAAGTTTGAGGGAGCGGTGCATAGACAGATTCCATCGGTGCATTTGTATTGGAGGTTGACAGATTCCATCAGAGCTATTGTAGTGGAGGTTGACAGATTCCATCAGAGCTATTGTAGTGGAGGTTGACAGATTCCCTCAGAGCTTTTATAGTGGAGGTTGACAGATTCCCTCAGAGCTATTGTAGTGGAGGTTGACAGATTCCATCAGAGCTATTGTAGTGGAGGTTGACAGATTCCCCCAGAGCTTTTGTAGTGGAGGTTGACAGATTCCCCCAGAGCTATTGTAGTGGAGGTTGACAGATTCCCCCAGAGCTATTGTAGTGGAGGTTGACAGATTCCCTCAGAGCTATTGTAGTGGAGGTTGACAGATTCCCTCAGAGCTATTGTAGTGGAGGTTGACAGATTCCCTCAGAGCTATTGTAGTGGAGGTTGACAGATTCCCCCAGAGCTATTGTAGTGGAGGTTGACAGATTCCCTCAGAGCTATTTTAGTGGAGGTTGACAGATTCCCTCAGAGCTATTTTAGTGGAGGTTGCGCCTCTAAGTAAGGAATAAAAAAGCTAGCTTAGAACAAACAAAAACAAAAACAAAAATCAGAAGAAGAAAAAAAAAAGGTCGGTTGACACATAACAAAGTTGATGACATTACAAGGATACTTACTTACACATTACATGGGCTCTATGGCCTCAGAATATCGCGAGACGGAATTTGTGCTTTAATGTTACATTCCTCGACATGATTATAATGGTCCTGATGGTAATGGTTCTGGTGGTAATGGTTCTGATGGCAATGGTCCTGGTGGTAATGGTTCTGACAGGAATGGTTTTAATGGCAATGAATCGGGTGGTAATGGCTTTGATGGTAATGATTCTGATGGTAATGTTTCGGATGATAATGATTATGATGGTAATGATTCTGATGGTAATAGTTCTGATGATAATGGTCATGATGGCAATGGTCCTGATGGTAATGGTTCTGATGGTAATGGTTCTGGTGGTAATGGTCCTGATGGTAATGGTCCTGATGGGTATGGTTCTGAGGATAATGATTCTGTGGTAATGGTTTTGATGTTAATGGCTATATTGTAATGGCTCTGATGGTAATGGTTCAAATGGTAATAGTTCTGATGATAAGGGTCCTGATGGTAATTGGTCTGATGGTAATGGTCCAGATGGTAATGGTCATGATGGTAATTGTTCTGATGGTAATGTTTCTGGTGGTAATGGTTCTGGTGGTAATGGTTCTGGGGGTAATGGTCCTGATGGTAATGGTCCTCATGGTAATGGTCCTGATGGTAATTTTTCTGACGGTAATGGTTCTGATTGTTATGGTTCTGATGGTAATGGTGTTTCATCTCGTTCAAGAGATTCTTTAGGTAGTCGTTGTGTTGAGATCTTAAACTTTAAAAGAAAATGATTCATTAATTTTTTTTTAAAGAAAGAAAACAAAAACCTTTTAAACAACTAATTTTAAAAAAATGTAACCTGTGTTTGAGATTAATCGTGTTTGGTGTTTGATGTTTTAGGCTAATTTCACATTTTCCTAAAGAGAGAGAGAGACACACTTTTCTATCATTGTTCGACCGGCCCTCATTTTATCGACTCGGTAAACAGTTGGTACAGTTGCTGAAACATTCTTTATTTCTAAGTCAAAATTACCTTCTAAATTCCTTCCAACAAAGAAAAACATTAAAAATGCTGATGTTATTAATTAGGAAACGAAACAATTCAAACGGTGGCCAGATTAAATATAATCTCCTAAACAAAATGGATAGATTGGTTGTTTTTTTGTTGAGACAACAATTTCTCTTATCCAATGTAGACAACCCTTGAGCCAACAATTTCTCTTATCCAATCTAGACAACCCGAATGCGCTTCTCTGCTTGCTTCACGTCATAGGCCTACAACATAACTCTTTCAATGTGGTGGTGGTGTCACTAGTGTAGGACGGTGAGGGGCGCTCAGCACTGGGTATCATTTTTTAAGAATCCATTGATGGACAGAATTTTCGCCCAATGGCATGTTGTTGTGCTTTTTTCGTGGGTTGAGGGGCAGCGAATTGCATGACACGACCCGGGCGGCACTCACCCCCAGCTACACCCTGGGTGGTATATGCAATATGAGTAACAAAAAAATTGTGTTTTGTCTATAATTCCATTTAAATACCGCCAAAGATTAGTAATCAAGCGGATGATGGTATTACAATCGTGTTTATGTTTGCACTGGAAAGGAGAACATTCAAAGCTGTTATTTCTTCTGCTTGTGTAGTCTGACTTGACCCGAGCGTGATCTGGTCGTCTGTTTCATTTCAACCGTAACCTTCTAGAACAGCGGTTCTCAGCCTGTGGGTCACGACCCCTATGCGGGTCACGCGACCCGTCCACAAAGGTCGCTTAAGACCATCTGAAAACTCATATACTCTACAGTTATGAAGTAGAAACAAAAATAAATTTTGTTGCTTGGGGTCGCCACAACATGAGGAACTGTATTAAAGGGTCACATCATTAGGAAGAGGTTGAGAACCACTGTTCTTGAATCTAGATTACTCTATATTTTACGTGTAACAATATCAAGTAGACGTATCTGTTATCTCCGTTAGTTAGAATGTCGTGCTAAGTCTCGCAATATGCAAAAGTTAGGGCTGTAGTAACTAGTTCCCTTGTATTTTGTGTGTGTTATATTTGCTGTTTTGTTGTTGTTGTTGCTGTTGTTGTTGTTGTTGCAAGTGATGAAGAAGAACTGATTTCAAGCGTCAGTAAACAATAACAGTGCTAAGTGTGAGCTCAAATTGTATAGAGACTTGATTCCAGAGGTTGGTCGTCTTGATAAGGTGGTCGTCTTGATAAGGCGGTCGTCTTGATAAGGCGGTCGTCTTGATAAGTTCTTCTGAGTTCTTAGATTTTACCTTAAAATATTTTACTTTTTTCGAGTAACTCAAATAATAGCATCATTTCTTTTATTTTGTTCTGAGTAAAAAAAAAAGCTCTTTTTGCTTTTTGTTTTTCGTTTTTTTTTCTTCCTTTCTTAGTTTATTTTGTCGTTTGTTGTGAAAACCTTCTGATATTTCTGTGTCAGAAAAAGAAACAAACGGGCAACTCAAGCCTAACTGCAAACTTGTGGGGGGTGGTGGTCGGTGGGGGGCAATAATAGAAATAATGGAGGGAAGCAGTTGAAACACTTCGTTTCACTTGTTTTTACTTTTTGTCTTTTGGCAAGTCATCCGGACGATTCATTATTATTATTATTTTAAATCTGCAGTAGCTTGAGTTCTATTCCTCTTGTTTGTCAAGTTTTGATAACAAAGTGCTTCCAATTATTTCCGTTGCAGAATTAATTGGGTGAAGCTAGTGTCGTTTTATCAGTCACTCGACGCCATCTGCTTCCATTCAACTGAATGTCCAGAAAAAGAAAGGTATTTCTCGAAATTTTCTTGTGGATATTCGGTGGGTATCAAATACTCGAGTTATCCAGCCGGCAGGATACCTAGGTGATCCACAAAACCCTCCTGAGGGGAACCCGCACATCCGCTCGCCATCCACACGTCTGTTGGCCGCACGTGCCTTGAACTGGCTCGGAGAGGAACTCACCTGCAGGTAAGTCACGTGACGTAGTGTGGGGGGGGGGCATTGTTGTCTGTGACCTTTGTACAGAGTTCCCACGTCTTGTGGGACGAGGATAACTCTTCCTGTGTCTTGTAGTGGGTGCTCTCACCCTTGGCTAAAATGTTGTGTTCTGTAGACTTACCTAACCCTCCCCCCCCCCCCCTTTTCCGGGGCCGTTTCCAAATCAAAATCCAAATGTTGCAAACTATTTTTTTTTATGTCTGATGGTAAATGTTATTAACTCTCTCTGCATGGGGTAAAGGGCACTCTATAAGCCGCCGCGTGTTCTACCTCTGATGTTTAAAGGGCTCAAAGTTAAACTGACAATTTTGAAAATATAGACTATCACCTTTAGAGCTGTCGCGAGGGCTACTCAACTCCAGCGGTCTGGGATATTTAAAGGTTGAAAGTTATGACGTAGACATTTTTTTTTGTAACTATGAACTTTGAATGCAGGGGGCACGAACCTGAAAAATGACAGGGTGCACAAAACTGAAAAATGAAAGGGTGCACAAAACTGAAAAATGACAGGGTGCACAAAACTGAAAAATGACAGGGTGTACAAAACTGAAAAGAGGCAGGGGGCACAAAACTGAAAAATGTCCTGGGGCAAAAAACTGAAAAGTGACAGGGGGCCTCCAAACGCCATGCGATGGCTTTGGGCACTCGTAGACGCTAGTCTTGTTACGAGCTCTCAGGTTGAGTGAAATAAAATACAAATATTCCAATGTATTTGTCGAAACTAATGGCGCCATTCGCCTCAAGCATACGAATTTTCCATAACCTCTATTTCAAAAATTAATAATAATAAAAAACTTGTAACGGTGTATTTTATGTTTTGTAATAATTATGATAATAATACACAAAGCTGAAAGGACCACACAAACAAATCATAAGTAACAAATACAAGGGCAACATTTGAGCCTCCTCTTCTCCAAAAAGAATCATTTTAATATTCAAATGTTCTGAATATAATACACATCATACTTACAGCCATTTTGTTTTTGGTACTGCTTGGAGTTTACCTAAACCTACGTCGCTGATTTGCATATTGTATCTGGCATTTTGATACATGAAATTGTGTTTAAATATACGCTTTTCTTTAGCCGCAATTTTGTCGGTGCCAGTTTGTCTGGGCCATGTCTTGTAACTCAGTTTCGACCTGTTCCCTGGTCTTAAACGTTTGCAGGGTTTCTGTACCACGGTGACAATACAACCCTTCATAATCAGTGGGTCCGCAGGGACCTCCACTGATCATTGTGTGACCTCTGCGGGTCAAATCTTGCACCTCGATTTTGACCCTTTTCCCGATGTTCAGTTGTGCTTAAATTTGTTGCATCTACCCATCAAGGATAACAACAAAAACCCTCCTCTTCAGTTGGTTACTAGTGACATCTGCACTGACTGTTTGGTGACCTCTGCACTGACTGCTCGGTGACCTCTGCACTGACTGTTCGGTGATCTCTGCACTGACTGTTAGGAGATCTATACACTGACTGTTCGGTGACCTCTGTACTGACTGTTCGGTGACCTCTGCACTGACTGTTCGGTGACCTCTGCACTGACTGCTCGGTGACCTCTGCACTGACTGTTCGGTGACCTCTGCACTGACTATTCGGTGACCTCTGCCCGCCATAAACTTTGCATGTCTATTGCCAACCACTTCCTGAAGTCTGATGGAGATGACATTTTGTGCAACTACCCACCCTCGATAATAACACAACCCTTCATGATCAGTAGGTCACCAGTGACCTACACTGACCCTTGAGTGACCTTTTGGATCAAATATTGCATCTCAATTTTTTGTATCTCATGTTTTTTGTTTATTTCGTGTATCATTTCCTTCCATGTTTGGCCTCCTACGCATTTATTTTTGTAAACATGATTAGAAAATCCTGGTGTGCATTTTAATAAAATGAGAGTTTTAAAAAGTTTTAAAAAATTTATTTTTATTTCACTTTCTTATTCGGACTACGGTTATATATATCCAATTACGACAACTATTGGCCAGCAATTTCTCTTATATATAAGCAGGCCTATATAGGGGCCTAATGCTAGTATGCTCCGTGGAATCGTTGCATGCAATTATCTGTGAGAAGATCGGTATCGAATCAGAAGCGATACCCGAAACAAATAGCAACAACCAAGAAATTTAATTTAAATTTTATTAGTTGGAAGTTTAAATTTTACTATATCCAATTTAGACAAAAGTGTTCATCTATAAAATGTTTTTTTTAATTTCAAATGTATTTCGTAGTTCGCAGTGAACCGTTTATTAAAGCTGTTAGGGGTCGTATGTAAATTACGTCACGCAAAAAAATTGACCTTTTCAGACCCCCCCCCCTTGTCACAAAGTGTCACAAATTCTTTACCCCGTCCTTAGTGTCACGTCGCACATAAAATAAATTCAAAACATACATACAATATTCATAACTAAAACTAAGATTTTATTTTATTCTTTCACATTTTCCCGTAATGGATTTAGAGGTAGTATTATTAGAAAACTGTGACGTAAAACACAAAACAACGAAGTCATCCCCGAGCCGATTGTAAAATGGTCACGACAGTTTTTGCGTTATTTTTCGATATGCGCAGAGGTGTGCGCGACTGAGTTCACGGTACCTGAAATACTTGAGGCAATTTCGACCTCAAGTTAATGTTTTTAAAATTAATTGAATAAAGATATTTTAAAATTAGAAAATGTTAGATTGTTTTTCATGATGTTACAATTTTTAGAACCCCCCCCCCCCTCCCCCGATCACAAATTCTCGACCTCTCCACCCCCCCTCGCCCCTCTTTCTGAGCGTGACGTTATTTAAGAACGATCTCTTACACACTATGGCAGCGTTTTTTGTTTTCCCCTCGATATATTATTCAAAAATTTGTAATAGTAATTCCGAGTACAAGTTTTTAAAAGCTCCCTTGTTTTAATACATTTACTCCAATCTCATTATTTCTTCTACTGCTGGCGATGCACTGTGTCAAGCGCGGTGGGCCGGTAATGTGGTTCGCGCGGTTGGCTGGTAATGTGGTTTGCGCGGTGGGCTGGTAATGTGGTTTGCGCGGTGGGCTGGTAATGTGGTTCGCGCGGTGGGCTGGTAATGTGGCAAGCGCGGTGGGCTGGTAATGGGGCAAGCGCGGTGGGTTGGTAATGTGGCAAGCGCGGTGGGTTGGTAATGTGGCGTGGGCTGTGGGTTGTAAAGCTACTATCCGATGATTGTGAAATTTACTTCCCTGACAGAACTACACATGTGAAACAGCTCGCCTGGGGGCCATTGCGAATTCATTGAATGGAGGAGAGGCCAGATGCACAGCCCCCCCCCCCACACCAGAAGCCATTTTGTTGACTTAAAGTCTGCTTCCGCTAGGCTTTATTTATTCACTGCATTGACAATTTTATACAAACCAATATCTGACCCAAGCAGTATTTAAACATTATGACCAAAGCGTACACTAAAATGTTGGCCATTCCGGCAAATACTCTTTTAATGTATTGTTGAACAATATCGATACCTAAAAGTGCCAAACGTATTGTCCTCGTGACGCGATACCGAAGGGAGGCCCGATACCAAAGGAGGCGCGATACCGAAGGGAGTCCCGATTCCAGTATCCGCTGTTTAGCGACCAGGCTTTTGTAAGGATTTGTGGGCTTTGCCGGCCGCGATGGGCACTTTCGGTTTGTTCTCCGCTTTATTTCGGACAGTCAATGCCGGTGTCATCTCTCTGATCGGGGTGCTGCTCTGGTTGTCCATGGGGCCGTTGACGGACTGTATGCTGTCAATCTGACCATCCAAGGGGGTGCTGTCCCGCTTCTTCTGTTTTTGGAAGATAACGAGAATGGTATGGGTGAAGATATTTGTATCAGTGAAGATATTGGTATCAGTGAAGATATTGGTATCGGTGAAGATTTTGGTATCGGCGAAGATAATTGTATAAGTCGAGATATAATTTGTATCAGTGAAGATCTTGGTATCGGCGAAGATAATTGTATCAGTAAAGATATTGCAACGACAGGTAATGGAACCCTTTGGAATAATGCGTCTAATGACCTATGCCCTCCAACAGAAACACAGACATGAGTTACGGCTTAAATAGAGGAAAAAACAGTTGTATTTTTTTTAATTATTTTAAAATATTATTTAGACCAGTGATTCCCAAAGTGGTCTATATCGACCCCCAGGGGTCGACGACAACTTGCAAGGGGTCCATGTCAGCGAAAAAAAAATTGAGGGTCCATGAAATGAAAATGGGGGTCAACGATAGTGGATCTCATGTAAGCAGGTCGTGACTTCTATTTTGGCATTCCATGAATGGAATAATCCACATACACAGATAGTACCGGGTACCTATGTACTTACATAATATTACCATATAATATAAAGACATATATCTTCCTACATAAATTATAAAAGTACCTATGAAGTAAAAACATTTAAAAAAAATTAATGTTCATGAAACGTGATGAAAAATCATATTAAAATTTAAGTTATTAGGTATATTTTCTGATAATGAATATAATTTTAAATCTTTCAAAGTGAGTAGCACTATACCGTCTGTCAAAAATACATTTGAAGTTAATGAATTTGCAAAAAAATAAATATCAGGTAAGCAGGGGGTGTACCCAAAACCGAAAAACATGGCAAGTGGTCTACGAGACTAAAAAAGTTTGGGGATCTCTGATTTAGACCAAATACGTTTTAAAAGATCAAATGCACTATTTATTATTATTATTTCGAAAGATCACCTATAGGCAAATGTCTGGCCAATGTCTGGCCTATGATTGGCCAATGTCTGGCCAATGTCTGGCTAATGTCTGGCCATTGTCTAGCCAATGTCTGGCCAATGTCTGGCCACTGTCTGGCCAATGTCTGGCCACTGTCTGGCCAATGTCTGGCCAATGTATTGCCACTGTCTGGCCAATGTCTGGCCAATGTCTGGCCAATGTCTGGCCAATGTCTGGCCACTGTCTGGCCAATGTCTGGCCAATGTCTGGCCACTGTCTGGTCAATGTCTGGCCAATGTCTGGCCACTGTCTGGCCAATGTCTGGCCACTGTCTGGCCAATGTCTGGCTCACTTTAACAAAGTGCTCATGGAGGCGTAACATCACTGATGGCGTTCTCCCCTGACACTCGCATGGTGCCGAGCGCTTGCATGCTCCACTGAACGTGACGTTTAGCGTCGTAGAACTTTTTTTTAGATGCCAACAGTCCAACCACCCAAACACGTCAGACGTGCACGTTTCAGCTCCGTGGACCAGAACTGAGGCCTCACTTAAGAGTTTAGCCCCGTGGGTCAGAACTGAGGCCTCACTTGAGAGTTTAGCTCCGTGGGTCAGAACTGAGGCCTCACTTAAGAGTTTAGCTCCGTGGGTCAGAACTAAGGCCTCACTTAAGAGTTTAGCCCCGTGGTCCATAACTGAGGCCTCACTTAAGAATTTAGCCCCGTGGGCCAGAACTGAGGCCTCACTTAAGATTGCTTCGTTAAGACTAGAGATCACTTTCGGCGTGTTGCCTCTACAGTTACAGACAATTCCCTTTGCAGTAACCCGAAAATGCTGCGCAGGAAATGACGTCATCTCTGAGCGGCCGTTGCCTTTTGGGAGGTTTTATAACTATAAAGGTTTCATTCTCTGACAATTTCAGACTGCTGACTGCTGTAAACGACATCAAATAATGGGGGATTTAAAAAATAAGAATACAAATTGTTGGGATTTATAAAAACTAAACTTATGATTGACTTGATTCAGGATCCATTTTGGTCAAATCTTATTCTATAAGTTGAGATAAGTGCTCACTAATTTCTAATTTCTTGAAAAAACCCAAATAAAGACTTTGAGTAGAGATAGCTTGGTTGGTGATTAGCTTCATAACAATGTCTCTTACATTACGAGTTTTACAGCAGTCAATGAACTAATATTTTGTTTTATTTATTTTAAAAAAAGGTAAATGCGAAGAGATAGGCCCGCGTTTTTTACCATGGCAGCCAACTTGATTGCCGTGACCCGTAAAATTAAGAATAAAACGTTTAAAAGTAATGAAAAAAAATCCTAAATGTATCCCTAAACCTAACCTGAACCCTAAATCTATCCCTAAACCTACACTGAATGACTTACGTGACGGATTCTTGATAATTGTACCCGGAGTTACAAGCGATATACTCAACTCCAACATTCAAATCTGTTATGGCTTACAGAAGCTGGTTACAAAAACAACAACAAAAAACCCACTCTATTCTATGACAGCTTAGCATGCACGGCCAAGTATCTAAATAAGGAAATATATATTTTTGTTTTCAATGATAAAACACTGACCACTACTGACCTTGTCTTTCTTTTTGCGGCTCTCCTTGTCAGCGGCCAGCTTCTCTTTGACAGACGCCAGTAGCTCCATGTCCTGGATATAGAAGCGGGTTGCATCAAGCTCGATGCGCGCCAACTGGCTCTTGACACGCTTCTGTGAGAAGCTCTTCCTGTTCTGGAGCTGCTCCTCACGTCTGCGCTCCGCGTTGTAGACGCTAGAAGGAGGAATGAATAACACGAGATAGTATTGGCTTGTACTTGATAACTTCACGAGATGTTATTGGCTTGTACTTGATCACTTCACAATATGTTATTGGCTTGTACTTGATAACTTCACGAGATGTTATTGGTTGTACTTGCTCACTTCACGAGATGTTATTGGCTTTGACTTGATCACTTCACAAGATGTTATTGGCTTGTACTTGATCACTTTTCTACCGCGTTGAAACGCTTGGATAATTGACAAATCGCCAGCAACTTAAAAAAATATGGCGAGGGGCAAGCACTGCAAACATCGTATATAAGAAGTTCTCTGCCCTTAGAGTGAGGTAGAGACTCCAGCTAAATGCAGGGAAAAGTTTATTTTTTTAAAACGCAAATCCTATCCCAGTAGGCTAACCGTTTTCCACTATTTCGTAATAATAATATAAGATACATTGATCCAAATAAATAAAAGCGTTTCTTGATTGTACATATTTATTTTCAGCACATACAAAAATACGCATTTAAACCCAGACACTAATAATATTACTATTACCTAAAACTCTTGATACGAGCAAATATGCATTATTTTCCTGATTCCTGTCACAAAATATACGTTATTTCCCTGATTCCCGTCACAAAATATGCATTATTTCCCTGATTTCCATCACAAAATATGCATTATTTCCCTGATTCCCGTCACAAAATATGCATTATTTCCCTGATTCCCGTCACAAAATATGCATTATTTCCCTGATTCCCGTCACAAAATATGCATTATTTCCCTGATTCACGTCACAGAATATAGGTTATTTCCTTGATTCACGACACAGAATATGCGTTATTTCCTTGATTCACGTCACAGAATATAAGTTATTTGCCTGATTCAAATCACAAAATATGCGTTATTTCCCTGATTCACGTAACGAAATAGACTTTACAAAGTACAAGGTGTTTTTTAAGGATGCAAATTGAAAGTCACCAATAATAGATCATATTTAAATGACGTAGTTCAAAAGAATCAAGTCCTCCATGACATTTCGACAGGGATAAGTTGTCATCAGTAACCAGTCAATATTTTAACACAACATTGATGGTATCTTGATGATATCTTAATGCCTCAGGGGGCTAGCTAGAATTGGTGATCTCCCGGGGGTCGTCCTGGATTTTGCCGCCCCTTAATCACGAAAATCACAACGTAAAGAGATGGCATGTCAATCTTAAGCTACACATTTTCAATGACGTCGACCGAAAAACCATTTTCCAAAAAGTGCCACCCGGGCCCGCTTCCATCTTTCAACACTCATGGTTCTTCTATTTCCGCAAAATTTGAGAATCAAACAAGGCCATGATTATATTCGCCTCATTTGCCAAATAAATGTGTATATTAATTTTTTTTTTAAATATCAGATACAAAGACTTAAAAATAAACATGTACGAGTCACAAGAACATGCTAATTGATAGATGGAAGTCTTGCAATGTGATGGACGTCTTGAAACACGATGGAAGTCTTACAATGTGATGGAAGTCTTGCAATGTGATGGAAGTCTTGCAACACGATGGAAGTCTTCCAAAGTGATGGAAGTCTTGCAACACGATGGAAGTCTTCCAACGTGATGGAAGTCTTGCAACACGATGGAAGTCTTTCAACGTGATGGAAGTCTTGCAACACGATGGAAGTCTTTCCACGTCATGGAAGACATGCGATGCGAGTCTTGCAACGCGATGGAAGTCTTGCAATGTGATGGAAGTCTTGCAAAATGTCTTCCTCTTTTAATTTTGTTATCTACCCGCTGTCTGTGACCCATTTGTGCTCAAGCTTACTGTACACTGGAGTTACCTACCCGCGATAGATCGACGCCGACGTCATTTTCTTGGAGTCTTGAGAAGTCTGGAGAAAATCAATTGAGAACATTTGTACTCGTAGGGCATTAAAAATACTAACAATAAAGACATTTATACTAATACAATAAATAAAAGTTGATCGTCTTCGCCATTCACAAATTCCATAGGGGCCACTGTTTACAACTGCTAAGCTGTTCAATGGCTTTGTTAAGTCTAGGTGAAATTATTTCCTTTCACCTTCTCTCTGCGACTCGCCAACTACTGAAAAACCACACCAATCTACAACGTAATCTCCCTCGTGCTCACATACTTCATGAGTACGAAGCACATAGCATCAGCTACACAAGTAATCTCCACACCAAAACACGCTCTCATATAACAGATCATTAACAGCCATTCATGGGCTGGAGAGTAAGGCCGGTTTTTACAATTATAATACCACAGTCGTGGCTTGCATGTATAAATGTGACAATGAATATCTAGCCACATATCCGAACCTGTAGGAAATACTATTCCCCATAGTCCTGCCCTACTGCAACCTACAGCGTGTCAGTTTTGTTTGCATGTACGAGGGTATACAATGGTTTCCCGCAAATTTAATCACATAGTCGGTGCGCCTTCCCCTAGTCCAAAAACCACCTGAGAACTACTGCATTGACAAAACTGGCATGCTATGGCCGACTAAAACGTGTACAATCACATTTAATTCTACTGAAACGTCTCCTCTTAAATAACCCCGCCATCCACCAAATCCCCCAACCTAGGCAAGCAGTGTTTTTCCTACCTCACTGGCCCCGCTACTGCGCTTGGTCGACCTCAGCGACGACATGTGCCGTTTTTGTGCCGGCGAGACGGCCACAATGAACGCTCTGTACGTGCTGTTGAAGTGGTTGCTGCGGACGGACAGCTCTTCCTTGACCATCTCCTGGTAGGACTTCCCGGGCTCGATCAGCCTCGACTCTTTAATGCTCAGCACCGTTTTCTTGAAGATGGTCCGCTCCGATTTCGGTGGGTGGGTGAAGTGGGCGGCCCCTCCAGCCGACTTGTGGTAGTCGGTTCTTAGGGGCACCAGTTTGAGCCTTTCACTTTTGACCGTCTCGTCCGTGTCCCCGAGTACAAGCCCGAGCTTGCTGACGGGGTGGTAGAGGGGGTTAAGAGGTAAATAAAATCGAATGGTATTTGGTTTAATACAGAGTAAGACACAAACAGAATCAGACACAAACAGAATCAGACACAAACAGAACCAGACACAAACAGAACCAGACACAAACAGAACCAGACACAAACAGAACCAGACACAAAAAGAACCAGATACAAACAGAACCAGCACAAACAGAACCAGACACAAACAGAACCAGACACAAACAGAACTACCCACGTACATAACTACCCACAGACAGAACAACCGACAGACAGAATTACCCACATACATAAACACCCACAAACAGAACTACTCTCGTACATAACCACCCACATACATAACCACCCACAGACAGAACTACCCACGTGCATAATCACCCACAGACAGAACTATCCACATACATAACCACTCAAGGACAGAACTACCCACGTACATAACTACCCACAGACAGAACAACCGACAGACAGAATTACCCACATACATAAACACCCACAAACAGAACTACTCTCGTACATAACCACCCACATACATAACCACCCACAGACAGAACTACCCACGTGCATAATCACCCACAGACAGAACTATCCACATACATAACCGCCCACAGACAGAACTACCCACGTGCATAAGTACCCATAGACAGAACCACCTACAGACAGAACCACCCACAGACAGAACCACCTACAGACAGAACTACCCACGTGCATAAGTACCCATAGACAGAACCACCTACAGACAGAACCACCCACAGACAGAACAACCTACAGACAGAACTATCCACATACATAACCACCACAGACAGAACTACCCACGTGCATAAGTACCCATAGACAGAACCACCTACAGACAGAACTACCCACGTGCATAAGTACCCATAGACAGAACCACCTACAGACAGAACCACCCACAGACAGAACCACCTACAGACAGAACTACCCACGTACATAAGTACCTACAGACAGAACCACCTACAGACAGAACTACCCACGTACATAAGTACCCACAGACAGAACCACCCACAGACAGAACCACCTACAGACAGAACTACCCACGTACATAAGTACCTACAGACAGAACCACCTACAGACAGAACTACCCACGTGCATAAGTACCCACAGACAGAACCACCCACGTACATAACCACCCACATACAGAACTACCCACGTGCATAACCACTGACGTACATAACCACCCACAGTCAGAACCACCCCCGTACATAAGTACCCACAGACAGAACCACCTACAGACAGAACTACCCACGTACATAACCACCCACAGACAGAACCACCCACAGCAACACGCAATTTGCCTAGGTAAGAACAGCAAATTCTGTTTAAATGGCATTGAAGAACTGAAGAAATCCCGAAAAATTTTTTTTCTTGTTCCACTGCTGAAATAAACAACGTAATCATTCCCCAAAAAACAAAAACAACAACGAAACAACCCCAAAGAGGTTGGGTTCCCCCCCCCCCTCCCGCCCCCAAGGCAATACTAATGATAAGCCTGAGAATTTCTTATAAAACAAATTTATTTCCTACAATCTTTTCAACTCTTTCTGCGAACACAGCATTCGACTCGTAGACCACAACCGATTGAAAGAATTACAATAGTAAGTTTACCTCTAAGTGAAAGAATTACAATAGTAAGATTACCTCCAAGTGAAAGAATTACAATAGTAAGATTATCCCCAAGTAAAAGAATTACAATAGTAAGATTACCTCCAAGTGAAAGAATTACAATAGTAAATTTACAACCATGGCTTCGCAAATGTGATCGCGACGCCGCGTGCATAGCTGTCCTACCTTTTCAAGTACTTGATGCCCCCGTAGTAATCTTCCTTCTCTGGTTTTAGGATCGGTAACTTGAAGGCGACAGGGGCGAACGTCTTCCTGCGGGAAGGCTTTGCCACGCGCACGAAGCCGTCGAAGTGCCTCAGCTTGGTCCATTCCTTGTTGGGCAGGATCGATCTCTTGCGGATCCTCTCCTTGGGAGAGTGTATGTCGTCGGCGAACGAGATTTTGTCCCGGTGCATTTCCTGAGTCCCCGGTGGCTAACGGCACATCTGAGATATTTTATTTACCAGTGTTGTTACTAAGAAACAAAATGCAGTGAGTCCGACTTGTTATTTAATCCCCACCACCCCCACCCTTTAAACACACACATACATCATTATACCCCACCACCCCACCCTTTAAACACACACACATACATCCTTATCCCCCACCAACCCCACCCTTTAAACACACACATACATCCTTATCCGGTTTTTTAAAAGGTAATTTTCTCACCTTTTCTTTTAACTTTCCCTCCTGATGTAAAATTCTCACTCCTGCTATACAATTCTCACTCCTGCTATACAATTCTCACTCCTGCAATACAATTCTCACTTCTGATATACAATTCTCACTCCTGCTATACAATTCTCACTCCTGATATACAATTCTCACTCCTGATATAAAATTCTCACTCCTGCTATACAATTCTCACTCCTGATATACACTTCTCCCTCCTCATATACACTTTCCCTCCTGATATACAATATTCACTGCTGATTAACAATTCTGCCCGCTGTTATACAATTCTCAAACCTGATATACAACTCACTCCTGATATACAGTTCTCACGCCTGTAATACAATTCTAGTATTATTATAATTAGATGGTTTTAAAAATCGCAATACCCCCTTGACTGCTGCACCGTATGTCGTAACCTAGGTGGGCCCTATGGAAACCCGACCCTGTCAATAGCGGTGAGCCAGACATGCTAAAGTTGGCCCTGTCCATGGCAGTGAGCCTGACCTGCTAAAGTTGGCCCTTTCCATGTCTGTTAACGTGACCTGCTAAAGTTGGCCATGTCCACTGAAGTGAGCATGGCCGGCTATAGTTCATCCTGTCCGTGGCGGTGAATACAATCTGCACAAAGTTGCATTTTCAAGCAATAAACAGAGCCAAAAATTGCATTTTTCTAAAAAAAAGTTTCATCTACAATTTGCGAAATACTAACGTTGATTAAACTACGATTGGGAATCTTTGTACCCACACGCTCCTAACTTCACGTTGATCATTTGACCTGCTGGTTTGCACGGGAGAAGTAGATCAATGTGTAGATCAGCGGTTCTCAACCTGTGGGTCGCGATCCCTTTGGGGGGTCGAACGACCCTCTCACAAGGGTCGCCAAAGACAATCGGCAAACACATATACTCTACAGTTATGAAGTAGTAACGAAAATAATTGTGTGATTGGGGGTCGCCACAACACGAGAACTGAATTAATGGGTCGCAGGATTAGGAAGATTGAGAATCACTGGTGTAGATAATAAACAGTCCAATAACCTAAGCGGCGGTTTAAAAAAATACTTATTGCTCGAGTACGATTTCTGTATGGGTATTCCGCAGACCTTACGGGAGCTAAGGGGTTAATGAGCTAGAATTTCCGGGGGGGGGGGGGGGTCCTGCTACCGTGAAGACATTGCACTACAAAAAAATAAAAATCATAAATTAGATATACAGTATCATGTAGTATTTACACATACAATTGTTTTTGTTTGGCGCGTCAAAGGTCAAAGGTCTAGAGACTACGTCGTTACGGCCTAATGCCTTAGTTTTACGGTCTGGAGTCTACATCGTCTACGGCCTAAGGCCTAAGTTTTACGGTCTAGTGTCTACATTGTCAGCAGTCTGAGGCCGAAGTTTTACGGTCTAGAGTCTCAATCGTCTACGGCCTAAGTCATTCATTTTTAATAGTTAATCTGAGGTGAAGATAAGAGAGGCGCGGACAATTTGACAGAATGTGCTGTCATCGGCAAGGAGTCTATGTGCTGAGTTTCAGCTCGGGAAGTGGGTCAATTGGCTTCCCATTGAAAAGATGGGAAAACTGATTTTGTGGGGCTGGAGCGGACACTTTGAAAAAAATGTGTTGTCACCGCAACGAGTCTATTTGACAATGTTCAACTCACTAGGATTGAGAAAAGCGGGCCAATTAGCCCGCCAGAGATTTTGCCACCAGAAAGAAAGAAAGAAAGAAACGCACGAACAAAAGCGAAGTTTATATAAAGGATTCTTTAAACAAAATTAGTGGGATACACTGTGCCCGAAAATGTCTGACTGTCTTCTTTAATGTTTAATGAATACTAAAAATCTCGACAATGCTGATATAGCCATTTTAGCGTGGCACACCTACACCCTGGTGACGACACGCTGCTGTGTCGCGGCACACAGATGGGAAAGCACTATGGGTCTAGGGCTCACACCAAAACGCTGAATGGGATTCAGTATCAGTGAGTTATGAGTGATGAGCGGGGCTTTAAAAAAAAATACGTTAATTTACGTTAACGGAAGGTTTTCTTTACAGTGATCTAATTGGAAACCGTTGCACTGACGCTGTTAGATCAGTTCAGCTGTAACGAAGCATGGCATCACCGCGGAAGCTGCTTACTGTGCGAAGCTCTGTGCCTCTCCTGTACAGCGATTACTATTGCATGTTTATCGGTTCATTGTACTTGTTTCTATAGGTCTTTTTTTTTTCCATTCCTCTTCCGAAAGCATCATAAGTGCGAAAAGGTGGTGCGAAAGGGTAGTGCGCAAATCGTGAAGAGAGTGTAAATCTTGCGAGATTTTAAAGAGCGAATAAAACCTTAGACTTATATATATATATATCCCTTCAGGAAAATGATGTTTACAATCATTATGTATGATTATAAAGACGGTTTACCCTAGGGTTCCGCTCACTGCGCTCGCCCCACTGATCTTTATGTGGGTTTATATTTTATTTTTAAGAATGACATCGATGGGACGACGTGCAGGCAATTAGTTGTTTCCCAATTTTTATGTGAGATAAGATTGACATGACGTCAGTGGACAAGTCAAATACAAACGGATTAACAAATTGAAGGGCCGAGTAGAAAAAGTACTTATGTTTCAAAAATGAGTTAAGACAGGCATGATATTTGATTACTTCCCCTGAATCCTTCCTGTAAATATCATGTATAAAATGTACATACGTATTTGATTCAGAGTTACCCCGAGCAGCTTTTAAGTTATTTAGATAAGAATTTCAAAACTTTAGAATCATTTTTCTCAAAAACTGCAAAAAATAAACTTAAGTACGTTTTTACTATGTTCTTTTTTGTGTGGATAATGAGCAGGCTGTCACGTTGATCACGTTTCAAGCGAGTTTGCCACAGCCACCGTGACAGTGCTTTGATTCATTATTTTATCGAGAGGGAGGAGAGGGAGGAAGAGAGGGAGAGAGAGGGGGGAGGAAGGGAGGGAGGGAGAGAGAGGGCGGGAGGGATGGAGGGAGAGGGAGGGGAGGTTGAGAGGTAGGGAGGGAGAGAGTGGAAGAGAGGAGATTTATTTAAAATAAAACTTTTTTTCACTGTTAGTAGAGAGAACAACTTATGGCTATTTAAAATGTGTTGTCATTGGTAGATAATTTGAAAAACAATTTGATCAGGTTTTATTGGAAGATACTTAAAAGATATAAAAAAAAAACTCTGTTAATTCAATTATAAAAAAAGTGTTTCTAAACCATGATTTTAACAGGTGTATACAGCAATTATTCTCATCTTGGCCAAGGCAGGTAAGAGCGCCATCTTAGTTTTTCTCAAGTAGGTTGCATGCCCTTGTTTGTGACGCTTAATTATCTTATGAGCCTTCAAGAAGTTTTGGGGGGGGGGGGGGGGGGAAAATAAGAGGTGAAGCTGCGTACTGTAAATATTGCCAGGTGAGTTGCCAGGTAAGTTGCCAGGTTAGTTGCCAGGTGAGTGCTACCTTCAAAAGCCAACACGTTTTACCATCAGGTAGTAAGTGTTCCCGGACGCTTGACTTTTGTGACTTGAATGTTTAGCATGGGAGGGAGATAGAGGGAGGGAGGGAGGAAGAGAGAGGCCTGAAGAGGTTGTGTCAAAGTGAGGACAGTGGTTCTGGGGTTGCTCATGAATAACTCTTAAACTTTTACCAAGAGAAATATGAAACTAACCCAGCAATAAACGACGGAGGCGTTTCTTTCAAACTGGTTGTGGGGGGGGGAGGGGGTGCACGGGGGGGGGGGGCTTACAACTGCCCGTACAAATGTGATCCAAAAATGACTTCTCTGCCGTTCGTAAATGTCCGTAAGAAATGATACATTATTTTGAAAAATTCTTGAAGCGAAACAAAACCGGATATCTCAACGGCCACCATTTGTGATGGGATGTCTTTTTATTTGCTTCAAACTTGTATCATCATAACTAAGAGACATTCCTCATTGAATGTTATAAATTAGACTCGATCACCGTGGTCCAATGACCCAGAATCAATCAGATAAATTAGACTCAATCCCCGTGGTCCAATGACCCAGAATCAATCAGATAAATTAGACTCAATCCCCGTGGTCCAATGACCCAGAATCAATCAGATAAATTAGACTCAATCCCCGTGGTCCAATGACCCAGAATCAATCAGATAAATTAGACTCAATCCCCGTGGTCCAATGACCCAGAATCAATCAGATAAATTAGACTCAATCCCCGTGGTCCAATGACCCAGAGTCAATCAGATAAATTAGACTCAATCCCCGTGGACCAATGACCCAGAATCAATCAGATAAATTAGACTCAATCCCCGTGGTCCAATGACCCAGAATCAATCAGATAAATTAGACTCAATCCCCGTGGTCCAATGACCCAGAGTCAATCACATAAATTAGACTCAAGCACCATGTTCAAATGACTCAGAGTCATTGACAGACATAGAAAAGGCGTAAGGATAATTGAATTTTTATTTTAGATTGACTTGATTTGCTACTAAAATGTCATTCTGTTTTATACTTTTGATACAAACAATTATATTTGTTTGAGCTTCTTCTTCTGTTCGGGCTGTCGAGGACTGCTGTCTTGCTGTGAAAGAATGGATGTCATCAAACAGACTAAAACTAAATGATGACAAGACTGAGGCAATTCTTTGTGGTTCAGACGCAATTCATCGGAAAGCTGCTATCACATCAATAAAAGTTGGTGACTCAGAGATCCAGTTGTCCTCCACTGTCCGAGACCTTGGTTTTTATATTGATAGTCAACTCAGTATGATTCCACAAATCAGTTCTGTAGTCAGGGCATGCTTCTGTCATCTACGCGCCCTGTGTCAGCTGCGTCCTCAACTCCATAAGAGAACAGCAAATGCTGTAACAGTAACTCTAATCCAGTCAAGATTAGATTATTGTAACAGTTGTTTGTGGTGATTTGCCTCAGAATCAAATTCAGAGACTCCAGAAGGTGCAAAATTCTGCAGCACGCATTGTGTCGCGGAAAAAGAGATCAGACCACATCACCCCAGTTCTACGAGATCTCCATTGGGTTCCTATTAGTAAGCGCATAGACCACAAGATTCTGTCCTTGGCGTATAGCTGCTTAGAAGGCTCTGCACTGGAATATCTGAAAGAACTGCTTTATCAACATGTAACCATAAAGAACCTGCGGTCCTCAACTCAGTCCTTACTGAAAATTCCCAGTGTGGATGAACATAGAAAAAAGTCGTACGGAGTGCGCTCTTTTGAATCGGTAGCGCCAAAGTTATGGAATAGTTTACCTCCATCTTTGAGGAGTACTGACAAGGACAGAAAATTATTTAGGAACCATTTAAAGACTTTTTTGTTTAACAGATTTGATGAAACCAGAGCGCAGTGAGCATGCTAAAGTAGCATGGATACCAGCGCTATAGAAGTATCCAATCAATCAATCAATCAAATGAATTTTAAATTACATTCAGGACAAACAGATTGTGCCAATACGCTACACTGGCGCGTAGAACCACAAAGAACACTGTTAACATGAGCAAATATACTGGAAACAAATTTAAAAAAAAAAAAAAAAAACCTATAATAATCAATACTGAAATTTGTCCATTTAAATATTTCAACGTTTTTTTCTAAATACAATCAAATGGAAAAGAAAATTCCAGCATTTCCGCAGCATATAATAGGTTTCAAGATTTTTAAAAGAGATATTCAAACAGTTCATTTTATATTAATTTTTTAATGAATGCCATAGTTATGTTAGTTATATATTTTCAAATATGTAAACATTTTATTAACTAATTAAATAACGCTTAAAAGCAAAAAAAAATTCGTATAAATCTTTTATATGAAATGTTTTATTTTTTCATATTAATATTCTAATACTACTGTCCAACCCGTTTTACGCCGCATATTACTTTCACTTTCACCAACTATTTCAGAAAAAACAAATGAAAAAGTTACGCACCTAACGATTTTGCGCTATTTTTTATAAAGAATCTCATTTTGCGCAGTTATAAAGGTAGTTTATTTCGTGAAATTAGTGTCATCATATTTCCTTCATCTTTCACTTGAAAAACGGGACAAACTTAAAATTTGATAGAGTGTTGTTTTTGTATCGGCATTGAGTCTATGTGCCAAGTTTCATCGCGATAGGTTGACGGGAAGTGGGTCAACTAGCCACCGGACGATTACGCCATCCATCCAGGCAGAAAGAAACACGCGAACAAAAGCGAAGTAAATGTAAAGGATTTGATAACCTGTGGAAAACCAGAGTTACAGAGCAGACCATTCCCTCCTTTCACTCGGGAACCTTCAGCGCCCCCCCCCCCCCCCCCCGATTTCTGCTTCCCGACAACCCTGGCACCCCAGATTTTTTATTCTCGATCCAAATCACGTTCCGATAGTTTGAAAAACTCTGTAAGCGTCAGTTCACACGATCAAACTAGTCTCAAATTTTGCATTAAATTTTTGTCTGAAGGCACAATTTTGTACGGGGTTTCTTTTTTTTTTTTTTTTTTTGTTGCAAAAATGGGAATTTGATCAAATAGTAATGTGAAAGTTGTGACAAGGCTTCATATAAAAATTGCATCAGATGTATGATCGAAAAAATTTGATCATGACGCTATATCAAATTTTCTGTTCACAGGTGATAATACAACACAGCATCACAAAACTCGCTTATTTTCTATTTAATTTTTGCTTGAAACGAGTCTTTCGTGACGTTCTGAAAAAACAAAACCTCTATTTACATTTGAAAATGCATCGAAAAGTTTGTTGACCTCACCGGCCTCGACCCTTGACCTCACCTCGACCCTTGACCTCACCAGCCGCGACATTTGTCTACGTACCATTTTGCATTTTTACAAAATGTGATAATTTAAAATAATAAAATAAAGAGACTTTCTTTCCATTACGAGTTTAAACACATTGAAAAAAGCGAAGTAAAGGTAACACAGGAGCCAGATGGATCAATTCATTGATCGTGGGCCCTCAAAATATAGAAGAAGAAGAAGAAAAGTATAAAATGTTTTACTTAAAATTTCATAAAATTCATTAAACGAAGAAAGTATTAGCAGAAGGCTAGTAAGGCGATCTGTGAAGCCAGAGGATCGCAATTTAAGCGTAGAAGAAACGTAATTATGTTGTTGTTTTTTTCTTTCTCATTTTTGAAAATATTTTATGCGCAATGAATTTTAAGGAAAGTATTTCCTTATTTTTGTGCTCCGGACAAAAAAAATCTTTATTTTTTAATCTTTTTGTTTTTAAATATACTTTTCGTATGAACATTTCAATCTGCAAATTATTTACACACAAAAAAAAAAATAATAATAATAAAAATAAAAAATAAACAAATAAATTTTAAAAATTTTAAAAATTAAAAAAATAAAATAAATAAAATTAAAAAAAAATAATAATATTTTAAAAAAATGAATTATTATTTTGAACAAGGAATGTTGCAAAAATCCCGGGTATATTGACTTAGCTCTTTACCCAGGCATAAAATGAACAGGTAGAATTTAACGACGGCTTGCCGTTGATTCGAGTCTACTAGACGAAATGCCCTGCCCCCCCATCACCATCTCACACCCCATCCCAAATGTTAGGACCGATGGTCATTGTAAGCGATGGTGATGGGGATTATTTATGAAATAACCATTTTCTTATTAACCCCACACACACATACACCTTTTCCCCGACCCAGGATACCGGAGCTATAACTCAGTGTCATCAACCTTACATGTCAGCACGAGGAAGACTGAATCGACACAAGATCATGCTCCAAACTGACAAACCCCGTGAATTTGCGAGGAGAAAGAAAGTCTTTAAAAAAAAAATTACGCCAACTTTCGTTTTCTTAATGTTTGCACTTGTTCATATTATTACACCCCCCCAACCCCAATATCCCCCTCCTTCCCCCCCCCCCCCAAAAAGTTCGCTTCCCCGCTTGCGCTGTTAATTGTTGTCTGAAGGTACGCACTGGTGACGTAAATAAATGTTGGCTTTCCCGCTGCGCGTTACGTTCAGAATGACATGTCTGGGATTTTATTCTTATATTATGTGTACGTGTGATTTATCCGAGGAAAGTAGAATCTGTATAAATTTATCAAATTTCAGTTCATGGGAAAGTCTTATTTGAAATTCACAACCACTTAAACTTTCTTCGGCTCAGGTGCAAAGTTAAAAAATAAATATATGTCAACTTTTGTAAAATCTATTCTATCTCCTGATACATTCCCCCACCCACCCATCCACCCTACCCCACCCCTAGATTCTTTTAACCCTTTCATTACCGCTGGTTTTTTTTTTTAATATAAAAGACATCGATTTTTGCTGACTCAGCATTAAAAAACTATTTATATATTAAAAAAAAAAGAAGAAAAACAGAAGAAATTTCCGGTATTTTGATTCTCTACCCAATTCGTTTTTTAACTTCTCTATAGATTAACGAATAAAGAAATATATAGCATTGAAATATGACGTCGACGCGACGTCCTTGGTATTTCAGAAAAGTTCTTTGCCTTTTTGTTATGACGACTATGTGACGTCATTTGGTAATCGAATGTGGGTGATCGTGACGTCGCGTCGACGTCATGGGTAGCGCAAACGTTTTTTAAAATGAAATTTTTATAAAATTGAAAAAACAATACATTTTTTTTATCGTTAACACGTAAAACGAAGAATTCAGTGGAACTGGTGTGAACATCGAAAAACATTTTCACCAAAACTTTTTTTTTTTAAACAGCATATTTCATACGAGTTTCGATATGCTTAGTTCTTAAATAAATGCTTGCAAATATGCAGTGCCTTTAAATCCTTTACTTTGCTTTTATTCGTGGGTGGCAGGCTGGCTGGCAAAGTCTTCGGACGTTTCATTGACCCGCTTCCCGTCAAGCTATCGATCTGAAACTTGGCACTTAGACTCGTTGACGATGACAACTTAATCTATCAAATTTTAAGAAAAAAAAAAAAAAAAAAAAACTGCCCCAATCCCCAAAATCAGATTTGTTCTCCCCCGCCCCCCCCCCCCCATAACAGCGTTAAATGAGATTCTAATTTATTTTTAAACATCGCAAGCGCGTTTGGTGCGTAATATTTTCTTTCGTTTTTTCTGAAACGATGAAAACAAATCTGCTGTGTAAAAGTGGGTGATCCATTAGAAAATTAATATAGTTCAGGGGCGTGTAAAAATGTGAGATTACGAGCTTTGAGTGGGGGGGGGGGGCAGTGTACCAATTTCGATTCTTATACGGTGCGTTACTGGTAGGCATCTTTTGTAAAATGATCAGCCCCACCCCCCATTACTCGACATTGCCTTTTATAAAGGATTTATACGAAAAACTTTGTTTTTAAGTGTTTTTTTAAATTGTAATGATATTTTTTTAAAACAAAAAAGAATGTAGAGATCAATAACATGGCATTTAAAATTTCATTTTACTGATCCATTATCCAGCAAACCGTGTCACAAAAGTGACAAATTTAAAGGGAACGAAAACGATTTAAATTCAATAAGAATTGATGAAACATGCGCCATTTGATGAAACGTGTGCCATTAGATGAATTGTGCGCCATTTTATGAAACGTGCGCCATTTGATGAAACGTGTGCCATTTGATGAATTGTGCGCCATTTTATGAAACGTGCGCCATTTGATGAAATGTGCGCCATTAGATGAATTGTGCGCCATTTTATGAAACGTGCGCCATTAGATGAATTGTGCGCCATTTTATGAAACGTGCGCCATTTGATGAAATGTGCGCCATTTTATGAAACGTGTGCCATTAGATGAATTGTGCGCCATTAGATGAAATGTGCGCCATTTGATGAAACGTGTGCCATTAGATGAATTGTGCGCCATTTTATGAAACGTGCGCCATTAGATGAATTGTGCGCCATTTTATGAAACGTGTGCCATTAGATGAATTGTGCGCCATTAGATGAAATGTGCGCCATTTGATGAAACGTGTGCCATTAGATGAATTGTGCGCCATTAGATGAAATGTGCGCCATTTGATGAAACGTGTGCCATTAGATGAATTGTGCGCCATTTTATGAAACGTGCGCCATTTGATGAAATGTGCGCCATTAGATGAATTGTGCGCCATTTTATGAAACGTGCGCCATTAGAGGAATTGTGCGCCATTTTATGAAACGTGCGCCATTTGATGAAATGTGCGCCATTAGATGAATTGTGCGCCATTTTATGAAACGTGCGCCATTTGATGAAATGTGCGCCATTTGATGAAACGTGTGCCATTAGATGAATTGTGCGCCATTAGATGATATGTGCGCCATTTGATGAAACGTGCGCCAATAATATGTGCACGATACCATCTTTATTTGTCTTAAAATGGATCTTTTTTTAAACTTTTTTTTTTTTTTTTTGCGTTTATTTATTTATTTTTTAAAATTTAACTTAAAATTTATATAATCGACTACATTTAAAGTTATATATATTATTCTTAATTTATTTGAAAGCACGGCTACATTTGACAATTGTAATGATTTTTATGGCTATAAATATTCGGATGATCATACATATCTATCACAGCGGTATTTAATTAGTTCAAATATTTCATTAATCGTACTCAGTGGAAGTTACATTTTACTACTCGAATTATTTTTTTAAAGACACTTAAGGGGCGTCTCTTAACTATACATCTGAATTAGTGATACACATTTTGTTCTCTCAGGCGGTAAGGTGGGGTCGAGGGGGTTTGGGGGCGGGGGCTGTAGTGAAAGAAGCACGGTATGCGAGTATCCAATCTGTCTTCTGCTGATGATAGCAGGAAGGAATAGGAGGTTTTTTTTTGTTTTTTTTTAAACGGTGAATGACAGAGAAATTTGAAAAGGTTATTTAGATGGTTACCGGAAATTCGAAAGAAATTTTGTCGACAGAAAATAGATCGAAGGAAATTTGATCGAATTGTGCGCCATTTTATGAAACGTTGATCGAACGGATTTTTGGTCGAATCTTTCTTTCAGTTCACACGTTAAAATTTTCGTCAAATTTCTTTTTGGACGCACTATCCTATACAGTGATATTTATATTTGTGATGTTTATATGTGCGATATTTATGTAGTGGGATAATTATATTTGGGATATTTATAAAGTATATTTCTGATATTTATATTTGTGATATTCATATTTGGTATATTTCTAATTTATATTTGTGATATTTATATTTGCGATATTTATATTTGTATATTTATATTTTGTGATATTTATATTTTTTATAATTTATATTTCTGATATTTATATTTGTGATATTTATAATTTATATTTCTGATATTTATATCCGTGATAGTTGTATTTGTGATATTTATATTTTGGGATATTCATATTTTAAATATTTATATTTTAATAAGTTAGAGGGACCTGTACGGATATTATTCAGTGGTTGGGTTAAAGGACGGGATCGTGGTGGAAAAAAAAGTGGGGGGGGGGGGGGTGCAAATTGTGTACGCTTATGCGCCTTAGTAGATTTTAATCAAACTGTGCTTAAAGGCAGTGGTGAAATTATGTTGATTTCGTGGGGTGGGGGTGATGGATGGGGTGTTTACACCATGGGCTCACCAAGTCGGTGTTACGGCCCCCCTTGTGACCACAACCCGTGTGACACCAATCTTAGTGACCACAACCCGTGTGACACAAACCTTAGTGACCACAACCCTTGTGACACCAACCTTAGTGACCACAACCCTTGTGACACCAACCTTAGTGACCACAGCCCTTGTTTCGCAAACCTTAGTGACCACAACCCGTGTGACAACAACCTTAGTGACCACAACCTTGTGACACCAACCCTTGTGACACCAACCCTTGTGACACCAACCCTTGTGACACCAACATTAGTGATCACAACCCTTGTGACATCAACCTTAGTGACCACAACCCGTGTGACACCAACCTTAGTGACCACAACCCTTGTGACAACAACCTTAGTGACCACAACCTTGTGACACCAACCCTTGTGACACCAACCCTTGTGACACCAACCCTTGTGACACCAACCTTAGTGACCACAACCCTTTTTTCGCCAACCTTAGTGACCACAACCAGTGTGACACCAACCTTAGTGACCACAACCCGTGTGACACCAACCTTAGTTACCACAACCCTTGTGATACAACCTTAGTGACCACAACCCGTGTGACACCAACCTTAGTGACCACAACCCTTGTGACACCAACCTTAGTGACCACAACCCGTGTGACACCAACCTTAGTGACCACAACCCGTGTGACACCAACCTTAGTGACCACAACCCTTGTGACACCAACCTTAGTGACCACAACCTGTGTGACACCAACCTTAGTGACCACAACCCTTGTGACACCAACATTAGTGATCACAACCCTTGTGACATCAACCTTAGTGACCACAACCCGTGTGACACCAACCTTAGTGACCACAACCCTCGTGACAACAACCTTAGTGACCACAACCTTGTGACACCAACCCTTGTGACACCAACCCTTGTGACACCAACATTAGTGATCACAACCCTTGTGACATCAACCTTAGTGACCACAACCCGTGTGACACCAACCTTAGTGACCACAACCCTTGTGACAACAACCTTAGTGACCACAACCTTGTGACACCAACACTTGTGACACCAACCCTTGTGACACCAACCCTTGTGACACCAACCCGTGTGACACCAACCCTTATGACACCAACACGTGTGACACAACTGTAGCATTTCATCAAATTTTTTATTATAAACCCAAGGGAAATGATTTGAATTGAATTACCTGCACTTACCTGGCCATTAAGTTTCAATTAAAAATGTGTCTTACCTGGCAGTAATAATTAGTTCGGCACAAAAGAAAAAAACTGTTTTAATATATTTATAGAACTCCTTCCTTTCTTTCTTTCTTTTTTTTTTATTGAAAAGACAAGAAGATAGTGAGCACTAACTCTAGGCCTAGTCGGAGAATTGTGTTTTCTTCGTGTGAGTTTTTATAACTGTGACAAGTAGGGATATTCTTTTGGTATAATCCTGGTTTACAATGATTAATTTAATCAGGTTGCTTCTATTTTTAAATATATTATTTCAGATAATTAGCTGAAATTGAACATTTTCAATGAAATGAAAACGAATTTCATTTATTCTGAATCATATTTAATTATTTTTTTAAAATCTTAAATGTACACACGTACACTACTACAGATTAAAGGGAATTCTTTATGGGCAGGTACAGGAGGGTTCCGAAGGCCATTTGGGAGGGGAGTCACGGGTTAGTTGGGTTGACACCGGGTGAGACCAACCCTAGATATGCCACCCGGCATCCCCCTTGACCACCTCGTCGGTAGCTCACTAACGTTTCAGTCCAGGGGTGAGTATCGCCTCTAGGGTTGAGTATCGCCTCTAGGGGTGAGTAGTGCCTCTAGGGGTGAGTAGCGACTCTAGGTTGAGTAATGCCTCTAGAGATGAGTAGCTACTCTAGTGGTGAGGTGCGCCTCTAGGGGTGAGTAGCGACTATAGGGGTGAGTAGTGCCTCTAGGGGTGAGTGGTGCATCTAGGGGTGAGTAGCGACTCTAGGGTTGAATAGTGCCTCTAGGGGTGAGTAGTGCCTCTAGGGTTCAGTATCGCCTCTAGGGGTGAGTAGTGCCTCTAGGGTGAGTAGCGCCTCTAGGAGGTACGTGAGGGTAACACCACGAGTTTAACGCACGGGGCGACACCCACCCTAGTGACGCCTTTTGGGTTCAGTAACTGATCATATACAGTGGCGTCGCTCCGAAGGAAAATTTGAAGAATTTTTTTTCTTAAACTGCTCTCTCTATCTCTCTCTCTCTGTCTGTCTGTCTGTCTCTCTCACCCTCTCTCCCTATCTCTCTTTCTCTCTCCCCTACAACTCCGGGTCATTTGCAAGGAAGGCAAGTCACGGTCTCAGCCATAATTTGGAGATGAAACTATCTTTGACCCACACATGTTTATCACCCAGTAAACGACAACCCAAATCAAGTAGCAATCCTTAACCAAAGTCAAGTAGCAATCCTTAACCAAAAGGAAGTAGCAATCTTCAACTTAAGTCAAGTAGCAATCTTCAGCCTAAGTCAAGTAGCAATCCTCAACTTACGTCAAGTAGCAATCCTCAACTTAAGTCAAGTAGCAATCTTCAACTTTAGTCAAGTAGCAATCTTCAACTTAAGTCAAGTAGCAATCCTCAACCGAAGTCGAGTAGCAATCCTCAGCCGAAGTCAAGTAGCAAACCTCAACCGAAGTCAAGTAGCAATCCTCAGCCGAAGTCAAGTAAACTTGGGGTTAAGTAAAGTCGTGTTTTTTCTGATGACCTAGTTTCTGGACGCTACCTGCTTCCATCCCTGAATAAAATCAATACGGGACTCGTCTGGCAGCCGTTTCCAATAGATTCATACATGGGGGAATTGGTGGCACTAGCGGCACAGCCAGACAGTTGCCTGGATACTATAGCATTTGTAACATCGGTAGCATTGGTAGCACTGTATAAAGTACGGCCAGTTACTTGCCTGGCTAATAGAGAATTGGTAGCACTGGTATCATTGGTAGCATTGATCACTCTGTACGGTCAGTTTTTTTGCCCGCATTACTAGTACATTTTTAGCACGTCCAGATACTTTCATCGTGTACTACTAGCACTGGTAGCACTTGTAGAATTGGTAGCACTGGTAGCATTGGTAGCACTGGTAGCATTGGTAGCATTGTATCACTATGTACATCCAGTTACCTGCCTGGTGTACTCGTGTCACAAAGTACAATCATCTGTCAAAATGGGGTCAAACAGAATTGTGTTTTTTAAATCAGCTTACTCTAAATACCTGTACACATCCAATGTACACATCCAATGTACACATCCAATGTACACATCCAATGTACACATCCAATGTACACATCCAATGTACACATCCAATATACACATCCAATGTGCACATCCAATGTACACATCCAATGTAAACATCCAATGTACACATCCAATGTACACATCCAATGTACACATCCAATGTACACATCCAATGTACACATCCAATGTACACATCCAATGTACACATCCAATGTACACACAGGCACGTGTAAAACAACCGTATCCTTAACACAATTTCAATACCTTTACTAAACACCAAGTTGAAGAATTGGTCTGTTCAGATACAAGAAGTGAGATGTTCAGATGAAAGAACTGAAATGTTCAGATGAAAGAACTGAAATGTTCAGATGAAAGAACTGAAATGTTCAGATGAAAGAACTGAGATGTTCAGATGAAAGAACTGAGATGTTCAAATGAAAGAACTGAGATATTCAGATGAAAGAACTGAGATGTTCAGATGAAAGAACTGAGATGTTCATATGAAAGAACTGAGATGTTCAGATGAAAGAACTGAAATGGTCAGATGAAAGAACTGAAATGGTCAGATGAAAGAACTGAAATGGTCAGATGAAAGAACTGAAATGGTCAGATGAAAGAACTGAAATGGTCAGATGAAAGAACTGAAATGGTCAGATGAAAGAACTGAAATGGTCAGATGAAAGAACACTGTGATGTGAAGACAGTTTACTGCCTAATACGTGACAACAATTAAAAGATGTTGTTAATAAATTCATCTGGTCGATTTCTGCTTACCCGACATAACCTGGGTTGTGTGTGTGGAAGTGGGGAGGGGGGGGGGGGTTAGCCTTACCGATATGTCCTTCAGAGCTGCACCTACTAACTGTGTTAGCATATAATTGTATGTCTTAACATCCCTTCGTGCAACTGCGCTAGGAATGTCCACTTATGTTCCGTCTAGGGCTACTCTGTCCTTGCTCCGGGAAAACGGAGCTAAAAATGACTCTCATCCCGGGTGTGATATTAATTCTATATCAAATATTCTAGAACTGAATGCAACTAATGAAGGATTATCTCTTATAAATATTTACGCTTCTGGTGTGACTCGTGGACTGCTTCCTAATCAGCGAATTTGGTATTGAGAGTATGTTACAAAAAATTATAAATGTTTGAAAGAGAGTATGGTTCAATAATGAGTTCAATAGCGTGCAAAATTCCCGATAACTACGCTAAATGATATGTTTTTACATAACGCAACTGCGTTTGGTGCGTAATATTACTTTTCGGAAATGCAATCGTCTCAATTTAAGTATGGTGTCAAAAATATTCAGTTTAAAAGTGGTTGGGGCATCAGAATATTTCATAGAGTTCATGGGCGTGAAATAAAAAGTGTGCAGTGACGGGGGGGGGGGGGGGGGGAGGGTTTAGCAAAAATTTGGATTCTTAAATGTGCGTTACATGAGTTCATGTTTTCTCAAGTACCTTTAGCAGAAGGGAAGTTCACGCATTGCCGTCGCCAAAGTGTGGCGGGCTAGATCTACGGTGTTTTAATAATTGCTTAAGTAGTTAAGTCTTTTAATGAACGAGAAACGATGTCACGATCTGTTGATCGGTTGCTTACTTCTAACTAGTTGTTTACTTGTTACTTGATTATTATTTTTTTTTTTGCTTGTTAATCAAACGTCGATAGGACCGCCTGTGGGGCAAGTAAAAAACAACCGTTAAACATTTGTATTCGAATAAATCCTTTGTATGCATTTTTATTATTATTAATGAATATTCTAAAGCCCCACCTGCTTTTACATCGCAGATTTATTTCACCAACTATTTCAGAAAAACATAAGACAATAGTACGCACCAAACGGACTTGCAATCTTTTTTTTTTTAAAGAATCTCATTTGGTGCAGTTATCGGGAATTTTATTTCGTGAAGCCATTGACGTCATATTTCCTTCATCTTCCCCTCGGAAAAAAAATTGGAAAAGTTATTTTTAGGTGTTGGGGGCGGGGCTGATAATTTGACAGAATGTATTGTCACCGTCAACGAGTTCATGTGCCAACTTTCAGCTCCATAGGTTAGTGTGGGGCCAATTAGCCATCCGAAGATTTGGCCACACACCCACAGTCAGAAAGAAACACACGAACGAAATCGAAGTTGACATAATGGATTTGTAAAGCTGAATAAAAACAACATTTACACTTTATTAGAGTCGTGCATTCTGTAAAGGTTTCAAAATGTCATTTCGGCTGATGTGTAGTTGTGTATCCGTGGCGTCATTTGCGTTAGGGAGAGGGTCAAAACCCTGTTAGGGAGAGGGTCAAAACCGGGTTAGGGAGGAATTTAGGGTTCAGGTTAGGGTGAGGGATAGATTTAGATCATTTTTTCATTTTTAAAAACTTTTTATTCGTCATGGTAAAAAACGCGGACACATAACTTCAGATTTACCGTAATTTCGAATCCGTCACGAAATAACACGAGCTTTTGTTTCTAAATGAACAATAAGCTAATAAATCAAGTTAATATAAAGCAAGTTAATATAAATCAAGTTAATATAAAGCAAGTTAATATAAATCAAGTTAATATAAAGCAAGTTCATACACGTTGGCCTATTTAATGTCTATGCGGACTACTGGGTTAATTTAGGAAGAAAATCGAGTGCACAATGTGAGAGAGGTAGTTTGGAACATGATCAGCCGATATTTCAGTTATAGCATGCTAAAATATTTAGTGTTTTTTTTTTGTATTCGTATACCGTAATTTACCCAATTAAAAGCATTTTTTTTAACATGGGTCGTTGGTCACTTTGCCTCTGTAGAAATGTGGACGAGACTTAAGACCGCTTCAAAACCCGTGAGCTCACCAGTGTCGTGCAGTTAACTAGATTCCTAACCCCCATTATAGTTGCCATGATATTCATCTGCAATGTATGTACTCGAACCGCCCCCTCTCCTCTCACACACACACAGTTCAATGAAAATCGAATTCCAAACATACAATATTTCATAACCCTCTTATGCACACAGATCAAACCATACAATATTTCATAACCATCTTATGCACACAGATCAAACCATACAATATTTCACAATTATCTTATGCACACAGCCCCTTATATTCCAATAAACACAGCCCCTTATATCTCAATAAACAAAGCCCATTATATTCCAATAAACACAACCCCTTATATTCCAATAAACACAGCCCCTTATATTCCAATAAACACATCCCCTTTTATTCCAATAAACACAGCCCCTAATATTCCAATAAACACAGCCCCTTATATTCCAATAAACACAGCCCGTTATATTCCAATTAACACAGCCCCTTATATTCCAATAAACACAGCCCCTTATATTCCAATAAACACAGCCCCTTATATTCCAATAAACACAGCCCGTTATATTCCAATAAACACAGCCCGTTATATTCCAATAAACACAGCCCCTTATATTCCAATAAACACAGCCCGCTATATTCCAATAAACACAGCCCCTTATATTCCAATTAACACAGCCCGTTATATTCCAATAAACACAGCCCGTTATATTCCAATAAACTTGACATTTCAACTCAATCATATTCCACCCGTACACCTCTTCCCCCTCCCTCCGACCCCTTTAAATCTTAGAGTTTTAATTCAGTGGGGCAGCTGTCAATCCTCCTGGCACAGGAAGCTGGCACTGCGCATGCGTGGGGTCCTCATCTCGTCTAGGCAATGGCCATAAGGCCCCTTGCCAGCTCGGCGGCTCGCAGTCACGGTCTAAACACATCCGCGCTAACAATATGCCACTGAAAGGAAATTCTCGCTCAACATTGTATTCGACTGAAGGTACGTTACATTTTGCTATCTTCATTAATCGTTAAAATCGCGTCTCTGCACTCTAAAATTTCTAATCTTAAAGTCTCTTTATATATGTATAATGGTAACACCCCTTTCATTAAAATGGTATTCGTTATTCTTATTAACACCGCCCGAGGACAAGAAATTAAATCTCTAGTTATATTTATTATACGAAAAACTGTCGCTGTTGGCAAAACCAAACAAATATACTGGGAGCCGTGTGTGGGTTGGGATACGAAAATGTTAGGAGACTATTGTTCCAAGCTTGACCAGGATAAGCAGCCTCACTTCCGTTTTCACTATTCGTCTTGACGTATCGGGGGTGGTTACCGGAAATTTGATCGAAAGAAATTTCGTCTACGGAAAATTGATCGTCGGTAATTTGATCGAACGGAAATTTGGTCGAATCTTTTTTTTGGTTCAGACGTTAAAATTATCGTCAAATTTCTTTTTGAACGCACTATACTATATAGTAAAACAAAATAATGCGTTCAAAAAGAAATTTGACGCAAAATTTTAACGTATAAACTAAAAAAACGATTCGACCAAATTTCCGTTCGATCAACTTTCCGTCGATCAATTTTCCATCGACGAAATTTCGTTCGATCAAATTTCCGGATACGATCGGGGGCAGTGTTGTATCCAAACGAGAAATGATTCGATGTTTATGAATAGATCGCCACCTCTTCGACCGCGTAGACATTCAATGTCTTTGGCTTTAAATATATACCCATTTAACAGACTACATCAGCACCATATTGTGTCAATATAAACATACGCATATCAATTGAGGAGGACCGGCTCACGTGCCCATCATTTGTCTGTGTGCCAAGAGACAGCTCGATATCTTGACGGAAAGTGGGTCAATTAGCCGGTCAATTAGCCGTCCGAGGATGGTGATGAAAATGTTAAAGAGACCCGCCATATTTAGTTCCCAAATATTAAATGTTACATATTAGGACAAGTGCCTGTTGGTCTCTAGACTCCAACCAGGGGCGTAGGCTGACATCATATTCATGATTGCCTCCTTGTCAGTGAGCATTGATACACTGGGAACGTATTGATTATTGAAGAGAGAAGTGAGCAAGTGATGCTATTATATTTTGTCTTATATGATGCTATTATATGTTGTCTTATATGATGCTATTATAAGATTTTCAAATTTGCTGGACTTCGTAGCTGGCCCAGTAAATGTGGGCCAGTGAATGTGGCCCAGTGAATATGGCCTAGGGAATGTGACGCAGTAAATGTGGGCCAAGGAATGTGGCCCAGTGAATATGGCCTAGGGAATGTGATGCAGTAAATGTGGGCCAAGGAATGTGGCCCAGTGAATGGGGTCCAGGGAATATGGCCCAGTCAATATGGCCCAGTCAATATGGCCCAGTCAATATGGCCCAGTGAATATGACCCAGTCAATATGGCCCAGGGAATGTGGCCTAGGGAATGTGGCCCAGTGAATGTGGCCCAGTGAATGTGGCCCAGTGAATATGGCCAAGTCAATATGGCCTAGGGAATGTGGCCCAGTGAATATGGCCCAGTGAATATAGCCCAGTGAATGTGGCCCAGTGAATGTGGCCCAGTCAATATGGCCCAGTGAATATGGCCCAGTGAATGTGGCCCAGTCAATATAGCCCAGTCAATATGGCCTAGGGAATGTGGCCCAGTGAATGTGGCCCAGTGAATATTGCCCAGTGAATATGGCCTGGTGAATATGGCCCAGTGAATGTGGCCCAGTGAATATGGCCCAGTCAATATGGCCCAGTCAATATGGCCTAGGGAATATGGCCCAATGAATATGGCCCAGTGAATGTGGCCCAGTGAATATGACGCAGTCAATATGGCCCAGGGAATATGGCCCAGTGAATATGGCCCAGTGAATATGGCCCAGTCAATGTGGCATAACTTTAGTGATGTGCTACTTCGATCTTCTTCTATATTCCCAGAATTTGGAATTTAAGCAAACATCTATTTTGTTTGAAATCTTTTTAATCATTCGATACTCTTCATTTTGGTGGTGTTTTGAGTGCGAGAGCTGGGGTGGAGTTATCGTTCATTAGTGTTCATTCTAATTTCCTCCTTGACCACCCGTCAAGGAATTTCTCCGGCAATAATACTACAAATCGATATTCGGAGAAATTAGGTCAGCTGATTTGTAATATTTCTCATTTTTGAACTCTCTCTCTCTCTCTCTCTCTGTGTGTGTGTGTGTCTTTCTTTCTTTGTCTCTCTCTCTCTCCTCCTCTCTCTGTCTCTGCAGCCCCACTACTTGCGTACTTTCTTATTACCCTCTACTCATATCTCTCTGTGTCTTTCTCTCTCACAGTCGCTCTCTCTCTCTCTCTCACTCTCTCTCTCTCTTTCAAAGAAGAATCAATGCCCACTCTTCCCAATAACCATCAATAGTTTCATGATTGAGCAAGTTGAGTAATAAACACAGTAGCACACACAGCAACACTCATAGTAACACACACAGCAACACACAGCAACACTCATAGTAACACACACAGCTACACACAGCAACACTCATATCAACACACACAGCTACACACACAGCTACACACAGCAACACTCATAGTAACACACACAGTAACACACACAGCTACACACAGCAACACTCATATCAACACACACAGCTACACACACAGCTACACACAGCAACACTCATAGTAACAGACACAGTAACACACACAGCTACACACAGCAACACTCATATCAACACACACAGTAACACACACAGCTACACACACGCAACACTCATAGTAACACACACAGTAACACAAACAGCAACACACAGCAACACTCATAGTAACACACACAGTAACACACATAGTAACATACACACAGCAACACACACAGTAACACATACAGTAACACACACAGTAACACACAAACAGTAACACACACAATAACACACATTTCTGGGTCTAGCAATGGATGGAAACTCATCCTTCCATTTTCCTCTGACTAATCCAAAGAATAACACGATTTCTATTGCAGGTTGCCGTCTTGCAATGTCTTTAGATCCCAAGCAATCACAAATAATAATTATCTCCATTTGTTATGTATTGCTGTATCGCCGTGATCAGTAGGCGCGCAAAAATAAAGTTGCCACACGTGGCACTAATTTGGATTCTTATAAAGTGGTTTACTTGAATGCGTGTTTTGTCGGGTAACTTAGGTAGACCGGATGTTCACACATTGCCGCCGCCATTGTTTGGCGGGTTGATATGACGGACTATTTCTTAGGTTTTTCTGTCCGGTTAATAATGTTTGTGTGATAAAATCTTGCATCTCAATTTCGACCCACTTCCTGGTGTCCACTTGAGCCGAAACGTTGAACGCTTACCCACCCTCCATTACCACACAACCCTTCGTGATCAGTAGGTCAATAGGGAACTCCAGCGACCATTAAGTGACACCTGCAGATATCTCAGGAACGATAAGTGATTGGGACATCGGATTTTCACTGCATAGTTTCCTTATGCATGACTAGTCGTTCCCAATAGCAATCAACAATGACATACAACAATGACAAACAATAATGACAAACAATGACAAACAATGACAAACAACAATGACATACAGCAATGACATACAGCAAGGACATACAGCAATGACATACAGCAATGACATACAGCAATGGCATACAGCAATGACATACAACAATGACATACAACAATACAACAATGACATACGACAATACAGCAATGACATACAGCAATGACATACAACAATACAACAATGACATACAGCAATGACATACATCAATGACATACGACAATACAACAATGACATACAGCAATGACATACAACAATACAACAATGACATACAGCAATGACATACATCAATGGCATACAACAATACAGCAATGACATACAGCAATGACATACAACAATACAACAATGACATACAACAATGACATACGACAATACAACAATGACATACAACAATGACATACGACAATACAACAATGACATACGACAATACAACAATGACATACGACAATGACATACAGCAATGACATACAACAATAAGATCCCCTTTTAAAATCTTTCAAGACTATACATTACAAAATAAAACAATACAAAAAATAATTTTTAAAAATTCACGCTTTTCCAAACATGGACAAAAGGTTTAAAGTAATATCACACAAAATGTCGGATTTGTTACAATCATATGATTTTTAAAAAAGTTCAAACTTTCAAACCTAGTAAAAATGTATATGGTCGTCTGCCCAAGTTCTCAACCGCAGATAAATCTATAATCTACGGGCTTCTCAACCTTCCTTATGACGCGACCCTTTAATACTGCTCTTAATGTTGTGGCGGCCCCAGCCACCAAATTATTTTCGTTGCTACTTCATAACTGTAGAGTATATGTGTTTCTGATGGTCTTAGGCGACCCCTTTGAAAGGGTCGGTCGACCCTCACAGGGGTCGCAACCCATAAGTTGAGAACCGCTGCTCTACGTTAGCCAAGTTCTCAACCCCACACTAATTTATATCAGAGAGTTATAATAACAACTTCTTTACTAGTGTGAACTCCCCTAATCTTTTCCCCCAGCCAGACATGTTCACCCGAGTGAACTGACCGTTAGAAAGTATTTCCCTCAACCGTGTCCGCCTGGTCATGGTTGAACAGTAATGGAATTTTCATGTTTTCCCCGTCCATAAATTTCCCCTGAATTGATTGGCTCGTCGTGTGTCACCTCTGACCCACCAACGGGCGATTTAATGACACAATTTATTTGACCTTTTTCTCCAAAAGGTTTTGTTACTCACAAAGCCAAGCCGTTTCCCAGAATATCATTGAACGTCAGTATTTGTAAAGGGCATAAATGTAGCAGGGGTCTTATGAAAATGATAGAGGAAAATAATTAGACGATTGAAAATGATGTTATTGGCTTAGAACTTCGAGAAAGTCGTTTATTTAATCATAAATGACGGAGATCAATTCGGTATGGATCCGCCTGAGTGAAATATACAAACGATCCTTAGTCTAATTCCGTTTTGTTTTTTACAATTCTTTTAGGGAAATGGGAAGAAGTAACTAAAAGTGTTTATGTTTCTTTCTTATTTGACCGTTCGGACAGTCTGGTTAGCCTGGTCACTTAACACATTTTAATTTCAGTTTAAAACACCCATGGCTTAGTTATAGTCCAAGTCACTGCCATGGCTTAGTTAGTCCAAGTCACTCCCATGGCTTAGTTAGTCCAAGTCACTGCCATGGCTTAGTTAGTCCAAGTCACTCCCATGGCTTAGTTAGTCCAAGTCACTGCCATGGCTTAGTTAGTCCAAGTCACTCCCATGGCTTAGTTAGTCCAAGTCACTGCCATGGCTTAGTTAGTCCAAGTCACTCCCATGGCTTAGTTAGTCCAAGTCACTGCCATGGCTTAGTTAGTCCAAGTCACTCCCATGGCTTAGTTAGTCCAAGTCACTGCCATGGCTTAGTTAGTCCAAGTCACTCCCATGGCTTAGTTAGTCCAAGTCACTGCCATGGCTTAGTTAGTCCAAGTCACTCCCATGGCTTAGTTAGTCCAAGTCACTGCCATGGCTTAGTTAGTCCAAGTCACTCCCATGGCTTAGTTAGTCCAAGTCACTGCCATGGCTTAGTTAGTCCAAGTCACTCCCATGGCTTAGTTAGTCCAAGTCACTGCCATGGCTTAGTTAGTCCAAGTCACTCCCATGGCTTAGTTAGTCCAAGTCACTGCCATGGCTTAGTTAGTCCAAGTCACTGCCATGGCTTAGTTCGTCCAAGTCACTCCCATGGCTTAGTTCGTACAAGTCACTCCCATGGCTTAGTTAGTCCAAGTCACTGCCATGGCTTAGTTAGTCCAAGTCACTCCCATTGCTTAGTTAGTCCAAGTCACTGCCATGGCTTAGTTAGTCCAAGTCACTGCCATGGCTTAGTTAGTCCAAGTCACTCCCATTGCTTAGTTAGTCCAAGTCACTGCCATGGCTTAGTTAGTCCAAGTCACTCCCATTGCTTAGTTAGTCCAAGTCACTGCCATGGTTTAGTTAGTCCAAGTCACTGCCATGGCTTAGTTAGTCCAAGTCACTCCCATGGCTTAGTTAGTCCAAGTCACTGCCATGGCTTAGTTAGTCCAAGTCACTCCCATTGCTTAGTTAGTCCAAGTCACTGCCATGGCTTAGTTAGTCCAAGTCACTGCCATGGCTTAGTTAGTCCAAGTCACTCCCATGGCTTAGTTAGTCCAAGTCACTCCCATGGCTTAGTTAGTCCAAGTCACTGCCATGGCTTAGTTAGTCCAAGTCACTCCCATGGCTTAGTTAGTCCAAGTCACTCCCATTGCTTAGTTAGTCCAAGTCACTGCCATGGCTTAGTTAGTCCAAGTCACTCCCATTGCTTAGTTAGTCCAAGTAACTGCCATGGCTTAGTTAGTCCAAGTCACTCCCATTGCTTAGTTAGTCCAAGTCACTGCCATGGCTTAGTTAGTCCAAGTCACTGCCATGGCTTAGTTAGTCCAAGTCACTCCCATTGCTTAGTTAGTCCAAGTCACTGCCATGGCTTAGTTAGTCCAAGTCACTCCCATTGCTTAGTTAGTCCAAGTCACTGCCATGGCTTAGTTAGTCCAAGTCACTGCCATGGCTTAGTTAGTCCAAGTCACCCCCATGGCTTAGTTAGTCCAAGTCACTCCCATGGCTTAGTTAGTCCAAGTCACTCCCATGGCTTAGTTAGTCCAAGTCACTCCCATGGCTTAGTTAGTCCAAGTCACTCCCATGGCTTAGTTAGTCCAAGTCACTCCCATGGCTTAGTTAGTCCAAGTCACTCCCATGGCTTAGTTAGTCCAAGTCACTCCCATGGCTTGGCTAGTCCAAGTCACTCCCATGGCTTAGTTAGTCCAAGTCACTCCCATGGCTTAGTTAGTCCAAGTCACTCCCATGGCTTAGTTCGTACAACGTGATACTTGTCCTTGAAGCTGCATAATCGAACATGTTGCTCATATTCCTTTTAAATTTCTTTTTGTTATCATTGTTTACAATGTTCCCCAACAATCATAACTTGTTTCAATTAGTTTCTTATAATCATAACTTGTTTCATTTAGTTTCTTATAATCATAACTTGTTTCAATTAGTTTCTTATAATCATAACTTGTTTCAATTAGTTTCTTATAATCATAACTTGCTTCAATTAGTTTCTTATAATCATAACTTGTTTCATTTAGTTTCTTATAATCATAACTTGTTTCATTTAGTTTCTTATAATCATAACTTGTTTCAATTAGTTTCTTATAATCATAACTTGCTTCAATTAGTTTCTTATAATCATAACTTGTTTCATTTAGTTTCTTATAATCATAACTTGTTTCAATTAGTTTCTTGTTTTTACAGTTTAAGTCCTTTACATTAACTTCGCCTTTCTTCGTGTGTTTGGGGCAAAATCGTCGGAAGGCTAAACTGTCCACTTCCCGTAAACCTATCGAACAGAAAGTTGGCACATAGACTCGTTGCCTGTGACAACATATTCCATCAAATGTTCAGCCTTATCCCCCACCGCCAACACCCCCCCCCCCCCCCCCAAGAATCTGTTTTCCTGTTTTTCCTGGGCAAGACAAGAAATTCTGCAATTCGCCGGCATTGGGGGGATTGAACGACTGGGCGAACTTCCATCTTATCTCAATATGAATTGACAAATAGACTGCCCATTCCATCTTATCTGAATGTGAATTGACTAAATAGACTGCCCATTCCATCTTATCTCAATATGAATTGACTAAATAGACTGCCCTTTCCATCTTATCTCAATATGAATTGACTAAATAGACTGCCCTTTCCATCTTATCTCAATATGAATTGACTAAATAGACTGCCCATTCCATCTTATCTCAATATGAATTGACTAAATAGACTGCCCATTCCATCTTATCTCAATATGAATTGACAAATAGACTGCCCATTCCATCTTATCTCAATGTGAATTGACTAAATAGACTGCCCTTTCCATCTTATCTCAATATTAATTGACTAAATGGACTGCCCATTCCATCTTATCTCAATGTGAATTGACTAAATAGGCTGCCCATTCCATCTTATCTCAATGTGAATTGACTAAATAGACTTCCCATTCCATCTTATCTCAATATGAATTGACTAAATAGACTGCCCATTCCATCTTATCTCAATGTGAATTGACTAAATAGGCTGCCCATTCCATCTTATCTCAATGTGAATTGACTAAATAGACTGCCCATTCCATCTTATCTCAATATGAATTGACTAAATAGACTGCCCATTCCATCTTATCTCAATATGAATTAACTAAATGGACTGCCCATTCCATCTTATCTCAATATGAATTGACTAAATAGACTGGCCATTCCATCTTATCTCAATATGAATTGATTAAAAAGACTGAATAAAAATGGTGTGCATTATTTTCTTCAAAAACGACAAATTCTTCTTTTAAATATAGATTTAGTATATTAGGTTTTACGTGCACCAAGTTTGATGCTTAAACAAAAATGCCCATACATAAATGATAAATTCCGTACAATTACATAAATAAAAAATAAAAAATAATTTAAAAATGATGTAAAGGATTATTACGAAAAACTTAGTTTTTAGGGATATTTCTTTTAAGATTCAATTTTGTAAACACTTAATTTTTTTTGTTATCCCCCCCTCACTAGCCCAACACCATCACTATCCACATCCGTCATTGCGCAATCCATATCCGTCATTGCGCTATCCACATCCGTCATTGCGCAATCCACATCCGTCATTGCGCTATCCACATCCGTCATTGCGCAATCAACATTACCGCCCCCGCCACTATTCATTTAGTTACCCCGTGTCACTGCTGTCTATTAAATGTTTCTGTGGGATATGAGGTTGGTCCAGGTTTACTTTTCTCCCTGTGCCTTCTCTCTTTGCCTTCTCCCTGTGCCTTCTCCCTGTGCCTTCTCTCTGTGCCTTCTCTCTGTGCCTTCTCTCTGCACCTTCTCTCTGTGCCTTCCCTCTGTGCCTTCTCTCTGTGTCTTCTCTCTGCACCTTGTCTCTGTTCCTTCTCCCTGTGCCTCCTCTCTTTGGGTGACAGAGTGTCATTGAAGATTGCCTTTGGGAGGATGATTCTTCAACACCTCCGCGGACATTTTTCACTAGTGAGGATGTGGATCTGTTTTGGTGTGGGTTCTTCCACTTGGTTATGTCCGAGAGTGCGTGGGTGTCCGTGTGGGAGTCAGCGTGGGTGTCCGTGTGGGGTGTCGTGTCGGTGCCATGGGGGGCGTCCATATCCTTCAATTCAGACATCATCATCAGTGGCTCTACCACACATGTAGGGACCTGGCCTGCTCCACCATATCCTTCCATTCAGATATCATAAGTGGCTCTACCACACATGTAGGGACCTGGCCTGCTCCACCATATCCTTCCATTCAGACATCATCATAAGTGGCTCTACCACACATGTAGGGACCTGGCCTGCTCCACCATATCCTTCCATTCAGATATCATCATCAGTGGCTCTACCACACATGTAGGGACCTGGCTTGCTCCACCATATCCTTCCATTCAGATATCATCATCAGTGGCTCTACCACACATGTAGGGACCTGGCTTGCTCCACCATATCCTTCCATTCAGACATCATCATCAGTGGCTCTACCACACATGTAGGGACCTGGCCTGCTCAACCATATCCTTCCATTCAGACATCATCATCAGTGGCTCTACCACACATGTAGGGACCTGGCCTGCTCAACCATATCCTTCCATTCAGACATCATCATCAGTGGCTCTACCACACATGTAGGGACCTGGCCTGCTCAACCATATCCTTCCATTCAGACATCATTATCAGTGGCTTTACCACACATGTAGGAACCTGGCTTGCTCCACAATATCCTTCCATTCAGACATCATCATCAGTGGCTCTACCACACATGTAGGGACCTGGCTTGCTCCACCATATCCTTTCATTCAGATATCATCATCGGTGGCTCTACTACACATGTAGGGACCTGGCCTGCTCCACCATATCCTTCCATTCTGACATCATCATCAGTGGCTCTACCACACATGTAGGGACCTGGCCTGCTCCACCATATCCTTCCATTCAGACATCATCATCAGTGGCTCTACCACACATGTAGGGACCTGGCTTGCTCCAACATATCCTTCCATTCAGACATCATCATTAGTGGCTCTACCACACATGTAGGAACCTGGCTTGCTCCACCATATCCTTCCATTCAGACATCATCATCAGTGGCTCTACCACACATGTAGGGACCTGGCCTGCTCAACCATATCCTTCCATTCAGACATCATCATCAGTGGCTCTACCACACATGTAGGGACCTGGCCTGCTCAACCATATCCTTCCATTCAGACATCATTATCAGTGGCTTTACCACACATGTAGGAACCTGGCTTGCTCCACCATATCCTTCCATTCAGACATCATCATCAGTGGCTCTACCACACATGTAGGGACCTGGCTTGCTCCACCATATCCTTCCATTCAGATATCATCATCGGTGGCTCTACTACACATGTAGGGACCTGGCCTGCTCCACCATATCCTTCCATTCAGACATCATCATAAGTGGCTCTACCACACATGTAGGGACCTGGCCTGCTCAACCATATCCTTCCATTCAGACATCATCATCAGTGGCTCTACCACACATGTAGGGACCTGGCCTGCTCAACCATATCCTTCCATTCAGACATCATCATCAGTGGCTCTACCACACATGTAGGGACCTGGCCTGTTCCACCATATCCTTCCATTCAGACATTATCATCAGTGGCTCTACCACACATGTAAGGACCTGGCTTGCTCCACCATATCCTTCCATTCAGACATCATCATTAGTGGCTCTACTACACATGTAGGGACCTGGCCTGCTCCACCATATCCTTCCATTCAGACATCATCATTAGTGGCTCTACCACACATGTAGGAAGCTGGCCTGCTCCAACATATCCTTCCATTCAGACATCATCATTAGTGGCTCTACTACACATGTAGGGACCTGGCCTGCTCCACCATATCCTTCCATTCAGACATCATCATTAGTGGCTCCACCACACATGTAGGGCCCTGGCCTGTTCCAACACACCCTTCCATTCTGATCGATCCATGGCTTTCCGCCTCCATGCTGATGCAACGGGTGTTACTCCTTCTCTAGATCGTCAATCCATCTCAGTCTTTGTCGACCGGTGAGCCGTCTGCTACTGGGTTTCTTATCCGTTCGTCACTGTGAAGGGCCAGCGCCCCTGCTCTGTGTAGACTCAGAAAATAAATCATCTTCTTGTCCAGTCATAAGTCACCATCCATACAGCACTCCAGGGTCGTCAGGACTGCGCACAGCCGTCTGGTGGGGTTATGCCCCTCAAAGATCTCAATGTAGATGACTTTGCTTTGGTCTTTTTACTAACATTTGTTAAGTCTTTTCCTAACTGCAGGGCAGCAGTTGCTTGAAGTGTTGCATCTTGGATAAATACCCGCCTTATCTGGCAGGATTTCCCATATCCACCATGGGGGAGGGGGTTGTCGAAGGGAGGGCAGCCGCTCCACATGAGACTTATTAAACCGCGTACCCTCGAAACCTTTGACTCAGAGTTATCTATTTTGGGTCTGTTTCAGCTTGAGCACGTGACCAAACATGGGAGAGCCTAGTACGTGGAGATTCAACAAGGCGGTGCACTCAGCCTATGTCCACGGCCTGTCTATACCAGAGGTGAGTGATGAATGGACAGCAGAAGTGTATTAGAGGTATTGAATAGTTAAACAGCATTTTTTTTTTCAATATTTGTATTTGTCCACAATTTCTTATTTTAGTGCATTTGTATGTAAATTAAAAGCTTAAATTATTTCGTCTAAGAAATTTCTTTTTTATGTTTCGTAAGAATTTTAGAAATTTACATAAAAATTAGAAATTGTATAAATACAAACAAACAAACAAGAAATCTCAGCATTTGTGAGCTGTGTTTGTTTCTCTCAACTTGTATGATCATAATGAGGAGACATTCAGCCCTGATAATGCTGTTAATCATAATCTAGACTAGAGATATGAAGTAGGCTCATGTCTTATGGTCATATCTTCTTCTTCTATGTTGTGAGAGCCCACGATCAATGTATTGATCATTCTGGCTCCTATATAATTAAATAGGGCCATGCCACATGGTCATATGGCGTTATGATAAAATATGACAAGAGAGTCATACAAACATAGTACTAAAGACAACTGATTTTTTTGTATAGCTTCATGGTTCCAACAAGTTGATCTAACTATTTTGTTTAAATGTGCGTACAGATATATAGTGGTAACAAATGTGAAAAGGGAGAGAGAGAGACACACAGGGAGAGAGAGAGAGAGAGAGAGAGAGAGAGAGAGAGAGAGAGAGAGAGAGAGAGAGAGAGAGAGAGAGAGAGAGAGAGTTGGGATATTTCTTCATAATTTTTTCTTGGGCTGAGTTGAAAACCCTGGCTGGATAACCTGTGTGTGCCCACTCCTACTGTCCATGTTGGTCAAACATGCAGATATACAGGACAGCCACTATCCATGTTGGTCAAACATACAGATATACAGGACAGCCACTGTCCATGTTGGTCAAACGTGCAGATATGCAGGACACACACTGTCCATGTTGGTCAAGCGTGCTGATATACAGGACAGCTACTGACCATGTTGGTCAAACGTGCTGATATACAGGACAGCCACTGACCATGTTGGTCAAACGTGCTGATATACAGGACAGCCACTGTTCATGTTGGTCAAACGTGCAGATATACAGGACAGCCACTGTCCATATTGGTCAAACGTGCTGATATACAGGACAGATCATGTCATAAATTCCAATGACTGGTTTGTTGTAACAGCTTCCAATCCCACACATCTCCATATCCGCACAACCCCATTTCCACACATCTCCATATCCGCAAACCCCATCTCCACACAACCCCATATCCACACATCTCCATATCCGCACAACCCCATCTCCACACAACCTCATCTACGCACATCCCCATCTTCGCACAGCCCATCTCCTCCCAACCACATCTACGCACATCCCATCTCCATAAGTCCTCATATCCGCACAGCCCCATCTCCATATATACATCCTCATTTCCGCACATTCCCATCTCCGCACATCCCCATCTTCACACATCCACATCTCCGCACAACCCATTCTATGCACATCCCCATCTCCGCACATCCCCCCCCCCCCGCCCTTTTTGTGTCACCCTCCAACCATTTGTTCTTAACTTCTGTGTATCTATTGGTTGTTGCTGTGTTACAGGACGAAGTTCTAGTGGAATATGTTTACGTCGCTGAGGACGGCTACAGTATTCATAGCAAGTGCAGGAAACTCAAACACGTTCCAGATGAACCGTCGGGTGAGCTTCGATAACCATCTGAATAGCGTTCGATATTTGTCTTGGGGTATCAAAGGGTCGATAATTTTGTATGGTCGGATCTCGTGCTCATTGCCATTCTTTTTGTTTGTTCTATGCTTCAAATGTTTATTCAAATTAAATTTGACATTCAGATTATTAAGTCTCTAAATTAGATTTGACATTCAGATAATTTAGTCTCTAAAGACTAAGGTTTCTTCCTTTCGGATGTTTTGTTTACTTAGTGTTAATTTGAGGGTTCTTTTTTTGATTGAAAAAAACATACCCAAGAACATCAGGGTCTACAGATTCTATTAAGTCTGCCACATTATTTTTCGGGGTAAACTATTTGTGTGTGTCTATAATAAGGCAGTGAAATCGCATTGAATCATTATTATTTTGTTATGCATTATCATCATAATTTTAACAACTTTCTATCCACTTTTATGGACGATGTGTAAACATTAACAAATTATTACGGTTTGGAATTTACATTGACATGTTTATGTGTCTAGTTCTCTGAATGCTACTGAGCCAGCTGAATTTGGTATAAAGCTTTAGTCCAAATTGGTCCTTAAAATCGATCAAAATGATGTGGGCTACCACCCCCACCAATGCTGTAAATGTATTAAGACACATTTTTGAATGGCCTTAAATTGTTTTTTTAATTGCTTTTATTTTCTATTTGCCGCTACTGGAATGAATATTCCTGCATAATTTAGTTATAAAAAAATTGGCACTATCTTTTGTGTGTCCCAGATGTCCCTATATGGAGCTACGCTGCCAATTTCCCAGTAGAAGACAGATTTCTCCAGCCAGTGGTCATCTACAAAGACCCGTTCCGTAAGGGAAACCACAAGTTGGTGTTGTGTGAGGTCTACGCTAACGACTGGACGCACGCCCGTAAGTCGGCTGTGTGTGTGGACGGTGAAGCTGTGAATGGCATTGGATTATAGCTGAAAGTCTGCAAAGGGCTGACATCTAGCTGAGTGCTGTCCTTATTGCTATTCTATAGCAGTTTGTGCCTTACGGTCCATATCACTATCGGGATATTGACAGAGTCGAGATACGTGATAAACAGCTACATCTTTTAAGGAAGATTTTTATCTGTACAAAATAAGGTCGATTTTTTTAGTAAAATATTATTGCCGATGATTTTAACTACGCGGCCGTGAGAAAGCCGCCCCTAGGCAACCGTTTCGTCCCGCCACTACCAACGTCCCGACCGAAAGACTCCCTGGGCGGTGGGGGTTGGTAACGCAACACCAAACCACCGGAGTGGAAGCAAAGCCGTCCTGACCCACAGAGAGTTAACTGCGGACGCTTTAAACGCAGCGTCCTCGGTCGACCGGGCCTCCTCTAGGTCAAGGGGGAGGTTCCCGGCGCCCTCTCGCACGGGCTGGAGTCGGGTTAAGTCCTTCAGTGCTCTGGTTTGTGTGGGGGAGCGCCGGGGGGGGGGCATTAAGAGCTCACGCTCGACGGCCCACCGATTCCATCTCTTATGCGACATTTGGAGTAAAATATTACGTAAATATAGACTATATTGTACAATTTTGAATCGGGTAAAAAAATGATGGCGACATTACTTTATTTAAAGAGTACATTAAAGTGTACACATTTCATTACTTTTTATCTGAAAAAAATATATAGCGTGGGTTTAAAATTTAGTTTTTTCTTGATAGATCATTAATTTTAAATTTATATATCTTTTATAACTAAAATATTTTTGCATCAAAAAATTAATTTTCTCAAGTATTGGTTATAAAAAAAGTTATTCGGCTATCTAGTTCTCTCTCTCTCTCTTCTTCTTCTTCTATATAAGGGCCCACGATCAATTTATCTCTATTTCTCTCTCTCTTTCCCTCACTCTCTCTCTTTTTCTCTCTTTCTTTCCCTCACTCTCTCTATATTTCTCTCGTCCCCCCTCTCTCACTCTCTATTTCTCTCTCCTCCTCTTTCACCCCCGCTCTATTTCTCTCTCTCTCTTTTAAATATACTTGCAAAACTGAAAGCCTTTAAATTTAAAGCAGTTATCGCTTATGTTGTGGCACAGACCCAAAATTTACACATAATGTCAGTTATGTTTTTTCCTCTTTGTTCATATAATTGGCATTTTGAACCCATCACTTTTTAAAAAATCATCTTCAACTACCATCACAATTTTAATTTTTTTTAAATGCATCGACCATTCCCAATCTTATTATAAATCATTCAACCAATGTATGGTAACAGAGTCGCCACGCGGCGGTCTGGGTTCGAGAGTACGCCAGTCCGTGACGTGGGAGAATGTTGAAATGAGAAAAGAGAGGGCGGCAGAGAGTAGAGGAGTACGATGTATAAATCTCATGTTCCCCGATATCATATGTGTAAACCTAATGAGAATTCCATCGTCTCATTTTCATATTGATCCGTCGGCTCGGAGTTAACCTTTGACCCCTGGCGGAACCAATACGCAAATCCCCCCATCCCCCCCAAATGCCCAAATCCCTCATAGACTTTCATTATTGGCGGATTTTTCTTTGACCACTGAACAAACATGAGTTTGGGGGGAGGTGTGGCGGTCGGCAACTTTAATGATCTTTGGTCGGGTGCTGAGTAAATGTCATAGTGGAAATATAGGTAGTGATCCCGGACAAAGCCGTTGTGAGAAGGAATATTCACATATCGTTAAAACCTACAAAAAAAGTTAATGGTATCACGAGTTTGGAAAAAGGGGGGGGGGGAAGGATTATGTCACGTTGGTGTATGAATTGACAGTGTCACTTTATTGTGTGAAATGATTGTGGCACGATATTGTGTGAGATGATTGTGGCACGTTAGTGTGTGAAATGATTGTGTCACGTTCGTGTGTGGAATGATTATGGTACGTTAGTCTGTGAAATGATTGTGTCACGTTAGTGTGTGAAATGATTGTGTCACGTTACTGTGTGATTGATTGTGTCACGTTAATGTGTGAAATGATTGTATCACGTTCGTGTGTGAAATGATTGTGGCACGTTAGTCTGTGAAATTATTGTGTCACGTTCGTGTGTGAAATGATTGTGGCACGTTAGTCTGTGAAATGATTGTGTCACGTTCGTGTGTCAAATGATTGTGGCACGTTAGTCTGTGAAATGATTGTGTCACATAAGTGTGTGAAATGATTGTGTCACGTTACTGTGTGAAATAATTGTATCAAGTTTGTGTGTGAATTATCGTATCACGATAGTGTGAAATGATCGTGACCCATGTTTTTTTGTTTGTTTTTGTTTTTGATGAGGCAATCTAGTGAGCAATACGTTATGGTTGATTATTAAACTTCACTACACACATCTGTTGGATCACACAACTGTTGGATCACACATCTGTTGGATCACACAACTGTTGCATCACACAACTGTTGGATCAGACATCTGTTGGATCACACAACTGTTTGATCACACAACTGTTGGATCACACATTTGTTGTATCACAAATCTGTTGTATCACACATCTGTTGTATCACACATCTATTGGATCACACATCTGTTGTATCACACAACTCTTGGATCACACATCTATTGGATCACACATCTATTGGATCACACATCTAATGGATCACACATCTAATGGATCACACGTCTATTGGATCACACATCTATCGGATCACAAAGCTATTGGAGCACACCATGATTGGATCACACATCAATTGGATCGCACATCTATTGAATCACACATCTATTGGATCACACATCTAATGGATCACACATCTAATGGATCACACGTCTATTGGATCACACATCTATCGGATCACAAAGCTATTGGAGCACACCATGATTGGATCACACATCAATTGGATCGCACATCTATTGAATCACACATCTATTGGATCACACATCTAATGGATCACACATCTATTGGATGGTACGTCTTTTGGAGTAAACAGCTTCACATAACCCACGATTTTCACACGTACCCATAAATTCCTAAGATAAACAGTTTTGAGAACCACTGGGCGACTGTGTGAAGGAGACCGTGCACGAATCAGTTCTAGATATCTTATGATGAAAGAATTAACGGAGACATTCCATTGGCTGCTTGCAGAGATTCCCTGAGAGACTTCCCATTGGCTGGTTGAGAAGATTCCCTGAAAGACGTTCCATTGGCTGGTTGAAGAGATTCCTTGAGAGACTTTCCATTGGCTGGTTGCAGAGATTCCCTGAGAGACTTTCAATTGGCTGGTTGCGGAGATTCCGTGAGAGACTTTCCATTGGCTGGTTGCAAAGATTCCCTGAGAGACATTCCAGTGGCAGGTTGTGGAAATTCCCTGAAAGACTTTCCAATGTCTGCTTGTAGAGATTACCTGAAAGACTTTCCATTGGCTGGTTGCAGAGATTCCTTAAAAGACTTTCCATTAGCTGCTTGCAGAGATTCCCTGTGAGACTTTCAATTGGCTGGTTGCGGAGATTCCCTGGGAGACTTTACATTGGCTGGTTGCAAAGATTCCCTGAGAGACATTCCAGTGGCAGGTTGTGGAAATTCCCTGAAAGACTTTCCATTAGCTGCTTGCAGAGATTCCCTGAGAGACTTTCCATTAGCTGCTTGCAGAGATTCCCTGAGAGACTTTCCATTGGCTGCTTGCAGTGATTCCCTGAAAGACTTTCCATTAGCTGCTTGCAGAGATTCCCTGAGAGACTTTCCATTGGCTGGTTGCAGAGATTCCTTGAAAGACTTTCCGTTAGCTGCTTGCAGAGATTCGCTGAGAGACTTTCCATTTCCTGCTTACAGAGATTCCCTGAAAGACTTTCCATTGGCTGCTTACAGAGATTCCCTGAAATGTAAAAGTTTTTTTCTTCAAAGTGGGTGACGGCGTCATTGTTTCCAGAAAACTCTATGACTAATAATATCCACATAAAAAGGATGTCTGGGTTGTGGGTAAAATAGGGTTAACCCTGTCTGGGTTGTTGTTAAAATAGGGTAAATCCAGACTCAGTGACGTAGCAAGGTTTAGTGGACATTATTGTTATGCCCCCCCCCCCCGAACAAAATATTAAGCTTTCCGAAAATGTCGCCCATCAATGTATAGAAAAAAACTACCCCCCCCCCAACCACAACCCGCGCAACCCCTTCTCTACGCTAGTGCCTAGACTTTGTCTTGAGAAATGTTGGCTGCAGGGGAGCCTCGGATAAGTAAGGGGGTCCAAATTTGTCATGTGTGAACACATTTTAAAAATTATTTATTTTTTAAATTGTTTTGAATAGCAAACATTTTGCGTGTTGTGGTGCTCTGTAAAAGTACACCATTTATTTTTGAACAACCAAGCTTTACAGTGTTAAAGAGGGACAACTCTCGTATATACCCCCACCCTTTTTACATATATATTATAATTATATTTAAAAATTGAGTTTCTAAGGAGACAAAAAAGGTTTTTTGTTTTTTTTTAAAAACCTCATTTTTAAATTTATTTGTAGTTTTTATTTGAAAAGAGCCACTAACTAACTCTCACTAACGAGGATACGAAAAGACGGAGATTTTATTTTTAGAAGCGGTATTTTTTTTATTCATGTGCAACGAAAACAACGTGTACGTGGTTTTTTTATGGGAAAGGTAGGGTATTGCAAAAAAAAAAAAAAAAAAAATTGAGAGCACAATTATTTTTTTTCTTTTACCTAATAATTGGACAGGAAAATAAAAACATTAGCTAAATTCTTCATATCGCCACTTTTCCGCCACCAAATAAAAAAAAAATTAAAAAGTGAAACAAAACAAGCGAACTGTTATCAAAAGATCGGCATATGAGCGACTGATTTTTAAAAAAAAATAATTTGAAATGACGTAATGATGAAAGAAAATAAATCGTTTGGGATAATGTAAAGCTGGAAAAAAAGTAGACCTACAGCAAAATTATGGTGAATATTTGGCTCTAAACACTTCCAATGCCCCCCCCCCCTAAAAAAAAAACCAAAAAAAAAACACACAGTTAAATTAAGATAATATAATAAAAATAAAAAACTAAGGTAAAAGGTATGCTGGCCTACAGTTTATTTCTAGATCAAGTCAATCATCTCTTTCAAAGTTCCAATATGTAAATTTTTTTTAAAATATTTAAAAACTGAAAACGAGCAGCGACTCTTGTTAGTAAATTGGATCAAAAGTGGGTTATCATTTAACTAATTTAACTGGTGAATTAGATCAGATGTTCTGTTTGTCTGGACTTTTGAAATTTATTTTATTTTTTTTACTTACGGCCAATCAGGGGTTCTTAACCTCTTGATTTCAAAACAGTTTCCGCGCCCACACTATTAAAAAAAATGAGAATAAAATGCAATTGAGATTCTGTGGATCATCCCGCAACCACTGACAGTGCCTCTGGTTAAGAAACCTCTTATGCTTTAAAATAATGAGTTCCAAAGTGGTCTATATCGACCCCAGTGGTCGACAACTTGCAAGGGGTCCATGTCAGCGAAAAAAAAAAATTGAGGGTCCATGAAATGAAAATGGGGGTCAACGATAGTGGATCTCACGTAAGCAGGTCGTGACTTCTATTTTGGCATTACATGAATGGAGTAATCCACATACACAGATAGTACCTATTTACTTACATAATATTGCCTTATAATATAAAGACATATATCTTCCTACATAAATTATCAAAGTACCTATGAAGTAAAAATTTTAAAAACTAAATGTTCATGAAACGTGATGAAGAATCATATTAAATTTTAAGTTATTATTTATATTTTCTGAAAAATGAAAAGTTTTAAGAGTTATTATAAACTAGTAGTTTTCCACAGCTCCGCCGCATACGTTTTTATTTTCTCTGCGTGTATGGTTTTATTTTGTTAAAGAAAGTATATTTCCACATGTTGAAAATGTATTATTAAAGCATCAGGTTCATCCCTCACACTAAAAGCATTTATTTTTTGCCTAGTTATTTTGTGTAACAGAAAGTAAATTTATTTTGGTTCGTTTTAATTTGAATTTAATTAATAAATGTATGAAACGTAACATGTTTTTTAAAAAGTTTTCACACTACACTTCACTACCGTTATAAATTTAAATCTTTCAAAGTGAGTAGCACTATACCGGCTGTCAAAAATACATTTGAAGTTAATGAATTTGCAAAAAAATCAATATCAGGTAAGCAAGGGGTCTACCCAAAACCGAAAAACATGGCAAGTAGTCTACGAGACAAAAAAGTTTGGGGACCTTTGATTTAAATGGAAACAAGAGTCAAGAGGATTGAACAAAGAGCACCAAGACGAAGAAAGTTTTCTTAAAAATTAAAATACATTAATTTAATAGATTTGGAGCAAGTCAATAATGTAGAAAATTGTGTTTAATTTTCAGAAATTAACATGGTGTCTCCCTCCCCCTCACTTTTCTTAAACGTCAAATTCACCAAAGATGTGAAGGAAATTTAAAATATATTATTTATGTGCAACCTGTGGATGGTCAATACCCCCAAACCTCGTTGTCGATTTTTTAAAATATGAACTGTTATGATTTTTTGTACCCTTCAGTGAACCTACGACTTGGCCAGAAATTAAATCAGATCGTTAACGTACTGACATTGTGAAGCTTTGAGTTTTACAATTCAAAGATTATACATTTCCCAAATTAAAAGAAAACCACAGATTCAACACGGACGGCTATTCTAAGACGCTGTCAGGTGGAGAAACGACGCTCCCTTCATGGCTTCGGCTTGAGTATTCCGAACAGCAGGATGCCGTAAACATTAATTATTGCAAATTGTTTGGTGGGACAAAAGCATAAGATTAAACGACTTAGGCACTTGGCGATACCTGAAGACCATAAAGAAGCATACAAGTTAAGGGGCCACAGACAGCATATGATGGACTGGAAGGAGCTGAAATCACCAATTGAGAACGACTCATCTCCAAGCAGACGATAGTTTCAGTGGGAAAACAGGGCTCATCATACTGTTGTTCTTTTTTTTGGGTCTTCATTACTCCAAATTGACTTTCGCTAGCGACAACGAGAATAGAATTAGAATCATTAAATGCTTTGAAATATTTAACTTTTATTTTGATTTGTTTTAAGGTTTAAGTAAAAATATTGACTGGAAACGCAAAATAAACAATCAAATTTTGAATGAAGGGGCGGCCCAAAATCTAATGGGGCAGGGGGTCTCCAAAAGTCATGCGATGGCTCTGGTTCAGAGTGTTAATTCTAGGTAAGGTTTTTCAACTTATATTTCGACAAAAATAACATTTTTTTCTTATTATTTCCACTTTAGCCCGAAATTTCAGGAAGAATTGTAAAGAAACCATGTCGACTCCCGAAGCGACTTCAGCGGCACCATGGTTCGGATTGGAACAAGAATATTCTATCATTGACGCAGCCAATCGGCCTCTTGGCTGGCCTAGCTGTTTCATGCCACAGCCAAACAGTACGTCCGACAGCTAACGTCTGTTCAAATCTACATACAACCATTTTTCTGTAGACACACTGATCAATAACTACTCAAAATTTACATAATTCTAGGCCACAGCAATCTCTGGTTCACCTTTAACAATTGCTTAGATAAAACTTACTGAAATTCACATAAGTGAATGCCATCTCATTATGAACTACTAATTTTATTTTATACTTTTATATTCATTATTTATAGTTTATACAAACATAGCACTATTTAATTGGAGTACTTTTAAATGGGGGAAAAAGCTTTAATTTTAAATAAAAATATATAAATATATTAAAATGGTAAGTTAATTATCAATAATTTAAAATTTTTGATATAGTGCATTACTATTTCATTAAAGAACATTATTTTGCGTAAACTTGTTTATTCTTTTAGAAAGAAAATATCTTCATAAGGTTACGTTGCAATTATAATTGCACACCATTTTAAAAGGGAGCCAACCTTAAAAATAAGGAATATGAATCAATAACTTTTTAGTTAGCTCCCTTAATTTAAATACCTCTTGCTGTCCTCTAGGATACTACTTTTCAACTAAGTGTTATTTTTATTTTCTTCTGGCTTTAATGTTGTTTGTTCGGGGATGAAGGCATCTTGCCGAAACTTTTGTTGTTTTGTTATGTTCAGTTTGTTTTTTCAGGTTTCCCATACTTTGTTTCGCTCATTTCCATTTTTCTAACTCGATTGCAGTCTCTCCCCCTTATTACCATAATCCATAAATTTAAAACCCTAATTTTTAGTCAATTCTACCAATTTGGTTAACTTTAATGTGATAACCTCTTTTGTTTTACTCCTGCCCCTGACAGCCCCTATCCACCATGATGCTGTTGGGATGCACAAAGCATTCGGTCGTGACTTGTACGAGGCCCACCTGTTTGCATGTCTGTATGCCGGTATTAACATCTCAGGAGGCAATGCTGAGGCATGTCCTGGCCAGGTTAGTCATTGAAGTCTATAACATTTTGTCACATTGCAGCTAACTAATGATGATATTCATGTAAACTATAGTGACAATTAGGTGATGGTTTCAGAATTAGGATTCTGTCAAAAGAAGGTGTTAGTGATGTCATAATTGATTTGGATTGTCAAAGATGGGAAAAGTTTGCCATATTTTGATGGTGATGATGTGAGCCACATGAAACAGCCTGGGCTTGGTGTTCTGAAATATACCAGCAGAACTGATAAAGTTTCATTTGAAAAGGAAGCTTTAAGCATCTTATTTTTTGATTGCCCAAACTGTTGTTGTAATAAAAAGAAGGCAATGCACTATAAAGTTTAAATTATAAAAGTGCTCAGGGTTAGTATTTCATATAATTTTATGCAAACTCAAACAGCTTATTAATTTTCCCAATTTTTTAAACTACAGTTCATTGATTAAGAAAGATTATGTAATAAGAGAAGAAGAAGGTTAAAAAAAGAGTAAAGAATGTAACGTGATTTTCACATTGGGTAGCTGCCCTGTCACCCGTCTTAGTAATAACCCTGATCACAAGTGTCTTTTTAAAAACTGGTTTGCTTAACTCTGTCGAAATGGTGTGAACCAGCTGAATCACACCACTGACTGTATAATACTGGGGAAGGTGATTTTACTAGTTTACAGCATATTTAGTTTGTTCTGTTTAGGCCTACACGTTTGTACTTAAAAACATCTTAAATTATCTTTTTCTTTGACATCTCTACTTTCCAGTGGGAGTTCCAGGTTGGACCAACGGAGGGTGTGCGTGCAGCTGATGACCTCTGGATGGCTCGGTATATACTTCATCGTTTGTCTGAAGAGTTTGGTGTAGCTGTATCCTTCCACCCAAAAATTATACCAGGAGGTGCTGGAGCCTGTGGAGGCCATGTAAACTTTAGCACCTTAGCAATGAGACAAGATGGGGGAATTAAGTAAGTGGAATATGTTTATGACTGATATATTTGTATGAAATCTTGTTAGGGTAATAAAAATTTAGTCTGTTAAATAATGGCACAAATTAATAATATTCCAGTGCTAAAAGCTAAATTTCATCACACAAAAATTAAGTGGGACAGTTATAATATATTTTAGATTTAATTTTTTTTAAAAACCTCTTACACTAAGTCTTATTCTAAACATTCCTTATAATATGCTGGTGGGCTAGCATATACTATGAAGAAAGAGCTTTTGCAGCTTGTGAAATTATGATTGCATAACTCATTCTTACCCTGGATTTGATGTCAAGTAGTTCTTAGGCTTGCAGATATTATTAATAAAACCTAGAAAAGTCCCTCTTAATGAAATACTTTTACAAAATCGAGATTCTCAATATATTTGCTCAACAGTTTAATATTTTGAAGCTAATTTTTTTTTAAAATTCCTATAATTTCAAAATATTTCTTTTTATTTGCAAAGCTGTAAGTTAATTATAGAAATAGTTGTTTTTTTATGTCTAAAAAAAGGTTAAATATTCAACATTAAAAAAGGATTACTAAATAAGTTTACTTAAAGTACACAAAAATTGCAATTAAGTTATAATTTTACAAGCACGCATTGACTACAAACTCTCTGTCACAACTTCTTCTCAGATTCCTGCCCTTCCTATCTAACTGAAATTATTTCTGTCTATTCACCCCTTGGACAGCTTCGCTACTTTGCAGACACGCATATTCTTTCTGTTCCTAAGACATGCACTAAAAAAATAAGGTGAAAAATCTTTCTCTTTCTGCGCCCCTTAATAATGGAATTCTCTCCCATTGCACATCCCCAATATACCGACCATCCAGGCCTTCAAAAATGCACTCAAGACACATTTATTCAAATTATACTATCCTGACTGATTCCCACCCCCCTCTGACCGATAAACAATGCTGCTGGGTGCTGTCCATGGCTTGGCATGTGATATTTTTTAAATTAAATAAATATATTTAACTGTTTTAATGTCATGTAATATTTTGTTGTAACGCACTATATAAGACCACTGTAGTAATAATAATAATAATTTTATTTGGCATGTTGTTAAGAGTTAGTTTCAATCTCATTACAATATTCCCCTAAATAACTGCCTGAAATCATTTTGCTTTTGTCTACACCCAACCTTACCCCACCCTTGCCCACATTCTTCTATGACCAGACACATCAAGGCAGCCATGCCCCTACTTGCCAAGACTCACCAACAGTTCTTGCCCCTCTGTGATGCCCATGGTGGGGCCGACAATGTAGCCCGACTCATGGGGTTCTTCTGCACGGCATCCCTTGAGTTTAGATGGGGAGTGGAAGACAGAGATGCCACCATAAGGTAATTTCAAAATTTTTAGCATATATTTTTTACACCAGGTTGTAAAACTAAAAGCCGCTAGGCCTGGGTAAATATTTCCAGTCAATTGTTGGCACCCATATCCTGGATTTTGTTAATGAGATTTTTGAATGATAAGCAGCAACTGAATTCTTATTTATCTAGTATTTTGTTCTTACGACCATCAAACAATAGATTTCTATGTTCAAAGTTAAAAAGTATTTCTGAAATTCATTCTTTCACTGCTGCACGATTTCGCTATAAAACCATTTATTTTTCTTAAACAAATATTTTCCTCTCATTTGTCAAATGTGTTTTGTTTCACCAGGATACCTCGCCAAGTAGCAGTAGATAAGAAAGGATTTCTAGAAGACCGCAGACCAGCAGCCAACTTTGACCCTTATCTTGTGACTGATGCACTCGTACAAGTTGTTGTTTTAGGTCATGAAACTCTGAGAAATCCATACGCTGAGCCCAAAGTAGTGAAACTTTCTGTTGATTTGTCAAAATTTAAACTGGACGACAAGGAAGAAGAGGATTGACTTTTGTGATAGAATTTATTATTTGTTGATTTGTTTGTTTTTGTTTTTTTTTATACTAACTTTTGGAATGGCCTAAAACTGACCAACTGAAACATTTGCCTAGGGGGGAGAATGTGTAGTCGGGTCATTTTGAGATATTGAGAGATCATGTGCATATATGGAAGTAGCATCTCTGCTTGTCAGTTTCTGGGAAATATCAAGGATGTTTTGACATGTTTCTCCAATGTTTTAAGCCCTTACAATCTGTTACTTACATCAACACATAATTAACAACATACAATCCATACAAACTTACTTGTATAAATAGAACATCACAATGTAACATTGCTTTTGTTCTAATTAAGAACTTATTTTAACATTTAATACTCACCTTTTATTTGTGAGATAGAATTGCAGTACAAGTAGACCAAATATTTTGTGAACATTTACATTTCCACCTTTACCCCACTCATATGCCCACTACAATATATCAGTTGAAATTTACCACAGAAAACTTACAAATCTGAGGTTTATATATTTATTTTTGATTTACAATAGCCTTAAAGTTTAGGTACGGTATAGGAAGACTTCTCTTTGTTCATGCCTGCACAAAATTTTCATATTTAGGCCAACATTTCATCAATCACAGAAAACTGTAGGTTACTGATGAAGGTACGATGTGAATTAAATTACATGACATGTGCACAAGACTGCATGGCTGTCACTGGTCAAGTGAGATGGAGGTGATGGCTGTCACTTTCATACTGGGTCAAGGAAATCAGTTACATCGAGTACTACGATGAATACAAGTGCACGGCTGTCTATCATTCTTTCTTTTTTTTTTAAATCAAACTTTGTTATTTTTTTATATTTAAATTACACAAACTTTCTCCCATTTAGTTTGTTTTTTTCAATTTATTATCAAACTGTAAAACTTAATTGAATAATATTATGGTAACTCTTTTTAAGATATATCAGCTAATAAAGCCAATAAAGGACATACATTTAGTCTTGCCTCTGTTGATAGGCATTCCTAATGTTTCTGTTTACTTGAAGCTATTTCAGGATGTTGGTTCTGTTACTGCGAATTTCAAATACCGGTAATAAAGAAACCAAAAAAAAAACAACAACAGAGATTGAATCCTTGCTAAGTTAAAATATGCATTAATTATGTCCCATCAAAGGAGAAATATGCATTTTTTTAATGCAAATGATTCCAACTACAGTAATCCTTCATCTGTTGACATTTAATTCATTTTTCTATAACTTGCGGTATTTTAGTTTATTATTTTACTGAATTTGTATTAAATAATTGATCAACAGAGCTGTGGCCATATCTGTAGCTTATGGTTGAGATGAAATATTTTTGTCCGACTAGAAATGAAATCTTTTTATCTGCATTGAGAGGAAATTCATATAACTTTTTAAAAGTTGGGATGCCATTCTAAATTAATTTTTTTTAAATCTTACTTAAGTGCAAAAAAAAAATTATTTATTTATGCTCGTAGGCAGAATCTGTCATTGGTTTAGGCTTAAGGTTGCGAAAAAAAATATATTAATTTGCTGCAGCTCATACTCATATACAAAGCAATAAAATTACTGGTACCAAAGGATAAATACCAAAGGATACAATGGAACAACTTTCATTAATTTATTGTAACTGTATGTTTACTGTCTAACTGTGATAGTGATAAGGTGAGTTGTGTGACAACTAGAATTTAGTTGTAAGAATGTTTTTTTAATAATTTACAATCATAAAATACTATGGGGCTGTGATTGTATTTTTTTTTTATTGGAACTTATGAGTTCATTGTGAAATTGCAGACAGATATCTTGATTTTGACTGGTTCTAGACAAAGTTGTGCAAAGCGTTTACTGCCACTGTCATAAATGTGCTTTAATTTTTTTAAGAAAAATGTATTATTAAATTAAAATGAAAATTAGATTAAAGAAGAGCAATAAAAAAAATATAGTCTATTAAAGTAAATTTTAGTAGAGCAATAAAAAATATATTAGAGTAAAGCAGTTGTTTGTCATCTAGGTTAACTAGGTGGCCTACAGTCTGCCGACTCTGGTATATTTTATAGCGCTGCATACCAACATAACCATACGGGTACACTGCTGAAGATCTTTTTATTGATGTAAGAATGAAATGAAACATCTTGTATTACGTTGTACGGCTCATTTTTATAAAAAAAAACTTGAGGGTTATGTTTGTTAAAGTTAGTTTGTACCCAACAACTTCAGTTCTTTGCTTTTTTTAGTTTTACATAATATGGTACCAACAAAATAAAATATCTCAGATTTATTCTGGATTAGACTTAATGTATTAGGTAATGAATACTTGGATTAAAAAATAATAGGTGAACAATGCCAGTCTGTGAAAATTCATTACTTGTGTGCAGTTGGTATGTGGTAAGTTCATTACTTGTGTGCAGTTGGTATGTGGTAGGTTCATTATTTGTGTGCAGTTGGTATGTGGTAAGTTCATTACTTGTGTGCAGTTGGTATGTGGTAAGTTCATACAATATGACCTGGAGACTGATATTATTTTTTTATAATTTAATATGTGTACTGATGGTAAAATGTGCAATAGTAGAGTTAGTATGTGGCAAGGGGTGTGTAAGAATGATCCTGCAGCAAGTGCCATCAAAACACAAGGCGCCAAGTTCACCAGCTGCAGAACTTGTAAACCAACACATTTTTTTTTAAAAATCAGTGGAGTAGATAATGCTGACAGAATTTCAGTATGTTCCATGTGGCAACTTTAAATGACAGGTTCGCAGTCCCACATACAGAATAATAGATGTCTTTATGTACACTGAAAATTGTGATCATTTGAAACATCAGGTTGTGAATGCTACACATTTATGTCACTATTAATTCTATACCTTATCTATGTGACAGTGTGACGTAAAATGTTTAGAGAGTATCAAGGTATTTCTAACAGATAAAGGATTTAGTTCTCAGTGCAATCAACAGTGTGCAATATTTGTGTTACTCTACTGACTTGGTTGTACCATTCATCTGTTTAGCCACATGTGGTTGTACCATTTATCTGTTGAGCCACATGTGGTTGTGCTATTAATATGTTGAGCCACATGTGGTCATACCATTTCTTTGTTAAGCCACATTTGATTATACCATTTATCTGTTGAGCCACATGTGGTTGTACCGTTTATATGTTAAGCCACGTGTGGTTATACCATTTATCTGTTGAGCCACATGTGGTTGTACCATTTATCTGTTAAGCCACATGTGGTTATACCATTTATCTGTTGAGTAACATGTCATTATACCATTTATCTGTTTAGCCTCATGGTCATATCATTTATCCTTTTAGCCATATGTGGTCATACCATTTAACCGTTTAGCAACATTTGGTCATACTATTTATATGTTCAGGCACATGTGCTTGTACCATTTATCTGTTTAGCCACATGTGGTCATACAGTGTGAAGTTAGAAGCAGTTTTTGGTTTGAAATTTTCTTACTTTTGCCATGATTTCGTTTATTAAAGGCTTTTTCTTAGAAATCTGCTTCTGTTATTGATGCATTGTGGGTATTTTGAGCAAGCGTTGTTTTGACTAAACTAAAGCTGGGAGGTCACATCTTTTAGGCCAGGACCAAATAACAAAAATAAAACTTACTATTTTATAAAATAATATTTGCAAAGTATTTTTTTCCAGCTGTTACCAACATGTAGGTCATACGACAGGAGATTTTCCCCATCCGTTTCCAACATGTAGGTCATATGACAAAGATTTTCCCATCCTTTACCAACACATAGGTCATATGACAGGGATTTTTCCCAGCCGCTCCCAACATGTAGGTCATATGAGATGGACTTTTCCCAACATGTAGGTCATATGAGATGGACTTTTCCCAACCGTTCCCAACATGTAGGTCATATGATAGGGATTTTCCCCAGCTCTTCCCAACATGTAGGTCATATGAGATGGACTTTTCCCAACCGTTCCCAACATGTAGGTCATATGATAGGGATTTTCCCCAGCTCTTCCCAACATGTAGGTCATATGATAGGGATTTTCCCCAGCTCTTCCCAACATGTAGGTCATATGATAGGGATTTTCCCCAGCTCTTCCCAACATGTAGGTCATATGATAGGGATTTTCCCCAGCTCTTCCCAACATGTAGGTCATATGATAGGGATTTTCCCCAGCTCTTCCCAACATGTAGGTCATATGATAGGGATTTTCCCCAGCTCTTCCCAACATGTAGGTCATATGATAGGGATTTTCCCCAGCTCTTCCCAACATGTAGGTCATATGATAGGGATTTTCCCCAGCTCTTCCCAACATGTAGGTCATATGATAGGGATTTTCCCCAGCTCTTCCCAACATGTAGGTCATATGATAGGGATTTTCCCCAGCTCTTCCCAACATGTAGGTCGTGACCACAATGGAAGTAAAAAAATTTACCTTGTTGGGTCGACCACAAGCTCTTAATTCTTAGTATATCCAAGTCCAAATTTATAATGAAAGTTGTGTCTCTGTCCTTTTAGGCTATAGAAAATATGGCTATTAGTTCTAACTGGTTGGTAATATAAATATCCATAAAAATCTATACATTGTTTATTTTGTCATAAACAATTTTACTGCTGATGCTAGACAAAGTTATATTAGAGTACAAAGAACAAAAAAAAAAAGAACCAAAAAAAGAACAGATAAACATTTGATAGAATGTTTAATATCCATTTCGTTTGCCAAGATTAACATCCTTAATTACTGTCACAAATGGCTGGGGCGGGGGTACAGGACAGAGCTCCATTGTTCTTAAGGTAACTTGTAGGATGGGCAAAATTGCTACTAGTTTTGGGACTGCATTGCTAAGGGGGTGAGGTTAAGGTTAATTGATGGTCGCATCTTTGAGATAGAGGGGATGGTTTCTTTCCAAGATTTCTCATGATAATTTTGGGGTCAACGACGGGAAATTCTAATTGACCTGAAATCAGGGGGCAGGGATGTGTTATTAGATAGCGTTCCTGGGCCACCTATGAAGGTAGAGAATGGTATAGTATATAAGACAGAACTCTTCCTGACATGGGAAGTTAGTAGTGAGTGGAGTTGGAAGTAGAAAGAAAAGAGCTGAGAGTTGGTAAAGAGAACAGAGCTGAGAGGAGAGAAGGTAGTTGAAAGGGAACAGTTGGAAGAGATCAGGAGACTAGTGGAACATAGGAATAGATGAAACGAAACAGCGACCAGTCTAGAAACGGTCATAGCTTTAGAGATTCTTAAAGATGGCTGAAAATCAGTGAAGACTACAGAAGAGCTTTTTATATTTTAGTAACAAATACACTCTCTTTTATCATCTGGATACCTAGAGTTGGAGTTGTTCAGTTTACGTTTGTCTACATAGTACATTGTGCTTTTGTCTGTCCCAGTGCCTAGATACCCACAATACAAATCACAGAGAGGAGCTGTCCTGTACTGACCACTACTAAATCAATACAGTTTGTGATAAGTCAGGACCGGAGCCCTCCTCCGTAACATCCGTTCTGTGACAGTTACATAAATGACATAAGTATTGCAACAAGCCACAATTCATAAAAAAACATCAAAATATGTCAGTTTGTGCCAGCTTGCACTCGTTTCTGAATAAGCTCTGCCAATCCAATCCAAAAACTGATGAACAAACAAGTTGGGGATAACAGAAATGTATGTATTCAGGTTTTGTGGTGTGAGATTTATTTTTGAGGCTCTGATTCTCCTGACACAACTTTTGAGATCCACTCTAGGTAAGGGGGATTACCATTGTCAATCTGGAAAGTACAACGGGCTTACTTGAGATTTCAATAACAAGCAAACTTTCAACAGATGGGATCAGTATTTCTGGGGGCATTTTTGGCTTCAAAATGATTCACTGGCGACCCTAACACCCTAATCACTGACTCCAGCACTTTCAGCAGGAAATATCAACTTCTCCCAGAATTCCAAAGCTAAGACAAAATTTTAAATAATTTTTATATACAAATTTTTGGAGTGGGGGTGTCAGAACAGACGGTCTGGTGTTTCAAAAAAAGACACAGTACAGGTATTGATATCCAATAAGTGGAGCAGGCAAGAGACTCAGATAAATTATTGATCCCTAAATAATACTGCTCGTATCACTTACCGGTGCACTGATAACCTCTGGTACTTCATAAGGATGGTTTTTCCTAAGGAAAATTACAATGTAAAAAAAAAACATATAAAAATACGGGATGAAACAGAAAAGATCAACTAGAATCATTAATAATGCATAAGACAGACGTGCATATTATTATCTGTTTAAAAAATATTGTGCAAACACAGAAAAATATCAACATCTTAGGACAAATTAACACAATCTCTAGTTCATTAGATCACTGAAATGGCAATGACATATGTCCTTGAACTCCAGCACAGTTTTATGTAAGCGAACTGATTGATTGATAAGACAATGCTTACTTCAAGAGTCCAGTTGCTTTTAAAAAAAGATACTGATTTCTTTGCAATAGAGGGTAATAAAAATAATGCATTTTAAAATATTCGTTCTTTAAACACTTACAAAGTTTAAGGAAATTTTTGTAATGCTTCAGACCAACCGCTAACAATGCCGGATGCATTTCCATCAAACTGCTATTTTTGCAGCTTTTAGATGGGGCCACCCATCTATCATATAAGTGTGATGAGGGTATCTAAATTTTTGGACAAATTTGTGATCGGGAGGGGGGGGGGGGGCAAAAATCCGTTGGATGTCATTCATGGATGACCCAATTAACATGTACCGGTATATTAACTTGTGGGCAATGACTAAAGATAACCTCAGGACTGACAAAATATAAAAGAATACTTATTTGTAGCTTACCTGACAAATTCCGAGAGGTCATCCACCTTTGTTGTCAGAGTTTTAATCATCTGTCAAGAAAATCTCAGTAGCATTACATTGAAAAATCCAATAACTTCAAGATCAAAGCAACTGAACATGTAAAACACGCATCAACAAGATTTTGGATCAAATGGGAAATCCTTAAATATTAATTTTCATTGCAGAAGTATAGATGAGATATATTTTTAGGAAGGTCTTAAACTTAAGTCTGAAATTTGTTTATTGGCAGTTTAAAAAATTGTTTAATGGAATAGCCATATTATGCTTCAATCAGTTTCATAATTACTAAAACAGAACTAAAATTAGTAATATGGTCAGCATGGTGCTTTAAGATTTAGAAAAAATTAAATTAAATATGTGAAATGAGACAAGATACATCAAATACATGCACTCTCGATTTTTAAAAATATTCTTTACTTAAAGCCAACTGAGAAAATGTCACTTACCAAGAGCAGTTCTGAGTCTTCTTGAATTTTACCTTCCCATTCATAACTGTGGACCAGAAACAAAGCTGTACAGCAATCTTTTAGAATTAAATTATTATGTAAGTAAGACAGATGCATTTCAAAACTAGTTCAAGAAATATTTCTAGGTTTGAAAAGGATACCCACAATGTGTTCTTTTTGTTGTTTTAAATAACAAAGAAGACCATAAACCTTAGTTCCTTGTTAGAATATAAAACCAATTAATTCTAATTAATATATGTGATTAAACCTTTTTATTTGAATAACAGGCAGGTAAGTGAAGGTAAGTGCTGAAATGAACTACACTTACACAGATGTTACTTGAGGGACAATGTTGACACATGCTGCCAGTTTATTCTTCACAATCTCTCTGGGAAGGGAAGAAAGACATGGGTGATGCAAAAAATATTTTTATAACAAAATGAAACTTAAGGCAGCATAAATTCATTTAAAAGTATTAATAAATTACTGCAACTTTAGTGACGCATCATATTAAAATATTTGTTTAGATGACTGACCTAAATTAAAACTTCTGCTCACCCTGCCAGTTTCTTAGCAACTTCAATATTAGGCACAGTGACAAAAGCCATGGAGGCTGTCCCAGGTGTGTAGGCTCGCATCTGCACCTCTGCCATGGTTGCCGCCCTTCGGAGGAGTGTTAGCAGAACGGGCATATAAAGATCAAAACCAATCACCTGAGGCACAGTAAGGTAACACCTATGATATTCAATTTCTATACTATTTGACTTTAATATTCATGAAGATCTGTCATACTTATTTATAATCTGAGCTAGTTTATACAGAAGTCAGAATTTTATCTGAGCTAGTTTATACAGAATTAGGAAAAAAATTTACTGGAACATGAATGATCATAAATCAAGCCACAAACACGACTCTGATGTAATTTTGTAATTAGCCTCTAAACCTAAACTGAAACAGTCCGAATGTTTGCCCTCATATTCATTGCTTTTAATAATATCTATTAAAAACAATACCTTGGCCCGCAGACAGCTTGCAGTCTGGCTACCATGGCATTTTAATCATATTGCAAATAATGTTTTGCCAGGAAACATTTGGCAAACTTACAATACAATTCTGAAATCACTTTATGGCAGTATGCTTTGGTTAGTGTGGCTTGCTGACCACTGTCTCATAACTGTTAAAATTCCATGTCTTTAGTCCGACGTGCTGAGTCACGAGATGGTTATCCATGGAAATGCCATTTGTGCAGTACGACATGCAGTACAGGCCAACACACTGGGCCATTTTTGGCAAATTGTGGGTTTAGCACACAGAAAATCGTCATGATATTCGATTAGGTTTAAAAAGTGAAATGCAAGCATGTTAGCTTTTCTAAAGCATTGAAAGTTGGGACACCATGGTGAACTACAACAACTTTTTCCGATTTGAGTATCACAATTGGTTTCAAGTTCAACAAGGTAGAAAATGCCATGGCCTGCTTCTAAGCTACTTGTGTGCTTTCCAGTGGTGCTTTAACCACAAAGAACATGTTTTCAGACAGTACTTGAAATTATTGAGTGATAATTATCACATTTGACCATGTACCTGGTAAAACATTATTGAACTGCCAAACCTGCTCATTCAATGAATTTTAGGGGCCATCCATAAATGACGTCACGCAAATTTTGCCTATGTTTTACACCCCCCTCCCCCCTCGTCACAAAAATTAATACCCCCCCTTAAATTATGACATCACAAATCTCTCCACCACCCCCCCTCTAAAAAGTCCCAGTGTTCACTACTGTCCTTTACAAACCCTTAAGAAATTCACCTCCTGTGGATATCAAATTACTGCACCTGTGTCAGAAACATTTCACTAGAACAGTGGTTCTTATCCAGCGGTAAAAGTACCTCCCCAGCCCTAAGGTGTGGAAGATCAGAAAAGTATATTCAGTGGTATAGCTATGGGGCTGCCGGCCACACGGGGGTGATACCATCTCAGGGGGTGACATCAAATTGAAAAATTGTGTATTTACAGAGCTCACACTGCTCTGTCTAACCAAAATTCATAAAAGGATAACAGATGACACCACATTTTCCACCCATGTAACCAATCAAAATGCGTTTTTTATGAAAATTTCAAAGTTGATGCATCAGCAATTAGTTTTTGTACCGCGCTTCGAGCCTTTGGGGATGAAGCGTGATTTTTAAAATGAACTTTATTATTATTATTACCTTATTATTAGGTCAGAAAAACACAGTTTTGACCATGTTTCAACGCCGAATGAAGTGATCTGTAACTTTTGTAAGTGACAGGAAGCTTCTTCTTCTTCTTATGCCTTTTTACCCCGTCTGGGGCATAGGCCGTCCACAAGAATTTTCCACTCATCCCGGTCCTGTGCTTTCCTTTCCAATTGCTTCCAGTTGTATCCCATATTTTGCGTGTCTGTCTCTAGTTCACGTCTCCATGTATTCTTAGGTCTTCCTCTCTTTCTTTTTCCCTGTGGATTCCATGTTAGACATTGTCTGGTGGTGCTATCTGGGGGTTTTCTCAGAGTATGCCCAATCCACCTCCATCTTTTCTTTATGATGTCTTCATCAACGGGCACCTGGTATGTCCTTTCTAATAGATCTTTGTTGGTGATGGTATTTGGCCATTTGATGTTAAGGATCTTTCTAAGGCATGTGTTTATGAATGTCTGCACTTTCTGTGTAATGCTCGCTGATGTTTTCCACGTTTCTGCTCCATAAAGTAGGACTGTTTTGACATTTGTATTAAAGATTCTGACTTTGGTTTGAAGTTTCAGCTGCTTCGACTCCCATATTTTCTTTAATAACACAAATGCTGATCTAGCTTTTCCAATTCTAGACCTCACGTCTGCGTCGGATCCGCCATTTGTGTCTATGGTGCTGCCTAAGTAATTGAAGGACTCCACTTCTTCCAGTGCCTTTCCTTCCAGACAGATATGCTCTTGGTTGGATGAGTTCACCTTCATGATTTTCGTCTTGCTTTTATTTATATTAAGTCCGAGCTGTGATGAAAAGGTGGCTACATCTTTTGTTTTTTCCTGCATTTGTTGCTGGTTGTGGGACAGAAGTGCAATGTCATCTGCAAAGTCTAGGTCATTCAGTTGTTCCCAGAGTGTCCACTGTATCCCATTCCTTTTTTTGTCTGTGGATTTTTTCATTATCCAGTCAATGGCAAGGATGAATAGAAATGGGGACAAGAGGCATCCTTGTCTGACTCCTGTTTCGACTTTAAAGGCATCTGTGAGTCTACCTTCGTGGACCACGCTGCATGTCATTTCTTCATAAGAGCTCTGAATAATCCTGACTAATTTCCCTGGTACTCCATAGTGCCGAAGAAGTTTCCACAATGTTTGTCGGTCCAGGCTATCAAAGGCCTTTTCGTAGTCTATAAAATTTATGTATAAAGGGGAGTTCCATTCGATGGATTGTTCTACAATGATTCTCAGTGCTGCAATTTGATCTGTGCATGATCTGTTTTGGCGGAATCCAGCCTGTTGATCTCGTAGCTGCATGTCGACCTGGTCTTTCATTCTATTCAAAATAATTCTGTTAAAGATCTTTCCTGGTATGGACAGCAGTGTGATTCCTCTGTAATTTGCACAATTGCTGAGATCCCCTTTCTTTGGTATCTTGATGAGGTATCCTTCTTTCCAATCTTTTGGAACTCTCTCTTCTTCCCATATCTTTTCAAACAGAGGGTGCAGCATGTTGACTATTGTATTTATATCAGCTCTCATCATCTCTGCTGTGATGTTGTCCGGTCCCGGTGCTTTCCCTAATTTGAGATGCTTGATGGCCAGAGCTATTTCTTCCCTATTTGGGGCGCTTTCTTCTATTTGTAAGTCTTCATTTGCTGGTTGTATGTCTGGTGTGTCTGTGGGTGGGGGTCTGTTTAATAGTTCTTTAAAGTATTCCACCCATCTTTTTTGTTGCTCTTTCCTTTCTGTTATTGATCTACCTTCTCTATCTTTGACAGGTCTCTCCGGCCTTTTGTATCGCCCTGACAGCTTTCTTGTTATATCATAGAGCTCTCTCAGGTTGCCCTTCTTGGCTGCTTCTTCTGCTGTTGATGCTAGGCCATCTATGTAGGCATTCTTATCTTTTTTTATGCTGTTTTTTACTTTTTGGTTAGCTTCTTTATATTTCTCTTGCGCTTTTGTTTTCTCCGCCCTGGTGCGGCTGCTGTTAACTAAACTTTTCATTTCTTTTCTCTCTTTTATTTTTTGCAGTGTGTTGATTGAGAGCCAGTCTTTGTGTTTCTGTTTCACTGATCCTAAAACTTCTTGGCAAGTGGATGTTACAGACGACTTTATGTTTTGCCATTTATGTTCTACTTGGTCATCTTCTGTTTGGTCTTCCAGCACTTGGAACTTATTCCTTAAGGTAACACTGAATTCCTCTCTTTTCTGCTCATTTACCAAAAGTGCTACGTTGAATTTTGTTCGCTTAACAGTTGGCGGTTCCCAGTTCTTCTTCAACTTTAACTTTAGTCTTGCCCAAACAAGATGATGATCAGATGCGACATCTGCTCCTCGTTTTGCTCGTACATCTTGTAGAGACTTTCTAAATTTTTTGTTAATGCATATGTGGTCTATTTGGTTTTGCGTTTTGTTGTCCGGGGATACCCATGTAATCTTGTGGATGTTTTTATGTTGGAATTCGCTGCCTCCGATAACAAGCTCATGTGTTGCGCAGAAGTCTGCTAGTTTTTCTCCGTTCTCATTTCTCTCTCCTACACCATGGCGTCCCATGATTTCCTCATATCCACTGTTGTCGTTTCCGATCTTGGTGTTAAGGTCCCCCATTAAAATGTTCAGGTCTCTATTTGGGAATTTTTCTATTATTGTTTGTAGTCTATTGTAGAATGTTTCTTTCTCGTCTTCTTTGCTGTCGTTGGTGGGTGCGTAACACTGTATTATGTTCATCTTTATTTTCTTTTTCTTGGTTCGGAATGTTGCTGTTATTATTCTTGGTCCATGGGCTTCCCATCCAATCAATGAATCCTGTGCTATCCTAGACAACATTAGAGCGACTCCTTGTGTGTGCGGAGCATTTTCCTCCTCATGCCCAGAGTATAGTAACATTTCTCCCGAGGCCAAAGTTATTTGTCCAGCTTGTATCCATCTTGTTTCACAGATGCCCAGCAGTGTAAGTTTGTAAGTTCTCATTTCTGCTGCCACCTGCGCTGCTTTCCCTGTTTCATACATGGTTCTGACATTCCACGTGCCTATGTTTGTTTCCTTAGAAAGGAGGGTCTTCGGCTTTGAGGCTTCCAGTATAGTCTGGGTTTGGCCACAAGGCTTCATAGCTCTTCTTGGAAAAGAAGAGCCCTCTCTTCTCAGGGCTGAAATTTGTTTATTTTTTCTTGTTGACGTTTCTGTAGCAATTTGTTTTTACGGGTGAGGTAGCTGGCCTCACGCCAACCCTCCTCCTTTTGCACCCGGGCTTGGGACCGGCCTTGGCGGAGTTGACAGGAAGCTATATTTATCTAAAATCTGAGTAATAAAACTATCATTTGATAAAAATGAGCGATAATAAGTACATGTCACAGATCTTAAACACATTTACCTCCTGAGCTTCAATTAATTTGTTTTTTGTTCTTGTATTTGTCATACTAAGGACTAAGTTTAACAAGAAGAATTACATCGTGAAAGTTTGGGGGGGGGAGGGGGGGTTGACACCACAAGCTTACCGGACCAGGTGACACCAACCCTAGCTACGCCACTGGTTGTAATTGCTGCCATTGCTAGCTGTTGCTGCTTTTTTTTTTTATTTGTTTGTGTGCATTTTGATTAGCAGCAGTAAATGTTTTTCTTGTAAATTTTGTTGGCACACTGCTTTTATTGGTAATTTTTTTCCCTTGTTTATAAAGTTAATTAAAGAAAGAAAACTACGATAACTAAATTGTTTAACTATTTTTAATTTTATTACAATATAATTTATATGTATGTGTGGGGGGAAGGGGGGTTAAAACGGGGCAGGCGTGCAGCGCTGCAAAAAATGTTAAGAGTTCCTGCCCTAGAGTATTTACTAAGATATCATTCCATCCCACTTCCTGTGGTCGCCGTCCGAATTCTATGACTCCCCTGTTCACATTTAGCTATAAATTCTCACGACTGTCATTGCAACTACACCCCGAGTTTCCTCCTCCTTGGCGTTCTGTAACTTCATCAGAGGCCATTTTTCAGACCTCACATACCTGTACTGATTCTCTCAGTGATAGTGGTCTAAAAATAGAATAATGATGAGTGGTGTATATAAAAGAATATGTTAAATATATCTGTAATTTAGGGTTATTAAGTGCAATTCTTTACTACAATATTCTATTTTTCATGTGATGTCACATTGCTTGAGGTTCCCCCCCCCCTCCCCACACATTGCACAAAAATCTTAACCCCCCCCCCCCCCCCCCCCCCCCGACGCATGACGTCATGTATGAGTATGGATGGCACCCTTATTTGGGTTTTGAATTTGGGACTAGCCTCACTAGCATTCACTGTCAGAAGAGTGCGGAAATATAGTCTCAACTTAAACTATCAATCATATTTTAATTTGAGACTGAGACACTAAACTAATCATTTATTTTACTAATTCTAATGAGAAGAACTGATCACTGATGTAGATTGTACCGGTAGGAAAAAAGTCACAGAATATGTTTATTAGTTCAAGTATAAGTCTATGACTATGTGTTGTACTATATAATTAAATGTAATTTTATTTTTAAGTCCATATAAATGTTTATTATAGACTGACTAACAGTAAATTCTGAGTAAATGAAAATGGAACTACAGTTACACGAAGACTCATCATATGATAATGAATTTTAATGATACTCATAATTTAATTCATTTATTGTCATTATATTATTAATATTAGTCTGCAACTACAATCATAACTAACAAACCAGAGTGAGGATGGCAACTGGTACAACCAAAAATGCCTTTTTGAACATCAATTTCAACGGCTACTTTCTTTATCGTTAAAAACCCCGAAGAAAATAGTAATGACAGTAATAAATCTTCCAAATTGTTTATTTACTTTTTTAAAATTAGGTTTAGTTCAACCAGTTTGAGTTCTACAGATATTTGCGAGATAGTTTATTTTAAGCCCTTTAAAAAATTGGTAATAAAATATGCCATTAGTCGTTTTGAATTTACTTAAAATTTAGTTCACTTGACTCAGTTATATATTTCCAACACAGTTTTACACCTCAAAATAATATTTCTGATTCTAAATTAATTAAATTTATGGCTGATGTGTAGTTGTGTGTCCGTGGCGTCATTTGCGTTAGGGAGAGGCTCCGAGAGGGTCAAAACCCTGTTAGGGAGAGGGTCAAAACCGGGTTAGGGAGGAATTTAGGATTCAGGTTAGGGTGAGGGATAGATTTAGATCATTTTTTCATTTTTAAAAACTTTTTATTCGTCATGGTAAAAAACGCGGACACATAAATACACATTTACCATATTTATAATTATTTTCTCAGGAGGCAGTGTGCAGAAAATAATTTTAAGGTAATACTAAACTACGACATATACAAAAATTCATAAAAAAGCAGAAATACATGTTTTACTCAAAGTAATGCCATACCAGGTATATTATAATTAGGCTGCGACTATTCGTACCCGGGTACCAGAAGTGAGAGATTAGGATTAAAAAACTATTTAAAATATTATTGTTGTGTTTGTAAGACAACATTTGGTATCAAATGAAAGATAATTGAATGGACTATACGTTTGTAACCTTAATTCTTCAGTTTAACTAAAATAAACTACTACAAATGACAACAAAATAGCATTGAGTTTTTTTTAGTCTAATGAGACCCGGGTGCGAATGGCGGCGCTGCGTTTAGCTATCTTAACAGCACAACACACTGACATTACTCAAATTACAGCACAACAAACTTTGTACTATATCACAACATACAAACAGTACCCACCCTACAGAACAACATACTAACAGTGCCTATCTTACAGCACTCATTGCACTCTATCGCTACATTCTGATAGTACCTTATAGCACAACATACTAACAATATCTACCTTACAGCATAACTCACATTGCATTCCATCACAACATTAACAGTGACCACCTTACAGCACAACACACATTTCAATCTATCACAACATACTGACAGCACCCACATTACAGCAAAACACATTGCACTTTATCACAACATAATAACAGTACTCACCTTACAACACTATACTCGTTGCTTTCTATCACAAGACACTGACAGTACACACTTTCCCTTACAGCACAGCATACTAACAGCACCCACTTTTACTGCACAACACTCATTGCACTCTATCATAGCGTACTAACAGTCACCTTACAGAACAACACTCACTGCACTCTATCAAACACCCTGCTCAGCACAACACAAATTCCACTCTATCACAATACACTGACAGTAGGCCTACTCATCTAATAGCACAATACATATTGCACTCTAAAACAATACACTGACAGTAGGCCTACTCATCTAATAGCACAACACAAATTCCACTCTATCACAATACACTGACAGTAGGCCTACTCATCTAATAGCACAACACAAATTCCACTCTATCACAATACACTGACAGTAGGCCTACTCATCTAATGGCACAATACATATTGCACTCTATCACAATACACTGACAGTAGGCCTACTCATCTAATAGCACAACACAAATTCCACTCTATCACAATACACTGACAGTAGGCCTACTCATCTAATAGCACAATACATATTGCACTCTATCACACCATACTAATAGTAACTACCTAACAGCAGAACACACATTGCAATACCCTCTTGCTATTTTCTGGGATGCTACATTGCAGCTGTGTTTCTTTATGTTACTCATTGTTTAATTATGTACCGTACGCTGACGAAAGCTTCTTGCGGACATGTTGGTTTAGTTGCATCCTCTATTCACATTTTCACTTACCTTGTACTACATATTTGATTTTTAATAATTAATAAACATTACAAAAAATTAATTCTATCTCTCTGCTCAAACGTAAACAAGATCGAGGGATGAAAAGAATCAGACTTGTATTATTTACTCCACACTGTATAACAGTGAGCAAAATTAATGTCAAGTGGATGGGTTGCACCCCTCACTTTTATAAACTTATAAATGAGTATATACCATACTTATAAACCTATACATGAGTATGTACCATACGATAAATTGATTTACTTTTAAAAATGTCAACATTTTACATTATATATTTATATCTTTGCCTGTAATGTTTAGCTGCTAAAACAAATCTGGTTTTATTTAAAGACTAGGTCAAATTGAAAAACCTACAGAAGCAAACACTGGCTTCGTCTTCTATGTTTTGAGGGCCCACGATCAATGGATTGATTATTATGGCTCCTATGGTTCAGAGGGGTTCGCGATGTTAATGTGCATGGTTTTCAAGGGGATATTTCACTGGTTGCAGGACAGGAGGCAAGAGCCGCAAATGTGTCAAGTGTAGTGGCCTCAACTGTTGCTTTTGGAAGCTTGTTCTAGTCCCTTATTGTCTTTGGCAGGAATGAGGAGCTCCTGTACTGAGTTCTTGTTTTTAAAAGTCGAAATTGCTTGTCGTGACCTCTTCGCCGTCTAGGGGGGAGATTGACGAGTTTCTGTTTGATACTGGAGCAGTGGACCAGCCCATTTTTTATCTTGTACAACATGGAGAGCCTAGATAGTCGTCGTCGTTCTTCCAACGGTGACCAGCCTAATGTTTCCAGTATGTTGCCAACACTAGAGGTGTTTCTGTAGCGGTTCATGGCAAAGCGTGCTGCCCGTCGTTGGACCGCCTCCAACCTGTCGATGCTCTTTTGGGTAAATGGCTCCTTGTCATTGCTGCCTTTAAAGTGGTGCATATTGAAAATAACTTTTGCTGTTTGTTATTTATTGATTTCAGTTTAAACACTGACAAAAGCCGAGTAAAATTCTTGCCTCCCATTTCAACTTTTGGTCATCTGATTAAAGATGGATAACATGCCATTTCTTATTTAGTTAACAGCTGGTTTATTATTGTATTGTGAGGCACACCAGTGCACAAAACAACTATTGTCTATCGTCAGCTATACAGTGCACCGTAGATCAGGACTTTGCTATACAAGTGTAACATAGCATGACTGGTTTCAGCCATACCAGTGTACAGCAGTGTTTAATTGTAGAGTAGAAAAGTTTAATTAATGATTGTTAGTAAGTAGAATGAAGTATCTATAGCGCAGAAACAGTTTTTTCAAATACCGGTAACAAAATAGAGCGACACATTTGACAGAAAACCAATTGCTAAATAAATGAACATTTATTAGACCAAGCTAAGGATAAATATGTATATGTACATAGCACAAGCCAATAGCTAGATTCATCAAGAAAGATAAGGATTATGTTACGAAGATCACTGTACCACGGCCTAATACTTAGTTTGGCTCCAGGAAGAAAGTTATCCAAAATGTTAAGACACAAATAATAAAAATTAATTTTGAATTTTTTTTTTATTTTAAAAAATCAACTGAGGGTGACAAGAGGTGAATAGTTTTTTTTAAATGCAGATGCTACTAAACAGGCAATGTCGGATACAGAAGCACTTTAAGTATTGAGGGTTTCAGTCGCTTACACTTACATTTGTAAGAAAGAGGAGAGCATGTTGTACAATTATATATCTCTATAAGCAGGATGAAAAATACATGAAATGTTCTACGATACAAACCGTGGTTACATAAAATGAAACATCACAACCAAAGCAAAAAAAAACTTTCTAAATCCCAGGGTTGGTGGTCAATGGAGGATTAGTGGTGACTTACATTAAGAATTCTAAATTTGACAAACGGTTGTTTTGTTTTTTTAATCAATAATTTAATTGGGTCAGTTCATAACTGCTTCCTCTTGACCATGTAGGTGGCTAACACAATAATAGCCAAATTGATGCCACAGAAAGCCAGAAACCTCGAATCGAAAACTGATCAAGAGATAAAGTCTGTTGAACTTACGACAGGAAAGGGTTACTCAAAAAATGAACTCTTAAAAAAAAATAAAAATAAATATTGTTACATGCATTTTACTTCCAGGAAAGAAGTTCTAGGATAAAGAACACTGAACAAGAAAAGTCTTGAAGGTACTTGATTAAATAATTTACCAGTACAGCAACTATTTCACATAACGTGAACTGTAAAGTAGCTCCCTAAACAGTGCCATTAAATAGTTTTACACAGTGATACACTGATAACATTAAATGCAGCAAAACTTTTATTTTAAATCAGTCTAAAAGAGTAACATTTACGTGCTGTTGTGAATTCAATGACCATTTAACTTTTAAAATGGAGTTGTAAAAATTGATTGTAGAATAGAAAATTAAAAAAGAAACTTTTGCTTATTAAGAAAATTACAAAAAGTTGTCACAACTGACCAGCCACTGACAATTTGTATAAATAAAAAAACAACACATTTCGCTTTTTAAAAAATAACCAAGTCTATTTCAATTGTTTAGTATTGCAGCCACTGTTCTCAGTTGACAAAAAGCTGGTGAGTAAAGTCAACGTAGTCGTACGAGTCTGGCACAGCCCGACCTGTTTTGTCCACATATGGCTTCATTCGAGTGATGCAATAGTCTGCCTGTTCCTTGGTGAGATTCTAGGGAGTAAAAAGTGTCATGGTGAGAGTGTATGAAGTCCAATATTTCACTGACAGCATAGGATGGTAAAAATCCCTCAACATCTTAATAAAGTTTTTAAGAAAACAACTTATAAATGATCAGACCTTACTCAGAATTTGTGCGTTTAATGTTTCATAGCATATCATTATTGAGAAAATTGTTCATAAAAGTTTTGATTCAATGGCTCAAACCATTGCCCACTCCATTCCTTCCACAAAAAAATCTTTTAAAAAAATAAACAACTTACTGCATACAGCTCCTGAGCAGTGATATATGGCTTTTCCCCTGATGTAAGAGCTCGGAATGCCTGCTCCACCTCCGAGCTCGACTGCACATTCTCTGTTTCCCGACTAATCATAAATGCCATGTATTCTTGGAGTGATACAAATCCATCCCTGTAATACAAGACAGCACAGTAATATTTGTATATCACATAGACACAGATTGTGCATGCAAATATCATCAAGTTCCAAGAAATATTTATTTAGAATATCATCAAATAAGTATGTCGTATCTTAAAGTTAAAATAACAGCACTGCTGCTATGTCCTTTAAAAATGCATTTATGATGTGTGCCTTGCACCGTATCCGGAAATTTGATCGAAAGAAATTTCGTCGACGGAAAATTGATAGACGGAAATTTGATCGAACGGAAATTTGATGGAACGGAAATTTGGTCGAATCTTTTTTTTAGTTTATACGTTAAAATTGTGCGCCAAATTTCTTTTTCAACGCATTATTTTGTTTTACTATATAGTATAGTGCGTTCAAAAAGAAATTTGACGAAAATTTTAACGTCTGAACTGAAAAAACGATTCGGCCAAATTTCCGTTCGTTCAAATTTCCGTCGACGAAATTTCTTTCGATCAAATTTCCGGTAACCGCCTTGCACACCCACAAACTAAACCATTACCATCTGTTCATTTGTTTGCACATACCTGTTGGGATCAACTATATCTAGTATGGCCTGGAATTCTGGGTCTGTCTGGCCCTCCTCTACCATTGGTAAGTCATAACCCAGGGCTCTTAGGCAGGACTTGAATTCTTGATGGTCCAGTTTACCACTCTTGTCCTTATCGAAGTGCCTGGAAATAATATATTGCTATCAACAGACTTGATAATTGAGCATTAGTCAAAATTGTGTTTATCAATTGTAGGGGTTGATTTATTTCAAGTATTGTTGGATTTACTGTCAGCTTTAAAAAAGATAGAGCTTACTTGAACATCATTGAGAACTCTCTAAGCGCATCCTCAGACACACCACTTCTGTTCCTGGCCTCTATCTGCTGCTCCAAGTTGTGCTGCATCCTCATGCACAGTTGGTCCAGTTGGTCCCATTGTTGGGCAAGGCCCACTGTACTGTGTTCTGTGTACCTAAAAAATTATTAGGAGTAAATAGTCAAACACCAGTTGTCTCATACATTATTACAGTGTCATAAAAGTAAGCTAACACTGGATTGGTTACTGAGATGCTCAGATTTCTGTGACCATGTGATGCTTGCTGTAACTGTAACAAAAACAGGCAAACAAGTTTCATTTTCACGTTTGTCGTTAGTTGAGAGTTGCAGCATATTGTTGCCTGGCAATAAACAAAAAGCACAATCCAGTCATATGTTATCATTGAGCATGCATTGTCATTAGCTGACAGGGCTCCTTTACATAGTTTAATTATTAGTCGTATTTGTAGTCGCCCTATTGGCAGATTAAAATTTGTGAAATAAATTTAAAGTTCAATTTTACAGGAATGGGCAAAACATGAAAATATTTGGGGAACAGTGTGTTGTTTTAAAAAAAAGAATTAATAAATTTAAAAATTGATAACAATACAAAAGTTCAACACCAGAAGCCATAGTTTAGTTGTTTCTGCTCAGTGTGAAAACCTATGTGGGATACCTGTCAGTGAATTCTCAACATGTCAAGGGTTTCTCAACAAGGATTCACTACTAAGATTTGTAGCTGCAACTGATCAGCAGTGTGAACATTCCTTAACCCATTCAAACCCGCAGGGGCCAAATCCGGCCAGTACTGATTCAATCCCACTATGGCCAAATCCGGCCACTCAACCCTTTGCTTTACACATTGCTAAATAGACAGCGGAAATCTCGCTATTTAAATGAAATTTTTGCTAGAAACAAGACCAAGGGAGATTACTCTCTTTTTAAAATATTTTTATTTATTGGTTGAGGAGTATTCATTATTTTAAAAGCAGATTTTTTATTTTAGTGTCATGATCATTTGTATTCAAATACTTCATCGAAAATTGACTTTTATGAATTTACACAAGAAAAGCATTAGGAAATAATGTTACACAAAACATATAGCAACCATTCATGAATGCAAAGCAATTCATTTCATATAAAAATACTGTTAAATAGATTTGTTTAAACCTTTTTTTTTCAAAACCTTTCTACGGTAAGGGTGGAGTTGCTCCTCTTTGGTTTGAGTTTTATGATAAAATTTCTGAGCGCCCTCCTGGATTGAATGGGTTAAGAAACTCAATTACTTTTTTTATAACATGATGCCTCACCTGTTGTCTAAAATTAATCTCTCTTCCATGGCAGCTCCCAAGTCTTCTATCTTCTTTAGATGACCTTTCTGAGCTCTCACTTCAGCAGCTTTTCTCTGATGATCAGAAAACATACAGAAACTTAATAAATTAATGAATGAAAAAGGAGATCACATTGTTTCTCTTATATTGCATTTCCAAAGTTTACATATACAAATTACAGTAACTAATTTCTCAGATATGATCAGTAACTGTGATTCTTAAAAAGTAATTGTTACCTTTGTGGCTTCAAGTTGCTCTTCCAGTGTACCAGATCCCTCCATCATGGCAGCTCTGTTACAATGGGAAAACATACATGAGGGATTGGTCAAACTTTTAACATTTTGTCACACAGTAGAAACATTAATGGTCTGATTTTGCGGTCACTCCAGCTTCAATGTAGATTAATTAAGATAGCCGTGCAGATGCAAGAGAAACCCCTTATAAAGTCAAATAATGAATGTAACAAAATATGTTATTATTTTTTCTTCAGATTCAGATGTACAGATGTATCTTAATATTTAATCATCTAATTGATGATGTTATGGACATGCAGCACGGACACCACGTTTGAACACCCACTTTGATTAGACATTCAAAAGACACTTTAAATTGTTATTGGGTGGCTAACTCCGAAAAAAAAAAAAAAAAAAAAAAAAAAAAAAGAAAAGATCATCAGTTTCGCCAAGGCAACAGCTTGCAGACCCCTTGGTCACAGCTGTCAAAGGGCAATTTCCAGAGAAAGTATGCAATCCATCTGGCTGATAATGCTTTTAATGACTCTACTATCAATCAAAATGACAAGACACCACAAAACATGCCATTAGGGATCCAAGTATAGATGCCAAGTAAGTCTAAAAGACACAAAATAAATAAAGCGAAGGTAACAACATATGCTGAAATAAAATGTCAGGGTGAAATTTAAAAAATTCATTGCTTTTTTTAAAGTTGGAATTCCATCTGCATGCTCCATGGAAATGCTAAATTTTTAGTTGTTTTTCTTCTTCTAAAATTTGTAAGGCATGTAATCAGAGAAAAATTGAGCAACAATGATAAAAGGAACTAGACATAAGTGTTAGGCAAATGTTCAAACAATACCTCACATCATCAGGTTGCCTGTCCCATAACTTAACATTAAGAAATGCACACAACCAGGCTAAGACAATTTTTCATGAAAGACATTGACTATTAAAGACATGGACAAATGGTTAAAAAATATTATTTGTTTCAACACAAGCACACACACACACGAACAAATATCGGATGCTCTGACCCATCAAGTAGCCACATCCTGTAAACAAATATTGATGCAATGTTAACAATGCATTTATGTGTTGTGTTTAACTCAATACCTATTGATAAAATCTTACGTAAACTTAAATAAGTACAATCTACTGACTATTTATTTTGAGATATTTTTGCATTTTAAATGAAATACTCATCGGACAAAGGCTAAACACTTGAAGGAGATGAGACCTATCTTTACACTTGCCGGAGGTGGTAAAGCTTAATGTGAACGCTCACCTGGTCTGCGTAAGCCAAGAATGGAAGGCATTGGCTGCCTGAGCAAACTGTTTCCTCAGAAGGTCGTTCTCTTCCTGGCGATGTTCTTCTTTATCAAGGTCGCTGTCACGCTCCTGAAGAAAAGGAAATTTTTAAACATTTTTACTGGCCAAACACCCCCCCCCCCCCACCCATTCTTACATAAGCAGTATATATGTGAGGATTTTATAGATTACAAATTTTTTAACCACTCATTTATATTGACATTAATATTTTCATGATTTCTTCAAAAATAAACTTTTACTTCTTGATCCTGGGATACTCATAGTTTAATAAAATAATGTTACCAATGTAAATGACCACCTGATGAATCCTTGCCTCAATTTACACTAAAGTACTCACCCTGATGATCTTCTGCAGGTTATTCCATGTCTCCTCTAGTGCCTCCATGGTGAACCATGTGTAGGGATTGGGACCAACCTTAAAGCTCTTAATCTGGGCATCCAGGGACTCGAGGCCCTTGAAGTCAGCTTTAGCAGCACTCAGTGAAGCTTTGAACTGCTCATGTGCTTCACGCAGAGCCTAATGACAATAAAACAATGCTATTCTATTGGTAGTTAAGTGGAACTGCCTGTTGTTGATCACATTCCTGTTCTATGAAAATATTCTTGCAATGCATAAAAGATAAAAGACTCTAATCTATAAAAATGACTTTAAAAATATTAAGAAACAAACAAAATTTACAGATTTTTAACTTTTTTATCCACACATTGTGAAACAGCATCAATAACAATAGCAACAACAACAAAATATGCATGAATAATCTGCCTTTGGCTGAGTGCACATCCTAGCATGTTTACATCATTCATAAATGGGTTGATTGCAACTTTTAGAAGAAAATGTCTTGTTGAAAGTGGGATGATGAATTTAAGGTGGTCCACGGGTGAAAAAAATCGATACTTTGGTTATTTTTTTCCAAAATGAGATTACGTTTTTTTCTGCTAGATTAACCTCTTATGAATACTTTTCTGTTAAGGGTTTTTAAAAATATATATTTTAAAGATCTTAAATAAGTATTTAAAAGTGGTATGGTAAGACTACATTTTCAGGAAAATTAAACTTGGGAAGCCAAAGTTTGTCTTTTTAGTCCTTAGTTACAGGTAGCTTGGAACAGCGCTACATACACATATTTGATATCGATCGAAAGAGAAATGCAGCGGCAACGCGGTGGTTCCGTGATATAAAATAGCAAAAAATTAACAGCGAAGCTATTCCGTACTTTATAAACGTATTTTAAGCTTTATGATTGGTCGAGGCATTGACCCCTTGACCTTTCCTTTTCTTACAAAGCTCATTGGTCAAATATTTTTAAATTTGACTTGGATTGAACATTTCCATTTCTACTTCCGCTTTCTGTCTGAAATTATGATGTTATTTTTCAATGAACCTATTATCGCTAATTTTAATCGATGGACTCGAAATCGACTCAAGAAATCAAATATTAAGCATTTTTGTGGATTTACGTAGCCTACCATATTGTTGGTAAGTTGATTTAAGAATTTTTATAATTAATGAATGATTACACGAATTATTTAACATTATTTTTATTTTTTATATAAATATCGCAGTAATGCCATGCTGTGCTAGCTCTAGTCCTAGCAAACGAAACGTAGTCCACTGCACGTGCCCACAGTTAAATATATTGTTTTAAATATTAATCTTAAAATATAGCATCTCTGGACTATGGACTTTTAGTTTCCTCTGCCTAAATATTTTTAAAATTAATTTTATTTATGATATGACTATCGTTCGTAAGTTTACAAATTATTTTGAATTTCATTGAAATTGTCTTAAAAATTCTAGGATTTTATTCTATCAATTATTATAGGCATACTATTTTTTATCATCTCTAGATTACCTGTTGGCATCTCCTTGAACCTAAAGAATAAAGGATCATAACACCCAAGAGCAGTCAAGTTACAAAGGATAATCAATGATTTTCTTCGTCCCTTCGAGGATTCCATTTTCCTCTCGAAGAGTAATGCCTGCCTTTCCTGAACATGCTCTCATGATAGATTCTAATTCTATTCAATGAGCCCCTTATTTTCAAAGAGCTACTTCACACACATCACAACACATCTGTTGTATGTGAACATTTGAACATGCATTCAATTTCTACGGGTATCACTGCCTGTGTTGATATCATTACAACATTGAGCTTCGGTTATACAACTCAGACCTGCAGTGGGTTACGTGATCAGTATTACTATTGGACTTTACAAACAAAAGAACATTGGCTATAGGATAAGAATACAGCCAAGCTAGTATCAAAAGACTTGCAATATGGCCATGGTCTATTTATCAATAACCATAATGATGTCAGCCCAGATGCGTTCGGCTACAACAAATCTAATACAAAGTTTCTGACTGCCATTCTTTGTCGATGAGAACTGAAACATAATACCATGTCTGCAGTCTAATCAAGAATCCTGAAGTACCCTACACCCTAAAGAAGTTTATGACTATGAGAGGATGAATACAGAATGGATACTTTGCCTTCTATGCATAATTAACTAATAATTTATTTAAAAAAATTTTTTAGCATCTATGGTATGGGTTGTGAATATGTAATATAAAATTTCCAATGTTTATTTCTACAGCATTTTATAAAATACTTTTTAATCTTTTATAAGGCACATCTAATTATTTCATTCATCAACAGGTAAATTTACAGCCTATATATTATAAGTGACCATTTGAATAAGCTGTTTCATATTATTTTAGTTTGCGTTTTCCATTTTTTTAAAGGACGTCGGATGAAATGGGGTCAAAAGTATTAGAGCTACATGATTCCAACTTGACATGCTTATTTCCATTGATTCTATCTACATAAAGACTTGTGGCTTTTTAAAAAAAGTTCCAGGTTTTTTTTTTCAAGCTTTTTTAAAAAATAGTTTGATTATTTTTTTATTTTTTTTTACCGAGGTTGCATTTGCTATCATTGAGGATAATTTTCTACAATTTGTATCTGTTTTTTTTAATCTTTTAGTATGAATAGTATACGTATGTAGCCAATGCAACCTTTAAATTGTTTAGATGGCCTGTGATTTTTTTATGAACATATAACAACACTTTTTTGTTATTTCTACTTAGATTTTCCATTTATTTCTGACGTCAGATGTATCTTGAGGAAAAGTATTATTACCACATGCTTCAAAATTTGCATGGTTGTTTCTATTGATATTCTCTACATAATGATTGCTGTTTTGTTATTACATGTCTCATAAAAAAAAAAATCAGAATTTTTTATGAGTTTTTAATTTTTATTAGGCTCGGCGCTGGCGGGATGTTGGCAAAATGCATTCATTTATATTCTATTTTTATATCTATCTTCTTAATTATTTTTTTTATTTAGGAATGGTATGGGCTCATGATGTATGCATCCAATATTGTTCAACTAACCTTAACTTTTTTTAATAAGGAATTTTCAGTGTCATTTTCAGCTTTTGCCAACTTAGCATTTTCAATTTTTTTCTGACGTCAGATCAATCAGGAGGAATAGTATTTGAAGTACATAATTGAAACTTTGCATGCTTATTTATATTGACATTCTTTACTTAATGATGGATGATTTTTAAACAAATGTATCATAGGAACATTTTTAAGAATTTTTTATTTGTGTATTTTATTTATTAGGCTCGTGGGGTGGCGTTTGAAAAAGTGTGATAATTTTTTTTCTATCTTTTTTGTCTATGTTTTCAAATTGTTTATTAATTCATGAATGGTATATGTACATGGTGTATGCATCCAATATTGTTCATGCAGTCTGTAATTTTTTTTAAAAACATTTTTATACTTCTTTTTCATTTTTCTCAATTTTGCGTTTTCATGATTTTTTAGGAACGCCAAATGATTCAGGAGGAAAAGTATTCTAGCTACAGGCTTCAAACTTTGCATGCTTCTTTTCATTGATATTCTTTACAAATTACAAAAGGCTTTTTATATATATCCAACTAGAAAATTTTTGTAACATTTTTACATTTGCTACCTCTAAAAATTTCTCGCATATATAGGTGACCCCACATACATGCCATTTGTAACACTTCCAATAACTGCAGTGTAAAAAGCTTATTTAAACTTTTTATCAATGTCTTTCTTAATGTGTATGCAAAGTTTCATTATGATATTGCAATACAAATTGTTTTTTAATCATTTTGCGTAACTGTCAAAATTGGTTTTAAAAAATCAATTTTTTGCAATAAAAGTCAAAAAATTTTTTTAAAAAATAATCTTCAGTGGTTTTTTGTCTGTCTGTTTGTGTATGTTTTGTATGTACTATTTTTTTTTTTTCTAACTTAAGAAACATAGAAAAAATATTTTTGACCCATGGACCACCTTAATACACCAAATCTTAGGTAATTAGACATAATTCCTTAGTTAATTATGCTAACTGTAGTAATACAGATTCCTGTATTTAAATTATAGACCGACCGAAAGTGATTTCCTGATTTCAGCCGAAACCGAAACCAGGCCGAAAGTTAAAAATGACTGAAACCAAAAGCAAAATATTTTCGGCCCAAGCCGAAAGATTTAGATATTTTGAAATTCGTTCACACATACATTCTGCATACATCGAAAAATGATAGTGGAAAGTATCAATATTTAAATTCTTTTTTTTTTTAAAATGGGATCATCATGAATATTAAAAAGTAAACATCAATTAACTCCGCCAAGGCCGGTCCAAAGCCCGGGTGCAAAAGGAGGAGGGTTGGCGTGAGGCCAGCTACCCCACCCGTAAAAACAAATTGCTACAGAAACGTCAACAGGAAAAAACCAACAAATTTCAGCCCTGAGAAGAGAGAGCTCTTCTTCTCCAAGAAGAGCTATGAAGCCTTGTGGCCAAACCCAGACTATACTGGAAGCCTCAAAGCCGAAGACCCTCCTTTCTAAGGGCAAAATATGGGATACACCTGGAAGCAATTGGAAAGGAAAGCACAGGACCAGGATGAGTGGAAAATTCTTGTGGACGGCCTATGCCACAGGCGGGGTAAAAAGGCATAAGAAGAAGAAGAAACATCAATTGCATACTTTCGCTTTTACCATTTTATTCAAAAAGTAATTTAAGTTTCTTAAAACTGTAATTTAAAGTAGTATGGTAAGAGAAAATTTGGACCGGGGTTGGGGGCAAAATACTGCCATGAGTTTCCTTTTCTGTTTTGGCTGAAACCGAAATTCTTCTTCTTCTTCTATATATTAAGGGCCTACGATCAAATTGATCATTATAGCCCCTATGAATGTAGATGGGATTTGCAATGTTTCTGTGCCTGGTGTATCTAATTTGATCGGTCTCTAATTTAAATTAATGAATAGAAATAAATATCACACATCTTGACAAAGTTATTGAGTTTACTGGTGGTGGGGTGTCATGTGAATAGAAGGGTTTTTTTATATTCTATATACAATGTTGATATGAGCTAGACTAGTTAAATTAGCTCCAAAAGCCCCTACCATAAAGCCTATTTCTATCAAATTTGAATGGCCATCTGGCAAGCTTTTAAATTTCGCTTGTTTCTGATAAAAATGTAAAGTTACCTTAATCTCCTCCACACTGTTACATCTGACTGGATCAGTCAGATCCTCCTCGGCATTTTCAAACCAACTGTTAAAAGCGGAAGCCTTTTTAGCAAAGGTTAGGTAGAGATCTTCAATCTGTCTGTACTTGTCTTGAAGATGAAGCAGCTTCTGTTTCCTATCCTCGGCATCGGCCAGCAGCTTCTGCCAGCGAGACATGACTGCATTGTAGCGGGCCTCAATGGCAGGCGTCTGTTCATGTTTGCTGGCCACCAGCTGGTCTTTCAGGCTTGTTATGGTTTGGATTCCTTCCTTCTCAAAGGCTGCCAGGCCGGCAGAAAAGGTCTCCTGGTGAAGAGATGACATTTTATTTAAATCAATATTACATTGTCAAAATATATAAATTAACATTAGTGGTTGCCAATAAAGTCAGCCTTTACAATATGGCTGGGACACATGGTTAAACATGAATAGTCACCAATAAGTCTAAACTTAAAGGAAAACCAATACAGTCACTCTTTCATTAGATCAGGATTACCTGTTTAGTAAGGAAAGTCTGGACTGAGGACAAGTCTCTCCCATAATCTTCTGATCTCACTTGGGTTTCCTTGTCGGCTAGATAAGAAAGTAAAATATAATGAGAAATGATAACTTCAGACAGCTTTAGCTTTTAAATCATCAAACTTATGCAATGTTAAATCTAACAGGGAAAATTTAAAGTCTTCCAATCCAAGCAACATCTGTTTATTTTCCATACCTATAAATTTTTTTATAAATAGAAAGCGGATAAAATTTCAATTTGTTTCCATTAGTTACACACAAAAAACTTAACGATACGCATGGTACATTGGTTGAGCCAAAAATAACTCGCTGACATACCAATCCAGCTGTCAACAACATCTGTCTTCCACATAAATTGCAGGAAGGCTGAATTGTCATTAAGTGCTGCTTTTCTCTTAGCTGCTCCATAATCCAAGTCTCTCAGTTTCTCTTGCAGCCCAGCAATACGTTGGCTAATGCTGTCAGCATTGTGGTTACCCTAAGGATTTTCAAATGAAGGAAATCAATCTTAATCACCACTTATTTGCATGCATGTCCTAAAGAATCCACCAATATGGTAAAGAAAAAGTGTGGCTTTTGTTATAATTGAACTGTCGTCAAGTGATATGGTCAAGAAACATTTTTTTTCTTGTCATTTTCTAGCTAAGCACAGTTTTTGTGTCTTTTTTAAATAAATTGGCCGTTTCTTTTTAAAGCTTCACCCTACTTTGTGATAATATTCCAAAATCTCTTTAAAAAGTAAGTAATGAAGGAAATATTGCTAGATTGCAGAGATATATAAAACAAAAAAAAGGCTACTGAAAAATATCTGATATTGTCAACTACTTTTCTTACCTCATTAATCAGAGTTTGTCCTTCTCTCTTGATCTCTGAGCACCTTTCCTTGTGAACTTGGAAATCTGACTCGAATGCTTCATGCTTTTTAAGCAGGCCCTTTAGAACAAAATAGATATAAATATATCATGAACGCCATTAAGACAACAAAGCTAAAATACTCAAATCATGAATGTCATTAAGACAACAAAGCTAAAGTACTCAAACACTTTTATATAGATTACTATGTTGCTAATTTGATTCCAACTTTCTGCTTCATCGTAAAATTAATTTAAAAAGGTAAGTAATATTTTAAAATTTAATTCTTAAAGGAATATTAATATATTACAAAAGGCAAAATAAGGAAAGGTTTCATTAAATTGTTTGGCAATAATATCAAATCTTAAACAAATGTGATCCTAAAAGTATTTGAATCTCACAGTACCTGTACGGCTGCCATGGTATCTCCCAGATCTCCAGTAGACAGCAGATGTTGTTTCTCTGTGATCCAAGACTCCTCCTCCTCTACATTAGCACTCAGCTGTTGGAAGGCATAGCTCTGCTCAAGCTTGTGACCTCTGTAAATTAGACCATTGATGTGTCAACAACTTTATTCCCACTTAATCTATTTTCATATGTATTATTCTGCATTATTACTGATGACTTTACATTAAGCTTCCCAAAGTATAAACCTGAATGATTTTCTTAAAAACAACTGTTTAGTGTGTGGGAAATCTATGGCATTCAAGCATCTGTAAAACAATTACCTGTTTGCAGCAAGCTCCTTCAGATCAGACCAACTGGAGGCCAACTGTTCAAGTCTCTTCTTTATGTCTGTGGCACCAATGTCAGACTCATTCATCAGCTTCTCTCCTGTCTCTTGGACAGCCTGAAAGAAGAAAAACAAAATAAATACGGCAACTTCAGGATTTTATTTATGCAAACTTTAAGGAGTAAAAAAATATATTTTTTTAAAAAATAAGTCTCGTGTAGAAAAATTATGGCAATCTGTAAAATATTCCTTTTTAACTTTCCCCACAAACATGAGCTGTAACAAAAACATTTGACATCTTACTTGTATAGCTGGTTCATGATTCTCTAGCTCAGCTTCTAGCCTTTTGTGTTTCTTTCTCAGATTCTGTACGCCTGTCAGATCACGGCCATAGTCCTCTGACCCAACTAGCAATTTCTTTTCTCTGAAGACAACAACAGCTAACGTATATATTTTTGTCAAAATCACAGACCATGGAATAAATTAAATATTTTTCTCCAAAACTTAAAGAGATCCAATATTAAACATCTAAATGGAGGGGGGACATTAGCAGACCTGTTTACCCTCAAACTCTTAAAATCGTACAATGTCATCACAAAATCATTCAATACATTATCTTAATAGTAAAAAATAAACACACAGTATAAATAATGTATGCACTTCAAAATCGTACACTGTACGCCAAAATTGTAAGAGTAAACAGGTCTGCATTAGAGTACGCCAAAATTGTAAGAGTAAACAGGTCTGCATTAGAGTACGCCAAAATTGTAAGAGTAAACAGGTCTGCATTAGATTACGCCAAAATTGTAAGAGTAAACAGGTCTGCATTAGAGTAGGCCAAAATTGTAAGAGTAAACAGGTCTGCATTAGAGTACGCCAAAATTGTAAGAGTAAACAGGTCTGCATTAGAGTACGCCAAAATTGTAAGAGTAAACAGGTCTGCATTAGAGTAGGCCAAAATTGTAAGAGTAAACAGGTCTGCATTAGAGTACGCCAAAATTGTAAGAGTAAACAGGTCTGCATTAGAGTACGCCAAAATTGTAAGAGTAAACAGGTCTGCATTAGAGTACGCCAAAATTGTAAGAGTAAACAGGTCTGCATTAGAGTACGCCAAAATTGTAAGAGTAAACAGGTCTGCATTAGAGTAGGCCAAAATTGTAAGAGTAAACAGGTCTGCATTAGAGTACGCAAAAATTGTAAGAGTAAACAGGTCTGCATTAGAGTAGGCCAAAATTGTAAGAGTAAACAGGTCTGCATTAGAGTAGGCCAAAATTGTAAGAGTAAACAGGTCTGCATTAGAGTACGCCAAAATTGTAAGAGTAAACAGGTCTGCATTAGAGTACGCCAAAATTGTAAGAGTAAACAGGTCTGCATTAGAGTACGCCAAAATTGTAAGAGTAAACAGGTCTGCATTAGAGTAGGCCAAAATTGTAAGAGTAAACAGGTCTGCATTAGAGTACGCCAAAATTGTAAGAGTAAACAGGTCTGCATTAGAGTACGCCAAAATTGTAAGAGTAAACAGGTCTGCATTAGAGTACGCCAAAATTGTAAGAGTAAACAGGTCAGCATTAGAGTACGCCAAAATTGTAAGAGTAAACAGGTCAGCATTAGAGTACGCCAAAATTGTAAGAGTAAACAGGTCAGCATTAGAGTACGCCAAAATTGTAAGAGTAAACAGGTCTGCATTAGAGTACGCCAAAATTGTAAGAGTAAACAGGTCTGCATTAGAGTACGCCAAAATTGTAAGAGTAAACAGGTCTGCATTAGAGTAAACAGGTCTGCATTAGAGTAAACAGGTCTGCATTAGAGTAAACAGGTCTGCATTAGAGTAAACAGGTCTGCATTAGAGTAAACAGGTCTGCATTAGAGTAAACAGGTCTGCATTAGAGTAAACAGGTCTGCATTAGAGTAAACAGGTCTGCATTAGAGTAAACAGGTCTGCATTAGAGTAAACAGGTCTGCATTAGAGTAAACAGGTCTGCATTAGAGTAAACAGGTCTGCATTAGAGTAAACAGGTCTGCATTAGAGTAAACAGGTCTGCATTAGAGTAAACAGGTCTGCATTAGAGTAAACAGGTCTGCATTAGAGTAAACAGGTCTGCATTAGAGTAAACAGGTCTGCATTAGAGTAAACAGGTCTGCATTAGAGTAAACAGGTCTGCATTAGAGTAAACAGGTCTGCATTAGAGTAAACAGGTCTGCATTAGAGGTTTTATATAATAAAACATCACTTACTTAATCCAAGCTTCTTCATCATCAATGTCACGGAGGAATTGGTGCATTGTGTTGGCCTCGTTCAGGCGATTTCGGCGATGAACAGCAAACTCTTTAATCCTGACATAAACATACAGGAAAGTAAGTTTGAATGAACACTAAATAAAAAACAGAATTAAATTGCCTTTAGACCGTTCAATAAAAAAATCATCACAGATAAATATTGTCTGCTAGTTGTTGGGTACATCTTCAAGCTGGCTGACTTACTTCTCATATCGTTCATTGATGGTTTGCTTTCTGGAGACAATACTCTCAGAGTCCCACACTCCTGCCTCCACGAACTGTTCAGCTTGGTTATTAAGTTCCTTAATCCGGTCCTAAAACAAAACAAGATATACAATGAATAAAAAAATCTTCTTGCAATTGAGTATGGTCTACTGAGAAGATTAAGCAAACTTTATGAATACGAAGAAATCAAAATGCACAGTCCCTAACAAGGTTTTTGACTTGAGTGTTAGCATTGTTCACATACCTCATGGGCAGCAATGTCAGCTTCCATAAGCTGGTGTTTCTTGAGAAGATTTTGGACTGAAGCTAGGTCTTTACCACAGTCTTCAGATGCCAACATTTGCTCAACCTGTAAGTAGAAGCAATATTAGAGGCTTCAATACTAAAATTTAAACAATTTCATATTTTATAATCATTCTGGAACTAACACTAGCATCCGGTTTATCCTGACATAACTAATATAACTCTTATCCAAAACTAGTCAAATAGCATGTGCGCCTTACCTCGCCCAGCCAAAAGTCAATGTCTTTGACTCCAGCATTATATGTCTGTTGTCTGCTAGCCTCTTTCAGCTTCTCACTCTTCTCAGCTGACTTGGCGACAAGGTCCTCCCACTGACTCAGCAGGCTCTCAAGACGATTCTGTACAGCATCCTCTGAGCCAGCACACTGTCTCTGGTCAATCAGATCTGGGGAGATTAGCATTGACAGATAATAGGGATTAAAACAAATACATAAGTGTACGGCTGAGAGATTGTATACAAACTTGATTTTTAAATAAGAAAAGGAATGTGCCCTACATACTTTGACCAGTGGTCAACAGGAACTGGAGTCTATCAGCATTAGCTGCCAGTTCAGCCTCGAAGGCTTGGTGTTTCTGATGTTTGCTCTGAATGTTGGTTGGGTCCTTGTAGGACTCATCCAGGGCAATCTGCAGTTTCTCCTGAAGCCAATTCTCCATCTCATCGGCATCCCTTGAGAACTGCTGCAATGTCTGGGCTTCCCCTAGTTTTGATCTGTTATCTATGAGGGCATCCTTCAACTTGGACCACCTGATAGTTTTTACGAATATAAAATATAAATAAATGACTATTTTACTATTGAAATGCATCATTACAGAATTTTTTAATATTGACTGCAAATAATATAAAATTGCTAACAAATATTTTTACAGCTGAAATCATCATGGAAACCAAAGCTTCAAAACATTAATTTTACATCTGCATATTTTTAAAATACCTCAGTTAAAACATAAAAATAGGCTAGTCACTTTTATTGAGGAAAAAATCAATTGTTATACCTGTCCAGGACTTGGTCTCTTTTATCTGAAACAGCTGGACCATCATAATGGTCAGAGGAGATGAGTTGGTCAGCAAAGTTTTGAAGACCCTTGATTTTCTCTTCCTGTTGTAACAATAGATCAAATACATTCTTAGCATAACTCATAGATTCTCATAGGCATAACAAGATTACAGTACATTTTCTCTTTCTGTTGTAACAATAGATCAAATACATTTTTATCATAATTCATAGATTCTAATAAGCATAAAAAGATTAAATCTAATTACCAAATTGTTTTATCAAAATGCCCATTGTTCATAAATAATAAAAATGTAGACACTCAGCAATTCTATTTTGCTGACCTCAACCTATTCATAAATCTCTCTCTGAGACTTCATTATTCTGACATAAGACACCACTAGCCTGAGAGTTAATAGCTCTGTCAAAGTCCTCATGTTTCTTGATTAGGGTCTCCACATTGTCCCCATCTACTGAATCTCCAGCCAGGAAAGCTTCACGGGATGCCATCCAAGATTCCGCCTGCTCACAGTCACGATAGAAGAGCTGCAGCTCTAGGCACTGGTCCAGCTTCATGCGACGGGCAATCCAGGCTCTGTGGATAAAGTAAACATTCTTGAGTTCTATGAAGAAGAGTCATAAAATAGCATGAAGAGAAAATGATTTTTACTTTAAAATTGAACAGCATGTTTAATTATTAACCAATTTATTAGAAATTTCCACTTAAGGCTAAAAATTTGTTTAACAGGATTTGCATCCTTGCAAAGTACAGCCAGCCTTACTTAGCTAAAAAGTCTAATTCATTAGATTATTTACCCATAGCTGAGTATAAGCCGAAATGAACCTCAAAGCCACTACCTCTAGGCTGTTGGGGAGACTGCATTACTACATGGGACAGTCTTGCCACACACCTGTTTTTTTGTTACGTGTAGACATTTTACAAGTAAAAATAGTATACTAACTGTTCCAGCTCTTCTCTGCTCTTGGCCAGTTCTTCCAACTTCTGCTGAACATCCTCACTGGCGTAGTGCTGATTCTGCAACAGCTGTTGGCCCAGGAGTTCAAAAGCTTGGAATGTACCAGCCCTTGCATCCATCTCTGTGCGGTGTTCCTTTGATTCAACAGACAAGTTAGTGTAAGTGAAATGATTAACAATATGTCTAAATGATTAAGTAAAGTTTAATTAACCACAGAAAATGACATTTTTATTTTGTGAAACAAGAAATCATTGGGTTTTTAAAAAATTAATAATAAATGAAATTATAATTCCATCCGTCTGAATGTCATATTCACAGTGAAATTAATCCCTACATTCCAATTAACAAAAAGCGTGCTAAAAAAGCTTTGTATTAGACCAAATAGAACAATATAGTGTGTATCACATGATTTCAAATTATTGCATCAATAATAGTTAAATATCAATATTTTTTATACACAGCATCCTCATTTGTTGCCTTTCAGATGAAGTAAAATTTAAGTCACATTAAATAAAAAAACTGTTCCTTGTTTAAATCTAGCAAATGAACACACACAAGAACTGTCCACATGCTATCCTGCCAGTCTTTATCTGCATTAAGAGACCCTTCAATGATGATGCATGCCTTACGTTTATATTGTTCTGCCCGACACCCTGACACACATGCTCTAGCTAAAACATGCTTTCAGTGTCACGACACAACTTAAAAATTGGTGTTAATAAATCAAGTACCACTATTAACTGTTGGAACACTATTTCGGCTATGACAGTTTATCAAAAGAAACAGAAAAGATTGATCCAGGGCATGCTGTTTATTGAAACAATACAAAAACACTAGCTCAAACTAATTGGGATGAACCACATTTTTTTTCCTTCTTCAAGTGCTTCTATACTTAAAGCTCTTTCCAAACCTTGAAATGAACATAAAAATGTAGAACTATTTGTCTTTTCCTGGCATGCCTAGGTTTGTGACCACACAAAAACTGCTGCCTCATTAAGTCATGCAGCTGGCCAAGCCTTCATTATGACATGGGGTTGTTTGTATTAGAGCCTAAAATAATGATCTGGCAGGGCATTCCATCCAATGGATATTATTGGTTAATCACACAGGAGAAATCTGCAGGCATTGTCTACCTCTTCTAAATATTCATCTTCTTCTTCCCCTGGCAGAGCTGTAATACCATAGTGGCTGACAATTTCTGAACTGAACATCTGGATATTTTGATAGGAACACATTAAAGACATGGATATATTCATAAGTGGGGCAGATTGGGAGCTGTTGATAGTATATGGATATGGATACACAGATGGGGGGAACACATTAGAACACGGCTGTACAACATTAAACACATCATCTCAGATGAAAATATTGCTGCACAATTTTTAATCTACACTGTTCCAAGAATTTTTTGTTAGATGAATGCCACCAGGAGCAAGTAGGTTTGGTGTTTGGCTTAACATTAACAACACTAAAAGCCAGAACATTCATAGGACAACAGTTGACTACTATTGAGATGATTCAAGATTTCATAAAACTGACCAGAATTATCCTGAAGCTGAATTACCCACATTTTAATTGACATTTTTTGTTGTTCGAATATTAAAATTTTGAGAATGCAAAGTGTTGAAACACCTACTTGATGCCTCTCAAGAAGAGCTTCCGCTCCTGTCACATCCTTGGCGAGTTCATCTGAAGAGACAAGGGCTGTCATGCTGTTGATCCAGCTTGTCAGATCTCTAAAGGAGGAAATCATAAATATTGTTATCTCGTAAAATGACATTTAAAATATAAAATATATATTACTATGTATGCTAATAATGAAATGGATACCAAAGATAATATTGTATTATTTGCTCCAGGAAAAAATAACTTTCTATCAACATTAGTACTGATATGCAAAAGCTGGCTGAAGACTAGGGTCTATTATACTGCATTAAGTAAGAGTCATGTGACTGACCTGTAATCACTGAGGAATCTCTGTAGGTCATAGGCATCCAATAGTTTGACCTTTCGGGCATCAGCCTAAATTTTTGATAAGTAAGCAAATTTGATTAACTTGAAGTTGCAATTACATCGTAAAAAAAAAGAAATATACTAATACGTTTACAAATATGTTTTTATCAACATGAATTTGAGATTTTATTGGAGATAATGCACACAGGTAGTCCCAATTTTAAAATAATAAAATTAGAAAGGTAGTTGTCAATGCCTAAGTCTAGTAGTCTTAATTATATTTCAGAAAGTCTGTGCACGTTACAATGTTAAGGTTGTACCTTGATGGTAAGTGCATTCCACATCTCATTGATCTCTGTCTGATGCTCATAAATGCTCTCAGCTTGGTCAGGGTGAGTCTGCATGAGTCTCTGGGCCATGTCATCCAGTTCACGCACCTGAAACAACATAGCAGTAGAATAACATGGGTTGATGGACATATAGTGGTATAACTAACTACATGGGTTGATGGGCATATAGCAATAGAATTAACTACATGATATGGTGGACATATAGCGGTAGAACTAACAACATGGGTTGATGGAATATAGCAGAAGAACTAACGTATGGTTTGATGGACATATCCACCTGATTTCATATTTTTAGAATCTGCAATTCAAAAAGCTTTATTCTGTATTGGTGATTGCTTACGTCTGGTTATTAATTATGTATTACAATAGTAGACAACCCAGTTATTATAGTATTACAATAGTAGAAAACCCAATTTGCTAATTAAAAACAAATAAATCAGCTATCAAACATAAATAATATTTGTTGGTACACCATGAAAGCTTTACCATTTTATAATGCTTTATACCAAGTTCAGCAATATGTCACTGAGAAATAACCAGCTATTTTTTATAAATAATAAGCTACACTCTGTTTCACAACTGTTAGAATCGGAAATATGTATGCATTTTATTAATATTAATTAAATTATTTAAATTTGGCTGAGTTGGAAGCTAAGAAACAATTAGAAAAGTAAATTTTATATCTTCTCACAAAAACATAGCGCTGGGCTTCATAAGTAATAAAAATTGGCGCTGGCTAAACTCACACGATCTACACCGATATAAAAAAAAATAGTTATGGGTAAACCCCTTATCATATGAAAAAAAGAAGGGTAGGGACTGATTTTCACCAAGATGGCCATGGCACTAATACCCCCGCACCCCCCGGTCAATAGCAGTATAACATTCTAATAAGTGAAATGTCTTACAGGAAATCATCTTTCTGAAATCAAAAGCGGGACACAAGAATTTGTTAGCTTAAAATGTGGACTTAACAAATTGTAACAGTGAGTCTGCTAATGATGCAGCAGTCATCCCGTTTGTATGTGATGAAACTATAAACAGAAAGAGACATGGCAGCATTGACTTTTCATTCACAACAACGAACTTATGAAAGTAGGCACCTTCTCTCCAAGCGCAGCAAGATCTCTCTCCAAGCCTTCATGTTTGCGCTGCAAGGCTTGTACACTAGCAAGGTCATGGCCATAGTTGTCATTGTTAAGAGCCGTATCTTTCTCCTTGATCCAGTCCTTTGCTTCATCCACTTCTCTGAAAGTTCATAGAAAACACAATTTTATTTTACTTCTTTAAAGTGACAGTACAATAAAAAGACACTGACTATTATATTGGTTATAATCAGACTTGTTTACTTTTACGATGTTGGCATACAATGTACAATTTTGAGATGTATACATTCTATATTCTGTTTGTTTATTTTTTATAATATTAAGATATTGTTAGAACTATTTTGTGATGATATTGTACGATTTTAAGAGTTTGAGGCTAAACAGGTCTGGCTATAATTCACAAGATAAAAGTTTGCACCCTAGAAAATAATGTACAAATAATTCTTTAAAACAAACTCTATTCACAAATAAAAAAGGCTCCACCTTTTGGTACCCGGGTACCAGAATTGAGAGGTTGGGATTAAAAAGAGATTTAAAATATTATTGTTTGTAAAACCAAATGAGATATCAATGGAAAGATCATTGAATGTACTATGATTTGTAAACTTAATTCTTCATTTTAACTAAAATAAACTACTACAAATGACATCCGAATAGCATTAGTCAAAATGGACCCGGACACGCAGCGCCGCCATTCGCACCCGGGTACCATTAGACTCAATGCTATTCGGATGTCATTTGTGGTACCGTAGTTTATTTTAGTAAAACTGAAGAGCTAAAATTTCAAACGTATAGTACATTCAATTATCTTTCATTTGATACCTCATTTGGTCTCACAAACCCAACAATAATATTTTAAATCGTTTTTTAATCCAAACCTCTCAATTCTGGTACCCATGTACCAATAGCCACTTCGAATAAAAAATAACTAACTGCTTGGTGCTTATTAGAAATTTAAAACCTGCTCACTTGACATTTTGAAAATAATTAAACATTTGACTTGCCTGTGATATCTCTGCACTTCAAAAGAGCTGCTGAGTGTTTGTGCTCTTTCAGCAGTCACTTGTTGTAGTGTCACCCATCTTTGGTTCAGTTGCTTTAAAAAAATAAAAAAGGATAAATGTTGTATATTTTTAAAAAAATGAACTTAAGCTGTTACTCCTGCAGCAAGGCTCAACTGAACATCTTTTACTTCAAAAAATAGTAAACTAAAATTATTTGAATGAAGTTTTATGCTTAAAGAGGAGGATGAAATCACTCAGATTCATGAGACACATAGAAGAAATGAGACATACAGAAGACATGAGACATACAGAAGACATGAGACATCAGAAGACATGAGACATCAGAAGACATGAGACATCAGAAGACATGAGACAAAAAGAAGACATGAAACACACAGAAGACATGAGACACACAGAAGACATGACCCTTCATTTTATGAACATTAATGTGAACTTACAATGATTTGTTCTCTGATCTTCTCAGCTGCCTCCGTGTGTCCCATGGCTGTCAGTCTGTCGGCAATGTTGTTCAACTCCTGCAGGCGTGCCTCATTTGCTTTCAGATCCTAGAAATAAAAAATGAATTTAATGTGATATTCTTTGCTGTCTTCATTACTACACTACCTAAAATATTAAAAAAATATTTCATGTATTGCATAAATATAAAAGAATCACTAAATACCCTTTGAGATAAACAGACATAAAATTGAAACTTAAGATTAAAAGCTCAGAGCTCGTTTGTTATCGGTGCACTATCTCACCTTCTGGAAGTCATCAAATTTCTTCTGCATCTCCTCCACTTGTTCCAGGTCATCTCCAACTTCCTCCCCTGCCATTGTGTTCTCTTTCTCTGTGATCCAGGCAGCCAGTTCGGCAGCTTCTCTCACCAACTGGTAGGCTCGGTTAGATTCCTGAACATTCTCTCTTCTCTGATTGGCCAAGTCAAGCAAATTGGCATATCTGAAATGGAAAGAGTTAAAAAAAAATTATCAAACATGTAATTGAAATAAACCAGTAAATTATTTAGTTCAGATATAAGAAATAAAATAGCACATTTGTATACTGCCTTTTGACTCCAGCATTTATATCAGGCTAATTTTGCTATTCTCACAACTACTCATTTGATATTAGGCTCAGGTTGCTAGTCTCACCAGTTAATCCTTTGATATCAGGCTAATATTGCTATTCTCACAACTACTCATTTCATACCAGGCCCTGGTTGATATTCTCACAGCTACTCATTTGATACCAGACACTGGTTGCTATTCTCACAACTACTCATTTGAAATCAGACTCATGTTGCTATTCTCACAACTACTCATTTGATATCAGGATCAGGTTGCTAGTCTCACCAGTTAATCCTTTGATTTCAGGCTAATTTTGCTATTCTCACCAGCCAATCAAAATGACAACTCATAATCTTATTTCAACCATTAAAAAAACAACAAAGATGCAGTGACAGAAATCTAAATGACTTGAAGATACCACTTTAGTAAGAACACTCAGTTTCAAATATCCATGTTTGGTTAATTCTATGCCTTTTGTGCTGATTGGTCTGTACAAAGTTTCTCTGATATAATTTTTTTCTTCTTTAAAAGCAAGTAACTCTTATTCCAAACAACCCAAATTAAAATAGAACTTACTGTGTTTCAATCTGATTTTGTCTGACTGAGATGGTGAACTCATCCATTAGATTGTTACGTGATGCAGACAGGCTCGGGTCTAATTTCTTCACATAAGCTGCTGGCACAAAGCCTTGACGGTCATTGACTTCAACTTTCCACCAGTCCTATCATTTGGATGAAAGAATAGAAAACATTCAATATAATATCAGATATACTGAACATGACTATTAGGTTTATTTAACCTGGCATCATAAGATATAACTTGGAAAAATTATTATGTAACTGACACAAACAATAGATATAAGCAAATACCAATTATTAGTTTACCTTGTTGGCTGAGTTGAGAAGAGTGAGGACATCACCTTTCTTCATTGAGACTTCACGGGGTGATTTCTCAGTGTAATCATAGAGGGCCACAACTTTCTCTGTGCCAATGTCATCAATCACAGGGGCTTCCTGTTGCTGTAAAAGACACAAGACAGAGTGATAACAGTAACTTACAAACGTTTTTAAATGAGTGAGACCAACATTAGTGAAATAACTGAGGGCGTCATCATGTTATAAAATATTTTTTGAACAAAAACCATGCAATTTAAATAGATTGTAATGAAATTACATTTTTTTAAAATTTAAATAAAACAAACCTTGCAGGCTTGGGCTTGCTCTCTGAGTCCCTCAATAACACTGCGGTAGGCTTCAAGATCAGCCATAAAGGCTTCATGCTTCTTCAGTAAGGCCTGGTGGTATGCAGCAATAATAATTTTAAAAAACAAACATAAGTAATTTTTTCAAATATTCAATCATACATAAAAAAATTGGCCACATAATTTTTATTTGTATCCATTATCTTCACTGTTATAATGATAAACAACAAACAACAACAAACTCTTTAAAAAAAATCAGTTGAAGCTGAATTTTAAAAAAACATTTAAAATTAAAAAATTACAAAACGAAACCCAGACCTCTGCAGAATCTTCATCTTTGCCATAGTCAGTATTTGCAGCAATGGGTTCTTTCTCTCTCATCCAAGACTCAGCCTCGTTAGCATCAGCAAAGTACTGCTGAGCTTGGAGTGAATCCTCTAAATCTTGTTTGCGCTGCTGAGCTTTCTCCTGTAAATTTTGAAAAATGTAAGACATCCAATATGATATTCAGCAATGAACATGGGGCAAAGAATAGTTCAAAGTTAACGACCACCATGTTAAGTTTATAAACATCTACTTTTATACCCCCCATTTGATTGTTCTATTATCTGAATCATGGCTAAATTGATTTTTTTCTCCTACCTTCAAAGCTTGCCACTTTTCTTTCAAATCACCAATTTTATTTTTGATGGCATCAGCTGCAAAATGTCCCCCCTTGACCATGTCCAGTCCGGTCTGACAAACATTGTTGATGCGAGGCTCGTGTCCAGCCACTTCAGCCTGCAGGGCCTGGTGTTTCTTCATCAGGTTCTGTACTCCAATTAAGTCGCGCCCTTACAATTAGTAAAACATATTTAGAAATTAAGTTATACCTGAAGAGATACCATGCAAAACACTAACAAATATTATGCAAGTACTGCATGCAAATATCACATGGAATGAATATTTTGTGTCAATGTATGCTAAAAAAAATTATACAACAATAATCTTTGATGATACCTCTGTTGGTTGAGGAAGCAATGGGCTCTTTTTCCCTAATCCAGTCTTCCTCATCTTCAACATCCCTGAGGAACTGTTGTAGTGTCAGAGCTTCAGTCAACTTTTGCTTGCGTTGTTGAATGGGAGCCTGTACATTTAAAACAAAATTGACTGTTAGGAGAATGATTTTCTTAACTGACAGAATATTTAATTGCTTACTATCGAATAAAATAGTTTCACATCTTTTTTTTCAGATCACACTTTGTTGCAGCCCTCTGCCATGTTTCATATTAACTACTTACAGCCAGCTTCTGGTAACGCTCCAAAACCTCAACTTGTTTAGCTCTGATGTTCTCTTTGTCAAAATGGTCTCCATTCTGGAAGAGTGTTGCTTGGGACTGGAGTTGGTCCAAACGGTCCTGCGTTTGATATAAATTATCGATATTTATATACAATTATTGAGAATTATTGAAATAAAAATTCAAACGCAATAGAAAACACTACTCTGTAATATTCAATAGACTGAAGTGAGATCTTAAGTCTACAGAAAGAAACAGAGTTCAAACATTGAAAAGACACTGTTTTATTCCTATTCTAATAAAAAAAAAAGGAAATAGTTACATAATCAGTTTGTACAATAATTCATTAATAAAATGTTGAAAATTGGAAATTTTATGCTATAGCCATATAAATACAATAATACTTACTTGATGAGACACAACATCAGCTTCTAAGAGAGCATGGCGCTTCTGAAGATTCTGTACATTGGTCAAATCCTAAAAAGAAAACATATAAAATATGTTAATTAGATGGTCATTGAAGATATGTTAACATGTTACTTGGTTTACTCAGCAACTGGCAGTGTTCTATCTGGTATAGCAAGAACTCAGGTACTAATTAAAAATATGACTGAACTAATAGTGATTTTTTTTTTTAGAGATGTACTTCTTATGAGCGTTGGAATAATTTAAGCTTGAAATCATAAGTTCCAGTTGAGTTGGTTTTTTATTCCCTCTTGCGGGGTATTTCCGACTATTGTAAATAGTCTGAACTATGACGACTAGTTCATGCCGACTCAAGCAAAAACAATTGGACACAAAATGAAATCCTCTGGCAACTCATTCTCTACAAGTGCTAATAAATGTAATATAAGGTAACAACAAACCCACCAAAAATAAATATGTGTTTGCACCATTCGATCAATAGGCTGCTGGATGTTCTTAAGCTTTAAAAAATTATCACCCTGATAAATTACAATGTTTAGTGTTGTCAATTAAATTTAAATGATTTGTACAATGTGGTAGGACTTTCAGCTTGTATGTATTTGCTGTTGAGATTTTATTCAACATTTTATGACAAAAGCACATATAATCATGATATAAGCGCAAGTTAACATAGAATCTATTTGTGCATTTATTTAGTGAAATTCCAGAATCCAGATGTTGAAGATGTACCTATATTGGATGACACCATTTTGTTACACTGGCTTAAAAGACATGTCAGATTTGACCCTTTGTTACATTGTTTGTTTCAAGTATTACTAAGGACTGCTGGGAAATCTGATCAATGAAGGAGTCCCCAATATGTAGTAAAAAAATTAGTTATTCTGTTCTTTATCTGGTAATGAGCCATAGGGCATGGGACCCAAAATGTGTTTACACTGAATGATTCATAGCCTTACTTTAACTGTCAGCCCCCATGTGTCCCTGGGTGAGATGGAGAAAAAAAAAAGAATTAAAACCAACTGCTTGTGCCCAAAAAAGATACAAATGAATAATATTCTAGTTTCTACAGACAGGGATTGGATATTGGTAGTACAACATATGACAGAAAAGATTGCTCTGTATGAAATATTTTAACATGCCATTAACAGTGGGGCAATAGTGCTCAAGAGGAAAGTAAGTTGAATTTAATTGAAAAATTTACAATGGGCAAAATCTATGTGATTACTGCACATCTCGAGATGAAAGAAATTAAAAGTGTTGTTTACTTTCTGACGTTAAGACAATTACAAGTGGAGGGTATTTAATATACATGCACACTACAGAATCCGAATAAATGGAACACATCTTAAATAATTACAAGTCTCATAGTCGCAACCAGGGAAAGTGAGGATGTCACATCTATGTAGTTGAGTAGAATGCCACTTGGATCAATCACAGACTTACAATAATCCAGTCTCAACACTAGTAACGTGCAACACAACTTGTCTACAAGCCAAGAATGGCATATCTGAATTTACTTTAATATGTTAGACCACAATATCACCACAGTGTAATACACAAGACAAGTTTCCAATTCTAGAAACAGAAAACTTCCACACCAGATACTACCCCCCCCCCCCCTCCTTTTTTTTTTTAACCAGTAGGGAGAAACAGGCTCACTTTGGATCCTAACCAAAACAAAAATAGCATGATCTGAAAAATGGATTTACAGGATCATTTTGGTCCAAAACATGAATCAATGCAAAACATTTTTCCCCCTCACCACATAAAAGTGGAAGCCACTCTCACAATACTAACTTGTATAAATCCAAAACAATTTTTAAAAAAATATATTCCTAAGACTAATCATGTTTCCTAATCTAATCTTTTGTTTAAATAATAAATCGAACTCTCTTGATGTTCCAAACACTATGACAAAACTCAGACATCTGTATCTTTAGTACAAAAACTTAAAAAAAAATTATGAGCTCTTATTTTTAAACAAAAATTAAATGATAAAGAAAGAATAAAAATGTAAATGTAAGGTGCAACAATAGAAAGATGAAATTAATACAGGCAATTACTGCCAAATATGGTTCTTACAGATGTCTGACAGATGCAGGAGATAAAAATAGGTCAAATTAGGTGGGCGTTTTTTTTTAGCTTTCTTTTCAGTAGGATAATTTTTTTAATTTTTCATTGCTTAAAATAAAATAATTTAAAAATTTTAGAATAACTCCTTTTTAACTCCCCATGTATATTAATAGAGTTAGTGTTTTTTTCAAATTTAAGTGATCAATGTCTGAGCTACGAGACACTCTTGCCCACGACAGCTGGACTAATGTGGTTTGAAGCTTGGGATTAAAAAAAACTTACACTTCGCTGGAGAAGCTAGCACATTACAGGTAGGAGGGATGGGTAGAGAAGGAAAAAAAAAAAGATAGAAGGTAAGAGAAAAAAAAGAGAACATTAAATAAAAATCACATCGATGGAAGTTAATATTTATTTCAAGTTCTGATAAATACGTTTTAAGGACATTTATTCAGCAACTAACTGAGCTCTCCTTTAATTTTAATTAGGGCCCCTTTACCAACAATACAAATGGAAAGTAATTTGAATAAAAAAGCAAGTTTTATTTTTATAGCCCTCTTACTGTCTTACCCTAACAGAATTTGAAAGTTTATTATCCAGCTCATAAATATTGTAAATATGGACAGAATAAGAGCAGAGTTGAGCTACAATAATAAAACCTTATGAAATGAATAGCCTGTGCCATAAATGTGATGTGTTTTGTAGTGACATATTTTTTATAAAAACCCACAAACAAAAAAAAACTTGCATTCCCACCAACAGTCGATTTCCTTATTTCCACTATTAAAAAAAATGTATGGTTTGAAAAAGTAAACAGTGACATGATTTCATTTCCCAGCTCTTAGGCCAGGAATCATAATTTTCAACACAAGAAATACCTTTCCATAATCCTCAGAGATGAGAGAGCTTTCAATGTCGGCTAGCCAGGATTCAACATCTTCAACATTACGGTTAAACTGTTGCTGGTGAGCTGCCTCATTCAGTTTGTTGCCTGTAAACAGATGAATGAGATTGTTTAATAGAAGGAAAAAAAAAATTAACAACAATTTAGATTCCCTTCTTCAGACACACTGTCTTTTAGCATAAGATTTTCATGTGACCAGTGTCATATTCAGGTGTTTCTCCCTTATCATATTTCAGTGTTCATGATATTTCTTAGAAGATTTAGTGTGCAAAAAATTGTATGGATCATTTCATTGTCGCCCCACAACCCAAAATCATTCTAAAAAAAACAAAAAACTCAATGAAAACAAATGAAACGCACCTTTCTTTTCTGTCTGGGACTGGAGTGTTGTCCAGAGGCGCTCTATCTCATCAACCCGCTCCCTGAGGAGAAAACAATGAAACAATAGTAAATGGAATTAACTAAATATGTTGCCAGGGATTAGCATAGTTCCATTATATCAACTGCCATGAAATGTATTATTTATCTATTTCATTATTACTTCATGAAATTTACTCACTTGATGGGTCCTTTGGCATAGTGGTCATTTTCAATCAGCTGCTGTCCTGTGGTCCTGATACTTTCAATACGGTTTTTATTGGCATCAATCTCAGCCTCAAAGTTCTGATGTTTCTGGAGCTTTGTCTGGAGGTTAGTGGGATCCTATCAGGGAAGAGGTATAAGCCGTTTTAAAATTTTGTGGAAGAATGACCTTGGATTCAAAGGCACACATGATTAACAGCTCAGGCTAATGATGTTTATTATGTGTAACAAGACTTGAGAAAAGCTTACCAAGTAGTTCTCATCTGAGGCCGTCTTGAGTTTTTCATTAATCCACCCTTTTGTTTCATCACAGTCCCTCTCAAAGATTTGGAATTCATAGGACTGTTCAAGCATATGTCGACGCCAGCTGGATTTCTCATACAAAGCATTACGCCTGGCCAGAAGCTGTTAGAAAAAAATATTTGAATAAAATATTCTTCTTACATTCAGTACTGCTCCTTAAAGAAATTATTTAGTACTGTTAACTTTAACAATACTGGAAGTCTTCATTGCAATCTACTTAATAAAACAAATATACTTTTTCTCTACCGCGTGCCTAGATGGTACACATTTTATACTTAGTTATTTCCTTCAGAAAGCAATTTGTGAATAATTTCTGACGAGATACAATAATTTCTGCATAAAGAGTTTTTTTTTTGCTTGTTTTTTTATTAAGTTATGCATGCAGACAATTGATAATAAAGGCTACAGGAATCCGCTAGTATAAATTAATAGCAAATTTGAAGAGGATTTTAAATCAATAACACTTTTTTCAGAGTTGATATGTGTAAATGGATGGTAGATGAGTCCAATTTTATATACTCCTTTTTGTTTTTAAGATGCCTACCTGGTCTCGCCGGGCAGCCACATCTTCTGAAGCGTAGTGTTCACTGTCAATGAGTTTGGTCGCAAACTCATCAAGAGCCTGATAAAAATAAATCATGGAAAAAATCAGTGAAAACGAAGACAATATTGAGCAGCAGAGCCAAGTACAGTAATAGATGAAACTTCTTGAAAATACTTTCATTAAAGCGTCTAGGTATTTTTCTCTGTTAACAGAAGTATAAGTAACTCTTTTCATTTTACTTGAAAAGATTTGCTTTTAAATGTAAGTTCACAAAATAGAAAATCAGAAAAAGAAGTTGAGTTAAGTGGTTAGTGTTTTAAATTAAGGATTTAAAAAAATTAATAATTTTGGCAATAAAAAAAATGAAAAGCCATTACAGAAGTTCATTACTATGTTCCTTACTTTGATTTTCTCTTCTTGTGCAGCTAAAGATTTCTCAAAGTCTCCATGCTTCTTGAGCAGAGCCTCAACACTATCCAGAGAGTCTCCAAGGTCGTCGTTGACCAAGAAAGCTTCCTGCTTTGTCATCCACGTGTCCGCCTGCTCAGTGTCCCTCAAGAAGAGTTGCAGATCCATGCACTGCTCATACATGACTCTCCTCTCTTCCCAGAGCTCCAGCAGCGAGTGCTTCTCATGACTCAGGACCCTCAGCTAATCAAGAGATCAATAAAGCTCTTTATAACCCCTTCTAACGATTGCTTTAATCTATTTTCAAATAACAGAAACACATTATGTTCAGTTTCTTACAACATACATTTCCTTCAAAAGCTTGTTCTTTATATTGTGTATTAAAAGTAAAATATTTGCAGGTAAGGTCTGCAAGTTTGCTTTTTTTTTTTTCAAACTGACCTTCTCACGAACTTCCTCTGCTGCAAAATGATTTGACTCCACAAGTCTCGTTCCAGCTTTGCTAGTGGACTGGAAACTGTCTTCACGGGCATCAATTTCACCCTGAAATATACAAAATGTTGCAGAAGAATTACAAAATGAGTACAACAACAACAAAATAAAACAAGCAATTATATGAAATATTTGAATTAGTAATTAAAGCAAATAATCTTAAATACACTTGAAATCCTAAAACTGCATTATTCATTAATTAAATTAGAACAGTATTTAACTTAACAAAAATATTCCACCACACACCTTATGCTCATTATGTCTATCCAGCAAAGCCTCGGCCCCAGCAACATCTTTGGCCAGCTCATCGGCTGAGATGATGGCCTTCATGTCTGAGATCCAAGATACCAGGTCACGGAAATCAGCCAAAAACCTCTGCAGATAGTAGGCATCATCCAGCCTGGTCTTACGTTCCGTGGCCTAATAGGGAACAAATGTATGCAAGTTAAAACGGGCTTTCAGCTATGAAGAGGTGCATGTTAGAAAAAAACAACAACTATGAAATAAGACATGACTGGCTTTGCCCTGTATCACCATTTATTTACATATTTAATTTTGTCCGAAAAATGGGCTCACCTTTGTTTTCAGTTTTTTCCAATTTTCACCAATTTCCCTCTGCTTGGATTTGATCTGGTCAGATTGATCAGTGTGAATCTCCTTCAGTCGGTCAGCTTCTGTGGTTAAGGCTACAACCTGAACAATAGATAATTTACATTATTTGAGGCACTTAACATTTCAGTTGATTGCTAACATTCTAAAGGCTGTAAAATTATTGTAGTGTTGCAGATTCCTAAACTACCAGGGTTGACTAGAGTTGTATACTTCATGGATACATCTACTAAGTTTCTTGTTAAAATACCTTTTCTTCAAGAGCAGCAAGGTCCCTCTCAACACCTTCATGTTTCCTCTGTAAAGTTTGGACACTGGCAAGATCACGACCATAGTCATCTGTAGACAACACAGCATCTTTCTCCTGGATCCAAGAAATAGTTTCATCAGCATCTCTGTGGGAAAACATACCAACTATTGAATACAAAGATTTTTTCTTTAAAATACACTCTAATTTAAACATTTATAAGGCACTGAACAGTGGTACACTTAAAATGATCAGGTCACATGAATACTAAATAAATCACATTAAATTTAATTTTAGAACTTGTAAAAGAAAAGTAAATTTTGAATTTCCTTTTTGTTGTGGTTGAAGGTTAAAATTTTGAAATATAATTCACAACAGATGTGTGTGTGCTTATACACTATACACTCATTTAAAAATTTGAACTGAACTAAACAGGGAACTACACAAATTTTTTAATGTATCAAAATTGTCTTATAGTGTGAATTAAAACTGATGCACACCTACCTGTTGAATCTTTGAATCTCATGAGCTCCAAATAGTCGTTCTTGCCTCAGCAACGACAATTGCCTCAGTCTGTGCCAAGCCTCATTTACTTCCTGCAATGAAAACAAGCGATTGTGTCTTCAATACGATATCATAAAAAGTTTCTCTCATTTTATTGAACATATGAGGACTTGTTTGAAAACAATTTTATAATTTTTTGTTGCTTTTTTGCTGTTTTTTTAAAGCGATAAGACTTATTTATACATAAAAAAATGATTCAGTTAAAGAACTAAGCATCAATGCTGATCACACTTGGGAGAGACATACCTGCTGCTTCTGTCTGATAGTTTCCTCTTCAGGGTGGCCATCAACCACAAGTTGTTCAGCCAGACTGTTAACTTCAGCAACCTTGTCCTCATGGTTTTGAAGGTCCTAAAATGCAAAATATTTCAAATTTATAAATTGTGGTTAAGTTCAAATATCAGTAGTAACATTGTTCATCAAATTGAAGAAATTATTAATCACATTAAAATTATTTCAATCTTCAGGTGTTAATAGCTTCTATTTCCCAATCAAAAACTTGTTTCACATTTATCTAAAATGTGTCCAAATTTCCTAGACTCTTTAAGAAATCTTTACATACACTTGATGAAAATAGGCATATCAAGTTCAATAAATAGTAATGAATCTGGATACAGATCTTCAACTAGTAGCAAGTAATATTTATACCTTCTGGAACTCATCAAACTTTTTCTGCAGCACTTCAACATGTTCCAGATCAGATCCAAACTCATCAGATGTAACAAAGGCATCCTGACAGATAAATGATATGTGTTAAATCTTGAATTAGCAAACTATCTTTAACTATTTCTCAACTTAAGTAATTTTCCATCTGAATGGAATGATGCACACTTTCTTATCTAAACCACAATTTTAAATGATGAAAACAAATAAGACTATTTTTTTTTTAAACTCATTAAAAAAATAGATTTAAATATAAGTTTAGATTCATAAGATTTGTGATTTAAAATATTCTTGGATTGTTTCTAAAATTGGTTGTGTAGAAAATTTATTTCAGTCTTTAAAGGATGAATTCAAGCTGCAATCACTTAAACCACTAGGCTAAGATGACATCTTATGTCATGGTGATGGCAAATCTCTTGTACCTTGTCATTGATCCAGAACATAACCTCACGACATTCTCTCATGAACTGAACCAACTTCAGAGCCTGTTGGAGCTTCGTGCCCTTGTCTGCAAGTCTGGCAAGGAGAAGTGCCCAGAGGCGGTGGAGCTCATCTAAGCGTTCCTAGAATGCAAATGTTTGGATTAGCCAATGCTGTGTGAATTATGTACTTTATTCATTTTAAACATTTATTACAAAAGCTGAGAAGGGGACCCAACAAGAGAGTCTGGAGCCATGAAAATGACACAGGGAAAGATTAACCCCTTCACTAGCTCTGGGTTTTAAACAACGATTTTTGCTGACTCAGCAATAAAAAAGTTGTTTTTTTTAAATTTATTTTTTTAATAAAAAAATAAAAGAGAAGAAATTTACGGTAATTTCATTCTCTATCAATTTTGTTTTTTATCTCTCCTATAGATAAACGAATATATAAATATATAGCATTGAAATATGACGTCGACGTGACATCCTTGGTATTTCAGAAAAGTTCTTTGCCTTTTTGTTATGACGACTATGTGACGTCCTTGGTATTTGAAAGTGGGTGATAGTAACGTCGCGTCGACGTCATAGTTAGCGAAAAGGTTACGAGCAGGGACAGACATTGGTAAATGGAGAGTGACCTTGGGGGCTGTGCCTCAATGGTGGCACTACAGAATGATGATTTATACAAGTAATGATTCTTTGGCACCTCATTTTATAAAAGTTACAACACCCTTTGAACAATGATTAACGGAAGTTGTGTTGAACAGCCCTACTTTATTATAGTGCTTAAGATCATCAAAGTGTGGTACAAGTTAAGTACTGCCAGTATTCTAAATTTAAACTGCCTCGATTCCCATGAACAAATGTCCACGGCATACACTGAGCTATAAAACTAATGCAGAATGCTAGCTTACTTGACCTCTTAGCATTCACAACTGGTAAATTGCAGCAAATGGTTTCAAGCAAATGTCAACTTGAAAAATTTGATTTTTTGATGACAAGACCCTGTGATTAGTTTACGAGAATAACATTACAACATATCCCAATAGCAACTGCAAACTTGATTTAACTAAAAAAACAAAAAAAAAACAACCTACCCTGATTATCTCTGAAGCGAAATGTCCCTGAATGATCATTTCATTACCGATTTCATCCAAAACCTGGATGGCGTTGGCATGGGCTGAGACTTCAGCTTCAAACGCCTGATGTTTCTGAATCTTGGCCTGTAACATGTAAGAATACAGAAACTCAGTTTCATCACCAGAGTCAATATCAATACAGCGAAGATTGAAGTTAAACATTACCGTTTCGTCCCAGCTACTTCGCGAATTAGTTGCGAGGTGGAAACCCACTGTAGAATCGCTCTTAGAGGGCGTCCGATGCTTCCCCGGGACGGGTGGGGGGAGATATTAGGACGTTAATTTACCATCCCGGCCCCTAGGAAAGTGGACTGCGGACGCTTTAAACGCAGCGTCTTCGGTCAACCAGACGTCTCCGGGCGGGGAGGGTCTCCGGCGGCAAACCCGATTGAGCGGTTGCTGGTGGGGACGCTCCACGCCCGGGGAGGTCTCTGGCGCTCCCCCGCATGGCCCGACGTCGGGGAAACCCGGCGCCGGGCAGGTGGGGGGGGGGTGCCAGGGAGGGCATAAGGAGCGCGAGCTCGACGGCCCGCTGACGCCATTTCCTAATGAGATATTTCAGTTAAACATTCCCAGTTTCTCAATGATATTATTGATATTACCTGCAAATTGGTTGGGTCTCTGTAGCTTTCATCCGAAGCAGTTTGTAGTTTCTCATTGATCCAAGACTCCAGCTCATCTGCATCTCTCTTGAAATACTGATATCTTCTCGAGTCCTCAAGATTGTTTTTGCGATCACGACAGGCAGCTTTAAAAGCTGCATAGCGACCCAAGACTTCGTCTCTCCTGGCTTGGATGTCCTCGGCAGTCTCAAGGACTTTAATCTCCCGAGCCGCAGTGTCGGCCGGTGCAGTCATGGTGTTATTTTTTCTTATTCACAGAGACTGAAAAAAGAAAGCATAGACAAGTAGAGACCAATAGTACTATAGATTCTGGCTTGCTTTCCAAATACTTTTATTCAACAGAGGTTATATGCTCACCATTGCCAATTTCTGCACTCAATGTTTAAATTAGATATTTTAAAAATACTTTTGTGCACTTCAGAAATTATATTGTCAGATTGATGTGAAGAGTCAAGTTTGATGACCTATTTGTATGCAGACAATTATTGACCCAGTAAATATCCATATTAGCATAGTAAAAAGAGTTTGGCTAGGACTGCACCAATTAGCTAATGAGTTGATTATTGATCAACAGATTTAAAGCCAGCGGATTATTCGAATGTCATTTTATTATGCTTTGTAAATGTATTTTGCATTTAATAGGTTTTTAACTACTTTATATTTTCCAAAATCAGAAGTATAAAGCTTTTTTTTGGGCTTATGGGGATATGCTGAAATATTAATTATTATAAACAGGAGAAGAACCTAACTCCTAGACATTTGACCTATGCACCCACTACAGGACATACACCTCTGCAGACCCACATAGGGAAGTAGCATTGAATTGACCTTTGAAGTCACCCCCAGTACTGGACAGAGGTTGACCTTTAATTGCCAACATCTAAATGGTTCATGGGTTAGCTGTTCATGCTAGATACATGTGAAATCAGTGCATGATCTTTTAAATGCACACAAAAAAAAAAAGAGCCCATCAAAGTAATCCTTGTGGACAATCAAAGCCTGCAATAAACAGGAGGACCCATGGGGCATTTTATGTGCACAATGAGAAATAAACCAAAACAGAAAAGTCTGCAACGTCATGTCAAGCTATCAATAATATCAAAGATGATGTTTTAAACCCTCTGGGGTGTCAGCTACTATAATAAGAGTGTACTTTTCCTATGGACAAAAGCTCATTGATAGGTTTTTTTTATAAAAGACAGATATCAATTATTTGTCAAACCACTTTTGAGCTCACTCACATCCCAATCTACACATGAAACCCTGGCCAGAACACCTATGCTCCCAGTGTGGCCTAAATGACAATTATTCCAGAGCCATGGTTCTATGCTAGAGGGACATATCTTTATACAGTCTTGAATTACAAACAAGTGTGCTTTTTTTATTTTACTATATCAATATATATATAATATTAACATTTAAAATTTAAATAATAATATAAATCAAACAAATCACCAAATACATAATTTTTATTGAAAAAAAAATTTAAAAAAATTAAAATAAGTACCTCGATTATGAAACTCTGCCAGAATGTGAAGGATAGCACAGAATAGTGCGTAGAGTAACACATAAGAAAGGCATAAAGCTAATAAGGTGATCAAGAAAAGGTCAGGGTGATCTTCAAGAAATGGACACTTAAACATAGGAAGATTTCAACTCAAAAGCTAAAAAAACAACTGAAAAACTCAAGAAGATAGTCAAATGTCATGCACAAATCTTGCCTTTTGGGATGTGATTTGTTTTTGTAGAGGAACCCAACAGGTGACCTTTACACATTTAAGCTCTATCACAGAGTAAACAAATAAAAATTAGACAGCAGAACTGTTCTTAAATTGGACAGGATAGCTGAAAAATACTGCACATTATATTCTAGATAATCCAAAGAATAACGCAGTTTACCCTCAGGGAATATTTAAGGATCATTTTATCATCTAACTTTAAGCACACGTTGACTCTGCTTAATGACAACCAAATATCAGCCAGTTCTTTACTTTGGATCATCTGCTTTTACATAGAAATTAAAATGTAAAGAAGAGCTGTCTGAGCAAATCATACATTTTGATATTGATTTGAAATCCCCCCTGACATCGCCATAGGCTATAATAAGTAACAATGGTGAGCATAGCTGGAAAGCCTAGCCTGGTGATGTGTGAGCTTAAGCTGAGTCACACTCATCGGATCAATAACTTCCACAGGGAGAAGGAAACAAGATTCAAAACAGATCATATTCATTCTTTCATGGGTTACACTGAAATCCTTTAATGGGTTACACTGAAATCCTTTCATGGGTTACACTGAAATTCTTTCACGGGTTTCACTGAAATCTTTTCAGAAACATGATTCAAAACAGATCATATTCATTCTTTCTTGGGTTACACTGAAATCCTTTCAGCTTGTACAGAAAGACAATTTCTATTAATCACATTTTTTTAAATTTCAAACCAAAACTTTAAATTATTGAAGAACCCATTATTTTCCCCAAAATGTATCTCTACAAAGTCATAAACTCATAAAATCAATCAGCTGCTGACACAGCAGAGCAAACCCCTATTTCCATTTAGTCCACAACAGAGAATTCTGGCATCAAAAGAAACTAGCAATACACATCACTCCTGACAACATGGCAGGGCAGGTTTATTAAGACCCAACACAACAGAACACAAATTTGGGCAACAGAGGTCAACAGTATTCTATCGTTAGAAATTTAAACAAAGATTTAAAACAGAGCACCACAACGATTTGCCAGCGTAAACATTCATGATGTATGATTGGGTTCCTGCGCCCACACTATTCTGTGTGTTGATGCTGGGATACATTTTGTGGCACACAGTGGCAGACGGGAATTATTGATTTAGCATCACCATGACAACACTCTCTTAAAAGAAAAGATACTATCTAACTTGTTTCCTTTACCTTTTTATTAACTAAGGTTTAAAATTTTAAGCTACTATCATAATTTCTCCTGAGGCAAATTTGCACCTAGGACGTTACATTACATGCAAAGTCAATTTAAGATTCCTTTAAAATTAATGAGTGAGATCTTGCTGAAAATATTTATATCAACTGTTGCTTTAGACCAGTGCTTTTCAAAACTGTGTTTGTGGCCTTCAGGGTGTAAGTGTGTTGTGCCTCAAATGACTTTTGGAGGCAACCCCACCCCCCCCACCCCGGCACTTTTACATTTTTGTTTTAAGTAATTCAATGCAATTTAAAATATCTTCTTAAATTTTTTTAACCACACCACACAACATAAAGCCCTTTAAAATCTGAGGCCATCTGCAGCCAGCCACAGGGTTCAGGGATCACAAGACAGCGCTCAGACATGGAAATGGTAAATTATATTAATTTTATATTGTGGGAGATCATTGCCGAACAACGTTCCAGCTGGCGAACGGCAGTGTACGAAGGAGTGAAAAAGGCAGAAGTTGTGCGGAACGAAGCCTTTGCAACAAAAAGAACAGCACGGAAAGCCAAAATTAACCAGGAATCATCATTCTCCTGCGTTAAATGCAGTCGAGATTGTCGCTCCAGGATTGGCCTAGTGAGCCACTCGTCGAAGTGTAGGACTACAACATAGCTACTCCATCGTCTCGCGAAGACGGAAGGATGCCATAAATATTTAGATTTAAGAATCTGATACTACACACAGAGAGCCATTGGATCTGATGATGTTGGCTACTTGTGTATTATTATTTATGTGGTCTTATATAGCGCGGTGCCCCAGCCTAGGACTAGGCTTACCGTGCCTCAGATAAAGTAGGATAAAAAAAGAAACTTAACATTAAAATAAAAAACAAGTACGCAAAATTATTCATTTAAAAACAGCTTTGTAAAAAGATTGACCTCGCCCACCCTAATTTCATTTACCACTGTCAAGCCATGGACGGCACCCAGCAGCATCGAACGTTGTTTTTCAGTCAGAGGGGGGTGAGAATGAGTAGGAATAGTAGAGTTTGAAGAGATGTGTCTTGAGGAGAGTTTTGAAGGCTTGGATGGTCGGTATATTGCAGATATGTAATAGTAGAGAATTCCATTGTTTGGGGGCACCGAAAGATCGCTCACTGTATGTTTTAGTGTGCGTCTTGGGAACAGAAAGAATATGCCTGTCTGCAGAGGAACGAAGGTGTCAAAGGGGCGAATAGACAGAAAGAAGTTCAGTAAGATAGGACGGGCAGGAACCAGAGAAAAAGTTGTGACAGAACCGACAGCTTGTAATCAATGTGTGCCTGTAAAGGGAGCTAATGAAGTGAGTGAAGTAGTGGAGTGATGTGATCACATTTCTTTGCCTTAAGAACTAACTTAGCAGCTGAGTTTTGAACTTTTTGCAGTTTTTCTATGAAGTGTTTTGGGTAACCTGACATAAGAGAGTTGCAATAGTCAAGACAAGCCAGAACAAGAGCACAGACTAGTGTTTCTGTTGCGCTAACGGTGAGGTAGTGACGGATGGAGCTGATCTGACGGATAACGGTGTACGCAGAGTGACAGATGTGAGAAATATGATTAGTGAGAGACATGTTGTCAGAAAGAATATAACCAAGATTCCTAGAATGAGATGTGAACTGTATTTCGGAGCTAACGACTTGAAACAAGACAAGGAGAGCTGAGATAGAGGATGAATTGTGATTGTGCATGAGGAGTACTTCCATTTTTTCATCATTCATTTTCAACTTGCTGAGAGTCATCCATGACTTGACATCACCAATGCAGGCCTGTTTACCCTCAAAGTCTTAAAATCGTACAATATCATCACAAAATCGTTCAATACATTATCTTAATAGTAAAAAAACACATAGTATATATATTGTATAAACCTCAAAATCGTACATTGTACGCCAAAATCGTAAGAGTAAACAGGTCTGCGAATGCACTCCTGTAAGGTGTGGATAGTGGAGTCAACAAGAGAGGGGTGGATGTGCTTGTATAGCTGCATGTCATATGCAAATGACTGGCCCTCAACAGCATGCCTCCCTAGCAGGCAGAGCAGTGGCCTGGTATACATTGTGAATTGTGTATACGAATTGAGGGAGATCATGATTTAATTTGTTCAAAGAGAAATAGGGAAAATTAATTTTGTGATCTAATTCAAAAGAAACTATACAAAATTGACATCTGGAATTTATTGATATCTTTGAATAAAAAACACTATCATGCAATGAAAAGAGAAAATAACAGTGGTTTATCTTATTTATGAGATTGGATTGTGAGTCAAGATAGGAATTTGGAAATTGAAAAACATTTGCTAAATTTTGAAAAGTTTAAAAAAAACAACAGCTGAGTGAGAATTAAAATGTTATAATAGTTGGCTCATTATGAACTATATGACATTGCTATTACACTTTAGGACCGTATTTCATAAAATAGGTTAATATACTGGTAAAACTGACCTACTATGTCACAAAATGCAGATATGTAAAAAAATGGTGTCGCCAACATGAAAAGTTTGGAAAGCACTGCGTAAGATCCAAACTTTAAAAATAGCTCATTATAAAAGATGGTAATTTATTCAAATATTGATAAAACGTTTAAGAGTTTTTTTTTATCTTCCCCGATTGTTAAACATTTGTTTCAGTGGCCTAAAAAGAGATACCTGAATCATGTCACACATTCAAAAAATGAAGAAAAGGAATCTTTATTTGTTGACCCAGATGTAAAAAAAAAAAATCTGTCAAATACTTTTGACATTCTTAAAAGCTATGCAAACCAAGGTTGTTGTTTTAAGGTACTCCTAACTCATGAAAATTATACATTTATAGTACAAGAAGTCTAAAAAATTATGATATTAGAAGGATATGTTCCCATATGCTAATAGAAAAATCTAATTTCCAGCTTTGTCAACCCCAAGTTGATTTCTAATATCTAAAAACTGATAAGTTTAAATGAATAAAAATGAAATTAATCATCATTTTTTTTTGGTTCGTTTAAATGAGCCAAACCCTACTTAATAATTATAATTACTATAAACGTCAACTAGGCCTAGAAAATAGCCCATTCTTTATTTATAGATTCATATTTCATTTAGTAGTAGGCTTATTTAGGCAATTTTACTATTAGGTTATATGTGACAGCGTGAGTGAGTGACACGCACTTGCTGACACAGCGGTCAACTAAGTGAGTAAGAAAAAATTAAATCACTATAAAAAAGGCAGTAACTATTAGCAGGTCATGATTTTTGTCCGCCCCCTTCCCAACCCCCAACAAGAACAGCAACAAAAAAATCTCATAGGCCTATAAACATACTTAGACATTTCGGCGTATCAGGGACAGGGGCGATCAACACCAGAGAAAATAATTTTTTTTTTAAATTTCCCTTTTAGTCTGTATCTCTATACACATACACCTTTTATTCATAGTGTCAGCAAAAGACAACAATCTCTGAACTTTGACTCCTCCTGAAGACTGGCCCTTCTGTACTACATCACATGAGTAAATATATTAATCTTTCGGTATTTGGCTCCCTCATTACTTTATAATTCTTTGAATAATAGGAGATAAAATTTCACTTTTAGGATTGTTCATCAGCTTTGATTGATATTTAAGGGAAAATAAATTTTGTACAATGTCTTCTATGCTTATTTTCTAGATACAGCAGACGCAAGTGCTTCTCTGTGCAGACTCCAGCCCTCTTACTATGCTACTGCTTTGGTGGTAGTAAGTTGGCCTACCTAGCTTAAATAATACTTGTAGGCCTGTAAATAATACAGTTGCCAGTGTTGATCAGGGCTAGATGCCCCCCAAGCATAAAACCAGAAGGAGTTTATCCATTTTAAAAACTAACTAGCTGTACTAAAGTACAAGCAGTGTGAAGTGGGAGGGTAGGATTCATGATTTTTTTTAGAGGGGGGGGGGGGCCCTCAATAAGAGCCCCACCCAATGTGCATTTTTATGAATTAAAAGATGCGCTTAAATTAAAAATTGGTAACGGTAAACCAGTACTTGTTGATGTAGGATACACGCAAAAGGTGACAATTGGAACATTTTAATTATTTTTTTTGGGAGCATTTAGTTTAAGGGGTATATTATATGAAATGAATTACAGTTTTAAAAAATTCAGTGAGGCTGGGTACAACTTTAAAGCATAAATTTAACCATCATTGTTGTTTGTATTGTAGGTCTTTTTCTACCATCCATGTTCAATCTTATACCTATGCTCTAAAAGTAAAAGGCAATCATACATATGCCAACTGTTAGGTTCACAAACAAAATATATTTGTCACAAATTACATGACATGCACGGAAGAAATCTACGCTGTGACTAAATATTACTATTGCTCTGGCTTATCAACAATGATGAGTTTCTTTTTTCAATTCTTTTTAACATTGTAAGTTGAATTTTAAATTTTTTTTAATGGAAAATTTCATTTTAATATACTTCATATGAACCAAATCGATTGTCAGATTTCATAAATGACACGATAAGTTTCAGTGAAGAATGGGAAAGTTATCTCACACACACACACTTTGTTCAGGTCTATTCAGTATAATTCACTCAAATCCAGTGTTGAGATTCCCAAAGCCAAAAGTGACATCACTGCGCTTAGGGTGCGACAACTGTTGGCGAATCCCATACCGTTAACCCCAAATTTACACCACATAGGCCTACTTGACTACTACTAGACTAAGCCTAAGTCTAAAGTTTAATGATTAATGTTAGGTAGGATTAGGCCATAATCTAATATTAGGCCGGCACTACGTACACCGCAGCGGTGTACCTAGCAAAACCATGGACTTTGGCCTGCCTACACCGCGGCGGTGTACCTAGCAAAACCATGGTCTGTGGCCTGCGTACACCGCGGCGGTAAAAGCAGTGAAAACTTTGTCTTTGCCAGTCTTTAAACTTTAACTCTATGCGGTACCGGGTACTTGTAAAATTAATGTTAAACTCTTGTTAAAACTGAAAACTATTTATTTTAAAATTATTTAATACCTGCAAGATTATCCTAACCTGTTGCGTACCCCCCCACAAATATTATTGATTGCACATATTTTTAGGTTAAAATTGGCTTTAATAGATGTATTTGAGTGTCAGAAATTCAAGATAATTATTAAATGTACGTTCTTTCTGCCGAACCCAACTCTCCTCCGACAACTGCTACACGCAGCAGTTTGCAAAATAATAGTGCATAAATGGATGGACCTATACTTTCTATTTGTTTTCTCATTTCTAATTATTTTCAAATTCAACATATAATAATACTTAAAATATTTCAATTGCTACAAATGAACATAATAAATTAAATATAAAATATACTTTTAATTAAAATGAAGAAGGAAAAAAAATTAAAATTCGATCCCCATCTAGTTATGATCACATAATATAAGATCGCATAGAGTCTACTCTACCACAAGTTCACATACAACTATCTTATCTTAAAACCAGGTCAATGGCACATTTTTGCCGCAGCGTACGCAGGGATAGGTCCATGGTTTCGCTAGATACACCACCGCGGTGTACGCAGGCATAGGTCCATGGTTTCGCTAGGTACACCGCCGCGGTGGACGCATCCACTTCGATAATATTCATATTATTATTACTGTGGTGAATTTAAATAATTTAATATGTAAATTTTAATGTACAGCAACAGTAGCCTTGTAGTAAATGGAGTCAGTAAAAGTAATGTCAAATTAAGTAATCAGTGTTACTTATTATACTATTGTTAGTAAGTGTTGTGTTAATAGCTCAAACTCAAGTAACTAACTTAAGCATTAATAAGTAGACTAAGTAAGTAGCCAGGGCTAGGCCTGACTTAAACAACCTAAATTAAGACTAAAAACTAAAAAAGAATAAAAGAAGCTGATCAACAACAATAATATATAAATGGTAAATGAGTTAAAGTCTACTGAGCTCTATGATATTCTAATTAATGACCAGGAATTATTACATACCCTATATCTTTTTTTGTAATATGAAAATTAAGAAGGATGACTCATCCCATAAAAATATGAATGACTGGGGATGCGACACCCGACCACTTCATTGCACAGCTTGCTTCCGGGGTTGGGAAACCGGTTGCATTCTTAAAATTCTTGTATATTTGCACTATCAGAGCTAATAAACGTCATATATTAATGTTTAAAATAAATAATAATTTAAAATTTTACATACTTTAATAATGCTACTTACTTCGGCTTATATCAACGAAAACGTATTGTTATTTACGAAATAAGAAGAACACTCAATTCCAGATATGACCTCCTAGCTGGGAGCAATGGTGGAATGAATGTGAAGGTCATCTCTCCGGGCTGTTCCTTTAATCGTCTCAACATAATATTTAGATGAGTCGAAATTAAAATATAAATATATCAAAAAATAAGAAAAGTGGTGCAATATTAATATTTTCAATTACTCCACTTAAATTTATGAGTTGATGTTTTTTCTAACATATAAAAGAGAAGATGATAAAATATAATTTACTTTGAACCAAATTATTATATTTTCTAAAAATAACTTTGACCCACATTCAGATACAATAATATTATTTAGTCCCCTCCAAGTCCAACTAGTGTCACTATGCTTTAAAAAATTTGATCTCCTTTGCATGTATGAAATAGGGTTTCACAATGCTAACATGAAGTATCTCAAATGAATTTCATAGATAATTATTCTCTAATAAATAAAATTAAGAAGGCATTTGAATTCTTTAAAAAGCCATGTGCCCTGTGATTGTGAAATGTAGGTCTGTCCATAACCGGCAGGCCAACAAGGGGCACTTATTGTTATTGTGAGAATTCCTGAAATTACTCATAGAGGTGTGGCACAACTTGCCTTTAACTATTTATGGCCAGTCCTGTTGTCTGTTGGAAACCGTGAAGCATGAGACACAATATATATATCGTACAAAACAGTGCCGGCCTTAAAAAGTTTTTACTATAGGTAGAGCCGTCGCTTGACTTTTCGAGGCCCCCCCCCCCAACCGCAACCCCGCCACTTTTTGGTTTTGGGCACCCTTCATTCAAAGTTTATCATTTAGTTTGCGTTCGTAGTTCATCTTTAATTAATAGTTAAAACCAATTAAAATAGTTCAAATTGTTTTATAGTTCGCTCAAAGAGGAACACGGTGATATTAGCGACTCGCATGGACCTCGATCAATTTTAACTGTCTGCTCACTCAGCCACAAGAGATCCTGGCCTCTATGGGGATTCTGGCGGACTAGTTGCTGAGCATGCATGAGCGCCCGGTGAAGCTAACAGGATCTCACGCAATACTCTCAAGACGAAGGTGACAGTTGCTTTGTCATCTCTCTACCCAGGAGTGGGTAAAGGAAATATATTATAGTCACTATTTTAACCAATGACTATTACACATAATGACCGTGTAAGCGAGGGACGTTCAAACACCCTCCTCCCTTGTAGATCGGTGACCGGGCTGCATGCTCCAGACAGGCAACAGTGTCCTGTCCCGTCCGGCATCACTCTAGTGTCAGGAGAACTAGAAGCATATGTGAGGTTCGAAGTGTTCCCGAGCGACCATCGACCGATCCTCATTACTATTAATATTGTAGAGATCCTTGGCTCGTCTCCATGTCTACTTTTGTTCTCTATTTCGTTGTTTGGATGCTAACACGTGCTTCAACTGTCACTCGTATTTTGTTGTTTGGATGCTAACACGTACTCCAACTGTCACTCGTATTTTGTTGTTTGGATGCTAACACGTACTCCAACTGACACTCGTATTTTGTTGTTTGGATGCTAACACGTGCTTCAGCTGTCACTCGTATTTCGTTGTTTGGATGCTAACACGTACTCCAACTATCATTCGTATTTTGTTGTTTGGATGCTAACACGTACTCCAACTGTCACTCGTATTTTGTTGTTTGGATGCTAACACGTGCTCCAACTGTCACTCGTATTTCGTTGTTTGGATGCTAACACGTGCTTCAACTGTCACTCGTATTTCACCAAGCAAGTAACTGAAAACTCTGACTGATGGTTATAGTCTTTGCTCTTTTATTGATCCGCTACTTCGATTTGTCTTTCTCTCTTCTCTCACTCAACTCTGACTGTCCCGATTGTCGCTCTCTCTCTGCTGTCCAAGCTCGACTGACCTCCGACTCCTGTCCGGCTGAGATCCCTCTAAACTATCCCCGACTCCTGTCTGGCTGAGATCCCTCTAAACTATCCCCGACCCCTGTCTGGCTGAGATCCCTTTTGATTGACCCCGACTCCTGTCCCACTGGGTTCTGCTTTAGTCATGTCTAAAGGTCCCCTTTTATAAGTCCCTGAATTGGTCGTGACGTCACAAGGGCTAATCTAATTCTAAATCACTGGTGCTAAAATGTTCCTAACGCCCTCTCTGTTTCAATGGACATCAGATAACCACTACTGTCAACGTAACGTTCGTACCAGCCTCGCCACGATGTAATCTGATTCGTCTCTATACTGTGGGATTAACCCCCCCCCCCACCCCTGTACCACACAGGTCGCACGCAGGTTGGGACTCTCCACACTATTAATATTGGATTGAAAAAGTCAAGGTTTGCTGGGAGGCACTGGCTTTTCGGGAAAGCCAAATGGACCATATACGCTAGGCGATAGAAAGCCCTATCGTGGGATCAGCTTGGATCACCGAAGACTACGAGACTATCGATGTTGCTTACAACAACCTTTCGAGCATTATTTCAAGTGTGTCAAAAAAGACCAGACCACGAACATTCGACTTTTCTGCATCAAAAAGTGAGGAACTCGTCCGTCAAATTGAGAGAAAAAGCCCGAACCAAAGCTTCCAGACTGAAGACGTCGGCGGGTGGCGCTGCTCACAACACGTTGACGGCTGAAGTCCGGGACGCTGTCCTCAGGGCATAGAAGGAAAAATGCGTTGGAACGTACGAAAAGCTCAATCTGACAGACTGGAAAAAGGTTTGAACCGATTCTCCCTCTGCCATGGGGGAAAACGAAAAACATACGACCCTTGCAAACAAAGAGAGGTACGGTTACCACAGACACCAAAAGTGCCGAAGCCTTAACAGGCATTTTGATAAGGTGAACTTAAACAAAGAGTTCAATGAAAGCTGAAAACTTACTCGACTCAGGAAACACGGAGAAAATGGCCAATATTGTGGACCACAAGATGATGTTTTCACCACACCCTTTAATCTGGTCGAACTGCGAATAGCGATCGATAAGCGCAAAGCCACAATGGCACCGCGAGAGGATAAAAAAAAACTTGGCAGGATAGCTTGGACAACATTAACACATCATGGGACTCAGGAGCCCTACACAGAGCTTCCTACTCCCAAGGAGGGGGAAACGAAACGATTACCCAAGCTGACACTTTCCGATCTCCCTAACATCGTGTTTATGGAAGGTTGCTGAGAGAACGATACATGAAAAACTACATTGGTACCTGGAAAGTACTGACTGTCTAAATATAAACCAGGCTGGCTTTCGAAAAGGAAAGCAGCCTATAGACCAGGTGCTCCGTCTTCTCCAGTCCATAACCGATGGTCTCCAGAAAGTCTCATGCATTGGCTGTATTTATTTTTTTTTACTTTCGACAGGTCTATGACAGAGTTTGGAGTTCCGGTTTATTGTTAAAGTTACATTGCGAATTTGTACAGTTGGATCGCCTTTCTTGCTTACTAACCAACCATATACACACAGTTGGGCAGTGAAGGGTGTTTTGGAATAGGGAATTACACAGGTGTCAGCCCTTAGTTGCACACACTTCCTCGCCTATATCAATGATTTGCCCAATTTGTTAGAAACAAATACAGTAATATTTGGTAATCTGGAGTACCGGTAAGGACGCCAACTGACTACAAGAGTTACTTTAGCGAGACATAACGGCTATCAGTAGGTACACGCGGCAGTTACAAGAGTTTCTATAGCGAGACATAACGGCTATCAGTAGGTACACGCAGCAGTTACAAGATTTACTATAGCGAGACATAACGGCTATCAGTAGGTACACGCAGCGGTGGCAAATTGAAATTAACACGGAGAAGACGGTCTATTCTCACCAGAGGCGTAACAACGGCTTGGAATTGGGGCAGTTGCCAAGGACGCCGGCCTGGGCCTGTTCAAAAGGGCGCCGCTTAATCTCTAATTTTTAAATTTTTAGTATATAAAAAATAAATTAGCCAAGGGCGCCAAAAAACCCAGTTACGCCTCTGATTCTCACTTCACAAACGGCCGGGTCATACTCAAGCAGGAGATCGTGCTCACGGTGAATTACGTAGAGCTCAAATGGCAAATGATTTACCTGAGATTCAAACTTGATCCAAAGGTAAAAAGTATGTATTTCTGTACAAGACCTGTCTTCCCGGGCAACCGCCAAACTCAACCTGGTAAAAAAGCTTCCGTACACGAATTGGGGCGCGGGGCAGTAACATCCAGAACTCAAATCCTGGGTAGTGTAAGGTTGGTGATGGACTACAGCACGCCCGTCCAATCTTGGCCAGCAAAATTGCATTGGAAAAAGTGTACTGAATTCAGAATCAGGTCATAAACTCATCTGGGGTGCATTCAAACAGTGCCGCCTTATGGCATGGGCCCAGGGCCCCTCACGTTTCTAGGAGACTCACTTCTATAGAGGCATCATGTGTTACATATTTTTAATGAATATTGAAAGATTTTGACAATTGAATTGGATTTAAAATTCCAAATTTCCCAATTTTAACCCACGATATATCAGCGCATTGCAAAATTATTATTATAAATGCGAATCAAAGTTGAACGGTTTTAAATCTTTTAAAGGGGAATAACTCTCGTCAACAAGTTTTACTTTTCCCAGATATGAATCGGAAAAAAATAAGGAAAAATCAGCCTCGCAGTACAATGGGACAAAAACGTTTGAACTGGCTTTCACTTGTGTGCATTGAAAATGACACCCTTAAGACCGTTGACCAATAATAAAACAATTCTCTGCAAAAAAATTGCGCAAAACGATTATGTTGATTTATATTAAATAATTTATTCTGTCTATCTGTCAAAAATGATAATTTACCATCCTCTGTGATTATTTATAGTTTATTTCTGATAATGTTTTTAAAATATTATTTATTTTAAAGGATTTTCTTTTTTTGTATCACTACATTTAATTCATCGAAGATTTAATTTTATTGAACGTTTATTTTTATTTACATTTTTATTCCTCTTGGTGAGTTGGTGGGAAGCAGGAGCTGTTTGCCCCCCCCCCCCCCACTAACGTTTGAGCATGGGGGCGAGTGCCTAGGGGGCCTCAGTGCATTGCTGTGACCAGGGCCTCCTATGCTGTTAAGACGGCCCTGCATTCAAAACCACACACATAGTTGATGTGGCAATCATGCCAACGTAGAGCCGCTAGATCAGTGATTCCCCAAAGTGGACGACAACTTGCAAGGGGTCAATGTCAGTGAAAAAAAAAATCGGGGGTCCATGAAATGAAAATGGGGGTCAAAGATAGTAGATCTCATGTAAGTAGGTCGTGACTTCCATTTTGGCATTCCATGAAAGGGATATTTATTTATTCGCGAGTATTTTATTTTTTCACGGAACACTCGAAGAAGCTTTGCGGCGCTCCAGTGTTGAGTGTAGACATGATTGAGAACCATTTCCCTATACATCATGTTTCTAATTTCTACTTTATTATATATATATTTAACCCACGATATTTATATATATATATATATATTTACGCCAATTATTTCGCTGCTAAAAAATTCCCCCTTACATTAAAAATAATAAATAAAAAAATCTGGGAAATGCTTGAAAACTATTTTAACTTTTGACGATGTAACGTAGCAGTACTGTGAGCTTGTTGTAGCAGTACTGTGAGCTTGTTGTAGCAGTACTGTGAGCTTGTTGTAGCAGTACTGTGAGCTTGTTGTAGCAGTACTGTGAGCTTGTTGTAGCAGTACTGTGAGCTTGTTGTAGCAGTACTGTGAGCTTGTCAACGCAGGGCGTCTTTGGATATGGGATTTATTACAAAATAGATGTGTTGGATGTGACTCAAAACGTGTTTTTAATTGGGGATGTTAATACCGTTGTTTTTTTTCTTCAGCAAACCGGTTAGAAATCTGGTTCTAAACCGGTTTTTACAACCAGGCTCGAATCCAAAGCAGGGTGAACGGAGTCCCTGTACTCTCTTTTTCTTGTACAAATAAATATTAATATGGGGGGATGAGTTCCCACACTCCCACCTCCTTGAATAATTTTTTTTTTGCAATGCATTCCAATTTGTTGCGCACAGCCGTGTCAGAGCGACAAAATATTTTATGAGACAGTACCAACAAAGGGCCTTATGGGAGAAGTGTGCTATCTGCCCCACCAATAGTGGCTCACCGGGAGACGATGGTGTAGTGTGCTGTCTGTCCCACCAATAGAGGCTAACTGGGAGACGATGGTGTAGTGTGCTGTCTGCCCCACCACTAGCGGCTCACTGTGAGACGATGGTGTGGTGTGCTGTCTGCACCACCACTAGTCGCTCACTCTGAGATGATGGTATTGTGTGCTGTCTGCCCCACCACTAGTGGCTCACTGGAAGACGATGGTATAGTGTGATATCTGCCCCACCACTAGTGGCTCACTGTGAGACGATGGTGTGGTGTGCTATCTGCCCCACCAGTAGAGGCTCACCCTGAGACGATGGTGTGGTGTGCTGTCTGCCCCACCACTAGCGGCTCACTGGGAGACGATGGTGTAGTGTGTATCTGCTCCTCTATTAGAGGCTCACTGTAGGCTCATTGTGTTGACACTCCCCTACCCTTAAACGTATGTTAATGATGTATTTGTCGATCGCACCAATTGTGCAAAATAAATTGATTGCGTAACTTTGAAGTTGAAACGAAATATTTCATAATATTTTGATTGGGAAACACCCAGAATCATTTTATATTTTAAACAAATTAAACTTTGTATTGATCGTGTTTAGATTTTAATTAAAAAAATGTTCCGATATAGTTTGAAAAAGAATGGTTCTAGTTTCTAGACCAAGAAAGATACATAACATAAGCAATGCCTAAAAACAAAATTTTATTTTCAATTAATCCTTTAGATGCATATTTTTGTTGTATTTATGTACGTGTACGAGATTGATCATTTAATTTATGTAAGTGTACGAGATTGATCATTTATGTAAGTGTACGAGATTGATCATTTATGTAAGTGTACGAGATTGATCATTTATGTAAGTGTACGAGATTGATCATTTATGTAAGTGTACGAGATTGATCATTTATGTAAGTGTACGAGATTGATCATTTATGTAAGTGTACGAGATTGATCATTTATGTAAGTGTACGAGATTGATCATTTATGTAAGTGTACGAGATTGATCATTTATGTAAGTGTACGAGATTGATCATTTATGTAAGTGTACGAGATTGATCATTTATGTAAGTGTACGAGATTGATCATTTATGTAAGTGTACGAGATTGATCATTTATGTAAGTGTACGAGATTGATCATTTATGTAAGTGTACGAGATTGATCAAGGGAAATTGATATAAAGGATTTAATAATGTCAGAATAATACAGACCTATTGAATTAGGTCATGATGATTCAGACCTATTCAATTATGTAATGCTGATACAGACCTATTGGCTGACACCTACCCTAGGGGTCAGTTCACACGATTAAATTTTACTTCAAGCATTTAATGCAATTCATGTATGAAGCCTTGTCACAACTTTCCAATTACTATTTGAGCAAATCCCCCCCACCCCCCCCCCCCCACAAAAAAAAACAAACCACGCACAAAATAGTGCGTTCATACAACAATTATTTGACGCGAAATTTGATCGTGTGAACTGGCGCTAATTACGGATAGATCAGAGCAGCTGAGCGCTTCGCGCCATTTTTCACGCCATAACATTTCCGAGACTAAAGTTTGGCGCGGAAGTGCGGTCTGCTGGGTGCGTCTTTGAGGCGATGCCGCTTGAATGCCCTTATCGGGGTTCAGTAGGAGAGTGTCGTCCACACTTGACATGGTCTCCTCCTGGCAGCTGATTAAACATCTCATTTTTTTGGTTGCCGAGAAATTTATTTAAAAGTTGTTAAGGTAATTTCCTAGAGGATTTTACCCCTCTTTACTCTTTACACATTAGACTATCCTCTACTTACAAATCATACCATCCTCTACTTACACATCATACTGCTATACTCTATTTACACAACATTCTATCCTCTATCTACACATTATACTATTCTCCATTTACACATCATACTATTCTCCATTTACACATCATACGATCCTCTATTTACACATCATATTATCCTCTACTTACACATCACACTATTCATTTTTTACAAACCATACTATTCTCCATTTACATTTCATACTGTTCCCTATTTACTCATCATATTATCCTTTACATATTTACTTGTCCCATCTTTACATCGCTCTCTTACTCATTTTTCCCTTCTAGCGCTCTCTCTCTCTTTCTCTCTCTCTCTCTTTCTCTCTTTCTCTCTTTCTCTCTCTCTCTCTTTCTCTCTCTCTCTCTTTCTCTCTCTCTCTCTCTTTCTCTCTCTCTCTCTCTTTCTCTCTCTCTCTCTTTCTCTCTCTCTCTCTTTCTCTCTTTCTCTATCTCTTTCTCTCTCTCTCTCTTTCTCTCTCTCTCTTTCTCTCTCTCTTTCGCTCTCTCTCTCTTTCTCTCTCTCTCACTCACACACACATACAAACACTCTCTACCGCACACAAACAATTGATACATTAAGCTTTGAATTATATTTCCTCTCCCCCCCCCCCCACCCCGACTTTCTCTTCCACGAAGACTATATGTGACCTGAGCCAGAGCGCGATGGCGTCGACCAGCAAATGGGACCCTTGGGGGACAGAGAATCAAACAGCAGACAAACCGCTCACGTCCCAGCCAGGTGACCTCCTCCAATTGTGGCACATGGCGTCGACACAGACTCTCTGCACGAGAGGGGGATATCCCAGAGTAACTTTTCCCAGATCACACGCGAGCCCCGCCGAGTCACCCAACCTGACATTTTTACCACAATACGAATGCGATTATTCAAGGGTACCCTCCTATTCATGTCCGGTGGATACGCCAGAATTACATCTATCGGCTCTAAATTCTCCGAAGCCTTGCCAGCCGAGCGCCAGTAACCAAGGGAGATCAAAACTGTCAATAGATAAAAGAAGTGCGAAAAGACCCAATAGTAAAATTGTTTTGGGTGTAAGTCTTAAAGTGAAACACATACCCCGCAAGCAGCAGACCCAACCAAAGTCTGCCTCCTGCACAGACGAACAAATGGTTAGCGATACACTCCAAACCCACGAACGCGCAGCGCTAAACGGTAAAAAAATACGGAAGAAGTGCGTGTCCCAGCACGCCCACGGCAGCTTCCCGCCTCTCTTCGACAAAGCTCGCCTCAACAGCTCTCACCGCCAAACCCCTCACCGCCAGAAACGCTCCAAGACTCAAGACACCAAGTCCGACACTGGCTGCTCGATCAAGTGCCAGACGTTTCAATCCCTTCCCCGCCTGCACTCAACGTTCTGGGACTACGAGCCCGGCGAGCTGGTCGTCCAGGCAAAAAAAAACCCTACGGAAACCGACCCGCTGGTCAGAGAGGGTTCCAGGATTGCATCAAAAACGCCGGAGCAAACGACGCGCGCCCACAACAGCGACCGCCTCTATTTTTCGTGCTTCCCACTTCTGGTAGAGAAATGCGACGGTACGAACAGACAAAGGCACAAGACTCTCTCCAGGTTGCTGAGGGGGAGATGCGCACTGGTCACGCCCGAGCTGGACAAGGCCGACTTTGACGTGATTCAGCAGGACGTGCGAAGGTCGGAACTCGGGGACAAGGTCACGATCTCGAGAAGCGCCATGACCCAGACTGGGAAACAGAGAAACGACCACAAAAGTATGTACCGGAAGCACCGGAGCTGTGTGGCGGCATCGAAGGCCAGCGGGTTGTTGGAAGAAGCGCGAGACGCGGGGTTGGTGCTCCACAGCGTGAGACGCCCTTTTGACATACCCGTGGTGTCGTATCAGGTAAGGAGGGAGACGCTCTTTTGACATACCCGTGGTGTCGTATCAGGTAAGAAGGGAGACGATCTTTTGACATACCCGTGGTGTCGTATCAGGTAAGAATTCATTCGCACCCATTATTTTGCACATGCTCCTTCCATTAATCACCACCACAATCCATCAAGTTACCACTTTGATCTATGTACTCATCTTATAATCATTTGAAACCATGTATGAGTATGCTATCGTAATATATTCTGTATAAGTCATTAAAAATAATAATAAAGGGCAAAAATTCTTGTTATTGCATACTTTTTAATTATTTTTTTAACCCCTAGCAATATCCCAAACAACAGCCTCCCAACTTCTTTCCGAACGTGTGGCAGGCGATTCTCAGAAGCCGGGATAAAAAGACCCCAGAAATGGAACAAATAGACAACAACACGACCTCTGAAGACGATGAGCTCGCAGAACCGACCGAGGCCGACACAAACGCCAGCCAATCACAAAACTCGGCCGCGAAGTCCGCCTCGTACAGCTCCGTCTGGCCACCGTCGGAATCACGTGACGAGGCCAGCCAATGCAGCGCGTCCTCTGCCGGGGACCACGTGAGCCGAAACAAACGCAGAGGGAAAAAGCCCGCCAAGCTGACCGCGAACAGCACCAAGAACGACGGCGTGGGTCTGTTCACCGTCCTGAAAGAAGTCAGAGAGATTCTTTTCGCCCCGTACAATCCATACAGTCACCAGGACGTCGATGATGCTGACTTGCCAGAGTGGCGTGGGTTCGAATCCTCGTCTCAGGACGCCGACAGTAAACTGAATTCAGTGCAGTGTGGTAATGTATGGCTTCAAGAATTTTCCCTTTCAAAATAATTTAAATTTCCCACAAAAGAAGTCAGTTTTATTTAAACTTACTAGTCATGTATCCAAGTTTACAATTTTAATTTTGTCCCAAGACTTTCTCCTATAATTTTTTTAAAATTATAACACATGGGCAAAGACAACATTATGCCTTGTTTTTGGAGAACTCGTTATTGACATTATACACAATACAACGACAAACAAAGAAGAAAAAAAGGGTTTAGAAAATGTTCGTACATTAGTTATAGTATCACTTGCTTATGTGTGTGTTATATTCATATCATTTATATAAAGAAATAGTAGTAGATTCGTGAAAGATTGAAAGAAACATAGTCGGACAATCAAATAAATATGTCTGCTAACAGATTTCATCAGAAGAAGAATATATATATATATAAATTAAATAAAAATGAAATAGAAATTATCTATGATCATGTAACAAAATGGTTAAAAATTAGTTTTGTCTCGTTCTCACTCCCACCCATAGAAACTCAATCTGCCTTTTTTTCCCCTCCCTTCTTTCAGTAGTTTCAACCCGATATTACCTCCCCTTCGCCCAACGTTTAATTCAGCTATCTAACATTCTCCCGTACCTTCCTTCCCACACTCAGGCTGTTTGCCCGAACCGTCCGCGACAGAGGCAGACGCGAAGAGACACACAGTCACCTCACCAAAGCTTATCTCCGACGAGGTCAAGCGAGAGTGCTCCGTTAAAGGTTACGAGGTCCTCCGAGGTCTGTGGCGTGGCGCCAGTTACCAACATAGTAACATTTTTCTGGCGTGTAACAGAGTTAAGCCGGAGTTTTCCCCGGTAGGTCAGAAGCCCAGCAGTGGTGTTGTTAGTTTTAGAAGTTTGAAGATAAACCAAGTTAAAGGTAGTTTACAATTCATCATGGGTTGGTCTCTTTAGGAGTGATAGTTTCTAAATCGAGGTTTGCTTAAAAATCAGGGGTTGGTGGCCTAAATCAGGGGTTAGTGTCTAAATCAGGGGTTAGTTCAAGGGTTAGTGTCTAAATCAGGGGTTAGTTCAAGGGTTAGTGTCTAAATCAGGGTTTAGTTCAAGGGTTAGTTTTTAAAAAATGATAATGAGTAGACAGTGGTCAGGTTTTGCCACAAGAGATAAACAAGTAGTGGGAGAGAATCCCAAAGAAAAGAAAGTAAAACCGAGAACATGTTGACAAAAATACTTTTTAAAAGAGAAAATTTATAATCAGAATGACATTTAAAATTTAAAAAAAAGAACATATCTTATGAAGATGAAGGCTGTTTAAAGTCAGAAAGTTCGTGATTCTGAGAGTTCATAATTCAGAGAGTTCGTAATTCAGAGAGATTGTAATTCTGAGAGTTCGTAATTCTGAGAGTTCATAATTCAGAGAGTTCGTAATTCAGAGAGTTCGTAATTCTGAAATTTCGTATTTCAGAAAGTTCGTATTTCAGAGAGTTCGTAATTCTGAGAGTTCGTAACTCTGAGAGATCGTCATTCAGAGTCTAACTAGATGAAAGTTCTTGATCAGCATTGTGATTACAAAATGTCAAGATCCGAGTCGCACTGCCCACCGTTTGCCGTGCGTGCATGTATCCGTACCTTCAAGAACACGTTCTGTTCAAACGTAGATATTCAAAACTGCTCCACGGCAGACGCTACAATCTTACAAAATACCATCACCGATTCTAGTTCGAGAAAATAATGATGTCTACTTCGACTGTGTTTCCATTTGCCAGGTAGAAATCGTGGCATTTGAGCAGCCGTACAGCAACCTAACGAGCAGCCTGTATGCTGCGTGTGGGAGAGCGACAGCCAGGCACCGCATCAACAACAGGATACCAGCAATACCGGCACAGAAAAACTTGGTAAATTTGGTGAAAACCCACAGGTCTCTAGCTATGTCAGGTCTCTAGCTATGTCAGGTCTCTAGCTATGTCAGGCCTCTAGCTATGTCAGTATCTAGCTAAAACAAGTCTCTAGGCCTCTAGCTATACTAGGTGTACCAGGTATCTAGCTATAACATTTATCTAGCTATAATAGGTATCTACCTATAAAATGTATCTAGCTATAACATGTATCTAGCTATAATAGGTATCTAACTCAGCTCTCCCCACCTCATTTCAAGTAGGTAACTCAGACATACAGTTTACATACTCCACTAGGAATCTTGATTTATTCTGTCTAACAACATTTCTCTCGATAATCATATCTCTCACATTTGTCGTTCTGCATACACCGCTATCCGTCAGATCAGCTCCATCCGCCACTACCTCACAGTTAGTGCAACAAAAACCCTAGTCTATGCTCTTTTAATCTCTCGTCTTGACTATTGCAACTCTCTTCTGTCAGGTTCACCAAAACACTTCTTAGAAAAACTACAAAAGGTTCAATACTCAGCTGCTAGGCTAGTTCTAAAGGCAAAAAAACGTGATCACGTCACACCACTACTTCATTCACTTCATTGGCTCCCTGTACAAGCACGGATTGACTACAAACTCTATGTTCTCTGCCACAACTTTTTCTCGAATTCCTGCCTTTCCTATCTAACCGAACTTCTCTCTGTCTATTCACCCCTTCGACAGCTTCGCTCCTCCGTAGACGGGCGTATTCTTTCTGTCCCCAAGACTCGCACAAAAGCAGACGGTGAAAGATCTTTCTCTTACTGTGCCCCCAAACAATGGAATTCTCTTCCACAACACATCAGAAATATAACAACCATCACACTCACAGCCTTCAAAATTGCACTCAAAACACATCTCTTTAAACTCTACTATCCTGACTGATTCCCCCCTCTGACCGTTAAACGATGCTTTGTTTTGTTTTTTTAATTAATGGAAGTTAATTTTTAATTTTTAAGTTCATGATTATGTTTGTTAAATTGTATGTACAGCGTGGTGAGCTATAGAAAACTACCAATAATAATAATCTAGCTATAATAGGTATCTAGCTATAACATGTATCTAGCTATAACATGTATCTAGCTATCACCTATTTACTTCTTACCTCAGACTGAACCCCCACCCATTATCATGTATATCTAAAATTTCAATTTAGCGCTCCCCCCACCACACCCAAAATCCCTTCACACCTGGCAGGTGATGCTGCTGCACAGGTTCTGCACCACTAACGCCGTGTACCAGGTGACGGAACATTTCCCCTGGCCGTCCTTGTCCCACCTCATCAGCACGTCCACCAACGGCTGGGTGGGGGCCGTGAGGAAGGGGCTGACGGAGGAGACGCGCAGGAGCATCTTCAGGCAGATCTGTAGCGGCATGTCGCACCTCCACCTCATAGGAGTCATACACGGGTATGTACAATCCATGTTCTGTACACACTGGCTACAGCACTCATCACGTTATGTACTAAACAGGACATGTACACACTGGTTACAGCACCCACCGCGTGATGCGCACAAGCCAGGGTATGTACACATCTGTTGCAGCACCCATCATATGATGTACAAGCCAGGCTATGTAGACACTGGTTACATCACGGGATGCGTACAAACCAGGGTATGTACATACTCGTTACAGCACCCATCATGTGATGTACAAGCCAGAGTAGGTCCATACTCTTTACAGCACCCATCATGTGATGTACAAGCCAGGGTATGTACACACTCGTTACAGCACCCACCACGGGATGCGCACAAGCCAGGATATGTACACACTGGTTACAGCACCCACCACGGGATACGCACAAGCTAGGGTATGTACACACTGGTTACAGCACCCACCACGGGATGCGCACAAGCTAGGGTATGTACACACTGGTTACAGCACCCATCACGGGATGCGCACAAGCTAGGGTATGTACACACTGGTTACAGTACCCATCATGTGATGCACTAACCATGGCCGTAATCCCTGATCCTATAAAGCATGAGGAGTTAGTAGTTTTCTATTAAAAACAGCCGTGATGAGATAATGACCCTCTATATCAGTGAGTGGTCAAATGGTGATCCGCGGAATGGCACCGGTCCGCGAAGAAAATGTAACTAATAAATCTACAACCGGTCCTTGGGGACTTTTCGAAACACAGGTCGGAAAAATTTAATATTTTGAGAAATGCTGCTCCATTTTGTAAAGGATTTTAGGAAACGACTAGATTGGATATTCTTAGTTTTAAATACACCGATATTTCAATACGGACGATGAAGTGTATTGCTACCACACTAGACCTACATCCATCAATTCACATAGGAATGAATGTTATGAGTTCAGTACCCTTCGGTATTTGAATATGGACAATCGAGTGTTTTGTCAATATCCATCTATTAGTGTAAGAGTATTTTTTGGTCATTTTATTTATAAAGCTCATATAATACAAAAAAAACGAATTCGGGGCCCACGGCCCCAAACATAACGTTATAAAAAGTTCATAAACCCCAGTATTTGATTCTGGATAATGATGGCTATATAGGTGCCAAGTTTGGTCAATCCATGTAAAAGCCTTTGTGGAAAAAACCCACAAACAAAATTTTCCCTTTAATATATATATGATAAGGTGTGATTTGGTATAAATATAATATTTTACGAGTGATGTGTATGTGTGTGTTGTTGTATTTTTTTTTTGGGGGGGGTGGCATTTAACCAAGGTAATCCCGCATATAGCTTTACCGAATTCAGGAAGTTAAAGTTACGGTGGATTTTTCCTTCAAGATGACAAGCAATAATTATACACTGACACAATGTTGTGGTTAAATGGACGTGTAAATGGGACTTTCGGGAGTAACCGCGGTCAACATTGATGGCTGAATGGTCTCCTTTGGCTGTACTCACCCTGGTTATACTTGACATCACAACCATTTGTGTCATATGTGTATACTTGACATCACAACCATTCGTGTCATATATAATTCCAATGTCTCAACAGAGACCTCAACTGCAACAATATTCTCGTCACCGACCGTCTGCAGGTCAAGTTGTCCGGTGAGTTATCATTCACATATTTGTCGTCTGCTCATCTCGATACAACTGTCTGTCAACGTTGGGCGCCTGATTATCTTGCAGTGCGTCTGCCTATCTTGTTGTTGCTGGAACTGCAGATATTTCTGACTTGAGATCAAATCAAAAGTAAAACTTTTAACGATAACAGTCACAAAGAAAATAACATGATTTTTAAAAAAAATTGTTAAATTAAGAGTTAACATTCTGGAAAGGCTCAACCTCTATGCCCCCATCCCTTTACAACACAACCTCTATGCCCCCATCCCTTAACAACACAACCTCTATGCCCCCATCCCTTTACAACACAACCTCTATGCCCCCATCCCTTTACAACACAACCTCTATGCCCCCATCCCTTTACAACACAACATCTATGTCCCCATCTCTTTACAACAAAACCTCTATGCCCCCATCCCTTTACAACACAACCCCTATGTCCCCATCCCTTTACAACACAACCTCTATGCCCCCCAGTGGCGTAGTGAGGGGGGCATCATGCCCCGGGCGCTACTCACAAAGGGGCGCCTAATGGTATATTTTAATATAATATTGTATGGTTTTCGAATAGGGGGGGCGCTAAAAAGGTATTGGGGGCGCTAAAAAGGGTATTGTGCCCCGGGCGTGATTTAAGCTCGTTACGCCACTGATGCCCCCATCACTTTACAACAAAACCTCTATGCCCCCATCCCTTTACAACACAGCCTCTATGCCCCCATCCCTTTACACTGTTTTAAAAAAAATGTGGACGTTCAAAAATTTCTCTGATGAAGCGATGCACTTGTCGGTCACAGATGCACTTGTCGGTCACATATGCACTTGTCGGTCACATATGCACTTGTCGGTCACATATGCACGACTCACCATTTTGGACATTAGGAGATCTATTTATGAATTGTTAACCTCCTGAGTCCAGAGAGGCAAGCTAGAGTGAAATCAACTTGACACCTATTTTATTGTGCTAATAGTGATACTAAAACACTAAAAAAACATTCAAACAAAAAATTTTGATTTTGATATTTGATTTATTTGATGTGCAGTCCACTGGACATCAGGACCCAAATCATTTTTCGCTATACGTAATAAAAAACCAACAACTTGATTTGGAAACTCATGAAATGTTGAACCTTTTGATTATTTCCATCAATATTTTGATGAACAATTCTACACAGACACATAATTTTTCACCAATCTGCGTACCGGTATAATTCAGACTTCCGTTACAGCCGAAGAAATAACAAGTTTTTTAGAAAAAAAATTGTTGATGTCTTGCCTGATGTATCCCTCAATACGAATGTATGGGGCAACTTCGACTAGGGTGCCATGTATTGCAGAATCGATGGCTCCAACTAACCAGTGTTTAGTATAGTCAAAAAAAGGAAAAAAAAGTATATTGAGGAACAGTGTCCATTTCTAAAAAAACAATAAAGTCACAACGTCCTACTTGAGCCAGAAATTCCAAATGGTCTATCAGAGTAATATTCCATATGTTGGACTTAGCTCTTGTAAATGCATGCTTTCAATACCGGTACCAAGAAGACATGGAGCAACTAAGCGTGAAAAACGCACTCCTCCATTTGATGAGGTCATCTTTGAAAAAGATAGAGGGGAAAAAAGAGCCCCTGTACCCAATCCAGGTGTTCATTATCAACAAGCTGCCCATCTCCCTGAAATTCCAGATATTGATTCAAATTCTTTTCAAGATGTAGCAGTAGCAGAGAAGGATGTTCCGCTAAATGCAGGGTGCGCTGTTCAACTTGCAAAGTATTTTGTGTTTGGTTGCCAACAAGAACTGCTTCAAACGCCTTCATACCAAATCCAACTAAATGAACCTTTTGTAAGCCTAATTCATTAATTTTGAGATTAACATCTGGCAAATCGAAACAAACTGGTTGGTTTACGCCACAGGGAGCGACTTTCACTTTCTCGCTTTTTGTTGTCTTTGGACAAAGGTTCTTCGTCTTCAAATGATTAATTTTCAGAGATTGATTCATTTTAATCAATGTCATCATCTGTATCGATTTCATCAGAGGACGAGGATATTTCTCCGATATCTGAGGATTGTTCAAACATCACTCATAACTGTTGTTCTGTGCAGTAGTTTCTCAGTGCATTGCCTACAACAGTAAAAAAAAAAACAACATCAGTTCAGTTTGCATGAAAATAAGACATTTTAATTTTATTCATTTTCATAATTATCAAAATCGGTGATTTTCTTAAAATTTAAAAAAACAAACAGAGGCCTAAATATTTTAGAATGCCTAAATTAAATATTTAAATATATTGAATTTAAATATTCCGACTTGAGATACACTTGTGACTAGATTTAGATACAGTACTAAGTCCTAAGTTTAGTGAACCGTGGCGTAGGCGTAAGTAAACCTAGGTATTTTTCATTATTTTTTAATTTAAAAATTGATTAATAAATTTAAAGAATAAATAAGATATAAGTATCTAAATGCATAATTACTTTGATAACAATGATACCATTTAAACAGCTAAAAATGACATCGATTGCACAGAACTATGACTACGACATTTATTCATTTGTGTGTCACTGATCAACGCCGGTATGTGTTGTTGTTTTGATTAGAGTCCTGTGTCCAGTAGACTGGACACGTTTTAAAATGATGAAATAAACTACGATATAATGAAATATTAATAAAAATCCTTATAAATTCATATTCTGTGACATATAATTGTCTTAAAACAACATTGAAATCTTTAGATTTGATTAAATCTAATAAATAATAGCAAAAAACTTACCAGCACCCCCAGAGCACGTAGTTACAGCACATCAGTCGGCCATTTAAAATTTTTTTATTGTCTATCTTGGCGTAAAAGTAGGTCAGACTGGTGTAAAAATATGTCCAGCAGACGGTACAAGAGGATCCAAACGAAAATTAGCTACTTAGTTAGAATAAGTGATAGAAAACTATTGTCCAGTGGGCTGCATGCCTGGACTCAGGAGGCTATGAACAAATGCCACTTCCATTTATTCCACTATTGCAAGGGTGGGCAAACATTTTTTTTTGTGCGGAAGGGCCACATTGACAAATGTAAAGCTATTGTGGGGCCCGCATGTATATTATGTCCAATTTTTACATGTCAATAAACATATCTCTATATTCAAATCGGTAAATTCACATTTTAGCATTACAGGACAACTGTCAAGTACTGTTTTAAAAAAAGAATATTAGTAGAAAAAAGTTTATCACAAATATTAAAACAATCATAATGGTACATGAAATTCTGTAAAATTCAACAAAATAACTTAAAAACATAGTATTTAAAAATAAATCTAAATGCCTTCCAGGGCCGCATAATATCAGTTGACGAGCCGTGGTTTGAACTGTTGAAACGTAAAATTGCGCCCATTTTTTCTATGTGTCGGCCAGGTTACGGTCCCGCTTGTCAACGTGTTCTTATGACATATGACGCAGGCAAAGGTCGCCTGAAGCTGGGAGCTGGAGCCTACGATATCTACACCCCACCCGAGCTCCTGAGCAAGGCGGCAGCGTGGACCAGGAGCTGCGACGTCTGGTCAATGTAGGTCGTGGGACTTCAGAGTCTTGATACTTTTCTCTCATCTAAAAAACCAAGATTATAGGGTCACAACCAACCATGTTTAGCCAGTCATAATCAACCACGTTTAGCCAGTCACAGTCAACCTTGTTTAGCAAGTCACAGTCAACCATGTTTAGCCAGTCACAGCCAGCCATGTTTAGCCACTCCCTTTAGTACCATAAGTAGATCACACATATTTGACCAATTTATAATGTATTATATGTATACACATCTGTGTTACGGGGCACCTTACCCTGGCGCCATATACAGAGGGTGCAAAAATCGCAATTTTCATGCAAATACTGTGCACTTGTATATACTTTTTTTTCGATGACAGCGCCTAAATTCGGGCTTTGTCCCTGGGGGCCTGCCTTTGCTTTGGCACGGCTCTGATAAAGTATTTTGAACCTCTTGAAGTAACTGGAGATGAAGATGAACCCGTGCTCATTGTTTTACATTGCAACGACTTATTTAAAAAAATAGACTTAAACTTAAAGATTAAATAATGTTAGATCACCGACATTCACGACGGAGATCATTATCATTTTTCATTCACATTATAACTGGTGCTTTCAATTGAAACGACAAGGAGATCATCGAGCTAATGTAAGCTCAACACTGTACACCCTCATGTGCTTCGATCTTTTTTTTGTTTTCCTTTAGGGGCATAGTACTTCTTGAAATGACACTGGGCGAGATCCCGCCGGCTGTAAACGCCGCTGTTCGCCTCAATGGAAGCATCAAAAAGTTTGAACGGATCACCCTGGATAACTGTGGCTACCGTACGTATGGCTAGTTTTCTGAAGACACGTCAAAATATTTATTATTAAATCACCAAGAAGGACTTTACACATACATATGCCTCATGTATGCCTCCGTGTCCCCTACCCCATCCTTTTCATAAATCCAACATTGCTATCGGTTAATCGGGTTACGATTTCATCCTTATTGTAGTAATGCGATGTTGATGATCGCAAGTTGGTTGATGTCGGGTGTTATAAAAGATGCTGTGAATTGTTTTTGGATAGATGTATTCCTGGCATTGTGTGGGGTGGAAGAAACGCATTCTATTTTTCTGCGCCCCCAAACAGTTGAATTCTCTCCTAATACACCTCCGCAATATATATACTGAACACCCAAGCCTTCAAAACTGTACCCAAGACACATCTCTTCAAACTCTACTATTCCGACTCATTCTCACCCCCTCTGACTGATAAACAATGCCGGATGCTGCTGGTTGCCGTCCATGGCTTGACAGGGGTCAGTAATACTTGGGTGGGCGAGGTCAACATTTTTACACGCTTTATTTAAATGAATAATTTTATGTAACTTTTTTTAAATATCATATTTCTTTCTTATTTTTTTTTTCGTTCTTTTTGCAAATTTTTATACAAAAGCGCGGGGAGCCTAGCCCTAGAAATGCGATCTATAAGACCACGTTTCTAATAATTTCGGACATGGAAATTGCCTGGATCAGGAGATCCCCGCAGTCCAATGAAAGTGTTTGGGATGCGAAAAGGTTTAGTGAGATGGTGCGCGTTGTTCGTGCTCCGTCGGGAATTCGTACTGTTTGCTTGGCGACTGAGTCTTGTGTGAGTACAGTGGTCGCATGAGCAGCCCTTTCCCCACAAACAGAATAAAAGTTATAAAAAAATAAAATAGAAGGATGGTTTATTGATTTGTTTAGTGTCAGGAGAAAGGGGGTATGGCTGTCATCTATTTTATTCCAACCTCAAACCATGCGCCTCAATGTTTTTTACAAAAAATATATACTGTGCCTAGGAGTTAAAGTTTTGCTCTTAGTACCTGCGCCACTCAGTTGATACCACTGTCCTAAAAATGTCGCTACATAGCCACTGAAAAAATAATGGCTTAAAGTGTTGAAAGTTCTTGTCCAAAATGCAGCTTTTTTTTATCCAATGCCACCCAATGCCATGTGTCTATTTCAGATGTCACCCAATGTCATGTGTCTATTTCAGATGTCATCCAATTTTATGTATATAATTTTAAATCATGTCAACCAATGCCATGTGTATATTTCAGATAATGTCAACCAATTCCATGTGTCTATTTCAGAGCTGAGTATATTGATTGACAAAATCTTGCAGCCCCGCCCATCTCAAAGACCGAGTGTCTGGGCTCTGTCGCAGCACGCCTGGATGTCTGATGGTACCGAGATGGCGGGAGAGATGAAGAAGCACGCACGGAAGAAGGGCGTCAGACGGACAGACGGGTCGACATTCCCATTGGTTTGTTAACCCCTAAGCTACCAGGTTGAGGAAATGGTGAACTAAGGTATGTGGCGGCTTGAACTACATAACCAGTGCAATGAAAGAAGAACGTTCGGGCTGAGGAAGGCTGTTGGCCGAAACATTCTTCTTTTAGTCTCGTCTTTATAGAGTTCAAGCATCCACTTACCTCGTTCCACTGTGTCTTTCTCACAGCTTGAGCGCCGCCCTTCATTTATTATCAGCAATCATGTTAGGGCAAGGGCCAGGTTAGGCTTAGGGTTAGGGCAAGGGCCAGGTTAGGGTTAGGGCAAGGGCCAGGTTAGGCTTAGGGTTAGGGCAAGGGTCAGGCAACTTGTTAGGCTTTTTTCTAAAAGTTTATTTGTTATCGTCTCCTTTACCCCCCCCCCCTTTTTTTTCTGGGGGGGGGGGCAGTTTTAATGGGAATAAGTCTTTGATTAAGACTAACTAAATAAAAAAAACAAAAAAAAACAGTTATGGTTTTAAGAAGAGTAACATAAATGCGGTAAAGAAAATTAAATAAGAACTCCATTCTGTAAATAATCGATTACACTGATAACATTTTCACTTGAAGTTTTTAAAAGAAATTATGTTGTTTCAATTTTTTAAAACACTAACATCAGACAATTTGGATTGGTTTTGGTGTTCAAACGCCCACACCCCCCCCCCCCCCCAAATCTGCTTTGTTTGTATGTTCATTTGTGTAGAAAAAACTCGTTGTTCATAAAGGTAGGCTGCTGTAAAAGCCGGCAACCTTTTTTTTTTTTTTTTTTTTTTTTACTGCCTCCCCTGCTGTGCCGCTTAAAGCCTTTGCAGCCCTAGGCTTTTTTTTTATCACAATGGTCGACTATGCCATAGGACAGTGGCTCTCAACCTTCCTAATGCCGGGACCCTTTAATACAGTTCATCATGCTGTGTTGACCCCCAACCATAAAATTATTTTCGTTGCTACTTCATAAATATGTATTTTAATATGGTTTTAGGCGACCCTTGTGTAAGCGTCGTTCGACCCCCCCCCCCCCCAAAGGGATCACGACCCACAGGTTGAGAATCGCTGCCATAGGATATAGCCAGAAGATACGTGCGGTCACGCTAGCTGTCGAGACATGGGCGAAAAGCACGTAGGAAAAACACTTTATTTTCGGGGAGAAAAGTGTGAGTGGGTTGCTTCCGCTTTCATTTCATTGGTCGGCGCCATAGTTTGATGACGTCACTGGGCGCTGGTACGGGTCGGAAATTTAAACATGGATTGGAGGAGCGTACCGTGAATTTAAAGGAAAGAAATTATTCACATTAAAAGTATACTATTTCTTTAAAAAACGTACATATATCTTCTTCTTCTTCTTATGCCTTTTTACCCCGTCTGGGGCATAGGCCGTCCACAAGAATTTTCCACTCATCCCGGTCATGTGCTTTCCTTTCCAATTGCTTCCAGTTGTATCCCATATTTTGCGTGTCTGTCTCTAGTTCACGTCTCCATGTATTCTTAGGTCTTCCTCTCTTTCTTTTTCCCTGTGGATTCCATGTTAGACATTGTCTGGTGGTGCTATCTGGGGGTTTTCTCAGAGTATGCCCAATCCACCTCCATCTTTTCTTTATGATGTCTTCATCAACGGGCACCTGGTATGTCCTTTCTAATAGATCTTTGTTGGTGATGGTATTTGGCCATTTGATGTTAAGGATCTTTCTAAGGCATGTGTTTATGAATGTCTGCACTTTCTGTGTAATGCTCGCTGATGTTTTCCACGTTTCTGCTCCATAAAGTAGGACTGTTTTGACATTTGTATTAAAGATTCTGACTTTGGTTTGAAGTTTCAGCTGCTTCGACTCCCATATTTTCTTTAATAACACAAATGCTGATCTAGCTTTTCCAATTCTAGACCTCACGTCTGCGTCGGATCCGCCATTTGTGTCTATGGTGCTGCCTAAGTAATTGAAGGACTCCACTTCTTCCAGTGCCTTTCCTTCCAGACAGATATGCTCTTGGTTGGATGAGTTCATATATATTGAGTCAATTTTAATGGCAATACTCATCTTACTTGAAAAGAGTTTAGAAACAACAGAGAGGATTTTGCAACAAACCAGAATTTAAGAAATGTATGCGGAAACCACGGGCCGAAATTTGGGAATACACGAGGCAACACAAAGAACTGTAATTCTCTATTATACCTGCCAGATCCAGTGGTGCCAGAACAAAAATGTGTGTCGTAACTAGGAATGCCCTAGTTTACTCCGGTTTACTAATCCCTGGGTGATGGGACGGTTTCGATGTTCATCTTTCTAAACGTGGATGAACATGCACATTTTCTGTAAATGTTTGTTCAGATTTTATTTCATGTATTTAAGCATCTTCAATAGGATTTCTCCAATGTTTCATGCTAAAATCCATGCGCTTTGACAGATTCATAAAAAAAACCCCGATGCATTAAGTCTACGGACATTCCTATGTCGAGTATTTGGGAATACCTGTACGATGTACAGTGTCCAGACTAAATTTAAATTCTGTTTTCACTAGTGGTTTCCCTTTTGATCTACGACATATAAATATATACGGCATCCTTCCGTATACTTCATCAAATGGCTTACTATAGATACATAGGCCAATCCTGGAATGGCAGTCTCGACTGCATTTCTCGCAGGAGAATAATCTTGAATCCTGGTTAGATTTGGCATTTTGTATTGCTCTTTTTGTTGCAAGTGCTTCGTTTCGCGCATCTTCTGCCTTTTTTACTCCTTCGTACATTGCTGTTTGCCAGCTGGAACTTTGTTCGGCAATGATCTCCCATTCGTTGATTTCAATCTTGGCTTCTCTCATGCTCCTTTTGCAAACGTCCATAAATCTCAGGCGTGACCGCCCAATACGTCTTGTCCCTTCTGCCAACTCTCCACACAGCAGATTCTTTGGAATTCGGCCTTCCTCCATTTTCCCTACATGTCCTTAACAACGAAGGCGCTTTTTGCAGAGGAGAATATGCTACACATTTTGGCACGTTCCAAGAACTATGCGTTATACACCTTGTCTTGCCACTGAAGGCGTAAATTGAGGCGTAGACATCTTTGACGGAAGCTCATGACTGGCACATGTTGGCCACACACTTAACTGCTATTTAGGAGCGCACGAAGCACAAATGCCTGATAGACTCTTTATTTTTTTTTGTACAATCATTTAGTTTAAGATTACTCCATATATATATCACTAAATTGTCGTTTCTTTGTCTTTTCCCAAAAGCCCAAAAGAGTACAGAACCAAGACCCGCTTTCCCGAGAGGCTTTTTATGCTTACTCCGAGTCCGAAACACCCCCGCCGGACGATAAGGCATCATTGAATCCTGGCCTCAGCCCGCCTTACTCCGTCACCAACGAGGAACCAGTCCCACGTGACACCAGCGATGAGAAGGGCGATGGCGACTTCGGCATTGTTCTGTGCGGGGTCAAGCAGTACTTCAACGCTGACGACGTCTACAAATACGAGAAGTTTGCCGCGAGCACGGTCACCCCAGGCCGAAGTGTTGAACACGTGTGCACCTCCCAGCTCAGTCCTGCCCGTAAAGCCGAGGCACTGTGTCTCGCAGCAAGAGACAGCCCTTGTAGGGCCGCTGTCAAAAACCAGGTGTTTATCTTTAGGAATAGCGGAAAAGGTAGCAGCATCGGATTTCTGTCTCGTCTCATCGAGGGACTGGATTGCGTGTCGTCGGGAACAACCACAAATGTTAACAACCGACGGACTCAAGGGTGTTCCAGTCCCGATGTCTTATATGATGTGTTACCCGACAGAGTTCATGACCTGCACGCGAAAGCAGTGGCCAGGAGTAAAGACAAAATGACTGGCAGGAAAACTTACACGCAGGGAGAGCAAGGAACTTCATTTCCACAGACTCTGACCGACACGGCAAAATGCTGCTACACAGAACCCAGCCCAAAGAAGCTATCCTGTTACGGTGTAGCGCTGAGGCGTCTGGACGAGAGCTCTGAACATTCTGGAATGGACGAGTTTTGCGAGAGTGGGGGGAGCTGCAAGCGGTTTAGCGCGTGCCTCAGCGACTTTGTGTTGGAGGACGACGACACGGCTCTAGAGGAACTCGAACAGCTCATAAAAAAAGAGGAGCAGCTTTTTTGGAGAAACGAAATGTTGAAGAAGGGGGCGAAGTGCGTTTAAAGAAAGCATTGTGTGTTTGCTAAGCGCAATGACGCGCCTAGACAGTGAGATTCTACTGAACAGCTATGCGTGGTTTCAACATATAATATAACCAGAACCAGTGGCTAAGATGGCTATGTTTTTGGCTAAGATGGCTATGCTTTAGGTCTAGGTGCAGCTAATAGAAGCTGAACCAAACGCAAGTACCCAAAAGCAGATCCAGTAATGGATCCAGTAATACGCTAGACGGAGTCTTAAGTGCCGATGATAGAGGTCGAAGATCAAGGGTCAATTTTGATATTTTTAAAAAGCCTACAGTAAAAAGCATTTAAAAAATCCTTTCATTCGATTTTGTCCTTTTCTTTAAATAGAAAAATATAATTGACATATTTTACGTTGATTAACAGCATCGCGTCTTTTCAAATACTATTTCCCATGCAGGGGCGTAGCTACTGCCGAATGACATCCGAATAGCATTTAGCCTAATGGTACCCGGGTGCAAAAGGCGGCGCTGCGTGTCTGGGTCCAATTTGACTAATGCTATTCGGATGTCATTTGTAGTAGTTTATTTTAGTTAAAATGAAGAATTAAGTTTACAAACGTATTGTACATTCAATTATCTTTCATTTGATGCCTCATTTGGTCTTACAAACCCAACAATAATATTTTAAATCGTTTTTTAATCCCAACCTCTCAATTCTGGTACCCGGGTACCAATAGCCACTTCGTTTCAGATTTGTATTCTTTTCCCGTTTCAGGGAAAAATATTCGGAGTTGGATATTAAATTGTTTTAGATATTCAGGGTTGGATGTGAAATTGTTTCAGACCCCCCATAACCAGTGTAAGAATATATTACGTCCTACACTGTATTGATCTGTCTGTTGGTCCAAGAGTTTAGACCCATGACCAGTGGTGTAGGAAGGTGGAGGCGGGGGCTGTCCGCCCCCAGCACCCGCTTTCATTTTTATATAGAGGGTCACCGTGTATTTTTTCGAGGAAAAGAGCGGCCCAATTCTTGGCCCGCATCGAACGGCACTAACCATTGTTACGCCCCTGCCAGTGCCGCATGTTCCAATAAAGATAAGCTCTGTTAATTTCACTCAATTGAAAATAAATCTAAGCATTCAAGGATGAACAATTTTAGAGTGCCCTAAAATACGTTCCAGCGAGATGCCAGTGGTCCAGCGAGATGCAAATGGTCCAGTGAGATGCCAGTGGTTCAGCGAGATGCAAATGGTCCAGTGAGATGCAAATGGTCCAGTGAGATGCCAGTAGTCCAGGGAGATGCAAATGGTCCAGTGAGATGCAAGTGGTCCAGTGAGATGCCAGTGGTCCAGTGAGATGCCAGTGGTCCAGTGAGACGCCAGTGGTCCAGTGAGATGCCAGTGGTCAAGTAAGATTTCCGTGATCCATTAAGCAGTGGTCCAGTAAGATGCCAGTGGTCCAGGCGTTTTCGGAACATTCTCCAAAGAGTAGGTCTAAGCCAGGAGTCCTCAAACTTTTTAATCAGGTTGCCTGTTCGCTGTCCCTCAGATATTTATTAACGAATTCCTATGTAAACTGCAAAGACCTCATTTATTGTAAAAAAAAATCAATTAAAAAAAACAAGAAAAATGAATATGATATTTAAAATGACGCACAATTTTAAGCAAGTTCAAGCTTTTTTATATATCAGTGCAGAGTCTTAGCTAAGGGTGGGGGCGGGGGTGGGGGGGGGGAAGATGTCCCTGGGTGCCAGACTAGCTAGTACATCAACGCTTCCAGTGAGGCTTTTAGCTGCATCCTCAACTCAATAAGAGAGCAACCAATGCTGTAGCGGTAACTCTAATCCAGTCAAAATTAGATTACTGTAACAGTTGTTTGTGGGGCTTATCTAGGAACCAAATTCAGAGACTCCAGAAGGTACAAAATACTGCAGCACGCATTGTATCGCGGATAAAGAAATCTAACTACATCACCCCAGTTCTACGAGATCTCCATTGGGTTCCTGTGAGTGAGCGCATTAACCACAAAATTCTCTCCTTGGCGTACAGCTGTATAGAAGGCTCTGCACCGGAATATCAAAAAGAACTGATTTATATATACGTATCCTTAAAGAACCTGCGGTCCTCAACTCAGTCCTTACTGAAAATTCCCAGTGTGAATGAACACCAAAAAAGTCTTACGGAGTGCGCTCTTTTGAAGCGATAGCGCCAAAATTATGGAATAGTTTGAGAGGTATTGAAAAGGATAAACAATCATTTAAGAAATATTTAAAGATTTGTTTGTTTAAATAGATTTAAGAAAACCAGCCGAGTGCAGTGAGCAGGGCCGGCCTTAGGCCATTGCAACCTATGTGGCCGCAATGGGCCCCGCACTTTCATAGGTCCCGCGCTAATTTTTTTTCCAATACAAAATCTAAATTTTCACTTATTATCCTTATCCCTACCCAGACTGGGCCCCGCGCAAACCGTTTCGCATAGGGCCCCGCAATTGTTAGGGCCGGCCCTGGCAGTGAGCATGCTAAAGTAGCATGGACACCATCGCTATATAAATATCCAACCAATCCATCAATCAATCAATCTATAAAGCGCTTCTTCTGCCCACCAGCAAAGCGACTTCCACGCTCAAGATCACCACAAAATGAGACCATTTTATTATAAGCCCACATTTTAAATAGCAAATGACGCAAACAAAAAAAATCATACTCTCTTCGCCAAGTCCACAAAAGATGACGCAATATTCACAACATAGCAGTTTCTCTTACGTATTAGGAAACAACGTTAAGATTTTACCGGAAACTTTGAAAATAGCTACACAGCTTTTTTGTTATTTACTGTATCAAGAGTTTTTTTTAGGATCGTTCTACACATTTGCTTAGTTTTGTATAATCAAAATAAAAGAGGAGCAGCCGTCCAAAACGAAACACAATGAACGGTAGGTACTGCAGCCCACACAAAAAAGCGTGGAGCTTCTAAGTTGTATTTTAAATGAACAACTTATGTTTTTATTTTCCCCCACAATCCATTTGACAACTGAGCCCCAAGGGCCGATCATCGATAATTCAAACCAAAATTAAAAGTTATGGCAGAGAGCCCATTTATGTAATGTATTACCTTCTCTGACCTTAGTTGCATGATTTTTTGTGAGTGGAAAAGAAGATTAAACTATTTCAAAATTTCATTTTTTCCCTAGTTTCACTTAAACCAAGATGATTAATCTGAAGTCGTTAGGTTGGATGAACCTAACAAATTTAAGTTCATCTTCACTCTTCAGAGTATAAGCATATGTGCTTTATAACATTAACAAAGAGGGGCTAATTTGGAGAGATAGCACCGTGAATTCATTTGCGTGTTTATTACAGGACTCTGGTTACGATAGGGTCAAAACCCTGGCGCCGATAGGGTCAAAACCCTGGTTCCGATAGGGTCAAAACCTAGGTTAGGGATAAATAAGGGGTTCCGTTTAGGTTTAGGGGTGTATCGGGTCAACCACGATGGTGGCCATAGTAAAAGACGCGGTCCTATCTCTCCAAATTTACCAAAAAAGGTTTTGGGCAGAGCTTGTAGCAATAAATTGACATTTAGTCCTACTTTCATCAACTTCTCCCATAATTCCTTTCCTCATTATGAAACAATTTTTTAAATAAACAAAATAATTCCATAATGCGTTAAATAGATCTTTAGTGCTGTAGTGCTTTAGTGCTTTAGGCTGTAGTGCTTTAGGCTGTAGTGCTTTAGGCTTTAGGGCTTTAGGCTGTAGTGCTTTAGGCTGTAGTGCTTTAGTGTTGTAGTGCTTTAGTGATTTAGGCTGTAGTGCTTTAGGCTGTAGTGGTTTAGGCTTTAGTGCTTTAGGCTGTGGTGCTTTAGGCTGTAGTGCTTTAGGCTTTAGTGATTTAGGCTGTAGGGCTTTAGGCTGTAGTGCTTTAGTGCTTTAGGCTGTAGTGCTTTAGTGCTTTAGGCTGTAGTGCTTTAGGCTTTAGTGCTTTAGGCTGTAGTGCTTTAGGCTTTAGTGCTTTAGGATTTAGTGCTTTAGCCTGTAGTGCTTTAGTGCTTTAGGCTGTAGTTCTTTAGTGCTTTAGGCTGTAGTGCTTTAGGCTTTAGTGCTTTAGGCGTTAGTGCTTTAGGCTGTAGTGCTTTAGGCTTTAGTGCTTTAGGCGTTAGTGCCTTAGGCGTTAGTGCTTTAGGCGTTAGTGCTTTAGGCGTTAGTGCTTTAGGCGTTAGTGCTTTAATTGTTTAGGCTTTAGTGCTTTAGACTTTAGTGCTTTAGGCGTTAGTGCTTTAGGCGTTAGTGCTTTAGGCGTTAGTGCTTTAGTTTTTTAGGCTTTAGTGCTTTAGACTTTAGTGCTTTAGACTTTAGTGCTTTAGGCGTTAGTGCTTTAGGCGTTAGTGCTTTAGGCGTTAGTGCTTTAGTTTTTTAGGCTTTAGTGCTTTAGGCTTTAGGCTGTAGTGAATAGTCACTTTAATGCTTACACTAAGATGGTGCAGGAAAGATGCTGCTAAACCAACAATAGCTCTATGGTGAATCTTTTTAATGTTATATTTAAAAAAAATATATCAATTAATTTTATGATGGATCTCGAAAATATTTAGTGATAAAAGCCGTATATATATATATAAGTTCTATGTTTAAACGCTACATTTAAGTATTTTATGAAACAAAAATCCTTATATCAAGGAAAGACGACTGTTTACTGTTTCAGGAATTCCGTCATTTCATGGTTTTGTCCCTTGATGTGAAGCTTACTCTTATTTCAGAACAAGTTTTTCGTACAAACTCTTCTTTGAGCTGAGTAATGTATTTAAAAAAACGAGCATCATATAAAATTAATATATATATATATATATATTATAAACATTGAGAGAGAGATAGAAAGGGAGATAGAGGGAAAGGAAGTGAGAGAGTGGGATGGAGAGGGGGAGGTAGAGATGGAGAGAGAGAGAGCGAGAGAGAGAGAGAGCAGACATAACAAGAACATAATTAATGAGAATTTTATTTGTACACGCCCCCCTGTTGATTCAATAGGCAACTTGTAAAATCTAAATATCTTTTCATATTTTTACTTTGGCTTAAAATTGGACATTTCAGTCACGCTATTTGATGTACTTTTGAAAAAAGAATTCCAAAATATAGGACTATAAGTGAAAAATATCGATAAACATTGAACAAACTAAACTGTTCAGAATTTTTAGCCGTGTATTAAATTTAGATTTCCAAAAAAAAAAAACCCTTCAGAAGAGCTGTTAAAAAATGACGTCAGAGAATTTGAAATACACGAAAGTCAGGCATCGTTCATCTCAATACAAATTTAAAAAAAGAATAAATAAAAAAAATAATAAGTCATATGACTTTTTAAAAAAAAACGTTGGGTGTCCATGATAGAAAATGACTTCATATGACTTCTTCTGAAATTGCTCTGTCCGTTTTTTCGTTTACATGTGGTCAACTCTTGCATGTCACTTTGGACCGACTCCCTGATCTTCTATTGAACTGAACAAAGAAATGTGTGTTCTTGGGTGACCCACGCTTTTTCAGTCACAATGTAACACATTTCAAGTGTTTTATTTATTTATTTTTTTATTGGGGGGGGGGGGGGGGGGGGCATTTATTGTATACTTCTTAGTAAATCTTCGGAAAAGTGTTTTTTTTAAAAAGTAGTTTTATATTGTTTTATTTTTGCTATGTGTCAAAAGATTTTGAAAAGTAGGCAAAATTATGTGTTAATTTTATGGATTTGGTCAGTAGGTGGAGACAAGATGGAAGACACAACCATTGTTAGGAGCACGGAAACGATCAGAGCTTTGGGGAACGGCGGCGACAAACTCAAAGACTCCCTGAGACTTCCGGGGAGTGTAGGGGACAGAAACAAAGAGACGCTCAAGCCGTCTGCCACCATGAAAGAAAATCTCAAGGATATTGTCCTGCTGTCTTGCGGTGGCAACGACAAACTCAAGGATTCCGTAAGGAAATCTGGCCACGTTAATCATGGCCTGATTGAAGAAAATGTCAACTCTGGCAGTGGTAAGACTATGCAATTTACAACAGACGAAATCTTAAAGAATTAATCTGTGAGGCGTGCGATTTTAGTGAAATTTAAAAAAAAAATCAAGAATTTATTTCAGCATATTTGCGCAAAGCTCTAAGATGTGAGACTTATGTTCAGTTCACGCGATGAAATTTTCGTCCCATTTTCGTGAAATTGCGTCAAATTTCTTTTTAAACGCACTATTTTGTGTTACAACATAGTGCGTTCAAAAAGAAATTTGACGACAATTTGAACAAAATCTAACGAAAATTTGATCGTGTGAGCTGAACATTAGTCCCGTCTTACACGTAGTTATACTTTGCTGTAAATACTCTGTAAATAATCTTTGACAAGAAATATTTTCAAAACATTTTCATGAGAGAAACGAGACTGATATATTGACCAAATCGATTTCTCCTAAATTCAATTTATGGAAGTATATTTTGTGGTTTTTGATGAAGTGTATTCGAGAAGCATCCGAAAAAATTATTTTATTATAATACCTACATAAAAATGATTTAGAATAAATTAGTGTTTTAAAAAAAATGATTTAGGGACCACTTTAAATGTTTTATTTCCGTACCTATTTATGTCTTTTAAAAAAATGACATATTCAATGCATTTTTTTCCGAGTTAGCAACAAGAAGACAGAAAAAATATATTTAAAAATCACTGTAAAATATACGCGTTGTGAATTGAGGCTCATTTAAATTTCTTATTGATTATTCCTCTTTCTGACCCCTTCCAAACCCCTCAGGTCTCCCACAAGCCTCCCCACACCCAAATTAAAAACAACAACAACAAAAAATAAAACAAGCATAACTGTTTTCAAAGACTTAAATTATGTACGAAGGAATATTTTATTCCATTTTCAAATATCTCATGATTTCTCTACCAAGTCATCTGTGTTACATTTAAGAAACGAATTCCCCTGAACGACTGAAGAAGAACGCCGACCTCGTCCAAGTGACGTCATTCGTGGGCCAACCAAGACGCGACGACAATAGCGACAACAACAACAACAACAACAACAGCATCGACTCAGGCATAGAACAGGACGCTCTGCGGCCCGTCATCGGCGTGCAGGCGAAGTTCCGCGGACTTGAGCTCGAGAAAGGGAGCAAGGAGATCTCGGCCTCGGCATCGACTTCTGGATCGACCTTGACCCCAGACACGACAACGTCAGAGGAGGTGACCTTCCTTGATCCCCGACAAAATCAAGTCTTCCAGGTTCTGACCGGCGTGCAGCAGTTACGAAAGAGCGGCCAGTTCGCTGATCTAACCGTCAAGGTCAAGGACGTTGAGTTCAGGTGGGTGTGTCTTGCAGCTTTTCAATTTCCGGTGTTCCCACCACGTGACTACAATACATTAAAATACATTTTTGTTGCTCTTCAGATTTTAGAAGTAGATTAAGATCAGTCCATTGCCCAATGCATGCGATTTTTACTGAAGCAGTCCCATGCGTGTTGTGCCCCATGCCTGTTGTGCCCCATGCCTGTTGCACCCCATGCCCGTTGCGCCCCATGCCCGTTGAGCCCCATGCCTGCTGTGCCCCATGCCTTTTGAGCCCCATGCCTGTTGTGCCTCATGTCTGTTGAGCCCCATGGCTATAGTGCCCCATAGGCCCGTTGTAACTCATTCTGTTCCACAGGTGTCACCGCTTCGTGCTGGCCACCAACTCCCAGTTCCTCAGGGCTATGATTGAAGACTACACCCAGTGTCGGCTGGAGGACGACAGCAAACCAGGGAGCGGAGACGGCAATCTCAGGGACGACGGCGACAGTATAAACAACAGAGGCAGCGCCCCCGGCACCCCCACCACCACAAACTGTAGGACCAAAACCAATACCAGCGGGTGCGGGGACCAATTGATGAAGGCTACCGGGACAAGGAGCCAAGATATGATTGTCCTTAAAGGCATACACACTGATGTGTTCTCTAAGGTAAAGTCAAACGTCATCACTCATATACACTTTAGCCAGCGGCAATTTCTCCCAATGGCCTTTGAAATTCTAGAGAAATGAAAACAATTGTACAAATTAATTTAGAAACCTATATTTTAAAAAAACGCTAACCAATTTGTTGTAATTGTCGAGACATACAAAACACAATAAATCATTTAAGTTTATTGCCATTTCAATTTTTACATTTTCATTTATTGTCTTTGAGATACATTAATTAAAATCTCGACAACTCAGACATGAGCTATTTTTTTTTTTTTTTTGCAAATTAAATTTGTCAAAGTTTTCCTCACCAATGTTTTTTTTCGTCCAGATTTTGGATTTCATGTACTGCGTTTTTGATGACGTCATTACCGAAGAAAATGTCTTGGAGCTCCTCCTGGCGGCAGACACCTTCCAGCTGACCTTTCTGAGACGCACGTGCGCCAGTTTCGTCACGGACACACTGTCTGCCAAAAATGTGTTTGACGTCATCACTTTATGTGATGCAGGCTACGCCAACCTCTTTGAGCCGAAAGTTATGAGACGATGTCATCAGGTAATGGCTTATTTATTCTTGTGAAACGTTTGGATTGAGATTACACGAGAATATAGTGTGCTTCTGAAAACGTGAAGCACTTGAATTGGTTGACACGTTATGAAGGGCGACGGTGCATCATCAGATAATCGAATAGACTGGGGATGTTAAAATGAGCTGAGTGTAATTGTTGTTAAAAATTCTTGACAGTAGTAACACATGCTCTTGTACACGAAACTTATGTGTTTTTTTTTTTTTTTTTGCACGTGCTAGAGACTTAGCGGAGGAATATCTAAGAAAAGCATGAAGTTAGGGAATATTTTTATTGGTGGAAATAGTTTTCATGAGAGGAAGAGATCAGTTATTGAACTAAGTGGACGTACTTTTTTTAACCTTTAACTAAGCAATGCCAAATGTAAAACTTCATAATATATCTCGGACTATCCCGACTGATTCCCACACCCCCGATACTTTTAAAAAATTCCGAAAGATAAACGATGCTGCTGGGTGCCGTCCATGACGCGACATGTAAATAGTTCTGGGCGGGGTGAATATTTTTTACTGAGATGTTTGTTTAATTAAATAAATGTATGTAACTTTTTAAATGTCATGTTTATTTATGTGAAGCGCAGTGAACCCTGGGCTGGAGTACCGCGCTATATAAAACCACTGTAATAATATAATATAATAAATTTAAAAAATAAGTTTTTAAAACATTGAAAATAGGCTTAATTGTCATAATTATAAATCCAATGAGGATTACAGAAGAAAGAAAGATCATGATTTCAGGAAATCATAGTTGTGCGCCAGGATAATGGCAATACGAGCATAAATATGATTGGACAGTTACAGTCTGGAGTGTAACACACACCCGTTGGCTAAAGCAGACTATTCGCGCCATGATGTCATTTACGTGTTGATTTAACTTTACAGGTTTAGGGTTCTTGCTAGGTTTAGGGATATGTTTAGGGTTCAGGTTAGGCTTAGGAATAGGCTTAGGGTTCAGTTTAGATTTAGGGTGACCAGTCATGGCCGTGGCGCGGATTGTCTGAAATTACCCTCTTGTTTTTACTTTCACTTTATCACAAACAAAAAAAACAACCCCTCAGGTATTGCTTCCCTTTTCCATCAGGTGATCCGTGAGAACTTCCCCGAGCTGAGCGGCACAGAAGAGTTCCTGACGTTGAACAGACACCACGTGATCCCACTGATAGCGGACAGCATGCTGCACGTGCAGGAGGAAATGGCGGTCATTTTAGCGTTACTCCGGTCAGTGGACCATGACTTTATGTTCTAGTTTACTGTCACCGTTAGACCACCGTTGCAAACCATCCGTAAATTTAAGAACAGTAAAAAAAATTCATGATTATTTTAAGAATGTCATTAAAAAGGGCCTGCACAACATACGGCCCGCGGGCCACATGCGGTCTCATGCCAAAAAGGCTAAGAGTCATACAGATACAGTAATTAAAAACATAATTATGTGGATATTTCGTAATTTTGCATTTACATGTACGGATAAATGATTTGTTAAAAAAATATGTGTAGGCCTAATACTAAAGAGGTCGTAAATAATTTGTCCGGGAAAAATTGTAAAGAATTAGGAAATTTATTTGTAACATTTTTCTTGTGTTGGGTTGGAAGCCTTGCGTTGGAAACCTTGCGTTGGAAGCCTTGCGTTGGACGTTGGGTTTCAGAATTTTTGCAAATTCACATGTTATTTCTTGAGAATGCCTTAAAAATAATAGATATCAATGTCGGATTACGTTGTGTAACGGCTTTCCATATTTTTCATCTAGCAAGGCTACAATGACGCTTATGGACTACTAATTTGTACCCCAAAAAAAACGAGGATGTAAAAATTGTGATGCGTTAAATGTCAATTTAAAAGCACCAAAACACTTTGTCGATGTATGATACGACTGATTATAACTGCAAAATGTCCACAGGTGGGTGAGATTCCGGCCAGAAGAAAGATGCGCGGACTTGACCTTGATGCTGCAGCACATCCGCTTTCCGCTGATGACGTCACGCGAACTCGACAAACTCCGGGAAATTCCAATGTTACGGGAAAACTCGCTTGCCATGGCTTTAGTGGAAGAGTCAAGGGCATATGAGTAAGTCATTGTTAGATGCAGTATGATTAAGCGTAAGAGGCTACGCTAGTCACTCACATGGAAGTAGTCACATCTTGACAAAGCACAGGGAAGTGTGTGTGGGGGGGGGGGGGGTGTTGGGGAGGGTCGATTTGTGGCGGCGATGTAAACTTATAATTGACAAGGAAGTGGATGTTTCTCAAATCTTGTCAATGGCAGGTTTGGGGTGTCGGTTACATTATGTGAACGCCCTGCTACTGCTACTGCTACTGCTACTGCTACTGCTACTGCTACTGCTACTGCTCGTGGAGTGGAAACAACTAGATAATGACAGGCTCCACAAGCCCTTTACTTGGTTTTTAAATGAAGCCGGGCAAAAGTCAAAGTCACATAGTAAGTGCATTGAAGTCAAAGTCACATAGTAAGTGCACTGAAGTCGAAGTCACATATTAAGTGCACTGAAGTCAAAGTCACATAGTAAGTGCACTGAAGTCAAAGTCACATAGTATGTGCACTGAAGTCAAAGTCACATAGTAAGTGCACTGAAGTCAAAGTCACATAGTAAGTGCACTGAAGTCAAAGTCACATAGTAAGTGCACTGAAGTCAAAGTCACATAGTAAGTGCACTGAAGTCAAAGTCACATAGTAAGTGCACTGAAGTCAAAGTCACATAGTAAGTGCACTGAAGTCAAAGTCACATAGTAAGTGCACTGAAGTCAAAGTCACATAGTAAGTGCACTGAAGTCAAAGTCACATAGTAAGTGCACTGAAGTCAAAGTCACATAGTAAGTGCACTGAAGTCAAAGTCACATAGTAAGTGCACTGAAGTCAAAGTCACATAGTAAGTGCACTGAAGTCAACGTCACATAGTAAGTGCACTGAAGTCAAAGTCACATAGTAAGTGCACTGAAGTCAAGTCACATAGTCAAATGATTGCGCTCAATCCCCTCCATTTACTTTGCTCCAACTCTTCCCTAGGACCATTGATTACAGTGAGAGGCTGGCTTGGCCACGCCACAACTGCATCTCCAGGTGTCTGTTCCCATCACGTGACTTCATCATCTGGACAGCTGACCGGGACAAGGGCCTGCACTTTTACTCCATCATCGACGGGATCCACCACAAGGTCACGACCTTTGGTCAGTTCACCACGCCCACTTCCAGCGGGTTCACCTTTGACAGTACGTCCTCAGTCTGCTGCTTCGGAGACAAGATCTATTTCACAGGTGAGACTTCGTTAAAGCTATTTGTTGAGTGGGAACATGGACAGTAGGTAAAACATGGGCAGTAGGTGGAACATGGGCAGCAGGTGGAACATGGGCACTAGGTGGAACATGGGCAGCAGGTGGAACATGGGCACTAGGTGGAACATGGGCAGCAGGTGGAACATGGGCAGTAGGTGGAACATGGGCAGCAGGTGGAACATGGGCAGTAGGTGGAACATGGGCAGTAGGTGGAACATGGGCACTAGGTGGAACATGGACAGTAGGTGGAACATGGGCAGTAGATAGAACATGGGAAATAGGTGGAACATGGACAGTAGGTGGAACATGTGATGTAGATAGAAAATGGGCAGTAGTTAAAACATAAAAAGGGCAGTATGTAGAACATGGATAGTAGGCGGAACATGAGCACTAGGTGGAACATGGGCAGTAGGTAGAACATGGACAGTAGGTGGAACATGGACAGTAGGTTGAACATGGGCAGTAGGTGGAACATGGGCAGTAGGTAAAACATGGACAGTAGGTAGAACATGGACAGTAGGTAGAACATGGACAGTAGGTGGAACATGGACAGTAGGTAGAACATGGACAGTAGGTGGAACATGGACAGTAGGTGGAACATGGACAGTAGGTGGAACATGGGCAGTAGGTGGAACATGGGCAGTAGGTGGAGCATGGGCAGTAGGTGGAACATGGACAGTAGGTGGAACATGGGCAGTAGGTGGAACATGGGCAGTAGGTGGAACATGGAGAGTAGGTAGAACATGGACAGTATGTGGAACATGGACAGTAAGTGGAACATGGGCAGTAGGTGGAACATGGGCAGTAGGTGGAACATGGGCAGTAGGTGGAACATGGGCAGTAGGTAAAACATGGGCAGTAGGTGGAATATGGGCAGTATGTAGAACATGATGGGCTGTCTCTAAATTTAATTTGGTTTATTGAGCATGTAATCTTGGAGGATCAGCTAATCTGTCCTCACATGCAGGTGGCGAGTTCAACACCGACCTGACCTGGAGTGTAGATAGCAGCACTGGTGAGGTCAAGGTCCTTGCCAAAATGCCCCGAGGGCGAAAGTTCCACAGCATGGTGGCAGCACGCGGTTGTATCTATTGTCTTGGTGGCCAGGATAAGCGGGGATACTCGGGTGAGAAAGTTAGGATACTTAGCAGCCAGAGTTACCCAAAGTGATCCAACATACATATGAGTTATGCTCCTTTACTTTATTGAATGCATCGAATCATCGATGGCTCGATATTTGTTTCAAATTATGGGTTATATTTTGAATCATATGCTGCAATTGAGCTATCTGCATGTCAAATGTGGAAGGAGAGAACAAAACACAAACTACGCAAGTCCTATAGCCTAAAAATATAACTGTTTTTTTTTTTACATTAATAAATACCAAGGATTGCCAGTCGATCAAGATTCGATCTGCTCCCCCTCTCCCCCTTTTTTTCTCACCTTTTTACATTTGATTCCATACCTTAAATAATATCTCATGCGGGAAAAATAATTAAGGCTATTTCAATGGTTCTAACCAATAATATGTTTACAGTGCTAGAATGCGTGGATGTCTATATCATCGAGAAGGATTTGTGGGTGAAAGTGGGACACCTCTCTGTCCCAGCCTACAACATGGCAGCCGTGACAAGCGGGGGCGCCATCTACCTCATAGGAGGGGTCGACCACTCCGGGCAACCGCTTCGGATCATCCAATGTTTCGTTGCCCTGAGGTCGGGATTGTATTCGGCGTTCAAGTTTGACATCCCGAACATGCCCCCCAGTCTGCTGAGTGCCAGAGCGGTCACTTCCGGCCTGGACGCCATGGTTTACATCGTCTGCGGGCACGGGGAGGTAAATCTTTGCATCAAGTTTGATTTGTTTAGATGGACCGATTCGATGAAGTCCTTTCTCAAAAACATTTTTATTTGTTTGATTTAAGTGACTTTGTTGGCGTGACCTTGAGGGTTTTAGCATTGTTTGTGTGACCTTGTGGCACTGAGTTTGTTTGTATGATCTCCCCTTTTTTATGGTTTCTGCTCTGGTCAAGAATTTACAAGTAAAACATTTTCTTGTACAGATTTGAAATTTTAGTGTGAGTGTGGGTGTGTATTTATTAGATTTGATTTAGGTGATATTTTTAATATAATATTAATATCGAACAGCTGTCAAATAATAATTTCAATTCTTTACCTTCAGTTCACTCTTACAGAAGGAATTCTTTGCCTCTCATTAAAACCCGACTGAAGGGACTTGTCAATGAGGCGGTAACACCGCTCAAACAAAACTACATTTGCTTGAAGAACTCTTTTGAAGCGATATGCATTTTTTGCCTTTAAAAATATGTGGCGGATACATCCCATTATCTTCACCATGTATCCCTGAGATCAGGTCGATCAGGGGGGAATTGTTTCCATCAAAGTTGGGGCGTGAAGAGTGAAAAATTCAATGCTCCCAATCTATCACAATTTACCAGCGTGCTCCCCCCCCCCCCCCCCCCCCCCGGACTGTTACACAATCTAAATAATCACTCTTGAAGCCAGTATTGTCACGAATGCAGTAAAGCTCCAAAGACCATGTCGGCTGTTTTTTTTTTGTTTTTGTTTTTTTTGTTTTGTTTTGAGCTGTAGAAATATTTTGTCCTTTCATCAAGTGTTCTAGTTTAAAATTGACCTTGTAAGAATATTTATCTATGTGCTCAAAATGAACACTTTGATAAGAATAATTTTAAAAAATCCTTTTATTGGATCTATAAAAGAATCCTTATCTTATCTTATAGTATCTCATCTTATCTTATAGTATCTTATCTTATAATTGTATAATCTTATAATATAGTATCTTATCCCTTAGTATCTTATCTTATAATATCTTATCTTATAGTATATTATCTTATAGCATCTTGGGCATAGCGAGTTTATTTCGTCTAGAAATATTCAACAGCTTGTAATCTTTGGCTCATTAAAACAGCTATTGTGTCTTCTAACTTGTCTTCTCCGTACCTCTCTTCAGGTCTACCGTTTCGACCCGGAGAAGAGAGAGCTGAGCCATCTTACAACCCTCAACAACCTCAGCGAGAACCCGAGGGTCAGGTTCGGACTGGCCCACATGGGCGGCTGCCTGGTGGTGATCGGTGGGCATCAGCTGGGCCATTCCATGAGGGACCCCGTCCGGTCCGTGTGCCTGGACATAGCCACCAAGCTGGAAGTGCGGGATTACTCCCCCCTGTTGCCCGGGGAGATCGTCAACACGTGCCTGGCCGCAAAGCTCAACGCCAGCATCTTGAAGTTGTTTACCAACTGACCGGTCGCCGAGGGTTCCTGATTTTATTGTATAAGTTACAAAAATCGTTTAATGAATTTTTTTTTTAGGTTTGACATATTCTGAGTTGTTCAATCGGTTACCGGAAATTTGATTGAAAGAAATATCGTCGACAGAAAATTGATCGACGGAAATTTGATCGAACGGAAATTTGGTCGAATCTTTTTTTCAGTTCACACGTTAAAATTTTCATCAAATTTCTTTTTGAACGCACTATACTATACAGTAAAACAAAATAATGCGTTCAAAAAGAAATTTGACACAGAATTTTAACGTGTAAACTAAAAAAAAAGATTCGACCAAAATTTCGTTCGATCAAATTTCCGTCGATCAATTTTCCGTCGACGAAATTTCTTTCGATCAAATTTCCGGATACGGTTCAATTCTTGTATCAAAGTTGAACATCTGAGCATCCTTAATAATAGAACTGTTTTAGGTTTAGAAGTTTAGCGAATATGGAGTCGTAACCAGGGACGTCATTTTGGGTAGGGCAATGTGGCATTAGCCCCCCACCTGAGTTTTCAGGTTTTTATTTAAATTGCTATGCACTGTGGCGCCTCCAGTAATAAAAAACTTGACAAGCCGACCAAGTTTTGGTTTTGCCGCCCCTCCCTCCCTTTGAAAAAACCCTGACATGACGTTCCTGATCGGAACTTGATTAATTAAACACAAACCAAATTGACCACTAACTGCTTGTCATATATCATTATAAGGACAGTGCAGTTCTGCTTTTAAAACAAATTACTTCATAACATCTAAAAAAATTGTAATTGAAATTAATTGGTGCTATATTTAGCTATATTTACTGTCCCCCCGGGGCGAGACAAGCTTTTAGATGCCCAATTCCCCCCCACCCACCCCAAAAATCCTCAGCATTTGGTCAAAGTGACGCCCTTCAATATGAGATAAAACAGTGGCACCAAGACACCCCCCCCCCCAATACTCCTTTACGCCACTGCCAGGTTCTGAGGTTCGGTTAATTTTAGTGGTCAATTTACTCAAGGACCGTGCGGTTAACTGAACAGGTCAGGATTCTTTTACATTGAATGTTAAACTTCCTGGTTTAAGTGACCTCAGATACGTTTGTGGTATCTGGCATCAGGTACCCATTGGTCTAGCATAGTTAAATCTCCTTTTCCGGTAATGACGTTGGTTGTTCTCAGCTCCTAGATGTTGAACGATACTCCAAAATGTCCTCAAACACATTTGTTGTTATATGACCTGTAGAATGACATCATCAATCGCAGAGCAAATTTAGACTTCTTAAAATATCCGGGAAATGTTACAACGTATTTTTGTGAAGCCCTTTCCATTACTTTTGGAGTATCGGCTGCATACTTTCAGGCGGGTATATACTATTCTTGAATCTGCCATTTGATATTCAGACATGGATAAACATCAGAGAGAACGATACTGCCGTGCGTGAACCAACCGACCATGAACTTAAAATGGCCGCCGTGCGTGAACCAACCGACCATGAACTTAAAATGGCCGCCGTGCGTGAACCAACCGACCATGAACTTAAAATGGCCGCCGTGCGTGAACCAACCGACCATGAACTTAAAATGGCCGCCGTGCGTGAACCAACCGACCATGAACTTAAAATGGCCGCCGTGCGTGAACCAACCGACCATGAACTTAAAATGGCCGCCGTGCGCGAACCAACCGACCATGAGCTTAAAATGACCGTCGCGAAGAGCTTCGCTTTCTGTATGTTGAAGTATTTCTTTCTAGCGTTCCATTTTATTGCTTGATAGAAGAGTTTTAACTTTTTATATATGTTCATTAACTTTGATATGTAATACTGCTATCCTTTCATGTTTGTAAACTATTTGTAAACCATCTGGAGAGATATTTATTTTTTGTAAGACAGATGGTATTTTATTGATGTTTTCTGAGCCGATTTGTTAATAAAGCTTGGGTATAGTTGACCATTTTGTTTGGTTTCCATGGTAACGTTCCTGTTACGTTCTTTTGTTCATGTTCTAACTTGTAAGAATATTCAACTTCCCTTGTGAATGGGATCAGAGCCGTTCTTATGATTTTTGGGGCCCTAGGTATGGAGCGTAGGTACCGGGCCCCGGAAGGGGGAGTCCGGGGGTGGAGCGCCCCCGTAGCTGAGGAGAAAACACCACACACCACTCCAGCACGTCCACTCTGCCGTCGTTGCTGTTTCCTCTTTGCTCGCGTGTAACCACTAACCATATTGATAATTCCGCCACTAGAGAAATGTGTACTTCTGAAATATTTGGACTTGCAAGTTGTAGGCTAAAAAACAAAGCACCAGACGGGTCCCCCCTTGACAGTGGAGCCCTAGGAGGTCGCCTTGTTTGCCTATGCCTAAGTACGGCTCTGATGGGATCATTATGTCATGTAAGACTTGGACACATCCAAAGATGATTGACTCAGAAAAACATGGCTGCAAACATTGTAAAAGTCTTAACATCTTTTTAAAATGCATTGAGCCGTCTTGTTGGCGAACTATCACACTACCAATCTAGAAACGTGAACAAGGAATAATAAACACATTGAATCGTTAAATAATTAAAAACATTTTGTCATAGCTCCATAAGACCGACCTTTATTACAGAGTGCATACTAATAATTTTTAGGACCCTATTTTTTTAATCATTTTTCACGTACTTGTGATAAACTACCGTCAAGTTACCATACATTTACAATTTACTGTCAAGCTACTATATTTTAACACAGCATTTCATAACGAGAATGAAGATGAAAAATTGCTCGAATTGAAATTCCGCAAACGCTTCCGAGCGCTGCCCGGGAAATTTGATAGTCAACGCTCTGGCAGAAGACGGTACTAGAAGCTTGTAATATTTAATATGTTTGAGCCAGGCTTGTGACACAATGGTAACCGTATCTTCATCGTGACGGAGGGGTTACCGGTTCGAGTATCGTTTGAGATCTTGCGGGCCGCTAGTGGCGGGCCAATTCTGACTGAAAATTCGCACCCAAAGAAAACCGTACCGGTAGTCTATTTGGTGTGGGATTAAAAATATTTGTCAACGGAAAAATAATTGTATTCTCACTCTCAGCAGTTAATTAGTGTTTGCAGCTACAAGGATATATTATGAGCATATATTTCTTTTTTCATTTACATCAAAATGTTAAATACCATGTCTAATGTATTGTGTAGCCCATTTCTCTAGTCTGGTCAGCTTATGTATCCACAACACCACCATCGTTACTTGAATAGCCTTAGCAATGCCACTGTCATATTGAATGTGTATAAACAAATATAACGGGACAGTGGCGTAGCTAAGGCTGGGGGGTAAATGTGTACACACTAATATAATGGGACAGTGGCATTGCTAAGGCTGTGGGTGAATGTGTACAAACAAATATAGCGGGACAGTGGCATTGCTAAGGGTTTTCGTTATTGTTAAGAACAAACCCCCCCCCCCCCCCCCCCGAGTGTATTATATCGTGTTTACTGGCATAAACATTTGGAAAACTGAAGTCTGTTGCTATAAATTATCACATATATTATAAATTTTATATTCCCACCTTTAAAAATATCGTCGTCCCCCCCCCCCCCCCCCCGATTTCCCCGGCCATTGCCAGACCAAGGATGAAATACACAAACCACCCGAACAGATTTGATTTGCTACGCCGCTGCAATAAGTCCACCCCCCCCCCCCCGGGCGGGATCTAAGTCAAAATGACATTCACTGGATGACACAAGAAATAAACGACATTTTTTTTGTTTTCAAGATGCCATTTCCCCTGGATCAGTTACAATCGGTGTGACGCAAAATATCTGGCCGTCGTGTGTTAAGGCCTGGTCATTCCACTTCTTAATGAAGTTTCACAAGGTCTATAAAACTCCCCATTTACCCGTGATCACTTTCATTTAACTAAGACATACATAGATATAAATTGCTGTGAAGATAGCTTTATGTTCCTTTTCGTACATACAGTATTATCATTTGAAGAGGGGGTGTTAACAACTTAATAGAACTTGCTCTTGGTTTCGCTTCTTTGAACAACAAAGACAACTCGTGTTTGTCAAGAAATGTTACGTTTATATCTAGCAGTGTATATCACACATACAGTGCTATGTATATGAGTGTACATTCTAACAGCCGATCTTATATGACGTAAATGATACTGTATGAACATGTTACGAATAATTCATTAAATAACACGCCACATCGTCTCTATAGTATCTTTGGTTCGCCCTCACCCCACCACACGCCACATAGTCTCTATAGTATCTTTGGTTCGCCCTCACCCCACCACACGCCACATCGTCTCTATATTATCAGTTCGCCCTCACCCAATCACAGGCCACATCGTCTCTATAGTATCTTTGGTTCGCCCTCACCCCACCAAACGCCACATCGTCTCTATAGTATTAGTTCGACCTCACCACACTACACGCCACATCGTCTCTATAGTATCAGTTCGCCTTCACCCCACCACACGCCACATCGTCTCTATAGTATCCGTTCGCCCTCACCCCACCACACGCCACATCGTCTCTATATTATCATTGGTTCGCCCACACCCCACCACACGCCACATCGTCTCTATAGTATCATTGGTTCGCCCTCACCCACCACACGCAACATCGTCTCTATAGTATCATTGGTTCGCACTCACCCCACCACACGCCACATTATCTCAATAGTATCTTTGGTTCGCCCTCACCCCACCACACGCCACATCGTCTCTATAGTATCAGTTCGCCTTCACCCCACCACACACCACATCGTCTCTATAGTATCTTTGGTTCGCCCTCACCCCACCACACGCAACATCGTCTATATAGTATCAGTTCGACCTCACCCCACCACACGTCACATCGTCTTTATAGTATCTTTGGTTCGCCCTCACCCCACCACACGCCACATCGTCTCTATAGTATCAATTCGACCTTATCCCACCACACACCACATCATCTATATAGTATCTTTGTTTCGCCCTCACCCCACCACACGCCACATCGTCTCTATAGAATCAGTTCGCCCTCACCCCACCACACGCCACATCGTCTCTATAGTATCAGTTCGCCCTCATCCCACCACAAACCACAACATCTATATAGCATCTTTGGTTCGCCCTCACCCCACCACACGCCACATCGTCTCTATAGTATCTTTGGTTCACCCTCACCCCACCACATCGTCTATATAGTATCTTTGGTTCGCCCTCACCCAACCACACGCCGCATCGTCTATATAGTATCAGTTCTCCTTCACCCAACCACACGCCACATTGTCTCTATAGTATTAGTTCACCCGCACCCCACCACACACCACATCGTCTCTATAGTATATTTGGTTCACCCTCACCCCCACCACACGCCATATCGTCTCTATAGTATCTTTGGTTCGCCCTCACCCAACCACACGCCACATCGTCTTTATAGTATCATTAGTTTGTCCTCACCCCACCACACGCCACATCGTCTCTATAGTATCATTAGTTTTCTTTCACCCCACCACACGCCACATCATCTCTATAGTATCATTGTTCCCTCCACCCCACCACACGCCACATCGTCTCTATAGTATCTTTGGTTCCCCCCACACCACCACACACCACATCGTCTCTATAGTATCATTGGTTCCCCCACCCCACCACACGCCACATCGTCTCTATAGTATCATTGGTTTCCCCCAAATAACCACACGCCACATCATCTCTATAGTATCATTGGTTCGCCCTCAACCCACCACACGCCACATCGTCTCTATAGTATCATTGGTTTCCCCCACAACACCACACGCCACATCATCTCTATAGTATCATTGGTTCGCCCTCACCCCACCACACGCCACATAATCTCTATAGTATCATTGGTTCGCCCTCACTCCACCACACACCACATCATCTCTATAGTATCATTGGTTCCCCTCTACCCCACCACACGCCACATCATCTCTTTAGTATTATTAGTTCTCCCTCACCCCACCACACGCCACATCATCTCTATAGTATCATTGATTCCCCACTCCACCACACGCCACATCGTCTCTATAGTATCATTGGTTCGCCCTCACCTCACCACACGCCCCATCGTCTCTATAGTATCATTGTTCCCCCAACCCCACCATATGCCACATCATCTCTATAGTATCTTTGGTTCGCCCTCACCCACCACACGCCACATCATCTCTATAGTATCTTTGGTTCGCACTCACCCACCACACGCCACATCGTCTCTATAGTATCAGTTCGCCCTCACCCCATCACAGGCCACATCGTCTCTATAGTATTAGTTCGCCCTCACCCCACCACACGCCACATCTTCTTTATAGTATCAGTTCGCCCTCACCCCACCACATGCCACATCATCTCTATAGTATCTTTGGTTCGCCCTCACCCACCACACGCCACATCATCTCTATAGTATCTTTGGTTCGCACTCATCCCACCACACGCCAAATCGTCTCTATAGTATCAGTTCGCCCTCACCCCATCACAGGCCACATCGTCTCTATAGTATTAGTTCGCCCTCACCCCACCACACGCCACATCGTCTTTATAGTATCAGTTCGCCCTCACCCCACCACATGCCACATCATCTCTATAGTATCTTTGGTTCGCACTCACCCCACCACACGCCACATCGTCTGTATAGTATTAGTTCGCCCTCATCCCATCACAGGCCACATCGTCTCTATAGTATCTTTGGTTCGCCCTCACCCCACCACACGCCACATCGTCTCTATAGTATCAGTTCGCCCTCACCCCATCACAGGCCACATCTTCTCTATAGTATCTTTGGTTCGCCCTCACCCCACCAAACGCCACATCGTCTCTATAGTATTAGTTCGCCCTCAACCCACCACACGCCACATCGTCTCTATAGTATCAGTTCGCCCTCACCCCACCACACACCACATCGTCTCTATAGTATCAGTTCGCCCTCACCCCACCACACGCCACATCGTCTCTATAGTATCAGTTCGCCTTTACCCCACCACACGCCACATCGTCTCTATAGTATCAGTTCGCCCTCACCCCAACACACGCCACATAGTCTCTATAGTATCAGTTCGCCCTCACCCCACCACACGCCACATCGTCTCTATAGTATCCGTTCGCCCTCACCCCACCACACGCCACATCGTCTCGATAGTATCATTGGTTCGCCCTCACCCCACCACACGCCACATCTTCTCTATAGTATCATTGGTTCGCCCTCACCCCACCACACGCCACATCGTCTCTATAGTATCTTTGGTTCGCCCTCACCCCACCACACGCCACATCGTCTCTATAGTATCATTGGTTCGCCCTCACCCCACCACACGCCACATCGTCTCTATAGTATCATTGGTTCGCCCTCACCCCACCACAAGCCACATTATCTCTATAGTATCATTAGTTTTCGCTCACCTAACCACACGCCACATCATCTCTATAGTATCATTGTTCCCTCCACCCCACCACACGCCACATCGTCTCTATAGAACCTTTGGTTCGCCCTCACCCCACCACACGCCACATTATCTCTATAGTATCATTAGTTCTCCCTCACCCCACCACACGCGACATCGTCTCTATAGTAGTATCATTGGTTCCCCCTCACCCCACCTCTCGCCACATCGTCTCTATAGTAGTATCATTGTTCCCCCTCACCCCACCACACGCCACCTCATCTCTATAGTAGTATCATTGGTTCCCCTTCACCCCACCCTAAGCCACATCGTCTCTATAGTAGTATCATTGGTTCCCCCTCACCCCCACCACACGCCACATCGTCTCTATAATATCTTTGGTTCCCCCTCACCCCACCCTACGCCACATCGTCTCTATAGTAGTATCATTGGTTCACCCTAACCCCCACCACACGCCACATCGTCTCTATAATATCTTTGGTTCCCCCTCACCCCACCACACGCCACATCGTCTCCATAGTATTATTGGTTCCCCTCACCCCACCACAAGCCACATCGTCTCCATAGTATCATTGGTTCCCCTCACCCCACCACACACCACCTCATCTCTATAGTATCATTGGTTACCACACCCAACCCACCTCACTTTGCAGCCTATCATACTTAAAGGAAGATTCTTAAGTTACACTAAGCAGTAATTCAAATCAAACGCACTCAGTTAGACAAGTAAGCCGATAATGTAAACCAAACGGGTTAAGTTACACAAGGAAGCCGATATATTTTTACACCGCTGGTACTGATGTAGACATTGTGAAATGTTAATAATTCTTCCACGATGGTAAATGTCAACGCCCCCATATCTGCCTGGGAGTCGTCAACAGAGGATGGCAAAATAATCAATGCCAACGTCTCGAAATTATCGTTGGCATTAATTGAAGTGACGTATGCCTTAATCGGTAACAGGAGTGATGACGGTACGGGAGGAATTCACTAGCAAGGACCGGAAGTTAGGTCCCAGTATTCACAACCAATCTGTAACGTGAGTTCCTAATGCAATGGTTTCGAACAGATGAATGACATATTTTTCGTTAATAACATGCACTCAATTTCTTTTAAATTGTAATTATTTTTGTTTAATTTAAAAATAAATAAATAATTGTATTTATGAAATGAACTGTGTTGTTTGTCTTTTGATTTATTTTTTTTAATTGAAAAAAGGTGGGGATCACAAAACTAAGATTATATAAAAATTATTGCCTTGTTATCATATTTATGATCAGATTCTGAGGCAGTTTTTGTAGCGGGGAAATAAAAATGTATTTGATCTAAAGTATGATTTTGAGATCAAGCCAACATTTGGTAACCCGTACGTGGAGTTTTGGCGGCAGACGAACATTTCATCTATCATGACTGTGTAACTATTTTGTGAAGCTCCTTGTTAAATTTACAATATTTAGTGGAACCCGGTTATTGTATGACTGTCCAGCTTTGCTCACGGCAAAGAACTAGGCTCCATATTTCTGAACTTTCTGATGTAAAATTCCTAACACGTGACTTGTAACGGGAAATAATTTTTAAAACCTAACTACAACTACAACCAAACAACAACAAAACCAGGAACATGTATTACTCCAACGAAAGCATCCATCACATAACGCGAATTGGGAAGTAAAAATGTTAGAAGTCAGCCATCATATAAGACGAATTGGGCAGGGATGAGAATAGAAGGCATCTATCGCATCATATGCATTGGTCATGGCTAAACATCATCCATCTCATCAGAGGAATTGGACAGGGGAGTGGCTAGAAGCCATCCATCGCATCATAGGAATATGGCAGGAAAGAGGTTAGAAGACCCCCATCGCATCAGAGGTATTCAGCATGCAAGAGGTTAGAAGCCATCCGTCGCATCAGAGGTCTTCAGCAGGCAAGAGGTTAGAAGCCATCCATCGCATCAGAGGAATAGGGCAGGCAAGAGGTTAGAAGCCATCAATCGCATCAGAGGAATAGGGCAGGCAAGAGGTTAGAAGCCATCCGTCGCATCAGAGGAAAAGGCAGGCAAGAGGTTAGAAGCCATCCATCGCATCAGAGGAATAGGGCAGGCAAGAGGTTAGAAGTAGAAGTCACCCGTCGCATCAGAGGAATAGGGCAGGCAAGAGGTTAGAAGCCATCCATCGCATCAGAGGAATAGGGCAGGCAAGAGGTTAGAAGTAGAAGTCATCCGTCGCATCAGAGGAATAGGGCAGGCAAGAGGTTAGAAGCCATCCATCGCATCAGAGGAATAGGGCAGGCAAGAGGTTAGAAGTAGAAGTCATCGGTCGCATCAGAGGAAAAGGGCAGGCAAGAGGTTAGAAGCCATCCATCGGATCAGAGGAATAGGGCAGGCAAGAGTTCAGTTGCTATTCGTGTATCATTGGATAAGCTGGCTAAGTAAGTATCATACATTAAGACAGGCACCGCGTCACTGAATCAAGTTAGTCTTTATATTACTCTATCTTCCATTGCACAATGTAGTTATGTTCCATTCTCTCCGAGACAACACGTTCAGCACAGTATTATGACGGGAAAAGATGGAAGCGTTGGAGACGCCAAGAATTGGAGCTGATGTTGTTGTTAGTCCCTTTGTAACGGAGCTTTGTAGTGTAAATTGGCCAGAAAAACAATATATTTCAACAATACTTCTTAAGCCAAAACTGATTTGAAATTCTGAATATTTCAAAATCTTGCTAATTTCAACACCAGGACATTGAGGCATCTTGCTTTACCTAGGACAATGAGGCATCTTGCTTAACCTAGGACAATGAGGCATCTTGCTTTACCTAGGACAATGAGGCATCTTGCGTTACCTAGGACAATGAGACATCTTCCTTTTCCTTTACAGAAGTTGTAAACCTAAAGTTTAGCAATTACAAGAAGCGGCACAAATTTGTAAACAAAAACAAAGCGCTGACATGAAGGCATTTAAACGTAAACAAAATAAATTACGAAACGATTTCAAGAATGAAATATGAATGTGGTTCTATATGTTTTTAATTGATATTGAATAATGAGTTGATTAATTTTAAATTTCTGCAAAATAGAATTCTTGAGATTGCTTAATTAAAAAAACAACACATTTCTACAAGGAAAGAAATTTCTGTTTGGTTGTTTCTTGGTTCCTAATTGGTCGGGAAAATTAAAAATGATACTTAATTCATCGTCGACTCCAATTAACGGGTTCATAACAAAACAAATTATCGCCCTCTTTAAATCTCCCTAGTTTGAACAGTTTAAACGCTCACAAAACAATCTCTCTTGTTTTCTTGTAAAACAAATATCATTGTTCAAATGAATATGTGTGTGTACAATGTGTGGAATATTTGTGTGTACAAGATGTGTATACGCTTGACTCATTTCGCAATGATGTTTTTTTCGGCAACTTTCTGCAGCGCCAACGTCCAAGCTACTGCTGCAGTTAGACCAGTTCCATCTCATTCGATGCCGTGAGATCCCTCAAATATTTTACTTTCTGTAAGTCTTAGTAAAGACCGTAGTTGTTTGGGCTTAAAGACAGTGGTTTACACTCGTAAAATGCTTTATGCAATATTTTTAAAAGACACAATACAAGAGAAATTCTCAAACCGTTCGGACCTTAATCAGCGTCTGTTGTTGAGACCGAATAATCTCATATGTACCAGGTCTCAGAATCTGTCTTATATTGAAAAACTGTCTTATAGTAAGAGTATCTTATGCTTAAGAGCGTTCTTAACGTAAGTCTCATAACTGTCCTATAGTAAGAGTCTGTTTTCTATTATAAAACTGACTTTTTATGAGAATTTGCCTTATATTGCGAAACTCTCGTATTTCGAGAGTCTGTCTTCAGTACAAAACTGTCTCATAAAATGAGTGTCTTATGCAAGGAGTCTTTCTTTTCCGATAGAATATTTTCTGTTGAGTCTATTCAACTGATAGAATTCAAAAATTAAAAAAAGAATAGATTACTAGATTTTTGTATTTTTTGCTATCTCTACGTATAATTTCAGTGTTAACCCCTTGCTATCTCTACGTATAATTTTAGTGTTTACCCCTTGCTATCTCTACGTATAATTTCAATGTTAACCCCTTGCTATCTCTACGTATAATTTCAGTGTAAACCCCTTGCTATCTCTACGTATAATTTCAGTGTTAACCCCTTGCTATCTCTACGTATAATTTCAGTGTTAACCCCTTGCTATCTCTACGTATAATTTTAGTGTTTACCCCTTGCTATCTCTACGTATAATTTCAATGTTAACCCCTTGCTATCTCTACGTATAATTTCAGTGTAAACCCCTTGCTATCTCTATGTATAATTTCAGTGTTAACCCCTTGCTATCTCTACGTATAATTTCAGTGTTAACCCTTTGCTATTTCTACGTATTATTGACTTATTAATTAGATGATCCTACTGTTTGGCCTATGTTCTTAATTTTTTGTATATACTATGTCATGCAAATTTCACTTATCTCTAAACACTGAAGTCTATAAATAGACCAAAATTTTTTTTTTTTAGCCATAACGAAAGACGTTGGATCCAGTCTCCTGATTGTCTGGTCTGGGCAGCCCCGGACTAATGTGCTGGGCTCTTGCAGACGCGGGCAGATATCCGAGCGGCTGCCAAAACATCTTTCGTTTCATCCCCCTCATGGGGAAGTCCCCACCCATCCTTGCCGGGAAGGTGCTCGCGGCGGAAGTCCTTTTTTGATCGCTGATGGCAGATTCCAGTTTTTGGAGCGTCAAAGCATGAGCCTTAAGGACGCCCAGTATCGTCTCCTGCGTGAGCTCTGTGGGGATGTAAGCTCGTCTCTCCTTCTCACGGGTGTCATCTAGCTGTTCTTCCGGGTCAAAGGTTAAGGTTGGACACGTGCATGCGGATAGAATTGTTAACAAAACTATAGCACACGTTACATTAGATGACGTCATTGTAGATCGTTGAAAAGGGGGCACGGATGTTTCACTTGTTACAATCTGAAAGATAGATCATAACAGAAATCAAAGTTAAGAAGTACGTTGATTAAAATACGGGATTAAAGATGGTGTATGAAGTCATGGGTACTCATAAAATATTTTATAACAGTTTAAATTTATAAAAATTGAAGGCGTGGCTAAGAGGGGAGAAATGTTCCCGGGCGCCACACTAGAGGGGGTTCCAAGATGGGCTTTGTTGTTATTTTATTGATTAAAATATTAGGTTTCAGCGTCGTGGTTTAAAGGGAAAAAGGGGGGGGGGCGTGAAAATGAATCTTTTCCCCCGGCTCACAACACTCTGGCTACGCCCCTGTTTGTCATAATGAAGTAGTGCCAGGAAAACAAAAATCCTAGTGCCAAAAATCATGCAGCGCACAACTAGGGGAGGGAGAAAAAGAGAAAGACGGAGAAAAAGATGGGAAGATAACATCAAAGAGTGGACGGGACTAAAACTAGTCGATGCTATGCGTAATGCAGAAGACCGAGAGGAATGGAGAAGGATAGTTTTCATGTCATCTGTGGCGCCGCAACGGTCCAAAAACTAAGGGACATGATGATGATGAGAGCCCAAAATGTACTATTCCTCTTTAGGCCACACGCCAAGTCCGGACAGCCGAGGACCCGTGATCTGTAGGTCTAACGTGAATGAAATTTAGGGCTCATTTAGAGGAACATGGGCTAGAAAGAGAGGACGCGTTTAAGTAAAAAGAAAAATACAAATACATCACCACGGCCGAGGTTCCCAGCTTTTGGTACCGGTCATGACCCCATTTAATAGAAGCAAGTTGACAAGCGACACTCAAAACATAAAGTAATAATAATACGTTTATAGAAAAAACGTAGAAACTAAATGCAGTGTTATGGGAGTATTCTAACTTGACTAAGACACCGAGCATTTCTTGAACATTCTTTGTTTCACAAGTTCAATCTTAGGGTCATCGACCCCCACAGAACAATCTCCTAATGGGAACGAGGCAAGCCAGGCAACGCCTTCCAGGCACGTATAGACTCGTGCTCCTGATCACATTGCAATTTTCTGTGTGTTTGACTGATTTTGGTTTCGTTATTTCTATATTGGGATATCCGCCATGGACAGCTGCTTTGATTCGGCTACTTTTTGTGTCCCTCCAAACTTCAGACTTTGGCTTTTCTTCGTGGCAAAGCTCAGTTAAATTTCCCGCCTACACGGTCGGCCATCTTTGTTGTCATCACGATCACTGTTCGAGCAAGTCGATGATAAGGTCAGTGACACCCCACCCCCCGGGCCACACAGAGGTAACCGACCGGTGCCTGTATACACCCATGATAGTCTCTTGTCAATGAATGTCGAGCGTACGCACCTGATCGCTGACCTCGTGTGTCGACTGAAAGAACTTTTGATTGGTCGAGGCCTGCCCCGGAAGCGCACCCGCCGTGGTGGTAGACGAAAAGAACAACTTGTCACTCATTCATCATCAAAGCTTACTCTACGCTACTCTAACCATGCTAAACTTATTCACATGAAAATCTCTCCACCTTCCAGCAATAGACAGATTTGCATCGCCTCATTCAACGCTCAGCCGCTTGGCGCGTATGAGAAACGCATCGCAGCCTCCGAATTTATCACAGATAGGCAGATTGACATTCTGTTTATCCAGGAGACCTGGTTTCGGCTGACTGGCGATGAGGGGGAAAAGCGCCGATCTCGCTCCATCTGGCTTTTCTGCCCGATCATTTTCTCGTTCAATTCGCGGTGGAGGCCTTGCTGTTATCTTTAGAGAAACGTTGTCCCATCACACAGCCTTTGTGACAGACTTTCCATTCGCCAACACATCTTTTGAAGCAGTTCAACTTACCTTGTCAGTTGCCCCTGCAGAACGTTCATTTTATGAGCATTTATCGCTCGTAAGAAAAATAAACTGACGGATGCAGTGTTTCATAGAGAATTCCCGGTTCTGCATTGGCCGGGGCTTATATGGTAGTTGGCGATATGAACATTCACTTCGACCAGCCACAGCACCCCTCCACTGCCAGGATGATAGATCTTTTGGACTTATTTAGTCTTTACCAATCAGTCGACCAACCGACTCATAATCGTGGACATGTTATTGATTGGGTGCTACATGTGTCTCAGGATGGTGTAGTTACATATACTTCAATCAACCAAGAGCTGTCCTCTGATCACTTCTGTGTTGTTTGCGAGCGTAGTGTAGGTACCCCCCATCCTCTCCCTCAGTACAGGGAGGTCCGCAGTCTGCGTACCATAAACTGAGATGACTTTAAGCTGAGATATCTTTAAGCTGAGATGACTTTAAGCACGACATGAGTTTAAAAGTGTCCCCAGCCCTCTGTCCTACTTTGGAAACGCTAGAAAGTTTTTCAACAGATCTATTACGTTGCCAAGAAGCGCGTGAACCAGATTGTTTGTCGTGCTAAGACTTTGTATTTTAGCCAAAAGACAATTATGAGTATAACCCGCAGGCAGTTGTATGATGTTTGTAGCCCCCCTCAGAGGGAGTAACAAAGGAACTGCTCCCCCTTCAGTGTATCCGTTGCCCCAGCAACCAGATATTTTCTGTAATTTCTTTACAAGCAAAATTGCTGACACTGAAGCTGAGCTTGATCTTCTTGACCTACCGCCCTAGATTTGTTAGTTCACATTTCGATGTTTTTAATCCTGTTTCAGAACCAGGGGCCAAAAGTATTGTTATGTAGACGACGTGTTTACGTCATCTTTCCCCAATGAATGAGCTCTAGCTGACCTTAATTCGGCTGCACTGCGCTATTAGTAGGGTGTGGATTACTAAATATCGTATCCCTTTGACCTCGGTTCCAATTAACTATAATCTATGGTCTGCTTATTCTTAGAACTTTGTAGAAAGTTTGAGAGTCGATTAAAATGTGTAGTCTGGTTTCTCGAAATGTCTTTGAAACAGGCTATATATATTGAGCGACCGGAGCGTGTGGAGATGATTTTGGCTATCATTTATCATGATATATTTTGAGCGTGTGTTATACTGTGCATGTGTAGATTCCGTTTCATCATTGTAACCTTTTTACAACATTGTGAATTCTTTAACATTGTACCGGTACAAGCTAATCATTATTCTGTCGATAGCTTTAATTATATTTCTTTGGATTTTGTAATTCATCATATTAAAATTTATTAATTGTAACCAGCCCTGGTTTGAGTGTCGTATTCTTTTTGTTATTGTATTTATCATGTGGTATCGACTTTGTTGTATAATGTTTTAGAACGATCCAAATACTTAAATAATAGATTAATTTCTACATACTGATAACTGTACGTAACAGTATTATTCTGAAATCTAAACCTATGTTATGCACTTTAAACCCAATCCTCACCAACCTGTTGGTTGACTCGTCAGATCATTTGCTCCTAACGATAACCCACATTGTCAATGAAAGATTGTCTTCTAGCACTGTTTCCTATCTTTGTGTCAGCTGTCATCAAACCATTGCTTAAGAAGCCTGGTCTAGATGAAAATAATTAAAAAAAACTATAGTCTGTATCTAACTTATCCTTTTTTATCTAAAGTCATTGAAATACTAGTTCTAAAAAAATTTTGCTTACTTGAAGGACACCCTCTTCTCAGTCCTAATCAGACCATTCCACAGAGCAGATGAAGAAGCTCTCTTGGGAGTCACCAATGACCTTTTGCTCGCATTGGACAGCGGTGATGTCTCCCTCCTGATCCTCTTGGACCACAGTGCGGCCTTTGACACTGTTGACCATGGAACCCTTTACAAAACCCTTGAAAATTATTTTGGGATTTCTGGTTTGGTTTAGGTCCTACCTCTCCGATAGAACGCAGGCGGTCGCTGTCGATGGCTGTCTCTCCGGCAGAGCTGACTTGGTGTACGGAGTGCCACGGGGGTCAGTTTTGGGCCTGGTTCTATTCACATTGTATACCAGGCCACTGCTCCTCTTGCTCGGAAGGCATGCTGTTGAGAGCCAGCCATTCGCAGATGACACGGCAGCTATACAATCATATACATCCCCCTCTTGTCAATGCCGCTGTCCAGACTGTGCATGTCAAGTCATGGATGAAACTAAGCAAGTTGAAGCTTAACGATGACAAACCGGAAGCACGCCTCCTTCACAATAACAAATCATCCTCTACCTCAACTCTCCACAACTCATTTCAAGTAGGTAACTCGAGCATACAGTTTACATCCTCTGTTAGGAATCTTGGTTATATTCTTTCTAACAACATCTAAATAATCAAATCTCTCACATTTGTCGTTCTGCATATACCGCTATCCGTCACATCAAAAACACTAGTCTGTGCTCTTTTTCTCTCCCGTCTTGACTATTGCAACTTTCTTCTGTCAGGTTCACCAAATCACTTCATAGAAAAACTGCAAAAGGTTCAAAACTCAACTGCTAGGCTAATTCTAAAGGCAAAAAAACAACAACGTGATCACGTCACTCCACTACTCCACTCGCTTCATTGGCTCCCTGTACAAACACGGATTGATTACAAGCTGCCTGTTCTCTGCCTCAACGTTTTCTCGGATTCTTGCCTACCTATATCACTGAACTGCTTTCTGTCTATTCCCCCCTTCGACAGCTTCGAAGCTCTTCCGCAGACAAGCGTATTCTTTCTGTTCCCAAGACAAGCACTAAAACACATGGTGAACGGTCTTTCTCGTTCTGCGCCCCTAAACAATGGTATTCTCCCTTTACTAAACATCCGCAATATATCGACCATCCAGGCCATTTAAAACTGCACTCAAAACATATCTCTTTAAACTCTACTATCCTGTCTGATTCTCCCCTCTGACCGAAAAACGATGCTGCTGGGTGCCGTCCATCGCTTGACATGACAATAGTTCTGGAATGGGTTGGGTGAATAAATTTATTTTTGTTTAAAGGCAGCTGCTTTTTAACTAAATAGAAGTATGTTATTTTTTTAAATGTCATGATTATGTTTGCTAATCTTTTATTTGCAGTGCGGTGAGCCCAGCAAATATGCCGGGGTACCGCGCTATATAAGACCACTGTAATAATAATAACAATAATAATAACAATAATAATCTCAACTCATTGTTTGGGAACCTGGTTTCTAGTGTATAAAGAACGTTTCAGACCAGAGGTGGGATCATTTAAATACTTTAAAAAAAACACCCTAAAAAAAAGAAGATATTTCGGAAAGGAAGTTTATTAGTTCACTCAGTTATTTCGTAAATAACTAGAATATATGACCCGTTGTTACCGGGTTAGTATAGTAAGTCATATTGCGCTACATTCCACCAGTTCTTACGAAGTCTCACATTCTAAAAAACCATCTTTTCTTATACAGATGTTGTTGAGACCCGCTGGTCCTCACTTGTGTGAGACCCGCTGGCTCACACAACCTACCGGTCACTTGTCAGTCGCTTGTCACGTGATCGACTCAATTAGGCCAGTACTGATGATAATTATGACTCATAGTCGGAAACAATGGAAGTTCCCGGTCAACCAGAAAAATGGTCAGTTATACGAAACACTGCCCATGTCCAGAGCGTGTGACCAAGCTTGTGACCTAGGGTCAGCTTGTGAACCATTGGTTGACCAGACGAAAAATTAGCATATAGTATATTAATCATATGTATGACCCAGAGGTCACCGTTAACTGGACTTAGGTCAGCGTTAGCTGGATCCAAGTATAAATATAGTTGTAAGCCAGTTAGTCATTCTCTCTCGTCCCTGTAATTACGGTAGTGTAATTGACAGACAAGTATGAGCCTGGCTTATGGCTATTGTGTTAGAGTGTGTCTAAATCAAAAGTTATAAGGATGGTAATATTAGTATTGTTGTTAGTTTCACATATTTGTAATGTTAGCATTTTGTTAGAGGATATGTTAGGATTATAGTTAGTTATCAAGTCATTGTTAGAATACTACGTTATATGAATGTATATGTATGATTAATTAGTAATATGGTGATAAGACTGTAATTCTTAGTGGTAGCTTATATGTTGTATCTATTATTCTCTTTACAGCCAGTTAGTACAGTTAGTACAGTTAGTAGTTAGTTTAGTACAGTTAGTAGTTAGTTTAGTACAGTTAGTAGTTAGTTTAGTACAGTTAGTAGTTAGTTTAGTACAGTTAGTAGTTAGTTTAGTACAGTTAGTAGTTAGTTTAGTACAGTTAGTAGTTAGTTTAGTACAGTTAGTAGTTAGTTTAGTACAGTTAGTAGTTAGTTTAGTACAGTTAGTAGTTAGTTTAGTACAGTTAGTAGTTAGTTCAGTTCAGTCAGTTAAAGGAGACTAGGCTCAGGGCTATAGAAGCATATGCCATAGCAGAGCTCAGTAGACTAGAACTCAGTACTGTATAAGACGTCAGCGGGTAACAGTTTAACCCTGACGCAGTAATTGCACAAGGCAGATAATAACGAGCGAGTAACGCACTAAAGAGATAAGGTCAGCAGACGACCCAAACAGAAGAGTTGTAGAGGTAGCAGAGCGTGGCGAGCAGTTCCTCCCCACCCCCTGCACAGCTGAGTGACCAGTGGCGACCCTTCCAGAGCTTTGGGGTGTGCTGTAAGAGTCTGGCAGTGTGTATAGCAGACGAGGAAGCAGGCAAGAGAGGGCAAGCCGAGACGACCGTTCCACCGAACGTCCAGCATAATAACATCGTATTATTAGTAAAGCATTCATTGTATCGATATTAATTATTACTATTTGTATGAGTCTATTTATATTTTGTATTGCAGTAATTAAATAATTAATTGTGGCTGAACCACTGGTATTTTTTAGTAATAGTAACGTTATTGTGAGTGAGGATTAATTTGGTATAACTGTTGATTGTAGTAATCATTCCCTAGACCTAGTCATAGTAATACTAATCAACATAGCGCTAGGGACCTTTATCTATATATATACCCCCTGTTCTGAAAGTACCAATTTCGACATTCTGGGGACCAGATATATATAGATAAGAAATATAATTTTCGACAGATGTAACCGAATCGAGTTTTGATGTCTTGTATCTTTGAAAATTAAACGACAAATTTCAACGCACTTGAAACTTATATTTAGGAAAAAATCAAATGACACTCATTATTTTACAAAATGAATCTATGTGTACAGGGCCGACCCCAACAATTGCGGGGCCCTATGCGAAACGGATTGCGCGGGGCCCATTCTGGGTAGAGGATAAGGATAATTAGTGAAAATTAAGATTTTGTATTAGAAAATAAATTCGGGGTGGGGCCTACGAAAGTGCGGGGCCCACTGCGGCCGCATAGGTTGCAGTGGCCTAAGGCCGGCCCTGTATGTGTAGATATTTAAGGTTCTCACATCAATGGGTTTAAAGCATTATTTTCTTCTATATAATAGTGACCAACATTAACCATTGTTCACACCCATGAACTTTAAAGAATACATGTTACAAAAACTATTGTAAAATCATGCCCTTAATTAAAAAAATTTTTTACCATTTTAAATTCATGTAGCATAACATAATTCAATTGGTATCTTCAGTAACTTAACCTCTGCCTGGCATCTTCACTAACTTAACCTCTGCCTGGTATCTTCAGTAAACAATAACTTAATCTCTGTCTGGTATCTTCATTAAACATTAACTTAACATCTGCCTGTTATCTTCATTAACTTAACCTCTGCCTGGTATCTTAATTAACTTAACCTCTGCCTGGTATCTTCACTAGCTTAACCTCTGCCTGGGATCTTCATTAACTTAATCTCTGCCTGGTATCTTCATTAACTTAACCTCTGCCCGATATCTTCTTTAACCTAACCTCTGCCTGGTACTTTCATTAACTTAACCTCTGCCTGGTACCTTCATTAACTTAACCTCTTCCCGGTCTCTTCATTAACTTAACCTCTGCCCGGTATCTTCATTAAACATTAACTTAACCCCTGCCTGGTATCTTCATTAACTTAACCTCTGCCCAGTATCTTCATTAAACATTAACTTAACCCCTGCCTAATATCTTCTATAACTTAACCTCTGCCTGGTATCTTCTATAACTTAACCTCTGCCTGGTATCTTCATTAACTTAACCTCTGCCTGGTATCTTCTATAACTTAACATCTGCCTGGTACCTTCATTAACTTAACTTCTGCCTGGTATCTTAATTAACTTAACCTCTGCCCGGTATCTTCATTAACTTAACCCCTGCCTGGTATCTTCATTAAACATTAACTTAGCCTCAGCCTGGTATCTTAATTAACTTAACCTCTGCCTGGTATCTTAATTAACTTAATCTCTGCCCGGTATATTCATTAAACATTAACTTAACCCCTGCCTGGTATCTTCATTAAACATTAACTTAACCTCTGTCTGGTATCTTCATTAACTTAACCTCTGCCTGGTATCTTAATTAACTTAATCTCTGCCCGGTATATTCATTAAACATTAACTTAACATCTGCCTCGCTTCCGAACTAAATAAACGGAAAATCGCTTAAAACAAAATCATTATCTTTAAAGCCGCATCTCTTACCCAAATAAATCCCATATTAGTTCACTTACCTGAATTGTTTTACATTTTTAAAATAAAGTATGAATCTATTCTTAAAGATTTTATTTCAGTGCTTAAGTAAAGCGATTGTGCGTTTACAGATTGTTATACACATTAAAATGAACTAACTCTAGTTATTTAACATTTGCAATGGATTTTCAGGAAATATTCATTATACATATTTCATTAAAACATATTGCTATCTTCATAAATATTGGCCAACTCAACCCACTGTGTGGAAACACAACTTATTCTAACCATTGAGCTCAACAATCTCCTACAATATACATTTTAAAAAAAAGACAACCTGACTAAAGAAAGATTCCTCAACGTCGTTTTTGTCCCTGTTTTTTTGTGCAAAGAAATTAACTACCTATAAAGAAAACATATATAATATAACAAGAAACAACTTTATTTATAAATTTCGCGGACAAATAAAAAAGAAACAAAAAAACTTTGAGATTTGAGATTTGCACTTTCTAGATTCTAGAACATGTTAAGAAATAAAACTGTTTCTTCTAATAAAGGGACAAGAACCCGATATGGCGGTGACTGACTCAAGCTGTCGATGGATGAGGTTAACGCGTGATTCTGGTCGTACCGGTACATCGGGGTCCGGATCAGCATATATACAGTTTCAACTCATCTTTACATCGGGGTTCTAATCAGCCTATTTACAGTTTCAACTCATCTTTACATCGGGGTCCTGATCAGCCTATATACAGTTTCAACTCATCTTTACATCGGTGTCCTAATCAGCCTAGATACAGTTTCAACTCATCTTTACATGGGGGTACTGATCAGCCTATATACAGTTTCAACTCATCTTTACACCGGTGTCCTAATCAGCCTAGATACAGTTTCAACTCATCTTTACATCGGGGTCCTGATCAGCCTATATACAGTTTAAACTCATCTTTACATCGGGGTCCTGATCAGCCTATATACAGTTTCAACTCATCTTTACATCGGGGTTCTGGTCATCTTATTTACAGTTTCAACTCATCTTTACATCGGAGTTATGGTCATCCTATTTACAGTTTAAACTCATCTTTATAACGGGGTTCTAATCAGCCTATATACATTTAAACCATCTTTACTTCGAGGTTCTGTTCTGGCGAAGGCTATATACTTTTAATCTCATCGGGGCTATGTTCTGACAAAAGGTAATCTACATTTAAAAATCGATCTTTAAAAGAAGATATAATTTTTTTATTAAAAAAAAAAATTAATTCAATAACCCGAAGATGTGAACACTAACCCACCCCACAACACACAACCCACACCTATGCAAAAACTTGTCGTTGTTCCTGTTGTTGTTATCTTTCTGCTGGAAACGACTTTTAGAAAAACACATTTTCAATAAAATAAATAAATGTCTTCAGAGAAGTTAAGTCTGACCTAATTGTTCGGCCGCAATGGCGGCCAGAGCTTCCATAACAACGGTCTCAAGGGACAAACAACTTAAGCCTGTGTTGACAAAGCATTGTTTATTCATGCATAATTCATTGGCTGCTGCCCCGTATAGCGGCAGGCAGAAGTTACATAACTCGTGTCTTCAGTTCCATGGTGCCGGTGTATTTACCTCCCCCGTTAGACCGCCACAAGCTTCACTAAGGAGAAATAGATTTGTTGTACAATATCTTTCAACTACTGCGTGTTGCAATTTTAGCTTTAATCTAATTTTTAAATTAAATTCTACAACTTAAATTCTTCTTTTCTTCTATGTTTTGAGACCCCACGATCAATGCATCGATCATTGTGGCTCCTATGTTTTTAGAGGGGTTTCGCAATGTTTCTGTGCATGGTGTTGAAGTGAAAAATTCACTGGTTGGAAGTGCTACTCAGCGATGGTATTAGGAACTGGTGGTTGGAAGGCAGGAGGCAATGGGCGCAACTGTGTCAAGTGTAGTTGCCTCAACTTTTGAAAGTCGCTGATTATCTTCGGCAGGAATGAGCAGCTCCTGTACTGTGTTCTTGCTCTTATGAGCCGGAACTGCCAGTCATGGCCTCGTCGTTGTCTAGCTAGAGGGATGAGTTTCATGCCAGAGCAGTGGATTTAACTTTAGACGATCACAGTGCCATCCACCACCCCCACCCCCCTTTTTTGGATCAAATTCACTTTGGAGCAGCGATCCTCAAACTTTTTTTGTGTGGACCCGGTAACAGTTGTTTTTCTTTCTTCTTTCGTTTAACCTGTTATTTTGCTTTCGGGGCCCGGAATTTTGGGAAATGTTTCTGTAGAGCTCAATGCTTAAATCTTGATATACCTGAGTCACAGACTCAATGCTTAAATCTTGATATATCTGAGTCACAGACTCAATGCTTATATCTTGATATGTCTGAGTCACAGACTAAATGATTATATCTTTGTATGTCTGAGTCACAGACTCAATGCTTATATCTTGGTATGTCTGAGTCACAGACTCTCGCTAAGAGTTTACTGCCGGCGTCATGAAATGTTCACGGAACTCTATGTGCCGAACATCATGCAAACATGACTCATTTGATCTGACAGACTCATTTGATCTTACATAATCATTTGATCTGACAGAATCATTTGATCTGACAGACTCATTTGATCTGACAGAATCATTTGATCTGACAGACTCATTTGATCTGACAGAATCATTTGATCTGACAGACTCATTTGATCTGACAGACTCATTTGTTCTGACAGACTCATTTGATCTGACAGACTCATTTGATCTGACAGACTCATTTGATCTGACAGACTCATTTGATCTGATAGATTCATTTGATCTGACAGAATCATTTCTATCTCAGGCAAACATGACTCATTTGATCTGACAGACTCATTTGATCTGATAGATTCATTTGATCAGACAGAATCATTTCATCTGACATAATCATTTCTATATCAGGCAAACATGACTTATTTCATCTGACAGAATCATTTCTATCTCAGGCAAACATGACTCATTTCATCTGACAGAATCATTTCTATCTCAGGCAAACATGACTCATTTCATCTGACAGAATCATTTCTATCACAGGCAAACATGACTCATTTCATCTGACAGAATCATTTCTATCTCAGGCAAACATGACTCATTTTATCTGACAGAATCATTTCTATCTCAGGCAAACATGACTCATTTTATCTGACAGAATCATTTTTATCTCAGGCAAACATGACTCATTTCATCTGATAGAATTATTTTTTTATCTCAGGGGTGATATAAAATTTGATTATTTTTTAAAATCCATGTCTACATTAAATATTAATAAGTTTCTCTATTCAAATATTGCGCACCACTGTTTTTAAACACCCGACTTTTTACGAGCATTACGTCGAAGATAATTCTTTTCCCCCGTCATACCTAACTGTCACCGTATCACTAAACACTATCCCTAAATCTAGTAATAAGGCCCAACATGCAATCAGCCTCCGAATGTTGGCTGAATACAGACAACACATCTGGCAGTGCAGACAAAACGCCAATTTTCACAAACATGTGTACACAGAAACATTGCTAGAACCATTATTTAGAGCAAACATACAAACCCTAATAGATCAAACCTAAAAAATCAAATCCTACTAAATTAAGACTTAATTAACCTTAAACTTAAACTTTTAACTAAAAGATATTAAATAGTACTATGCTATAATCACCCTCACCCTATCCCCCCCTTCCTCCACCACCCCCTCCCATCTCCTGCTCCCCATCCCCTGACACATGTGTTTTTAATATAAACTTGTAAATAAATTTTATACTTTGTAAATAAAACGGCGCCACAGACTCTGGACAGTGTCTACGCTCAAAATATAATCTTTCTCTTACAGAAAAGAAACGACTAACAAGGACACGGAAAAGTCAAAAGGGAGGAAGCCATCATCGTGTTCATTTTTCATATCATCCTTTCTGTTTTTATCTTGCTCGCCATTTCACACCATGCCACTTATCGTCCCAATCATTTCCACATTTCATTTCATGGAGCTTCACACATTCCACTATGATAAATAACATTAAATAGTCGTTTGTCCTAACTTCGTCATTGTCCGCATCACCAAAGTTTTTTTCAAAAAAAAAAAAAAAATTTACTCTTCTTTCCATTTTCAATTTATCTCATATGTAAAAAAAAAAAAAAAAAAAAAAAAAAAAAAATGTGTTAAATGCAAATGTAAAATAAAAATAAAATTAAACGCTACGTCAACGCAAAAGGGCGGCTGCGGAAGTCAATGAGAGAATTTCGAGGTTTCCGCCGCCACTAAAAATTCTCGAGAAAATAAGTGGCTGGTATTTTATAAAAAAACAGCAAAAATCTTTTCTTTATTAATTTGTAAATAACTTTTTTAAAGGGACTCAACTCAATATCCTTTAAAAGGTCGTGTCCCTTAGTGCTAATTATAGACTAACACGTGTTGGAATGTGGGGAGCGCCATGAAGTAATCTCTTATTGCGCGCGCTATTAAAAAAACAACAAACAAAGAGCCGTACATTAACCGATAAGGTTTCGATACCAACTTTTAAACTTATCCCAAACACTATGGGGAGATGAAATATAAATGATAAATGTGTTCATTAAAATATTGGGTATCCTACTAAAATAAACTCCTTGTCTTGGGGTGGGGAGTTGTTGGGGGGGGGGGGGGGGAAAGACATGACATGAAAAGCTTTCTGAATCTACAATACAATAATAAAGAAACAATTGATAATTTATTTGAGATGACATCCACAAGACTATCATTATTTCAGATGACATCCACCATACTATCCTTATTGAGATGACATCCACAAGACTATCATTATTTCAGATGACATCCACAAGACTATCATTATTTGAGATGACATCCACAAGACTATCATTATTTGAGATGACATCCACAAGACTATCATTACTTGAGATGACATCCACAAGACTATCATTATTTGAGATGACATCCACAAGACTATCATTATTTGAGATGACATCCACAAGACTATCATTACTTGAGATGACATCCACAAGACTATCATTATTTGAGATCACATCCACAAGACTATCATTATTTCAGATGACATCCACAAGACTATCATTAATTGAGATGACATCCACAAGACTATCATTATTTGAGATCACATCCACAAGACTATCATTATTTCAGATGACATCCACAAGACTATCATTAATTGAGATGACATCCACAAGACTATCATTAATTGAGATGACATCCACAAGACTATCATTATTTGAGATCACATCCACAAGACTATCATTATTTCAGATGACATCCACAAGACTATCATTAATTGAGATGACATCCACAAGACTATCATTATTTCAGATGACATCCACAAGACTATCATTAATTGAGATGACATCCACAAGACTATCATTGTTTGAGATCACAGCAATAAGAGATGTAAGGTAGAGGAAAGACGACAGAGAAGATGTGTCCACTTTCAGCATTATCTTCAGATGTGTCCACATTCAGCATTATCTTCAGATGTGTCCACATTCAACATTATCTTCAGATGTGTCCACATTCAACATTATCTTCAGATGTGACCACATTCAGCATTATCTTCAGATGTGTCCACATTCAACATTATCTTCAGATGTGTCCACATTCAGCATTATCTTCAGATGTGTCCACATTGAGCATTATCTTTAGATGTGTCCACTTTCAGCATTATCTTTAGATGTGTCCACATTCAGCATTATCTTCAGATGTGACCACGGCCAACTTTATCTTTCGATGTGACTAGTTAACATTTTCTTCAGATGTGACCAGTTAACATTTTCTTCTGTTTACCTCAGTTAACATTAACTTTAAATGTTCTCAGATTACATTAACTTTAGATGTGATCAGTTAACATTAACTTTAGATGTGATCAGTTAAGATTAACTTTAGATGTGATCAGTTAACATTAACTTTAGATGTGATCAGTTAACATTAACTTTAGATGTGATCAGTTAACATTAACTTTAGATGTAATCAGTTAATATTAACTTTAGATGTGATCAGTTACATTAACTTCAGATGTGATCAGTTAACATTAACTTTAGATGTGATCATTTAACATTAACTTTAGATGTGATCAGTTAACATTTTTTTCTGTTGTGATTCGTTAACTTAACTTTAGATGTGATCAGTTAACATTAACTTTAGATGTGATCAGTTAACATTACCTTTAGATGTGACCAGTTAACATTAACTTTAGATGTGATCAGTTAACATTAACTTTAGATATGATCAGTTAACATTAACTTCAGATGTGATCAGTTAACATTAACTTTAGATGTGATCAGTTAACATTAACTTCAGATGTGATCAGTTAACATTATCTTCAGATGTGACAAGTCATCTCATCAATGTTTGATGGGAGCACTGCACGCCTACTGATCTGGTCAGTACAAACTGACCTTTCCAATATCGAACATCTCAGATTCATCAAACACCTTAGATCATCAAACATCTCACTATATCAAACATCTGTGTCTCGGAACACAAACAAAGTTGAGCACGTAATGCCAAGCAGACGATGCAGACGATTACTTCAGACGACCGAGGCCTTGCATGTAATGGGGTCTGGAGTGTTGAACATTTTTAAATGAGAGCTCTACTTCTAAAAAGATATGTCACACTTTTAGTGCCACGTAGGCAGTTTTTTAAAATTACGTCAACGCGCTCTGTATTTAAAATTTAAAGAAACAAAAACATTTCTTGGAGTCCCAGTAATGTCTTTAGAAAGTATCTAATTTCAACATTATCGCAGAATTAAAAAGAAGCTATTTATTTTGTTGAAGCCTTGTGGACAAAATGAGAACGATATTTTCATGACGGTACGAAATAAACTTTAGCGCTGAGATACATAAAGCTATACGTATGACCATTTCATAAAGCAATACGTATGACCCTTTCATGGCTGATGTGTAGTTGTGGGTCCGTGGCGTCATTTGCGTGGATTCACTCCCCTTATTTTTAAAATATTTTTTTAAATAGAGTTACATTTTCATTAATATGACGGTGGCAAATTTTTATTGGTTGATTAATTATAATTTTTAAAATTTCATTGGTTGGCCTATTAAATATGTTAATAAGCTCCGCCATTTTTTAAGATAATCTTAGAGGGTGACCACACTGTGTTTCATTAATTTTTGATATTCTTTTTGTTGTAACCTGAAATAAAGTGTGTAAAAGTGTATTCCATGAAAATGTAAGTTGGGTTTTCATTACTTCTTTATTTTATAATTAATTTTGGCCACTTTTCTTTGTTTTTTTTTAATTTTCCTACTTTTCAGGCTCAAAACCCAGCGCCACGTTAGGTTAAGGAGAGTGTCAAAACGCTGGTTCCGATAGGGTCAAAACCCTGTTAGGGAGAGGGTCAAAACCCTGTTAGGGAGAGGGTCAAAACCCTGTTAGAGAGAAGGTTAAACCCTGTTAGGGAGAGGGTCAAAACCCTGTTAGGGAGAGGGTCAAAACCCTGTTAGGGAGGAATTTAGGGTTCAGGTTAGGGTGAGGGATAGATTTAGATCATTTTTTCATTTTTAAAAACTTTTTATTCGTAATTTTAGCAAAAACATGAGTTATTTTATTTTTCCATGGCCGCCATCTTGGTTGTCCCGACCCGTGAACATGTAAAAGTTCGCAGGTCGGGGCAACCAAGATGGCGGCAATGGTAAAAAACGCGGACCCATCTCTACACATTTACCCCATTTCATAAAGCAATACATGTGACCATTTCATAAAGCAATAAGTATGTCCATTTCATAAAGCAATACATATGACCATTTAATAAAGCAATACGTATGACCATTTCATAAAGCTATACACATAACCATTTCATAAAGCAATACGTATGACCATTTCATAAAGCTATACACATAACCATTTCATAAAGCAATACGTATGACCATTTCATAAAGCAATACGTATGACCATTTCATAAAGCAATACGTATGACCATTTCATAAAGCAATACACATAACCATTTCATAAAGCAATACATATGACCATTTCATAAAGCAATACGTATGACCATTTCATAAAGCAATACGTATGACCATTTCATAAAGCAATACATATGACCATTTCATAAAGCAATACGTATGACCATTTCATAAAGCAATACGTATGACCATTTCATAAAGCAATACATATGACCATTTCATAAAGCAATACGTATGACCATTTCATAAAGCAATACACATGACCATTTCATAAAGCAATAACTATGACCATTTCATAAAGCAATACGTATGACCATTTCATAAAGCAATACGTATGACCATTTCATAAAGCAATACATATGACCATTTCATAAAGCAATACGTATGACCATTTCATAAAGCAATACGTATGACCATTTCATAAAGCAATACATATGACCATTTCATAAAGCAATACGTATGACCATTTCATAAAGCAATACGTATGACCATTTCATAAAGCAATACATATGACCATTTCATAAAGCAATACGTATGACCATTTCATAAAGCAATACGTATGACCATTTCATAAAGCAATACGTATGACCATTTCATAAAGCAATACGTATGACCATTTCATAAAGCAATAACTATGACCATTTCATAAAGCAATACGTATGACCATTTCATAAAGCAATACGTATGACCATTTCATAAAGCAATACGTATGACCATTTCATAAAGCAATACATATGACCATTTCATAAAGCAATACGTATGACCATTTCATAAAGCAATACGTATGACCATTTCATAAAGCAATACGTATGACCATTTCATAAAGCAATACGTATGACCATTTCATAAAGCAATACGTATGACCATTTCATAAAGCAATACGTATGACCATTTCATAAAGCAATACGTATGACCATTTCATAAAGCAATAACTATGACCATTTCATAAAGCAATACGTATGACCATTTCATAAAGCAATACATATGACCATTTCATAAAGCAATACATATGACCATTTCATAAAGCAATACGTATGACCATTTCATAAAGCAATACACATGACCATTTCATAAAGCAATAACTATGACCATTTCATAAAGCAATACATATGACCATTTCATAAAGCAATACATATGACCATTTCATAAAGCAATACATATGACCATTTCATAAAGCAATACATATGACCATTTCATAAAGCAATAACTATGACCATTTCATAAAGCAATAACTATGACCATTTCATAAAGCAATACGTATGACCATTTCATAAAGCAATACGTATGACCATTTCATAAAGCAATACGTATGACCATTTCATAAAGCAATACATATGACCATTTCATAAAGCAATACGTATGACCATTTCATAAAGCAATACGTATGACCATTTCATAAAGCAATACATATGACCATTTCATAAAGCAATACATATGACCATTTCATAAAGCAATACATATGACCATTTCATAAAGCAATACATATGACCATTTCATAAAGCAATACATATGACCATTTCATAAAGCAATAACTATGACCATTTCATAAAGCAATAACTATGACCATTTCATAAAGCAATACGTATGACCATTTCATAAAGCAATACGTATGACCATTTCATAAAGCAATAACTATGACCATTTCATAAAGCAATACATATGACCATTTCATAAAGCAATACATATGACCATTTCATAAAGCAATAACTATGACCATTTCATAAAGCAATACATATGACCATTTCATAAAGCAATAACTATGACCATTTCATAAAGCAATACGTATGACCATTTCATAAAGCAATACATATGACCATTTCATAAAGCAATAACTATGACCATTTCATAAAGCAATACGTATGACCATTTCATAAAGCAATACATATGACCATTTCATAAAGCAATACATATGACCATTTCATAAAGCAATACGTATGACCATTTCATAAAGCAATACGTATGACCATTTCATAAAGCAATACATATGACCATTTCATAAAGCAATAACTATGACCATTTCATAAAGCAATACATATGACCATTTCATAAAGCAATACATATGACCATTTCATAAAGCAATAACTATGACCATTTCATAAAGCAATACATATGACCATTTCATAAAGCAATACATATGACCATTTCATAAAGCAATACATATGACCATTTCATAAAGCAATAACTATGACCATTTCATAAAGCAATACGTATGACCATTTCATAAAGCAATACATATGACCATTTCATAAAGCAATACATATGACCATTTCATAAAGCAATACATATGACCATTTCATAAAGCAATACGTATGACCATTTCATAAAGCAATACGTATGACCATTTCATAAAGCAATACGTATGACCATTTCATAAAGCAATACGTATGACCATTTCATAAAGCAATACGTATGACCATTTCATAAAGCAATACGTATGACCATTTCATAAAGCAATACATATGACCATTTCATAAAGCAATACATATGACCATTTCATAAAGCAATACATATGACCATTTCATAAAGCAATAACTATGACCATTTCATAAAGCAATACGTATGACCATTTCATAAAGCAATACATATGACCATTTCATAAAGCAATACATATGACCATTTCATAAAGCAATACATATGACCATTTCATAAAGCAATAACTATGACCATTTCATAAAGCAATACATATGACCATTTCATAAAGCAATACATATGACCATTTCATAAAGCAATACGTATGACCATTTCATAAAGCAATACGTATGACCATTTCATAAAGCAATACATATGACCATTTCATAAAGCAATAACTATGACCATTTCATAAAGCAATACGTATGACCATTTCATAAAGCAATAACTATGACCATTTCATAAAGCAATAACTATGACCATTTCATAAAGCAATAACTATGACCATTTCATAAAGCAATAACTATGACCATTTCATAAAGCAATACATATGACCATTTCATAAAGCAATAACTATGACCATTTCATAAAGCAATACATATGACCATTTCATAAAGCAATAACTATGACCATTTCATAAAGCAATAACTATGACCATTTCATAAAGCAATACATATGACCATTTCATAAAGCAATACATATGACCATTTCATAAAGCAATAACTATGACCATTTCATAAAGCAATACATATGACCATTTCATAAAGCAATAACTATGACCATTTCATAAAGCAATACATATGACCATTTCATAAAGCAATAACTATGACCATTTCATAAAGCAATAACTATGACCATTTCATAAAGCAATAACTATGACCATTTCATAAAGCAATAACTATGACCATTTCATAAAGCAATACATATGACCATTTCATAAAGCAATACATATGACCATTTCATAAAGCAATAACTATGACCATTTCATAAAGCAATAACTATGACCATTTCATAAAGCAATAACTATGACCATTTCATAAAGCAATAACTATGACCATTTCATAAAGCAATAACTATGACCATTTCATAAAGCAATACATATGACCATTTCATAAAGCAATAACTATGACCATTTCATAAAGCAATAACTATGACCATTTCATAAAGCAATACATATGACCATTTCATAAAGCAATAACTATGACCATTTCATAAAGCAATACATATGACCATTTCATAAAGCAATAACTATGACCATTTCATAAAGCAATAACTATGACCATTTCATAAAGCAATACATATGACCATTTCATAAAGCAATACATATGACCATTTCATAAAGCAATAACTATGACCATTTCATAAAGCAATACATATGACCATTTCATAAAGCAATAACTATGACCATTTCATAAAGCAATAACTATGACCATTTCATAAAGCAATAACTATGACCATTTCATAAAGCAATACGTATGACCATTTCATAAAGCAATACGTATGACCATTTCATAAAGCAATACGTATGACCATTTCATAAAGCAATACACATGACCATTTCATAAAGCAATAACTATGACCATTTCATAAAGCAATACATATGACCATTTCATAAAGCAATACGTATGACCATTTCATAAAGCAATAACTATGACCATTTCATAAAGCAATAACTATGACCATTTCATAAAGCAATACGTATGACCATTTCATAAAGCAATACGTATGACCATTTCATAAAGCAATACATATGACCATTTCATAAAGCAATAACTATGACCATTTCATAAAGCAATACGTATGACCATTTCATAAAGCAATAACTATGACCATTTCATAAAGCAATAACTATGACCATTTCATAAAGCAATACGTATGACCATTTCATAAAGCAATAACTATGACCATTTCATAAAGCAATAACTATGACCATTTCATAAAGCAATAACTATGACCATTTCATAAAGCAATAACTATGACCATTTCATAAAGCAATACATATGACCATTTCATAAAGCAATAACTATGACCATTTCATAAAGCAATACATATGACCATTTCATAAAGCAATACATATGACCATTTCATAAAGCAATACATATGACCATTTCATAAAGCAATACATATGACCATTTCATAAAGCAATACATATGACCATTTCATAAAGCAATACGTATGACCATTTCATAAAGCAATACACATGACCATTTCATAAAGCAATAACTATGACCATTTCATAAAGCAATAACTATGACCATTTCATAAAGCAATAACTATGACCATTTCATAAAGCAATACATATGACCATTTCATAAAGCAATAACTATGACCATTTCATAAAGCAATACATATGACCATTTCATAAAGCAATACGTATGACCATTTCATAAAGCAATACACATGACCATTTCAGCACTAATGACTTGAGACTGGGACGTTTAGCCAACGACCATTTCACCAACGGAGTGGGTAAAGTAATTATGAAAAAGTGTTCATTAAAAAAAAAAAGCCCCTAAAAACAAAGTTTCTTGTAAAATCCTTTATGTAATATTGTGCAATGGGGTGGGGCTGAAAGTTTGACAAAACACGCATATAAGTAACGCTTTATATAAGAAGCCCAGTAAGGCCACCGGCCCCCCAAACCCCCCCTCCACCCCCCCTGCAACCGCACATTTAAAAAAAATATTATTAATAGTTATAGCAGCAATGCGTGAACTTCCCATCTACTAATGTTACTAGACAAAACATGAACTCAAGTAACGCACATTTAAGAATCCCAATTTTTGCTACACCCCTTCCCCCCACATGATACGTCACTGCATACTTTTTATTTCGCGCCCATGAACGATATGAAATATTCTGATGTCCCAACCACTTTTAAGCAGACTTTTTATTGCACCCTATTTAAATTGCGACGATTTCAATTTCCGAAAATAACATAAAATATTACGCCCAAACGCAGTTGCGTTATTAAAAAATAAATAATTAAGCGTAGTTATAGGGAATTATATTTTGCGCGCTATCCGTAAATGGAAGCAGGCACACCACATGCAAAATATATATTAGAAATTCTAATGATCCAGCCGCTTTAACACCGCAGATTAATTTCCCCAACTATTTCAGAAAAACAAAAGAAAAATATTACGCACCAAATGCGTATTTTTTAAAAAAGAATCTCATTTAGCGAAGTTATCGGGAATTTTATTTCATGAAATTACATTTCCTTCATCTTCACGTTGATAAGCCTTGAAAAATAAGGGAAAAAAACCTGATATTTGGGAGTCGGGGTTGTGGGGTGGGGCTGAAAATTTAAAAGAATAGGTTTTCATTGGCATCGAGTCTATGTGCAAAGTTTCAGCTCACTAGGTTGGCAGGACTATTAACTCTCCGAATATTAAGCCTGTCCGCCAGCCAGCCAGCCACGAACACACGCGAAGTTAATATAAAGGATTTTAAAAGGGATACTGTCGAGGAATAGTATTTAAAACACTATACGAACACACGATGAAACTTTCGTTTTAGCATTTTTCTTTAACAGTGCTCCTGCTACCGCTGGTAAGGCAATGGGAAAGAAAAGGCGCCAAGTTACACGGTTCTGGAAAGGTATTCTCTGTCAGCGCAAGTGAAAGTCTGGTCGGCCAGTAAATAATGCGACTTTCGTCGAAGAACCATATTATATTCCTATAAAAATCTGGACCCTTGTACACCACAGCCAAAAACTTTCCCCATGACATCATCATGGCTCACATATTTCTTCTTTTTCTTCGTCTATATATTAAGGGTCCGATGTATTGATCATTCTGGCTCCTATGTATCTAGAGGGGATTTTCAATGTTTCTGTGCCTTGTTTTGAAGAGGATATTTCACTGGTTGAAAGGGCTACTCCGCGAGGGTATCAGGAACTGGGGGTTTGGGAGGCCCTGAGGCAATAGACGCAAATGTGTCACGTGTTGTCGCCTCAACTGTTCCTTTTGGAAGCCTGGTTCCAGTCCCTGATTGTCGTTGGCAGGAATGAGCAGTTCAGTCAACATGCATCCGATACTAAGATGCACCTGTGTCCTTAGACAATCAGCCATTTTACATATCGCTGATTTTTCAGTTGCAAAGCTGTTTGTCGAAGACTTCGCAGGGGGCTGAAGGCGGCACTTTCTGAAGAAAATGTGCGTGATTCTCATCATCATCGAAAATGGTCAACTTGAATTCTTTTTAGGCTGACCCAGTTCGCTTCATGAACGTTAAATTCAACAAATTGCCCGAAGAAATTATTATTTCAAATTTTAAAAAAAGCGAATACGTTAATTGATGAATCAAGACATATTTTTTTAGATGTGATCTCTAAATGTTTAATGGTCACGTCTTCGGTATTATCTATAACTCTCGATACCGCGTATTCGCCTTGAGACTTACGGAAGGCGCACTGCCGCATTTTCTGGCCCAACAATTTGGAACACCCTTCCTGTCGCTCTCAGAAACAGCCAGACACTGGAGTCCTTCAAGACCGATTTGAAAACACATATATTTCGCAAAAACCTGCTGGGGTGATGCTGTCTACAATCTTTTCCGGCTAGCTAGTATCTCCTAGATGTATATTGGCTTGTGTTGTTTATGGTTGCAAGGTGGTGTAATACTTTGAATGGGTATGCTCGTATGTAGTTTTGCTTTATTGCGTTTTGTATGTCAATGTGGTAAAATATAGATTGTTTCATTTCTCTTTTAATATGGTTGACTTTGTACCGCGCTTCGATCCTTTGAGGATGAAGCGTGATTTCAAATAAACTTTATTATTATTATTATTAACTAATCTCTTGGATAATAAGCTCATGGATGATAAGCTCATGGATGTTAGTTCATGGATGATAAGCTCATAGATATTAGTTCATGCATGATACGCTCATAGATGATAAGCTTATGGATGATAAGCTCAAGAATGATAAGCACAGGGAACATAAGCTCATGGATGTTAGTTCATGGATAATAAGCTCACTGATGTTAGCTCATGGATTATAAGCTCATGGATGATAAGCACAGGGAACATAAGCTCAAGGATGTTAGCTCATGGATGATAAGCTAATGGATGTTAGCTCATGGATGATACGTTCATGGATGATAAGTTCATGGATGTTAGCTCATGGATGATAAGCTCATGGATGATTAGCTCAAGGAATGATAAGTTCATGGATGATAAGCTCATGGATGATAAACTCATGGACGATAAACTCATGTATGATAAACTTATGAATTTGAAGCATGTAAGTCGTTTCTGACAGCATTATAATCGGTAATTTTCAATGACATTCATATCCTCGACAACATCCACATTATGACTCGGATAACGTCGCCAGGACTAACCATGCTTGAAAAAGGACCGAAGCGCCCGCAGAGTCCCTAACGCGCGACGATTTCGGGCACTGTCAAACTTCGTCACCGCCAGGGGCAGGCACGGGGAAAATCTCTTACATATATTTTGGTTAATTTTTTTGGCTTTTCCTGCTTCCTTTTTGAAGCTGCCCTCCCCTCCCCCCACTGCCACCCTCCCCCCACTGCCACCCTCCCACCACTGCCACCCTCCCCCACTGCCACCCTCCACCCACTGCCGCCCTCCTCCCACTGCCGCCCTCCCCCACTGCCGCCCTCCCCCACTGCCGCCCTCCCCCCACTGCCGCCCTCCCCCACTGCCGCCCTCCCCCCACTCCCGCCCTCCCCCACTCCCGCCCCCCCACTGCCACCCTCCCCCCACTCCCGCCCCCCCAATGCCACCCTCCCCCACTCCCGCCCCCTTATCTCCACATGTTTTGTATTTTGAGTGAAAGGTAAAAATGTCACGAGCCGTGTGGATTCAGGTTTGAAACCAAAACATCTTTTATTATTTAGGGGATTGGGGGGGGCGACAATTATTCGTTTTTTTCTTTCCTTTTCCTCTATCAAACAGCAAGCTTCGTGTGTATATCGTCTGAGACCCTTCCAATACTTTGCTATTTTAGTCATACAGCGACTGTTGTTTCGTAAGTCGCTGGTATTAAAAAGAACGAAAGTATCATCTCTGTCGACGTGGTTTTTGTACAACGTCATCTGTATTCCGTGATCCGGCACCTCCCGGTTATTTATCGACACTAACGGTTGACGAAGGCAATGCGCCCTCACTACGACATAATAGGGCAATGCACCCTCACTACGACATAATAAGGCAATGCACCCTCACTACGACATAATAGGGCAATTCACCCTCACTACGACATAATAGGGCAATAGATTTAGTTGTATATTATTGCAAAGGAGAAGTTAACTCTTGTTTTGTGGGTAACACTTGGACCCACCTGGTATTTTCTCAAAATACCCGGACCCGATGGTAAAAAAAAGCTGCACCCGGTTAAGCCCTAGTTCGTTAATATTTACCGTAGAAACCATCTGAAGTGACTACATAAGGACGCTTTGCAATTATGCTGAGACACAAGAGATCTCAAAAATTACGAGCAGCCGAAACTGTTCCTAATTTAAAAGAGCTGACCGCAAAAGTAAAGAAATGCGACAACAAGGAAGCAGCCTGGGGCAACCTCCCCACTGCCCCCCCCCCCACCCAAATAAAAAAAAAACAGCGCAAATAAAAACAAAGCGCTCAAAATTAAAAAAAAAAATTAACATTGGTTATTTATGCACAATTACAACCCCCCAACCTCCCCCCAGCCCATCAAACAACACCAAAGACTCACCTCAGAATTAAACAAACGAAAACTACGATGTATGTAATTCCTAAACCGAGGCTTATGTGGCAACTTGAAATGTTCTGGCTGATCTTATCTTTTTTAAAAATCGTTTGATATGAAACACTGTTTTCTTCCCTTCTTTCTTAACCGTTATCTCCTAACAAGGTTCTAATTCCCTCTACGGTCTAACATGAGTCGAGTCGCCAGGTGCTGGAACCTGACAGGCCTTTATAGCTCTTCTCACCTTTCTACACGTGCCGGCGCTAGGTGAGCCACACTCACGCTCACACGCGCTCACACACACACACATGATTTTCTACAGTGCGTTGGTGAACGTACGTGGGTGGTAGCAATAACAACGAAAAAGTGTGGTGAACTCAACGTGAAAACATATTTAATAATTATTTTTTTGTTCGATTTAAAAAAATAAATAATTTTTTTTTAAAAATAATTTTAATGTATTGTTTGTTCGATGGTTTCATTTCATGATGTGAAATGGGGGTTTGTGGATTTGGGGGTTGGGGGGGGGGGGGGTAAATCAGTTTATGATGGCTTTCATAACTTGAGGATGTTGTGAAGGTGGGTAAATCACTCCACCGTTGTAAGTTGGGGACGGTTTCGCCTTGTAGGTACTTGCATTTCGTCGTATGACTCTTGCTTGACGAATGGCTGTGGATATGTTGGTCTCATGATGTCGTAAGCAGTTGTTCTTTTCATACCACTGACAACCTGTTGTTTACCTTTAAAAGTTGTTCAGTGTTACCCCTCGTTAACGAAGCTGCCTACATGTGCATTTATGTCCCTTGCAGAAGTTCTTCATTTATTTCCCTTGCATAAGTTCTTTTATATTCCTTGCATAAGTTCTTTTATATTCCTTGCATAAGTTCTTTTATATTCCTTGCATAAGTTCTTTAGTTTCCCTTGCATAAGTTCTTTTATATTCCTTGCATAAGTTCTTTAGTTTCCCTTGCATAAGTTTATTTACTTCCCTTGCATAAGTTCTTTTATTTCCTCTGTATAAGTTCTTCATTTATTTCCCTTGGATACATTCTTCATTTATTTCCCTTGGATACATTCTTCATTTATTTCCCTTGTAGACATTCTTCATTTATTTCCCTTGTAGTCTTGTAGGCATTCTTCATTTATTTCCCTTGTATAAAATCTTAATTTATTTCCCTTGCATAAATTCTTCATTTATAGCGTGCAGAAGCTCTTCATTTATTTCTCTTGTATAAATTCTTCATTTATTTCTGTTGTATAAATTCTTCATTTATTTCTCTTGTATAAATTCTTCATTTATTTCTCTTGTATAAATTCTTCATTTATTTCTCTTGTATAAATTCTTCATTTATTTCTCTTGTATAAATTCTTCATTTATTTCTCTTGTAAAAATTCTTCATTTATTTCTCTTGTATAAATTATTCATTTATTTCTCTTGTATAAATTCTTCATTTATTTCTCTTGTATAAATTCTTCATTTATTTCTCTTGTATAAATTCTTCATTTATTTCTCTTGTATAAATTCTTCATTTATTTCTCTTGTATAAATTCTTCATTTATTTCTCTTGTATAAATTCTTCATTTATTTCTCTTGTATAAATTCTTCATTTATTTCTCTTGTATAAATTCTTCATTTATTTCTCTTGTATAAATTCTTCATTTATTTCTCTTGTATATATTCTTCATTTATTTCTCTTGTATAAATTCTTCATTTATTTCTCTTGTATAAATTCTTCATTTATTTCTCTTGTATAAATTCTTCATTTATTTCTCTTGTATAAATTCTTCATTTAATTCCTTTGTTGCTCACTGGCGTAAGAAGGGTGGTGCAGAGGGGAGTTGTTTCGCCTAAAAGTGGTTCTCAACCTGTGAGTCGCAAGCCTTTTGGGGGGTTGAACGACCCTTACACGGAGGGGGCGGGGAGAGACTGACTTACAGAGAACACGTAGCCAGAACATGAATATCAACGATAATTTTTGAATTTTTTTTTGCACTCCAGAAAAATGAGTTCCTCTTGGAATCCAGGCCCTGCAATTGAGTCATTTCCTGGTTAATGATTCGGTACTGAATCATCTCGCCATAAACCGATTATCTCCCTTGTGTAAGTAAAAGAAATTCCTTGTTTAAATCTTCTAGCCCACCCCCAGAGTTTTTAATGTATAAATAATCACAGTGGCCTTCTAGCCCAGCCCCGGAGTTTTCAATGTATAAATATCACAGTGGCATTTTAAATCCACGATTTGTGTCTTAACTTTAAAGAGTTAACATTTAGTTCGATAAACATTGGGATGTGTGTGTGTGGTGGGGGGGGGGGGATATAATTGAGAAATGTCATCCTTTGTCTATAAAAGTCCTTTGCTATGCAAGTTGCAATTATTTTTTTTGGTGTGTGCAAGTGTACTCATCGACTGTCTGTATGTGTGTGTGTGTTTCTGTGTGTGTGTGTTTCTGTGTGTGTGTGTGTGTGTGTGAAAATAACCTTGAATCGAGTAGTGCACGAGAGGTTGTGTGGAGTTTAACCCGGACCCTCATCATAGGCGGATCTGAATACACAATTAATTTTTTTGGGAAGATTTGTAACATAAATTTTTAATATTTCTTTAAAAAAATTCTATTTTAATTTTTTTTTAAAATGACAAAGATGTAACTGAAATCTGGAAACATGTCAATGCCTTCATTGAAGCCAATCTATGTGAAATTGTATCATAAATAAATAAGATAATCATGTATATCACATAAATTGTATCATCATTTTTATCACATAAATTGTATCATTATTTATATAACATTATTTGTATCATCATTTATATCACATAAAATGTCCTCTGCCCTATAAAACCATCCCATCCCCGAAGTATGCTTCGCCCCTGGTCCTACCCTAATCCGCCTCTGGCTACAACGTATAAAAAATCGCCTTGGTTTAAAATGGCGGTAATAATTCATGAATTGGTTCTCTCATCATTACTACGTCTCAGTTGTTTCCCCTTGATGCCAGTCACACAAGTGCTTGTGGATGGCGTCACTAAGTAAGGATCAAGAGTGCTCGGACTTGTTTCAGGGCGCATAACTCTCACCACTAGTATGCGTGGCAGACGTTACTTAAAAAAAAACAACTGTCAACACAAACTCAATTTAACAGCCTCTTTTATTAAAGATAAAGGTTTAAAGAAATGTCATTGCAATTTAAATTTGTAATAAGGTGGCTGTCATATTATGTTCACCTTTTTCCCAAGTCCACTTAAATAAATAAATATACATATCTATAGCAAACATACCTGTGCTTGATTACAGCAAGTGGAAAAAAAAGTGTGTGTGTGTGTGTGTGTGTGGGGGGGGGGTCCTTTAAATGATTGATGTTTACAAAATGTGTATATCTTTGTGCAAGTTATCTCCATTAAATTGAGGAAAAGAAAAAAGGAAACGGCGTACTACGGTTGAGGAAAATTTGTGGGTGGCGGAGGGTTAATGGTTTTAATTGAAGTCTAAAGACATCATCAATGTTTTTGAATGAATGGCACACAAATGTTTCCTCTCCTGTGAGATCTAACCATTACGGAACGCTTCTTTGCTATAATCTGCCGTGTTCTGCGAGATGTCGTCTTTGTTGACGATTTGTTCAATGTGTGAATAGTTTAGGTGTGGAGATTAATTGTGCAGCGGCTGCTATGTGCTTTGTATTTGTGACGTATTTGTCTTACGAGAGAAGAGGTTGTTGGTTGTTACGGTTCTGGTGAACAGGGAGCTGCAGAGAGATGCTAGAAGGAAGAATAGGAAATTAGTAAAACACAGTAAGGTTAAACCTGATAAAAGGATCGCAACAAAACAACGAACGTGTCGGCAGGAAGCCTTCATCAGCGAACAAACAGAAAAAGGAATAAAATTAAAAAATGTATCAAAAAATATAATGTAGCACTTAGCTCAGATGTAGTAACCAAGAGGGCAGCAAAAGATTATTACCTTTTTTAGAAGGAAGAAGGCGTGCTGTGCAGTTTTATTCTTAAATAAAGAACCATACCAAATAGTGATCTTGTTGCTGTTACTAATAACCCTTAGACTCTTTGAAGCCATTGAACTACTTATGAAAGGTGTCTCAACATTTCAAACTCATCCTACTGATTTTCTGTCTATCTTAAACCCCGCCTAGACAAACACACCTTAGTCCACTCTTAATCGTGTCTCAATCTAGAGCAGCTGTTCTCAAGCCGTGGGTCGCGACCCCTTAAGGGGGTCGAACGACCCTTACATAGGGGTCGCCTAAGACCATCGGAAAACACATCTTATGCGGATGCAACGAAAATAATTTTACGGTTGTGGGTCACCCCAACACGAGGAACTGCATTAAAGGGTCGAGGCATTAAGAAGGTTGAGAACCACTGTTCCATAGCGATAGAACCACCATTTATACGTTACTAACGTTTCATTTGGTCAACGTTATCGTCTTTAACAATATAAAATGTACACACTATCTAAAAAGAAAACAACAATATTTCTTCTCCTGTCCGCTTTTAACGGGGTGACGTAACGAGTACGTATAGCTGACGTCACGGGTACGTATAGGTGACGTCACAGGTATATAGTGGGCTTATATATGGGACTGATATAGTGGGCTTATATAGTTGAGTGATATAGTAGGCTTATATAGTGGACTGATATAGTGGGCTTATATAGTTGAGTGAAGTAGTGGGCTTATATAGTGGACTGATATAGTGGGCTTATTTAGTGGGCTTATATAGTGGACTGATATAGTGGGCTTATTTAGTGGGCTTATATAGTGGACTGATATAGTGGATTGATATAATGGACTGATATAGTGGGCTTATTTAGTGGGCTTATTTAGTGGGCTTATTTAGTGGGCTTATAAGTGGGCTTATTTAGTGGGCTTATATAGTGGGCTTATTTAGTGGGCTTATATAGTGGACTGATATAGTGGATTGATATAATGGACTGATATAGTGGGCTTATTTAGTGGGCTTATTTAGTGGGTTTATATAGTGGGCTTAAATAGTCGGCTTATTTAGTGGGCTAATAAGTGGGCTTATATAGTGGGCTTATAAGTGGGCTTATTTAGTGGGCTTATTTAGTGGGTTCATTTAGTGGGCTTATATAGTGTAACACAAGTTAACGAAACTCAGTCACATGATACCTCAGCACGGAGGCGTAGTGATTTTAATCATAGAGTATGAGAATAAGAGGAACTAGTTTTAGTGGCGGAAGAGGATTGCATGAGTTTAAGAGAGAAGGCTGGTAGCCATATTGTGAGGACACGTTTTGAGTCGGGGAGGTCATATTTGAATGTGATAGTAATTCATGAGTGGAATTGTACTGAAGATTTCTTATTTGATATGGTAACTACTTTTGTTACATGGAATTATCTGAATCAAGAATAATATTTGTATTGACTATGTGAAATAAAGTACTGTGTGATAGATCGGACTTTATTCTATTATTGAGAAGAACGATGACAGTGAAATTAAGGATGATAGAGTAAAGAAGTAGATAACTAGCTGAACAAGAATATCAGGCTATGTTACATATAGTGGGCTTATTTAGTGGGCTTATATAGTGAGCTTATTTAGTGGGCTTACATAGTGGGCTTATTTAGTGGGCTTATTTAGTGGGCTTATATAGTGGGCTTCTATAGTGGGCTTATATAGTGGGCTTATTTAGTGGTCTTATTTAGTGGGCTTATTTAGTGGTCTTATTTAGTGGGCTTATATAGTGGCATAGAGTGTAATCAAAGCTGCTGAATGTTTTAGATCAGTGGTTCTCAACCTTTTTAATGCCGCGAACTTTTAATACAGTTCCCCATGTTGTGGTGACCCCACAACAATAAAATTATTTTAGTTCCTACCTCATAAAAATGTCTTTTCCGATGATCATAAGTGACCCCTGCGTAAGGGTCGTTCGACCCCAAAGGGGGTCGCGAGCCACAGGTTCACAACCTCTGTTTTAGATCATCTATTGAAATAAAATGCACGCACAAAAAGGAAATTCGATTTGAATTCTATTTTTATCAAAATAATGTAGAACAAAATCACCTGAGTGGCCCAGAAGCAGGGGGTCTCGGGCAATCGAGTCTTTCCAGCAGTGAGATCTTGATATTAAATGAAATTGAGAATCTTCCAAGTTAACTTAGCCACGACTAACTCTACTGGGTTATTTGAACGCCATAACAATCTGAGAAGCACTGTACTTCGATATGGCACTTTTTTTGGGACAGCTCACGTCTGGCCAGATAAAAAATGTGAACAGTTTAAGAAGCACTGTACTTCATTATTAGAGTTGTTTAAAACAGCTGACGTACGGTCCTTTGAACGTGTGAACAGTTTGAGAGGCACTGTACCTCATTATTGATGTTAATTAAGACAGCTCGCGTACGACCCTTTAGACGTATGAACCGTTTGAGGAGCACTGTACTTCATTATTACAGTTAATTAAGACGAGTTCTGAAATGTTTTGATCGCACGATTAAAAGAGTCGCCGTGGTCCCTTTAAAATCGTGTTCATAGTTTGATAGAGGCAGCCTTCAAACACCCATTCAGTGGTGATTAGCCGTGAAATGCACGTAGAAGTACGGGGTATCTGTTTAACATGGAAACGGTCGGTTCAAAGCTTTATTAGATCAATTGAACAGTACATCTTAGACCAGTGGTTCCCCTCATGTGCTCACCGAACCCTTGGGGGCTAAAAAATTGCATTTATGAGGGGCTCTGCCGCCGCTTAAGGAGACTCCTAAACACTATTCACTTGTCAGACATAGGGTAGGAATTGCCCCCCCCCCCCAACCCAGAAAATGATAGGATTGGGAAACACTTCTCTAGGCGAGCGTTCCCCAAGTGGTGGTCCTTGAAACCGAGACCGGTCTACGAGCCTTACGTTGCCGGTCTACGAGCCTTATGTTGCCGGTCTACACAACATGAATATATATGGTTCCATTTTTTAAAAATATAGGTTTTTAGTATTATTTCTAATCTTGTCCACCGGTTCGTCAGACGTGAAAGTTTGAGAAACACTGATCTAAACTAAACGTATGAATCACACTTTAGTAGCCATTAATTATTTCAATTAAATTTTTTATTTCTAAGTAGGACAACGTAACAGGACAGATAACAGGACAACGTAACAGGACAAGGTAACAGGACAAGTAACAGGACAAGGTAACAGGACAAGTAACAGGACAAGGTAACAGGACAACGTAACAGGACAAGGTAACAGGACAAGTAACAGGACAAGGTAACAGAACAATGTAACATGACAGTTTAACAGGACAATGTAACATGACAACGTAACAGGACAATGTAACAGGACAACGTAACAGGACAAGTAACAGGACAATGTAACATGACAACGTAACAGGACAAGTAACAGGACAACGTAACAGGACAAGGTAACAGGACAAGTAACAGGACAAGGTAACAGGACAAGTAACAGGACAAGGTAACAGGACAAGTAACAGGACAAGGTAACAGGACAACGTAACAGGACAAGGTAACAGGACAAGTAACAGGACAAGGTAACAGGACAAGTAACAGGACAAGGTAACAGGACAAGTAACAGGACAAGGTAACAGGACAATGTAACATGACAGTTTAACAGGACAATGTAACATGACAGTTTAACAGGACAATGTAACATGACAGTTTAACAGGACAATGTAACATGACAATTTAACAGGACAATGTAACATGACAGTTTAACAGGACAAGTAACAGGACAAGGTAACAGGACAATGTAACATGACAGTTTAACAGGACAAGGTACATGACAGTTTAACAGGACAATGTAACATGACAGTGTAACAGGACAATGTAACATGACAGTTTAACAGGACAAGGTACATGACAATTTAACAGGACAATGTAACATGACAGTTTAACAGGACAATGTAACATGACAGTTTAACAGGACAATGTAACAGGACAAGGTACATGACAATTTAACAGGACAATGTAACATGACACTTTAACAGGACAATGTAACATGACAATTTAACAGGACAATGTAACAGGACAATGTAACATGACAGTTTAACAGGACAAGGTACATGACAGTTTAACAGGACAAGGTACATGACAGTTTAACAGGACAATGTAACATGACAGTTTAACAGGACAATGTAACATGACAGTTTAACAGGACAATGTAACATGACAGTTTAACAGGACATTGTAACATGACAGTTTAACAGGACATTGTAACATGACAGTTTAACAGGACATTGTAACATGACAGTTTAACAGGACAATGTAACATGACAGTTTAACAGGACAATGTAACATGACAGTTTAACAGGACATTGTAACATGACAGTTTAACAGGACAATGTAACATGACAGTTTAACAGGACAATGTAACATGACAGTTTAACAGGACAAGGTAGCATGACAATTTAACAGGACAATGTAACATGACAGTTTAACAGGACATTGTAACATGACAGTTTAACAGGACAATGTAACATGACAGTTTAACAGGAAAATGTAACATGACAGTTTAACAGGACAATGTAATATGACAGTTTAACAGGACAAGGTACATGACAGTTTAACAGGACAATGTAACAGGACAGTTTAACAGGACAATGTAACATGACAGTTTAACAGGACATTGTAACATGACAGTTTAACAGGACAAGATAACATGACAGTTTAACAGGACAATGTAACATGACAGTTTAACAGGACAAGGTACATGACAGTTTAACAGGACAATGTAACATGACAGTTTAACAGGACATTGTAACATGACAATTTAACAGGACAAGATAACATGACAGTTTAACAGGACAAGGTACATGACAGTTTAACAGGACAAGGTTACATGACAATTTAACAGGACAATGTAACATGACAATTTAACAGGACAATGTAACATGACAATTTAACAGGACAAGATAACATGACAGTTTAACAGGACATTGTAACATGACAATTTAACAGGACAATGTAACATGACAATTTAACAGGACAATGTAACATGACAATTTAACAGGACAAGATAACATGACAGTTTAACAGGACAATGTAACATGACAATTTAACAGGACAATGTAACATGACAATTTAACAGGACAATGTAACCGAACAGTTTAACAGGACAAGGTAGCATGACAATTTAACAGGACAAGATAACATGACAGTGTAACAGGACAAGGTTACATGACAATTTAACAGGACAAGGTAACATGACACTTTAACAGGAAATTGTAACATGACAGTTTAACAGGACAATGTAGCATTACAATTTAACAGGACAATGTAACATGACAATTTAACAGGACAATATAACATGACAATTTAACAGGACAATGTAACCGGACAGTTTAACAGGACAATGTAACCGGACAGTTTAACAGGACAATGTAACATGACAGTTTAACAGGACAATGTAACATGACAGTTTAACAGGACAATGTAACATGACAGTTTAACAGGACAATGTAACATGACAGTTTAACAGGACAAGGTACATGACAGTTTAACAGGACATTGTAACATGACAGTTTAACAGGACAAGGTAACATGACAGTTTAACAGGACAATGTAACATGACAGTTTAACAGGACAAGGTACATGACAGTTTAACAGGACAATGTAACATGACAGTGTAACAGGACAATGTAACATGACAGTTTAACAGGACAAGGTACATGACAGTTTAACAGGACAAGGTACATGACAGTTTAACAGGACAAGATACATGACAGTTTAACAGGACAAGGTACATGACAGTTTAACAGGACATTGTAACATGACAGTTTAACAGGACAATGTAACATGACAGTTTAACAGGACAATGTAACATGACAGTTTAACAGGACAATGTAACATGACAGTTTAACAGGACAATGTAACATGACAGTGTAACAGGACAAGGTACATGACAGTTTAACAGGACAATGTAACATGACAGTTTAACAGGACAAGGTACATGACAGTTTAACAGGACAAGATACATGACAGTTTAACAGGACAATGTAACATGACAGTGTAACAGGACAAGGTACATGACAGTTTAACAGGACAATGTAACATGACAGTGTAACAGGACAATGTTACATGACAGTTTAACAGGACAATGTAACATGACAGTTTAACAGGACATTGTAACATGACAGTGTAACAGGACAATGTAACATGACAGTGTAACAGGACAATGTAACATGACAGTTTAACAGGACAATGTAACATGACAGTGTAACAGGACAAGGTACATGACAGTTTAACAGGACAATGTAACATGACAGTGTAACAGGACAAGGTACATGACAGTTTAACAGGACAATGTAACATGACAGTTTAACAGGACAATGTAACATGACAGTTTAACAGGACAATGTAACATGACAGTGTAACAGGACAAGGTACATGACAGTTTAACAGGACAATGTAACATGACAGTGTAACAGGACAATGTAACATGACAGTGTAACATGACAATGTAACATGACAGTTTAACAGGACAATGTAACATGACAGTGTAACAGGACAATGTAACATGACAGTTTAACAGGACAATGTAACATGACAGTTTAACAGGACATTGTAACATGACAGTGTAACAGGACAAGCAAGGTAAAAGTACCATGTAGCACGACAACTTAACGAAATTGTAAAAGGAAAAAGCAACTGGAGAAAGTAAACGGACAAGATAAACGGATAAGATAAAACAGGACAGGATTACAGGACTAGGTAACAGGACAAGATTAAAGACTAGGTAACAGGAGAAGATTACAGACTAGGTAACAGGACAAGATTACAGACTAGATAACAGGACAAGATTACAGACTAGGTAACAGGACAAGATTACAGACTAGGTAACAGGACAAGATTACAGACTAGGTAACAGGACAAGATTACAGACTAGGTAACAGGACTGTTGTGAACTAGATTAAGGGGCGTGAATGTTTTGTATGAAAAGTTGTTGATCGAGAGAGGTTTTGTGATTGCGTGTTTGGCTCAGAGAGTATGTGTGTAGCTGAAGTTATATACTGGGATTTGGTGACGTATTTTGGGTAATGGGAAATGACATTGTGGATGTTGTTATGGTTTTGAAATGATAGGAGTGAAGGAATGTTCGATTTTCGGAGTTTGATATGAAATAAAGAGACATTTGCTCTATAAAACGTTGGTCTGTTAAGTAACTAAATTACCATAGACAACGAAGGTATTGAACTGGCAATTTCCAATTCGTAACACGGACAAGTAACAGTCAAGGTAACAGGAGACGGTAACAGTCTAGGTAACTAGAAGGCAAGATACGTTTAGGATTCTATTAACACCCAAGAAATCCCTGTCGTCCCATTTCGTCGTCTGCTGTTGTCCAACACCTGGTCTCAGCAAAGTTGAGTCGATACAACACGATTAAATTATAAAAAATTGTAATCACTACAACAGACGGCCTATTAGGTTTCCAATGGAGTGTCTGGCAATTACTTACTGTCTTGTTGGAGCCAGTGTCCACATATGTACTTCCCAGGCTCATGTTTCATTATGTGATTGTGTCACTACAGATGGAGAGTGTCCACAGATGTACTTCCCAGGTTTCATTATGTGATTGTGTCACTACAGATGGAGAGAGTCCACAGATGTACTTCCCAGGAGTCATTATGTGATTGTGTCACTACAGATGGAGAGTGTCCACAGATGTACTTACCAGGTTTCATTATGTGATTGTGTCACTACAGATGGAGAGAGTCCACAGATGTACTTCCCAGGAGTCATTATGTGATTGTGTCACTATAGATGGAGAGTGTCCACAGATGTACTTCCCAGGTTTCATTATGGATTGTGTCACTACAGATGGAGCGAGTGTCCAAAGATGTACTTCCCAGGTCCATGTTTCATTATGTCATTGTGTCAATACAGATGGAGGGTGTCCACAGATGTACTTCCCATGTTTCATTATGGATTGTGTCACTACAGATGGAGCGAGTGTCCACATATGTACTTCCCAGGTCCATGTTTCATTATGGATTGTGTCACTACAGATGGAGCGAGTGTCCACAGATGTACTTCCCAGGTTTCATTATGGATTGTGTCAATACAGATGGAGCGAGTGTCCACAGATGTACTTCCCAGGTTCGTGTTTCTTTGTGTGACGGAGTAAATACAGACAGTTAAGAGAATCAGGGACTTGTGAAGAACAAGATGCATTGTGTACAGCCATTTGTACTGTTTTGTTTACAATTACATAAATTTGACACTGTTGAACTAGGGTAATGCCGTGATATTACGGACCGTTATAAATGGAGAATTAAATTTCTTTATTTTAGTCTATGGCTCGTTCTAGAAACAGTCCATAATAAAGGACGATACCAACGTTTTCAAATAATAACAAATAAAACGACAATCAAGGCCAGAGCTAATTACAATTAATAACTTTTTAATTTGTGAACTTCAATTAAATAATAACAGCAAGAGAAATATGATTAAAATTATAAACTTACAGATTTGCTGGTACCGGTACTGTATATAAAAATACAACGAGCACAAAATGGTACAACGAGGAAATAGAAAAATCTACACACAACAAAGTGACACATTGCACGACTCGTGATCAAATGAAAATATCCCACTCTCTCTATCGGTCATCCCTTTTATAGGCATTTCCTGCTAATGTCTAGAACCGTCTAATGCATTGTTTTGCATTCCCGTTTTATCCAGATCCTTCTAACATACTTAAGAAAATCAGCAGACCATCGAGCCAAGGCTCATAAGGTCTTCCCCAACACACCTCCACCGCCCCTAACTGGCATTCAACCACTCCCCCCGTGGTCTTTATTCCAGTCAGGCCGCGAAGCGGCATGCCGAGGGCTCCCCGCCCCTGAGACGGCCCCACCCACCCTTCCACTCGATTGACTATGCGAGTGAGGCCGCATCAGAGAAGGGACGCCTGGCCAGCCGGGTTGATGCTTACACAGCAACCGGGCCGGACTTCCTTGGGCTGGGGTGGATATAATTTACGTCTCTAAAGACCCCCCTTCCCACCCCGGGGGGACTCGTAGGTGTTAACAGACGCCCTCTAATAGGGTTTACGTGGTTTTCTGCGGCATGACTAATTCACACCGCAGCTGGGAAATGACAAAAAGAGAAGGTTGCCTAGGAGCAGTACCCTCACGTCTGCATATTTGGAATCATCGGCTAGGGTCGCCACACGCCTTCGCCTCATATCCATGCGGCAACTGTAATCATATCCCGACCTGTTTCTACGTTATTTTCGGCTGCCCTTGGTAGGAAACCATGCAGTCGTGCTCTTTCTAACGCAGTTTCCGTGCGTTACCTTTGCCTTTCGGCGCGGGTCCCCTACACGGTGATCATGTCCCCCGGGTAACGTTTCAGGGGGTTCGTGGCAAACGCCTCTTTGTCGACATGCCATTTATGGGACGGACATGCCGACTAGAGCCCCGGGGGGGATCCAGATCCTTCTAAAAGGTTCTGAATAACGAAGCTTTTTGTAAACAAGGGAAAGTTTTTGTTAGCCACACTTCAAAGGCGGTCACGAGAGTTCACGAGGGGTCATGCACGTGGAAGACGGGCTATGCGTATAACAAAACACATCATCCCTCATAACACTTGAGAAAAAGAAAGTGGCCATAGGGCAGCGGTTCTCAACCTGTGGGTCACGAACCATTCATATGGGGTCACCTAAGAACATCGAACAACACATTATTATTAATAGTAGTAGTAGTAGTTTTATAGAGCACGGTACCTTAGGCTCACCACGCTGTACATACATTTTATCAAACATAATCATGAACTTAAAAATTAACCTACATTAATTAAATAAAACAAAACAAATTTATATTCACTCCACACATTTCATACTTATTTACGTGTCAAGCCATGGACGGCACCCAGCAGCATCGTTTATCGGCCAGAGGGGGGAATCAGTCAGGATTGTAGCGTTTAAAGAGGTGTGTTTTGAGTGCAGTTTTGAAGGTTGTGATGGTCGGTATGTTGCGGACGTGTAGTGGAAGAGAATTCCATTCTATGGGGACACAGAAAGAGAAAGATTGTTCACCGTATGTTCTTGTGTGAGTCTTGGGGACAGAAAGAAAACGCCCTTTTTACCTTTAGAACTAGCTTAGCAACTGAATTGTAGTTTTCCTATGGAGTGTTTTGGTGAACCTGACAGAAGACAGTTGCAATAGTCAAGACAAGACAGAGCAAGAGTTTTTGTTGCGCTAACGGTGAGGTAGTGGTGGATGGAGCTGAGCTGATGGATAGCGGGGTATGCAGAGCGACAAAGGTGAGAGATATGATTATCAAGAGACATGTTGTTATACAGAATATAATCCAGATTCTTAGCAGAGGAAGTAAACTGTATGTCGGAGTTACCTACTTGAAATGAGTTGGGGAGAGTTGAGTTAGAGGATAATTTGTGATCGTGCTTCCGTTTTGTCATCTTTAAGCTTCAACTTGCTGAGTGACATCCAAGACTTGACATCACCAATGCTCTCACGCAAAGTACGGACAGCGGATTCGACAAGAGAGAGATGGGTATGCTTGTATAGCTGCATGTCATTCGCGAATGACTGGCTCTCAACAGTATGCCTCCCGAGCAAGAGGAGCAGTGACCTGGTATACACTATGAATAGAACCAGACCCAAAACGGACCCCTGCGGCAGTACACTTGCACTGTAGCACTAAGGCGTACACTTGCACTGTAGCACTATGCCGCATACTTGCACTGTAGCACTTTCAGTTGTCAGTGCTTCTTTCAGTTGTCAGTGCTTCTTTCAGTTGTTTGTGCTTCTTTCGGTTGTTTGTGCTTCTTTCAGTTGTATGTGCTTCTTTCAGTTGTCAGTGCTTCTTTCAGTTGTTTGTGCTTCTTTCAGTTGTCAGTGCTTCTTTCAGTTGTCAGTGCTTCTTTCAGTTGTCAGTGGTTCTTTCAGTTGTCAGTGCTTCTTTCAGTTGTCAATGGTTCTTTCAGTTGTCAGTGCTTCTTTCAGTTGTCAGTGCTTCTTTCAGTTGTTTGTGATTCTTTCAGTTGTTTGTGCTTCTTTCAGTTGTCAGTGCTTCTTTCAGTTGTCAGTTGTTCTTTCAGTTGTCAGTGCTTCTTTCAGTTGTCATTGCTTCTTTCAGTTGTCAGTGCTTCTTTCAGTTGTCAGTGGTTCTTTCAGTTGTCAGTGCTTCTTTCAGTTGTCAGTGCTTCTTTCAGTTGTCAGTGGTTCTTTCAGTTGTCAGTGCTTCTTTCAGTTGTCAGTGCTTCTTTCAGTTGTCAGTGCTTCTTTCAGTTGTTTGTGCTTCTTTCAGTTGTTTGTGCTTCTTTCAGTTCTCTGTGCTTCTTTCAGTTGTCAGTGCTTCTTTCAGTTGTCTTTTCCCGGGAGCTCTGCCACCCCACCCGGAGAAAGTCAATTGCTTCCCCCTGCCCACCAGGAGAATGTCAACCCCCCCTGCCCACCAGGAGAATGTCAAATCATCGCTCCCCCCCCCAAACGTTAATGTCAACTGCTCCAGACTCCCCCCACCCTTTGGATAAAATGAAACCTTAAAAAATTGATAATCGTTGCTTTAAAAAATGTAAGAATGTAACCGGGGGGGGGGGGGAGGGGGGCGCATAAAAATATCATATAGCGCATGTTTCATCAATTATCATTAAATCTGAAGTTTTTGTATTTCTTTCAATGAATGTCTCACTTTTGTAACACGGGTTCCGCGTCACCATTATGCCTTTGTGTACGAGGTTAGGAGTTCGAGGGTAAACAGGTCTGCCATAAACAAGAAGATCTAGATACAATAATTTAAAATTGAAAATGGTAAATTTAAGGCGCATAGCAACCAGAAGGTCTCCGCACGTGTGAAGATCTCCTAGTTTACTAAACATAATAAGCAAATTCAAGTACCGTCGGCGGGCCGGGTGAACTGACATCGCGGGCCTGATCCGGCCCGCGGGCAGTAGTTTGGTGACCCCTGCGGTAGACTAAAATGCCACATAGCTATGTTTTTTTAAGTGAGTCATTTAATGACTGTAGCAACACCCCATGCGAGCAAAGAATGCGCTTACTTCTTCAGAATAAATAGCTACACATTAGCCTACTAGCAACCGCTGAACAAGATTATTGGAATGTTGACCGCTCCAAATGGTTGTGTCTCGTATATACATTAGTTTCTGGTGTGTCCTACTTCCTTTTCGAAACCACCCTCTACCCAATGACACAAAAATCTGTCATGCGAGGCGTGAGAACTATGTAGGACTATTGTTTTAAGGTGGGTAGGGTGTAGGACGGTCCGTTGGCCTACTGTTGAAAGGTCGGGGGGTGGGTAGGGTGTAGGACTGCTTGTTGGCCTACTGTTGAAAGGTCGGAGGGGGGTAGGGTGTATGACGGTCTGTGGGTCTACCGTTGAAAGGTCGGGGGGGGGGGGTGTGTAGGACGTTCTGTTGGTCTACTGTTGAAAGGTCGGGGGGTAGGGTGTAGAACGTTCTGTTGGCCTACTGATAAAAGGTCGGGGGGGGGGGGGGTAGGGTGTAGGACGGTCTATTGGCCTACTGTTGAAAGGTTGGGGGAGGGTAGGGTGTAGGACTGTCTGTTGGTCTACTGTTGAAAGGACGTGGGGTAGTGGGTAGGCATATAACTGTCTGTAGCCCTTCTAGCTCAAAATAACCGGTGTAAAATAAACTGCTGTCGGTTAGCTCTAGAATAATTGATTCATTTATGAGTTAACACCCCCTCATTAAGCCGTTGGGCCGCCAGTAAATTTTGAAGTCACGGTAAAAAAAAAATTTGAAAGCTTCATTGGTTATTTATAGTCGGGCTTATTTTCTTTGATGATGTCTGCTACAAAATTACTCCGACTACAGGACAAATATGATGTCAAAAAACTTTTTTTGTAATCGAAATAATCCATAGTGTTTATGGTTTTTTTTCCTGATACCTTCTTTAAGGAAAATGAGGCGTGAACGCTTTCCTTAACGTGACTCGTATGTAGGACTTTAACCAATCGGACTGAGTGAGAAACGTCTTCTTTGTAATACCTTGTCATCCAGTAAGAGTCTTTCCTTCAATGTGATAGGTCCGCCGCTGGAATAAACAGCCTCCAATAAAACTGAAATAAAAAGAAAACCCCTGAAGCTGTCGACCCCCCCCCCCTTTTTTTTTTTCCACAACACCCCACCCTTTTCAAAACCCATCAGTGATTCCCAAACAGTTCCGTTTGTTCACTGCCAATATCGATACCAGCTCAAACATCAAACGGTTCTCCAAGGTTTTCGTGTGTAACCAAACGTGCAAAGAGAGGGGATAATGGGTCGTCACAGGAGCATTAGAGGCTTTGGGGGGGGGGGGGGGGGGGTTTAAATGTCTTGGAAGAAACGGTCAAGTCTGAAGCTGTGAGCGCGTTTATTAACATCGGCAGGACCACGAAGGTGGCGTAGAGTTTATGTGGAGTAGTTTACGTGGAGTGCTTTATGTGGAGTGCTGTATGTGGAGTGGTTTATGTGGAGTGGTTTATGTGGAGTGGTTTATGTTGTGTCCTGTGAATGTGTAGAAGTGAATGTGGCGTTGTGGTTATGAGTAGTGAATGTGAGTAGTGAATGTGAGTAGTGAATGTGAGCAGTAAGTGATGTATTTATTAAAGTGAACTCTGGGTAGACGTAAAATATTTATTTTTATATTGACTAAATAAACACAAAGATTCATTGAATAGGCTTCTGCTTACGAGATTGTCTTAGTGCTGCATCGATTACACTTTTTTCAAAAGACAATAGAGTTCACGGTTATAAGGTCAAGGGTTAAAAGGTTTGGCATAAGAAAAGTGTGTAGTTTCAGGCAGTTTAAAAATTGTGAAATCGTTGTTTTGTTGGGTTCTTTTCTTTTCCCCAGGTTTTCCCAAACTTTGTTTCACTCATCTCTATTTTTCTAACATAACTGCGAGCTCTATTAGAGTAGAATTGTTGGGTTAACAAGCAGTTTCTGTTGGTTTTTTGGTGGTGTTTTTGTAGGTTTTTTGTGGTGTTTTTGTAGGTTTTTTGTGGTGTTTTGTAGGTTTTTTGTGGTGTTTTTGTAGGTTTTTTTGTGGTGTTTTTTTTGTTAGTTTTTTGTGTGGTGTATTTTGGTTTTTTTGTGTGTTGTTTTTGTATTTTTAAGGTATTTTTTAAAAAAATTTTATATAGTTTTTGTGGTTAAAAAAAGTTTTTGTAAAAAAAATTTTGGTAGCTTTTTGGGTAGTTTGTGTGTGTAGTTTTTGGTTTTTTGTGTGGTTTTTCGAGATTTTAAAAAGTTTTTTCAAAATCTTTATTCGGTTTCCTTTGTAGTTTTGGTAGTTTTATGTTTGGTAGTTTTATGTTTGGTAGTTTTAGTAGTTTTATGTTTGGTAGTTTTAGTAGTTTTATGTTTGGTAGTTTTAGTAGTTTTATGTTTGGTAGTTTTGGTAGTTTTATGTTTGGTAGTTTTAGTAGTTTTATGTTTGGTAGTTTTATGTTTGGTAGTTTTAGTAGTTTTATGTTTGGTAGTTTTATGTTTGGTAGTTTTAGTAGTTTTATGTTTGGTAGTTTTAGTAGTTTTATGTTTGGTAGTTTTAGTAGTTTTATGTTTGGTAGTTTTGGTAGTTTTATGTTTGGTAGTTTTAGTAGTTTTATGTTTGGTAGTTTTGGTAGTTTTATGTTTGGTAGTTTTAGTAGTTTTATGTTTGGTAGTTTTGGTAGTTTTATGTTTGGTAGTTTTGGTAGTTTTATGTTTGGTAGTTTTAGTAGTTTTATGTTTGGTAGTTTTAGTAGTTTTATGTTTGGTAGTTTTGGTAGTTTTATGTTTGGTAGTTAAGATAGTTTTATGTTTGGTAGTTTAGGTAGTTTATGTTTGGTATTTTTGGTAGTTTTATGTTTGGTAGTTTAGGTAGTTTATGTTTGGTAGTTTTATGTTTAGTAGTTTTATGTTTAGTAGTTTTAGTAGTTTTATGTTTGGTAGTTTTATGTTTGGTAGTTAAGATAGTTTTATGTTTGGTAGTTTAGGTAGTTTATGTTTGGTATTTTTGGTAGTTTTATGTTTGGTAGTTTAGGTAGTTTTATGTTTGGTAGTTTTAGTAGTTTTATGTTTGGTAGTTTTATGTTTGGTAGTTTTATGTTTGGTAGTTTTATGTTTGGTAGTTTTATGTTTGGTAGTTTTATGTTTGGTAGTTTTATGTTTGGTAGTTTTATGTTTGGTAGTTTTATGTTTGGTAGTTTTATGTTTGGTAGTTTTAGTAGTTTTATGTTTGGTAGTTTTATGTTTGGTAGTTTTATGTTTGGTAGTTTTATGTTTGGTAGTTTTATGTTTGGTAGTTTTATGTTTGGTAGTTTTATGTTTGGTAGTTTAGGTAGTTTTATGTTTGGTAGTTTTAGTAGTTTTATGTTTGGTAGTTTTATGTTTAGTAGTTTTATGTTTAGTAGTTTTATGTTTAGTAGTTTTATGTTTAGTAGTTTTATGTTTGGTAGTTTTATGTTTGGTAGTTTTATGTTTGGTAGTTTTATGTTTAGTAGTTTTATGTTTAGTAGTTTTATGTTTAGTAGTTTTATGTTTAGTAGTTTTATGTTTGGTAGTTTTATGTTTGGTAGTTTTATGTTTGGTAGTTTTATGTTTGGTAGTTTTATGTTTGGTAGTTTTATGTTTGGTAGTTTTATGTTTAGTAGTTTTATGTTTGGTAGTTTTAGTAGTTTTATGTTTGGTAGTTTTAGTAGTTTTATGTTTGGTAGTTTTATGTTTGGTAGTTTTAGTAGTTTTATGTTTGGTAGTTTTATGTTTAGTAGTTTTATGTTTAGTAGTTTTATGTTTAGTAGTTTTATGTTTAGTAGTTTTATGTTTGGTAGTTTTATGTTTAGTAGTTTTATGTTTAGTAGTTTTATGTTTAGTAGTTTTATGTTTGGTAGTTTTATGTTTAGTAGTTTTATGTTTGGTAGTTTTAGTAGTTTTATGTTTAGTAGTTTTATGTTTAGTAGTTTTATGTTTGGTAGTTTTAGTAGTTTTATGTTTGGTAGTTTTATGTTTGGTAGTTTTAGTAGTTTTATGTTTGGTAGTTTTAGTAGTTTTATGTTTAGTAGTTTTATGTTTGGTAGTTTTAGTAGTTTTATGTTTGGTAGTTTTATGTTTAGTAGTTTTATGTTTAGTAGTTTTATGTTTAGTAGTTTTATGTTTAGTAGTTTTATGTTTAGTAGTTTTATGTTTAGTAGTTTTATGTTTGGTAGTTTTATGTTTAGTAGTTTTATGTTTAGTAGTTTTATGTTTGGTAGTTTTATGTTTAGTAGTTTTATGTTTGGTAGTTTTATGTTTAGTAGTTTTATGTTTGGTAGTTTTATGTTTGGTAGTTTTAGTAGTTTTATGTTTGGTAGTTTTAGTAGTTTTATGTTTAGTAGTTTTATGTTTGGTAGTTTTAGTAGTTTTATGTTTGGTAGTTTTATGTTTAGTAGTTTTATGTTTAGTAGTTTTATGTTTGGTAGTTTTAGTAGTTTTATGTTTGGTAGTTTTATGTTTGGTAGTTTTAGTAGTTTTATGTTTGGTAGTTTTAGTAGTTTTATGTTTAGTAGTTTTATGTTTGGTAGTTTTAGTAGTTTTATGTTTGGTAGTTTTATGTTTGGTAGTTTTAGTAGTTTTATGTTTAGTAGTTTTATGTTTGGTAGTTTTAGTAGTTTTATGTTTGGTAGTTTTATGTTTAGTAGTTTTATGTTTAGTAGTTTTATGTTTAGTAGTTTTATGTTTAGTAGTTTTATGTTTAGTAGTTTTATGTTTAGTAGTTTTATGTTTGGTAGTTTTAGTAGTTTTATGTTTGGTAGTTTTATGTTTAGTAGTTTTATGTTTGGTAGTTTTAGTAGTTTTATGTTTGGTAGTTTTAGTAGTTTTATGTTTGGTAGTTTTATGTTTAGTAGTTTTATGTTTGGTAGTTTTAGTAGTTTTATGTTTGGTAGTTTTAGTAGTTTTATGTTTGGTAGTTTTATGTTTGGTAGTTTTATGTTTGGTAGTTTTATGTTTGGTAGTTTTATGTTTGGTAGTTTTATGTTTAGTAGTTTTAGTAGTTTTATGTTTGGTAGTTTTAGTAGTTTTATGTTTGGTAGTTTTATGTTTGGTAGTTTTAGTAGTTTTATGTTTGGTAGTTTTATGTTTGGTAGTTTTAGTAGTTTTATGTTTGGTAGTTTTATGTTTGGTAGTTTTATGTTTAGTAGTTTTAGTAGTTTTATGTTTGGTAGTTTTATGTTTAGTAGTTTTATGTTTAGTAGTTTTATGTTTAGTAGTTTTATGTTTAGTAGTTTTATGTTTAGTAGTTTTATGTTTAGTAGTTTTATGTTTGGTAGTTTTATGTTTGGTAGTTTTATGTTTAGTAGTTTTAGTAGTTTTATGTTTGGTAGTTTTAGTAGTTTTATGTTTGGTAGTTTTAGTAGTTTTATGTTTGGTAGTTTTATGTTTGGTAGTTTTATGTTTGGTAGTTTTATGTTTGGTAGTTTTATGTTTGGTAGTTTTATGTTTAGTAGTTTTAGTAGTTTTATGTTTGGTAGTTTTAGTAGTTTTATGTTTGGTAGTTTTATGTTTGGTAGTTTTATGTTTGGTAGTTTTATGTTTGGTAGTTTTATGTTTAGTAGTTTTAGTAGTTTTATGTTTAGTAGTTTTATGTTTGGTAGTTTTAGTAGTTTTATGTTTGGTAGTTTTAGTAGTTTTATGTTTGGTAGTTTTAGTAGTTTTATGTTTGGTAGTTTTATGTTTAGTAGTTTTATGTTTAGTAGTTTTATGTTTAGTAGTTTTATGTTTAGTAGTTTTATGTTTAGTAGTTTTATGTTTAGTAGTTTTATGTTTGGTAGTTTTAGTAGTTTTATGTTTGGTAGTTTTATGTTTAGTAGTTTTAGTAGTTTTATGTTTGGTAGTTTTAGTAGTTTTATGTTTGGTAGTTTTAGTAGTTTTATGTTTGGTAGTTTTATGTTTGGTAGTTTTATGTTTGGTAGTTTTATGTTTGGTAGTTTTATGTTTGGTAGTTTTATGTTTAGTAGTTTTAGTAGTTTTATGTTTGGTAGTTTTAGTAGTTTTATGTTTGGTAGTTTTATGTTTGGTAGTTTTAGTAGTTTTATGTTTGGTAGTTTTATGTTTGGTAGTTTTAGTAGTTTTATGTTTGGTAGTTTTATGTTTGGTAGTTTTATGTTTAGTAGTTTTAGTAGTTTTATGTTTGGTAGTTTTAGTAGTTTTATGTTTGGTAGTTTTAGTAGTTTTATGTTTGGTAGTTTTAGTAGTTTTATGTTTAGTAGTTTTAGTAGTTTTATGTTTGGTAGTTTTAGTAGTTTTATGTTTGGTAGTTTTAGTAGTTTTATGTTTGGTAGTTTTAGTAGTTTTATGTTTGGTAGTTTTATGTTTAGTAGTTTTATGTTTGGTAGTTTTATGTTTAGTAGTTTTATGTTTAGTAGTTTTAGTAGTTTTATGTTTGGTAGTTTTATGTTTGGTAGTTTTATGTTTAGTAGTTTTATGTTTGGTAGTTTTATGTTTGGTAGTTTTATGTTTGGTAGTTTTATGTTTGGTAGTTTTAGTAGTTTTATGTTTAGTAGTTTTATAAATTTTATGTTTGGTAGTTTTAGTAGTTTTATGTTTGGTAGTTTTATGTTTAGTAGTTTTATGTTTGGTAGTTTTATGTTTAGTAGTTTTATGTTTGGTAGTTTTATGTTTAGTAGTTTTATGTTTGGTAGTTTTATGTTTAGTAGTTTTATGTTTGGTAGTTTTATGTTTAGTAGTTTTATGTTTAGTAGTTTTAGTAGTTTTATGTTTGGTAGTTTTATGTTTGGTAGTTTTATGTTTAGTAGTTTTAGTAGTTTTATGTTTGGTAGTTTTGGTAGTTTTATGTTTGGTAGTTTTATGTTTGGTAGTTTTATGTTTGGTAGTTTTATGTTTGGTAGTTTTATGTTTGGTAGTTTTATGTTTGGTAGTTTTATGTTTAGTAGTTTTATGTTTGGTAGTTTTATGTTTAGTAGTTTTATGTTTAGTAGTTTTATGTTTGGTAGTTTTATGTTTGGTAGTTTTATGTTTAGTAGTTTTATGTTTAGTAGTTTTATGTTTAGTAGTTTTATGTTTGGTAGTTTTATGTTTGGTAGTTTTATGTTTAGTAGTTTTATGTTTAGTAGTTTTATGTTTGGTGGTTTTATGTTTGGTGGTTTTATGTTTGGTAGTTTTATGTTTGGTGGTTTTGGTAGTTCTTTGTATTTTTTGTAGTTTTTTTAAAGTTTTTTTTTTTTTATAAAGTTATTAAAACTTGTTAAATGTTTAAAAAAAAGGTTTTTGTAGTTTATTTTGTGCGTAGTTTTTGCCGTTTTTTTGGTATTTTTTTGTATTTTGTTTGGGGGGGGGGGGGGGGGGGGCTTTTTGTTGGTATATTTGGTAATCTTGTTAGTTTTTTTTTTAAATTTTTTTTTGGTTAGTTTTTTTGGGGCTGCTTTTTGCAGTATTTGTAGGTTTTTTGGCGCTTAAGAAAACAAACAAAGATCTCAAGAAAACAAAGTACTCAGGAAAACAAACAAAGTCCTCAAGAAAACCAAACAAAGTACTCAAGAAAACAAAGTACTCAAGAAAACAAAGTGCTCAAGAAAACCAAAGAAAGTACTCAAGAACACCATACAAAGTACTCAAGAACAACAAACAAAGTACTAAAGAAAACCAAACAATGTACTCAAGAAAACAAACAAAGTACGCAAGAAAACAAAGTACTCAAGAAAACCAAACAAAGTACTCAAGAAAACAAACAAAGTACTCAAGAAAACAAAGTACTCAAGAAAACCAAACAAAGTACTCAAGAAAACAAACAAATTACTCAAGAAAACAAACAAAGTACTCAAGAAAACAAAGTACTCAAGAAAACAAAGTGCTCAAGAAAACCAAACAAAGGGCTATAGAAACCAAGTCGGCAGATCACCAAATGTAGCACTCTCTGCAGCACTTTTACTGTACAGGCTGACAGAACAACAAAACAAACACCACAGCCAGCACCATCAACACCAACAATAACAACACCAACAACAATTCCCGCAATGCGTACCGAATACGAATACAAAAAAGCAACATGAAGCAATATGAATCATATGAAGCAATATGAATCATATGAAGGGAACCAAAAGTGTCGGCTCAAAATGTGCAGCCCTGAGAAATAATTCAACTGGACAACTCCACACCAGCTACCACTCCCGCTTTCTCGAGTTAGGTCATCTCCAAAGTGACCAGAAAATGTACAATGCTAAAATCCACGATACATACGCTAGAATAGGACCCCCCCCCACACACACACAGACTTTTCACTGTGGCTTACACGCAGTTCTATTGGCCAAGGAAAAACAAAATAAACTAATTCCTATTTTTGAACGACTTACAGCTCTACAAATTTTCACATTAAACAAATATGACACAACTGTCCACACACGATATTGACAGACTAAAGCAGACACAACTGTCCACATACGATATTGTCAGACTAAAGCAGACACAACTGTCCACATACGATATTGACAGACTAAAGCAGACACAACTGTCCACATACGATATTGTCAGACTAAAGCTGACACAACTGTCCACATACGATATTGACAGACTAAAGCAGACACAACTGTCCACATACGATATTGACAGACTAAAGCAGACACAACTGTCCACATACGATATTGTCAGACTAAAGCAGACACAACTGTCCACATACGATATTGACAGACTAAAGCAGACACAACTGTCCACACACGATATTGAAATACTAAAGCAGACACAACTGTCCACATACGATATTGACAGACTAAAGCAGACACAACTGTCCACATACGATATTGAAAGACTAAAGCAGACACAACTGTCCACATACGATATTGACAGACTAAAGCAGACACAACTGTCCACATACGATATTGTCAGACTAAAGCAGACACAACTGTCCACACACGATATTGAAAGACTAAAGCAGACACAACTGTCCACATACGATATTGAAAGACTAAAGCAGACACAAGCGTTTAAAAAATTTCATCTCTCGCAAAACATTTTTTTATTTACTTTCAATTTTTAGTACGGCGAAGATAACACAGCAATAAATCAGTGGATGGTGGAAAACAACACCTGAATTCTTGGTCATTTAATCACCCATGGCTTTGGTCACGAAATTAAAATTGTTTCGTTTCCTGCCATATATTAAACGACTTCCGTTACCATTTTTTTTTTTCTGGAAGCGATTAGTTTTGGTGTTTTTCTTTTTTCGTTTTTTTTTAGTTCTGTTTTTTTGTTCTGACGTTTAAGATTTATGCTATTTTTTTTATTGACTCGGCCGATTGTCCATGTTCAGGCCCACACCTACGCCATGTTTAAATGATCGGACGAAGAAAGAATTGAATTTCCTATTTGGCAAGTGAATGGAAAAAAAAAAACGAACAAAAAAAAAACAAAACAGAATAAAAAAAATAGTCACTACCAGGGGCGGCTCAAGGTATCGGCTATTCGGGAAGGTGCCCGGGGCGCTGTGTCCTTAAGGCGCCACCAACGATCTTCCAATATAGGAAAAAGCATTGTGTGTGGGCGCCATGGAAGGAATGTATTAAATGCATTAAAAAGATTTGCTCATCTAAAGGCTAGAAGTAAAAAAAATAATGTTATCGGTAGGCTAACTGTTCATACTGTCCAAAAACAAAGATAAGAAAAACACTATTATTGTTCATTGTTTGTTTTTTAAAAAAAAACAAACGTAGGTTAAAAACTAATTACCTAGCCCCCCCCCCCCACCCCACCCCCCGCCCCCGAGGTTTTTCTTTGCAAATTATTATATGGCTGTAGTTTTTTTTTAAAAAGGGCTGGGGGAGTTAATCTTGCCCTGAGGTGCCGGCAACCGCAGGGTCGGAACTAATCACTCTAATGGAATTATTTTATTTTTAAAAAAAGGCCAATGTTTGGTTTCAGTTTCATTCGGTCTAAGTTGATTGATCAATCAGTCGTCAGGCTTTTTACCATTTGTTAGAAATTAAACTCTGGGAGTAGAACTAAAAAAAATAATCACATTATCCAGAATTGGCAAGTGAAAGTCGGCCATTTTTGTTTTAGGAAATTCTTCTGCTACCAGCATACGTCACCAGGACAAATGGGTTTTTTTTGCCGACATCCAATTAACAAATAGGAGACGCGGTCAGAGAAGGTGAGAAGAAACGGTGGAAAGTGGAAAAAGTAGGAGAAGGTGAGAAGAAACGGTGGAAAGTGGAAAAAGTAGGAGAAAGTGAGAAGAAACGGTGGAAAGTGGAAAAAGTAGGAGAAGGTGAGAAGAAACGGTGGAAAGTGGGAAAAGTAGGAGAAGGTGAGAAGAAACGGTGGAAAGTGGAAAAAGTAAAAGAAGGTGAGAAGAAACGGTGGAAAGTGGGAAAAGTAGGAGAAGGTGAGAAGAAACGGTGGAAAGTGGAAATAGTAGGAGAAAGTGAGAAGAAACGGTGGAAAGTGGAAAAAGTAGGAGAAGGTGAGAAGAAACGGTGGAAAGTGGAAAAAGTAGGAGAAGGTGAAAAAGAAACGGTGGAAAGTGGAAAAAGTAGGAGAAGGTGAGAAAGAAACGGTGGAAAGTGGAAAAAGTAGGAGAAGGTGAGAAGAATCGGTGGAAAGTGGGAAAAAGTAGGAGCAGGGTGCGCGTGGGGGGGGGGGGGGAAATTATCCAAGACCACAGATCGTCTTAATGTCTAGGTCAAAGGTCAAACCTGCCACCCTTTAAAGCTTACCCCGGACAAAAATGAAGCAAATATCTTAGCGCTGTAAGGTGTCGTTCGCAAATTACGTCTCGCTCGGTAAGGGGGGGGGGGGTGTCGAGAATTTGTGACGTGACAAATTTTTGACCCCCATCCTCCCTGTCCCAAAGTGTGACAAATTGTCGACCCCCCCCCCCCGACAGTGACGTAATTTGCGAACGACCCCTTACAGCTCCAAGATATTTTGCTTCATTTTTTGCGTGGAAAAAATCGTTATTCAATTAATTTTAAAAACATTTATTTGAGGTCGAAATTGCCTCCGGTATCGTAGGTACCGTGAAACTCAGTCGCGCACACCTTTTGCGCATATCGAAAAATGACGCAAAAACTGTTGTAACCATTTTACATTCGGCTTGTGGATGACTTCGTTGTTTTGCGCCACTTCTTACGTCTAAATCCATTGCGTCACTTCTTACTTCTTAATCCATTATGCGAAAATGTTAAAGAATAAAATAAAATCTTAGTTCAGTTATGAAAATTTTATGTCTGTTTTGATTTTTTTAGGTGTGACGTGACACGGGGGTGGGGGTGTATACAGAATTTGTGACACTTCGTGACGGGGGAGGGGTGTCTAAGAAGGTCAATTTTTAGTGTGACGTAATTTACGAACGACGCCAAATGCAAATTAAAAAATCTTTTATTTGAAAAACGTACATTGGAAATTATGCTTAAAATTTACTTGAAAACTCTCACCGAAAACATCTCCGACTCACATTTGATTGCAGAATAAAATTAAGTTGAACACGACTATCTCTCATTTAGCTGTTCATTTAGCTGTTTATTTAGCTGTCCATGTAGCTGTTCATTTAGCTGTTCATTTAACTGTCCATTTAGCTGTTCATTTAGCTGTCCATTTAGCTGTCCATTTAGCTGTCTCTTTAGCTGCTCATTTAGCTGTCTATTTAGCTGTCCATTTAGCTGTCCATTTAGCTGTCCATTTAGCTGTCTATTTAGCTGCTCATTTAGCTGTCCATTTAGCTGTCCATTTAGCTGTCCATTTAGCTGTCCATTTAGCTGTCCATTTAGCTGTCCATTTAGCTGTCCATTTAGCTGTCCATTTAGCTGTCCATTTAGCTGTCTATTTAGCTGTCCATTTAGCTGTCCATTTAGCTGTCTATTTAGCTGACCATTTAGCTGTCCATTTAGCTGTCTATTTAGCTGCTCATTTAGCTGTCCATTTAGCTGTCCATTTAGCTGTCCATTTAACTGTCCATTTAGCTGTCCATTTAGCTGTCCCTTTAGCTGCCCATTTAGCTGCCCATTTAGCTGATCATTTAGCTGTCCATTTAGCTGTCCATTTAGCTTTCCATTTAGCTGTCCATTTATCTGTCTATTTAGCTGTCCATTTAGCTTTCCATTTAGCTGTCCATTTAGCTGTCCATTTAGCTGCTCATTTAGCTGTCCATTTAGCTGTCCATTTAGCTGTCCATTTAGCTGTCCATTTAGCTGTCTCTTTAGCTGTTCATTTAGCTGTCCATTTAGCTGTCCATGTAGCTGTCCATTTAGCTGTCCATTTAGCTGTCCATTTAGCTGTCCATTTAGCTGTCTCTTTAGCTGCTCATTTAGCTGTCCATTTAGCTGTCCATTTAGATGTCTCTTTAGCTGCTAATTTAGCTGTCCAATTAGCTGTCCATTTAGCTGTCCATTTAGCTGTCCATTTAGCTGTCCATTTAGCTGTCCATTTAGCTGTCCATTTAGCTGTCCATTTAGCTTTCCATTTAGCTGTCCATCTAGCTTTTCATTTAGCTGTCCATTTAGCTGTCCATTTAGCTTTCCATTTAGCTTTTCATTTAGCTGTTCATTTAGCTTTTCATTTAGCTGTTCATTTAGCTGTTCATTTAGCTGTTCATTTAGCTGTTCATTTAGCTGTCCATTTAGGTGTCCATTGAGCTGTCCATTGAAACCTCTTATATGACATTGTTGCTTCCATACTGCACCGACCCACGTATCCAGGATCAGACCAGGTGCTCCCACAGCTTGCCACTAATGTGGGAACAGTGGGGTGAAGGGGGTGGTCCACTCCGGGCGTCATTTTTGGTCCATAATTTGAGGAAAGGAGTTTTTGTCAACCTCGGGGTTTTTTTCGGTGGGGGGTGACAAAATTCTTTGCACCCCCCCCCCCAGCTACGCCACTACTGCTGACACATTTTATTCCTCAGTTTGTTAGTATCTTCAATGTACAATTTTTTAAATTTTAAATGTTTCCTTAATTTTACATTTAGTAGCTTATTAGCAAAGCAGGACATAAAGAATACATTTCTGCTTTATTTAAGACAACCTTAAATCATTAAGAATATTTATCGGTCGAATTGAAGAAAATCAGTATACTTTGACTTGCCAGACAATATTATAAGTTCATGTCTGCTGTTGTAAGGCAGAAGCTAAGACAAAGATGGGTGTTTAGGACAGGATAGCCAGCACTTTGACTGACAGCACGAAGATCACTTTCAAATTTGACTGACAGCACAAATATCGCTTGCAAATTTGACTGATAGCACGAAGTACGGTAGCAATTTGACTGACATCACGAAGATCGCTAGCAATATCACCGACAGCGCGTGCCTCTGGGACTTGAAACATTGCTGCCATGCCTGAATATTGTCTCAAAGGACAAATGAATCTTAAAATATAATTATGTTAAACAAAAAATTAGATGCCGCACGACTTTTGTTATCTGTCCAGTATAAAATCTTTTAATATTTAAAAACAAAATTTATTATTAATTTTGAAATTGTTGCCACATTGCCTATTTTTGTCTTCTTTCTGTTAAATTAATTCCTAGAAATAACTCCCCTGGAAATATCTCGAGCATGGTGTTCTGCAATAGCTGTCTGCGTCCGATTGGGGAGTGTCCCCAGGGACAATCAGTCGAGTCCACTCAGACAATCAGTGAAAGTAAATTAGGAAGTTGAATTGTTCAGCTGCTCTTTTACTGTGTTCATTAACCGTTGGGTCTTCACGTCGTATACTTATAAATTAGGGCGTAAAAATACGACCAACGCACAACACAACACGCTAAAAATGATGTTGGAAATTGTATCTATTTTTTGGTTATTGTTTATTTTTTTATTAAAACTGTTTATTTCGATGTACTCCTCTTTCAAACCTAATCACTCGGCAAGCCAACAATCTAAGTGGAAAAGCGGTGGTAAAATATTTATGGAAAAAAATGGAACTACTTTGTCGTGGCGGAATTTAGGTCTTGAAACTTGAAATGTCTCTTGAAATTTAGGTCACCGATTTAAAGTGGAAATAATATGATTTCGAAAAAGTTGAAAACATGGTAAATCAAATGTTGATGGATTGAAGGCTCCCCTTAGATAAAGATGTTTATCGAATGGCAGATCTGTAGCACTGAATCAGAGATGCAAGCAGAGCTGTATGTGCCAGGTAAAGTAATCGAAAAAATTCAAGCATCGCGCATTAATAAAGAAATAAAATCAAGAAAGTAGAAAAGTAGTTCTGGAGTGGGATGAAATTTAGGATGACGCCGACTCATGGGTCGGACTTTAAACCTGTCACGAAGACTCCTATCTCTATTTGTGTGACTCATCGGGTCGTGACAATCTCTGTCTAATCCAGTGGTTCTTATGTTTTTTGTTCATAGTACCATTTATCCAGTCAGATATGTGCCACGGCATCCCCTAAGAATAACGTTTTCAAAGGCATGCCATAAAATGACAAGAGGACATCTAGCTCATCGACCCCTGCAGCCATAAAATGACAAGAAGACATCTAGCTCATCGACCCCTGCAGCCATAAAATGACAAGAGGACATCTAGCTCATCGACCCCTGCAGCCATAAAATAACAAGAGGACAACTAGCTCATCGACCCCTGCAGCCATAAAACGACAAGAGGACATCTAGCTCATCGACCCCTGCAGCCTTTTCAAGGACCCCGAGGTTTCCATGGAAACGGGTTGAGAATAACTCATGGTCTGATCTCATACCTTCTTCTCCATTATCGTTGTCTTTATAGTGGGGCTTATGTACATGGGTCACAAATAGAGCCTGGGGCTTGCGTACATGGGTCACAAACAGAGCCTGTGGCTTATGTTCATGGGTCACAGATAGAGCCTGGGGCTTATGTACACGGGTCACAATTAGAGCCTGTGGCTTATGTACATGGGTCACAAATAGAGCCTGGGGCTTATGTACATGGGTCACAAATAGAGCCTGGGGCTTATGTACATGGGTCACAAATAGAGCCTGGGACTTATGTGCATGGGTCACAAATAGAGCCGAACAGTGTTTACCGGATTCACAAGCTATGTTTTATGGCTATACAATGTTCCTCGAGCCTATGAAAACCTCGTCTAAATACTGAGACTTTACACTTACAAATTACAAATGGCGTATGGATTGGGAAATATCCCTTTTCTGCAGATTAGACCATACACTTCAATGAGATTAGACCATATAACACTTCTTAAGATTAGACCATACATTTCAATGAGATTAGATCATAAAACACTTCTTGAGATTAGACCATACACTTCAATGAGATTAGCCATGCACTTCAATGAGATTAGACCATACACTTCAATGAGATTAGACCATACACTTCAATGAGATTAGACCATACACTTCAATGAGATTAGACCATACACTTCAATGAGATTAGACCATACACTTCAATGAGATTAGACCATACACTTCAATGGGATTAGACCATATAACACTTTTTGAGATTAGACCATACACTTCAATGAGATTAGACCATACACTTCAATGAGATTAGACCATACACTTCAATGAGATTAGACCATATAACACTTCTTGAGATTAGACCATACACTTAAATGAGATTAGACCATACACTTCAATGAGATTAGACCATACACTTCAATGAGTTGCACCTCAGACTGCAGGGCGGTTCTAAGCTTGTCCCCGACATGGACACCAATGTGAAGGAATTTCAGGAGGAGAAAAATATTTTTGTAGGTAAGAATCCAAGCAGGCGACAAGTTGTTTTATGATCTGACTGACAGTGCAACGCAACTGTCGCCTATAAGAAACGCCACTGCAGCTATAAGTGACCCAACTGTTGCCTATGAGACACGCCACTGCAGCTATAAGTGACCCAACTGTTGCCTATGAGACACGCCACTGCAACTATAAGTGACCCAACTGTTGCCTATGAGACACGCCACTGCAGCTATAAGTGACCCAACTTTTGCCTATGAGACACGCCACTGCAGCTATAAGTGACCCAACTGTTGCCTATAAGACACGCCACTGCAACTATAAGTGACCCAACTGTTGCCTATGAGACACGCCACTGCAGCTATAAGTGACCCAACTGTTGCCTATGAGACACGCCACTGCAGCTATAATTGACCCAACTGTTGCTTATAAGACACGCCACTGCAGCTATAAGTGACCCAACTGTTGCCTATGAGACACGCCACTGCAACTATAAGTGACCCAACTGTTGCCTATGAGACACGCCACTGCAACTATAAGTGACCCAACTGTTGCCTATGAGACACGCCGCTGCCGTTTAGCGCTTTCTGAAACTGACCAATGAAAACAGGACTGCATTAAAACAGCGACAAAACATGGCAGGTCTGATGTTGACAACCTGGCTACAAATAGAAGGAGATGGGGTGATGCGCTGTGACGTGATTAGGGTGATGCGTCGTGTTGGAAAGGGCCATAACTGGACATTGTTGACACCAAACTGCGAGAGTGGCGGTTCATTAAATCAAACGGTGACCCAGGTGGGTTTTAGCATGGCCTTGTACCGAATGTCGGTTCACTAAATAGGTGATGACCTTATGAATGTCATGTCTGATAGCCTTTTGGTAGAGTTCAAAGGCAATCTAGACCAACACGTCACATTTTATAACACATACTTTCTTTCTCTTTCTCTCTCTCTCTCACTTTTTTCTATTTCTATGTATATTTCTCTCTCTGTCTCTCTCTCTCTTTCTCTCTCTCTCTTACCCTCTCTTCTTCCCTCTCTCTTTCTTCCATTTCTCTCATCACAATGTCACACGTGCAAGGCTGTGATGTATTTCCAGACTAACGACTGGTTATAATTAAATACTATTGAACTATAAGATTGTCTACTAGCACCATTCTAGTTGGATCAGTTTTTTCAAACCATTGTTTTTACCCCACACACCACCTTTTGCATCCTCACTTTAAAAGGTTAGATGATCAATGATAGTGCTAGAAAGAGTTATCACCGCCTGTTTGACTAGTGCTCCAAAATAAAAATATTTCATCACACTAATTGAAATAATAATAAGAACAGTGCTTAGTTGTTGTTTTCTTGAAACTGTACTGTCAATCATCCCCCACTCCCCAATTTGATAACGCCCACCCAAGGCCGCTCTAATTCCACCCCCGTAGGGCGTCAACGATTGGTGTCCTTTGTTGAGGGATAAACCAGAAGCCGTAATGTGATCGATTACAATAATGTGATCGATTACTATAATGTGATCGATTACAATAATGTGATTGATTACAATAATGTGATTGATTACTTTAATATGATTGATTACTATAATGTGTTTGATTACAATAATGAATGTGATTGATTACTATAATATGATTGATTACTATAATGTGTTTGATTACAATAATGTGATTGATTTCTATAATTATTATGTGATTGATTACTAAAGGTTCTATAAGGACTCCTTGTGTGTTGCCCCCCCCCCCCCAATGTGTGTTAGGACCCCGTGTGTGCTGTGAGCGTTTGTGTATTTAATGACCCCCGAATTTTTTCGAACACCATGCATGTTACGATCCCTATGCAATACGACCACACAGTTGTAAATATCACAGCATCCGGCGCAACTGATTAAATAGGCCTACATTGGGCACTCCTCAGAACGGCGGTCCCATATTATTTGTACAGAAATAAAATTTAAAAAATTAGTTTGTACCTTATGGAACTACATTAAAAACGTCAGTGGCTACTATAACATTTATTTATTGTTTTCCAATTGTTTTGTCATGTATTTTCAGTGGTTTTAAATTGAAATTTTAATATAAGACATGTATTTACAAAGTCAGTCAAACGCTTAGGTTGTTTTGGTCTATTTATCCGATTTTGTGGCCAGATTTTTTTCCAGTCTCAGACCAAAAACAATATTCATACGGTTAAAGTAATGTAAAAATAATAGACCATTATTAAGTCAGATTCAGGGGCATCTGCTTACACTAGGGTGTATGACCGTGGTCCATACAGGGGCCATCCATAAATGACGTCACGCGTCTAGGGGGGGAGGGGGGTCCGATTTTTGTGACGATGTGTGACGAGGGGGAGGGGGGGACCCTCAAGCAATGTGACGTCACATGAAAAGTAGAATATTGTAGTAAATAAATGCACTTAATAACGCTAAATTACAGACATTTTTAACATATTCATATACACAACAACCATCATTTTATTTTTAAACTGCTATCACTGAGAGAATCAGTGCAGGTATGCGAGGTCCAAGCAGACTCAGATAATATTACAAGACGCCAAATAGGAGGAAACTCTGGGTGTAGTTGCAATGGCATCTGTGAGAATTTATGGCTAAAGACGGACACTGGAGTCATAGAATTCCCATTCCACGGCAACCACAGGAAGTGGGGTGGAAGGATAACAAATGGTTGACCGTAACAGGGTGGGGGAGAGAGGTGGTGGTATCTTAGTAAATGCTCTAGGGCAGGGATTCTTAACATTTTTTACAGGGATACAGGCCCACTCCATTTTAAACACACACCCCAACGTATAAGTTAAATTGTAATAAAATTAACAATAATTAAACAATTTAGTTATCTTAGTTTTATTTCTTTAATTAACTTTATAGACAATGGAAAAAATTACCATTAAAAGCAATGCGCCGACAAAATTCACAAGAAAAACATTTACTGCTGTACTCAAAATGCACACAAACTAATTAAAAAGAAAGCAGCAATTGCAGCAATTACAATCAGTGGCGTAGCTAGGGTTGGTGTCACACAGTCCGGTAAGCTCATAGTGTCACCCCCACACACACACACACCATTTCCACGATGTAATTCTTCTTGTTAAACTTAGTCCACAGTATAACAAATACAAGAACAAAAAAAATTAATTGAAGGCCTTGGGGTAATTGTATTTAAGAACTGTGACATGTACTTAGAATCACTAATTGTTATCAAAGGATAGTTTTATTTCTCAGAATTTAGATGAATAACGGTATAGATTAATGTCACTTACAAAAGTTAACGAACACTCCATTCGGCGTTGAAACATGGTCAAAACGACGTGTTTCTGACTTAATAATAAGGTAACCTAATTGCTGACGCATCAACTTTGAACTTTTAATTAAAAACGCATTTTTATTGGTTACATGGGTGGAAAATGTACGCGTCATCTGTAAATGTAATCCTTTTGTGGATTTCGGTTAGACCGAGCAGTGTGTACTCTGGAAATACGCAATTTTTCAATTTGATGTCACCCCCTGAGATGGTTTCACCCCCGTGCGGTCTGCACCCCTCTAGCTACGCCACTGAATGCACCTCAGTGCTGGGGAGGTACTTTTACCACTGGATAAGAACCACTGTTCTAGTGAAGTGTTTTTTACACAGGTGCTGTAATTTGATATCCACGGGATGTGACTCTCTAAAGGGTTTGTAAAGGACAATAGTGGACACAGGGACTTTTTATAGAGGGGGGGGGTGTAGAGATTTGTGACGTTATATTTTAGGGGGGGGGTCTAACTTTTTGTGACGATTTGTGACGATGGGGGGAGGGGGGGGTAAAAAATCGGCAAAAATTGCGTGACGTCATTTATGGATGGCCCCACACTGTAAGTCAATCTAATGGGGTATATGCCAGTATGAAGGATTGGGGGGGGGGGTGGTGTTACGTACTGTTATCAATATGGAGAAATTAATCTCTTATTTAAGTGTATGGCTCGTTCTAAAACAGTACCGGTACACAGCAAAAGACGATACAAAATGATAAATACACTAACAAAGAATACGATAAACAAACCAGGGCTAATTACAATTAATACGTTTTATTATGTTAATTATAATGAATTATAAAACCAAAAGAAATATGATTAAAAACGATTGACTGACGGTATACTGTAAGTCAATAATTTTTAATTACACTTAGCTCATTCGGCGCTAAAAAAGATGGTACGAGATATGATCATCGTCCACTTAGTGGATGAAAATATTTTGTCTGAAGATGAACTGGCCTCAGTCAAACAGCCGAATGATCCTAGTATGGAGCTCCAACTGAAGCTCAAACAACTGTAGCTAGAAGAATATAGATAGCTTAAACAAATGGAGCTAGAGCTACAGAGAGAGGAAGAAGAAAAAGATAGAGAACTACACTTAAAATTAAAAGAAATGAAAATAGCTGCCAATTTTATAGCATATATGAGGGTATATTTCCCTTGTCTGGATCTACTGCTACTGTGAGCAACATCCTGCTACGAGGCGTAGAGGTGGGATTCATTGATGTTACTTTACATGTCATCCATCTCAAATCAGACCTAGTCTCCGGATCTGTCGCTGTGGGTGTCCATTTTTATCTAAAATAATTGAAAAACTAGTTCTAAAGCAACGTTTTGCTTACTTAAAAAGAACAACTCTCTTCTCATTTCTAATCAGTCGGCCTATATACCTTTCCATAGCACTGAGACAGCTCTCTTGAGCGTCACCAATGATCTCTTGCTAGCATTGGACAGCGTTGATGTCTCCATCCTGATCCTCTTGGACCTCAGGGTTTTCAAAACCCTTGAAAATTACTTTGGAATTTCTGGTTCAGTTTTTGCTCCCTTTAGGTCCTACCGCCCCAATAGAACGCAGGCGGTCTCGGTCGCTGTCGATGGCTGTCTCTCCGGCAGTGCTGACTTGGTGTACGGAGTGCCACAAGGGTCAGTTTTGGGCCCGGTTCTATTCACAATGTATACCAGGCCCCTGCTCCTCTTGCTCGGAAGGCATGCTGTGAAGTCAGTCATTCGCGGATGACACGCAGCTATACAATCATACTCATCCCTCTCTTGTCGATTCCGCTGTCCGGACTTTGCGGGAGAGCATTGGTGATGTCAAGTAATGGATGACACTCAGCAAGTTGACGCTTAACGATGACAAAACGGAAGCACTAAATTCACGATCACAAATTATCCTCGCGCTCAGCTCTCCCCACATCATTTCAAATAGGAAACTCCGACATACAGTTAACATCCTCCGCTAGGAATCTTGGTTATATTCTGTTCAACAACATGTCAATCGATAATCATATCTGTCACATTTGGCTCTGCATACACTGCTATCCGTCAGATCAGCTCCATCCGCCACTACCTAACAATAAGTGCCAAAAAAAAACTAGTCTGTGCTCTTGTTCTCTATCGTCTTGACTATTGCAACTCTCTTCTGTCAGGTTCACCAAAACACTTCGTAGAAAACCTACAAAAAATTCAAAACTCAGCTGCTAGGCTAGTTTTAAAGGCAAAAAACCGTGATCACGTCACACCACTACTTCATTCACTTCATTGGCTCCCAGTGCAAGCAAGGTTTGATTACAAACTATCTGTTCTCTGACACAACTTTTTCTCTGGTTCCTGCCCTTCCTATCTAACAGAACTTCTCTCTGTCTATTCACCCCTTCGACAGCTTCGCTCCTCCGCAGACGGGCGTATTCTTTCTGTCCCCAAGACTCACACAAAAACATACAGTAAAAGATCTTTCTCTTTCTGCGCCCCCAAACAATTGAATTCTCTTTCACTACACATCCGCAATATACCAACCATCACAGCATTCAAAATACATATCTTTAAACTTTAATATCCTGAATGATTCCCCCCTTTGACCGATAGACGATACTGCTGGGTGCCGTCCATGGCTTGACATTTAAAAAGCTATGGAATGGTTGGGCGAATACACATTTATTTATTTTATTTAATTAATGTATGTTAATTTTTAAGTTTATGATTATGTTTGTTAAATTGTATGTACAGCGTGGTGAGCCCAGCCATAGGTTCGGGTACTACGCTTTAAAAAAACTTCTTATAATAATAATAATAATCTCGTTGCTGAATGACTTAGCTGTTGGGAAGGTGGTAGCCGAACCCATCGTTACTCATGAACCCTGTTTCACTGAATCTCAAGAAGAATATCCAGAATTATATTCAGCATGTCCCTTTACCAGGGCCATGAGTTTGAAGATCTCCGAAAAAGAAGTTCACCAAAAATTAATAAAATCCAATCTGAAATCAATCTGCCACCGTGAGGCACTACAACATCAACACAAACCTAGCCAGAATGATATGCAGCTTCTATGATAAGGCCACCAGCGCAGTCTTTTTCAACAATAACTTCGGAGAATGGTACAAGACCATGGTTGGAGTACGACAAGGTTGCTTGCTCTCCCCCACCCTGTTCAACATCTTCTTAGAGAGAATTATATCAGATGCACTGGAAACGCATGTAGGGACAGTCAGCATTGGTGACAGAACAATCACCAACCTACGCTTTGCGGATGACATATAGACGGACTGACTGGAAGCGAAGAAGAGCTAGCCAGCCTAGTAAAGCGTCTCGACAAGACTTCAGCATCCTTTGGCATGCAAATCAGTGCAGAAAAGACAAAAATGACGACGAATAACACCACCGGCATCGCCACTGAAATTAAGGTCGGTGAGTAAAGATTAGAGGCAGTTCGCAGCTTCAAGTACCTTGGAGCAATAGTCTCGGAAGAAGGCTCCAAGCCCGAATTGATGGCCAGGATTGCCCAGACCATAACAGCACTAAAGAGGCTCAAGAAAATATGGAACTACAAAAATATAGCCCCCATCACCAAAATTAGGCTGATGCGCTCATAAGTCCTCTCCATTTTCTTTTATGCCTTTGAGTACTGGACATCAACAGCAGAACTTGAAAGGAAAATAAAGGCGATGGAGATGAGCAGTTTCAGAAGCATTCTTGGCATCCGCTATAGAGACCATCTCACCAATGAACTGAGCAATACGATGACTTTCTGGTGTCTGTAAAAAGCGCAAACTTGAGTGGTATGGCCACGTGACAAGAAAACAAGCGCTTGCCGAAGAAATAATGCAGGGCACAACTAGAGGAGGGAGAAGAAGAGGAAGACAGAGAAAAAGATGGGAAGATAACATCAAAGAGTGGACGGGACTAAAGCTAGGCGATGCTATGCGTAGTGCAGAAGACCGAGAGAAATGGAGAAGGATAGTTTTCATGTCATCTGTGGCGCCCTAACGGTCCAAGGACTAAGGGACATGATGATGATGATGAACGAAGAGTCAAAGGATCACAAAACACCAACTTGAACGCAGCTCGATGAAGAGCAGAAGAATGATCCAGAAATCTTTAAACTTCGAGAGAACGCTATGACCAAAGAAGAAGCTGAGCAATTCCCTGTTTGTTAATTCTTACAAGATGACATACTTATTAGGAAATAAAAAGCTGACGAAGAATGGAGGATAGTTCATCAGATAGTAGTTCCTACACTTTTCCGGAACAAAAATCCTGAGCTTAGTCCATGATTTCCAACTTACAGGCCATTTGGGAGCGAACAAGACATATCACAAAATCACGTCACACTTTTTTTGGCCCAAGATCAAGAAAGATGTGTTGACTACTGCAGATCATGTCATACTTGTCAGGTGGTAAGGAAACCAAATCAGAAGATACCATCAGCTCCTCTTCAACCCATTCCAGCTTTTAAAGAACCATTCAGTCGTGTCATAATAGACTGCTCTGGACCTCTGCCAAAGACAAAATCAGGTCACCAAAACTTGCTGACAATCATGTGTGCGTCAATGTTATGTAGGTGACTTGTTTGCTTCACGCTTCCCCCGTGCATGAACTCTAGCAGACAACAAACTCGAGACCACATTTAAGGTGTAGGTAGCAAACGAATAGTCTCCCTTTAACCTTGTTTACAACAAAATAAGTATTGTCCTTGTCATTCAGAATTTTATAGAAAAATCTGGATAAAACTGGAAAGGAAGACAATGCGTAAGACGGTTCTCGATAGATGAGTAGAATAGACTAAAAAAGCGTGTGGAGACAAATGAAAGAGAGAGGCAGATCATTTATCATGAGATTCTATCGCATGTGTTATTTGTGCTTCGAGACAGAGCTTTGTTTACAGTGTGTCTGTAGATTTTCTTTCATCATTGTACTATTTTTGCACATTGTGCTTTATTTAACATCGTGCCGATATAAACCAAACAATATATTGTAAGTCAATGCCCCTGAACTCTCGACCCCACACGTGCCCCCCCCCCCCCCAGCATGTGATCATGATGTAATTTGCGAACGAGCCTTAATATATGCTTGCTATTGTTTTGCTTATCACGATTAAAAGAAGAATAGAACAACAAATGCACAAGTAGTGAAAAGCCTGTTCATTATGCTAGTGGAGCCTCCTGTCCATTATGTTAGTGGAGCCTCGTGCCCATTATGCTAGTGGAGCCTCCTGTCCATTATGCTAGTGGAGCCTCCTGTCCATTATGCTAGTGGAGCCTCCTGTTCATTATGCTAGTGGAGCCTCCTGTCCATTATGTTAGTGGAGCCTCCTGTCCATTATGCTAGTGGAGCCTCCTGTCCATTATGCTAGTGGAGCCTCCTGTCCATTATGCTAGTGGAGCCTCCTGTCCATTATGCTAGTGGAGCCTCCTGTTCATTATGTTAGTGGAGCCTCCTGTCCATTATGCTAGTGGAGCCTCCTGTCCATTATGCTAGTGGAGCCTCCTGTCCATTATGCTAGTGGAGCCTCCTGTCCATTATGCTAGTGGAGCCTCCTGTTCATTATGTTAGTGGAGCCTCCTGTCCATTATGCTAGTGGAGCCTCCTGTCCATTATGCTAGTGGAGCCTCCTGTCCATTATGCTAGTGGAGCCTCCTGTCCATTATGCTAGTGGAGCCTCCTGTCCATTATGCTAGTGGAGCCTCCTGTTCATTATGTAAGTGGAGCCTCCTGTCCATTATGCTAGTGGAGCCTCCTGTCCATTATGCTAGTGGAGCCTCCTGTCCATTATGTTAGTGAAGCCTCCTAGCAAGTAAGGAAAAGCATGTCCATTGTGCTACTTGCTATGTCATTGATATTATTTTTCATCATGTTTTTAAAGATTTTCCCTCAACTCAAAAATATATTAAAATGCTTGATGAGGGGGATAACTAATTTTCAAGTGGTATGTGTTATAAATTTTATGTAGATACTAGATACCTTACTTCTTAATCTTTTATGATTTAAAAAAAAATGTTCTTCATTTGCGTGAACGTGCCTTGCTTAAATAATCCTTCTGTTCTTATAAATTGATTTTTATTAATACTCATTCATAGTTAATGATTCCTGCAGATTTATATATATGAGTTAGGGTCATTCGCCCCCAAAGGCCAAAGGTTCATCACCCACAGGTTGAGAACCCCTGCATCATAAAAAAGAAGAACCACTGGAGCTTTGTCATAATCATTTTAAAAAAAAAACTTACCTTTTTCCTGGTACAACTATTTATGAACGAAGAAAATAGGGCACCTATTATATAGTTAAAGCAACCTCCTGCTATTTGCCCCCAGGCAGAAATTAAATAAACGTCCTAATTGTAAAGAAATTGTGAATTAATTTAAAAACCATAGGCCTATGCCTATATCTGAATATTCGATTTTATTAGTGAAACAAGACCTTATTTCACAATAATAAACCAATAAAAGATACTTTAAATATGTGAGACCTAAATATTTAAAATTGTAAACCCACTACTTGTTTAGAAAGATATATCAGACACCTAGACACAATTAAAGTAATAAAATAAATACAACATATTTATTTTAATCTAGATACATCCCATTGGGCAACTTTTATAAGGTATCTTTAAGGACAGAAGAGTTCTCCTATATTTACCACAATGGCACCGTAAAAGACAAAAGATTCACTAAAATGTAATGTTTTTGATTTCGTAAAATTTGTCAAATTGTTGTTTTATTCAAACAAAAAGATGTTATTTTACTTTTAAAAATAATTTTAATGAAGTTCCATGAGGTAAAAATGAATTTAAAATTTTATTTTTCTAGAAACATTATGTTTTGAATTTGGGACCGCCGTTCTGAGGAGTGCCCTACATTGCCTACATTGACCTTTTTTTTTCTTTTAAAGCAACGGTTTCCACACTATTTTTGGCGTTATTTAGACTTCCGGTATCGAAGAAACAAGCAGGCATAGGAAGTATGGAACATGAAATGAGATACTAGCTTTAACAACAACGTTAGTTATGTTTCACCCTATTCTTCGTCGTTCGTTGTTCAGTGCTATAATTAGACTTCCACCCCTGCTACACTACGGCCAAAAGTACACGGTGTGTCGTCCAGAGGATTTCCAGGTCAGCGCACGTGTGTTACATAGATAGTACTGAGAGGTTAATGTGAGAGACCTGTTCAATAATCCCCTTCTCAGCCATCTCTTGCATAGTGCAGAACAGCAGTCTGGCTTATTGAGACTTGCCTTAAAGTATAAATCCAACCGTATTAATTCAATGTTACCATTTATTATAAGTCCATCTGTCAAATCTTACCAGTAGCTTCACCGTACCTTTTCTCCCAAACACATTTGTGTTGCCATCATTATCATTCATTGATTCTAGATTTAGAATCCCTGACTGACATGTGTTGTGTAGCGCTGGGTCCAAAGTTCGTTTTTCTACCAAAAGTAGGTGAGTGGTGACAGCCCATGGGTTTGTTTATTTGTCAATGTTTATCTTTGGCTAAATGATGCTACATATGAAAGGGACGTATTCATTTGACACCACGTCATCGAATGTTTACATTTCTATTTAAAGATTTGTCACGTTTACCGAGATTAATTTAGCCACCCTATTAAAAAGGCCACTGTAATCGAGCGATGTGTTGCTTACAGTTTGAGGCGTGTCGAAATTTAGGCCAGTGGTTCTCAATTCGTTGACCGTAAAGTTCTACCCTATTGAGACCGTATTAGGAATTTCAATTTGTTGCATAATTTTTTAAAATTAGTTTAAGAGAAATTAATCTGATAAATAAAGGTTCAACTGGTTCAAGTTATTATAATTATATTATTCATGAACCTAGAAAAAACTCAACTCAAAATACCTATTTTAATCAAACAATTATTTAAATTCTTATTTGCTAGTGGTCTCCCTTATTCACGTTAACCAAATATAAAAAAAATGAAAATAATTTTTAAAATAATATAAATTAATTAAACGTTGTATGGGTTGGTACGTGTCCTGACATGCGTTTGTAGTTGTAACACCGTAGCTGTGTGTTTGAGGTTGGTTCCTTAAATTTGAATTTTGTCATAAACAGGAAATATCCGCCTGGTTATTCTGCCCAACCAACGTGACACCAATAAACCAACCAACGTGACACCAATAAACCAACCAACGTGACACCAATAAACCAACCAACGTGACACCAATAAACCGACCAACGTGACACCAATAAACCGACCAACGTGACACCAATAAACCAAACAACGTGACACCAACAAACCAACCAACGTGACACCAATAAACCAACCAACGTGACACCAATAAACCAACCAACGTGACACCAATAAACCAACCAACGTGGCACCAATAAACCGACCAACGTGACACAAATAAACCAACCAACGTGACACCAATAAACCGACCAACGTGACACCAATAAACCGAACAACGTGACACCAATAAACCAACCAACGTGACACCAATAAACCGACCAACGTGACGCCAATAAACCAACCAACGTGACACCAATAAACCGACCAACGTGACACCAATAAACCAAAAAACGTGACACCAATAAACCAACCAACGTGACACCAATAAACCAACCAACGTGACACCAATAAACCAACCAACGTGACACCAATAAACCAACCAACGTGACACCAATAAACCAACCAACGTGGCACCAATAAACCGACCAACGTGACACCAATAAACCAACCAACGTGACACCAATAAACCAACCAACGTGACACCAATAAACCGACCAACGTGACACCAATAAACCAACCAACGTGACACCAATAAACCAACCAACGTGACACCAATAAAACGACCAACGTGACACCAATAAACCAACCAACGTGACACCAATAAACCGACCAACGTGACACCAATAAACCAACCAACGTGACACCAATAAACCAACCAACGTGACACCAATAAACCGACCAACGTGGCACCAATAAACCAACCAACGTGACACCAATAAACCGACCAACGTGACACCAATAAACCGACCAACGTGGCACCAATAAACCAACCAACGTGACACCAATAAACCAACAAACGTGACACCAATAAACCGACCAACGTGACGCCAATTTCTCAATTTATTATCTCAATTTCTGAAATGTAATATTGATATGTAATCGATTTTATTTTTCCAGGTTGCCATGTTTGACCTTGAATTTCACAAATTCCAAGGAGCCGGAAATGACTTTATTGTCATAGACAACAGAAACAACAAATACGACCCGACGGACGATCACCGACGGCAGATGTGCGACAGACATTTCGGAATCGGAGCAGACGGTGTCTTGGAGATACAGACAAGTGAGCGGGCAGACTTCCGTGTGCTGTATTATAACTCGGACGGCAAGGAAGGGAGCCTCTGCGGCAATGGTTGCCGATGCGCCATCGCATTCGCTTGGGCAAAGGGTATAGGAAGCTCAAAGGATGAAACGGAGAAGCAGACGAGAAAAAGTTTAAAGAATGAATCGGGTCAGCTTGGAGACAGTTCCATAGCGACCGATGCAGTTGAGGGGGACAGTGTTGAGACAGCGTGGCCGGTATATCACTTCGAGGCTGCAGACGGCCTTCACATTGGCGGGGTCAAACAGGTCAGCCACGAAGGTCGCGTGACGTACTTCGTCAACTTCAGAGACGTGACGTCGGAAGGAATTAAATGCTACGGCGGCGGCGAGATGTTCCTGGACACGGGGTCGCCGCACCACGTGACTTTCGTCCCCTCTGGCCTGAACGAGCTGGACGTGGTCAAGACGGGGAGACAGCTCAGGCACGGGCTGTATGGACAAAAGGGAAGTAACATCAACTTCGTCAGTGAGGACACATGCGAGGGTCAGGACACACAGCTTGATGGAGACCGGGACAAGGGCGTAGGGCCGGTCAGACTTCGTGTCAGGACATACGAGCGTGGTGTCGAAGAGGAGACGTTAGCGTGTGGGACAGGCGCGGTGGCTGTGGCCATTGCCCACTATCTCAAGGATAGTGAAACCGTCCTCACAACACGTACCGGTGACGTCGCCGGGCAAACACGCCCAGAAAATGGCGTCAGGGACCCAACTACAAACAAGTATGACGTGACAGCTGAAAGCGGTGACGTCACTCGTCTTCCAGCTAACGGCAATGGCGTCGGCGATGGGGAACCAATCAGAAGTGTCGTTACAGCAGACCGTTTTGACGGGAAAGGGGACGATGCGGGAAAAGTCAGAGAATTTGCAAGGCGAAGCCAAATTCAGAGCGTGAACGTAGAACGAATTATTCTAATGAAGGGCGGAGATCTCAAAATATTTTTTAAAGTCATAAAGGGTTCTTCGTCAGCAGACCAGGCGGGGTTACTCTCGTTTACAAATATAGAACTGTCGGGACCAGCAGAGTTAGTTTTCCATGGGGTTTACGCAGTAAAACGTCATCAAACATGGCCGCCATAAGAATGTTCGTAGTGTTTTCTTAATTTACTTGATGGCCAAAATTCTCAAAACAAAAATTTTTGTGTGTGGTTTTGGGGAGGAGGGGGGGATTTTAATTCTGAAATGTGATTAAGATTATGAACATTATTGATTAGTGATAAAACATTAATGATTAAACATTGACTATAAAAACTCTGGCATAAATTAATTAATTATGAAACGTAAACTCGTAAACATTGTTTTTTTAAAAATTTCAAACTCTTTACATAAATGAATTACGATTTCTTCAAATGCCATAATGTGAACTAAACACTAAAATAATTTTGGGGGATATAATAATTGCCGAAACAGCTAAACCAAAGAAGACACCTTGAGAATCTGAACTTACTTTACATATTCCGTAAAGAAAGAGTTATGTTTGGACAACTGCCGGTATAGTTCCTGCAACTAGTCATTGCAACTAATCGGTGCAACCTGTCGGTGCAACTGGTCGGTGCAAGTAGTCGGTGCAACTGGTCGGTGCAGGTAGTCGGTGCAACTGGTTGGTGCAAGTAGTCGGTGCGACTGGTCGGTGCAAGTAGTCGGTGCAAGTAGTCGGTGCAACTGGTCGGTGCAAGTAGTCGGTGCAACTGGTCGGTGCAAGTAGTCGGTGCTACTGGTCGGTGCAACTAATCGGTGGTGCAAATAGTCGATGCAACTAGAGAGTCCAACATGTCCCCAAAACTCGCCCCCCTCTTTCACTGGGGATAACACTTGGACCGGTCCCCGCATTCACACGGGGACCCATTTAAGATAAAGACCGACGGCAATGTCCTTAATTTGAAAATAAAAATTTCTCTTAACTAAGACTGCTTAAAATAACTTAATGATATGTATTTAACATTTAGATTAACCTTCTGTAATTTGGTATTTTAAGAATCTATCGGGTGGTCGTCAAAAAAGACAGAGTCCCATGAAAGAATGGTCGTAAGAGGACCTAGTCCTATGAAAGGGTGAACGTTAGAAGACCTAGTACCATTAAAAGATGGTCGTTAGAAGACTTAGTCACATGAAAGGATGGTCGTTAGAAGACCTAACACCATTAGATGATTGTCGTTAAAAGACCTGGTCACATGAAAGGATGGTCGATAGAAGACCTGGTGACATGAAAGGATGATCGTTAGAAGACCCAGCACTATTAAAAGATGGTCATTGGAAGACTTTATCACATAAAATGGTGGTCATCAGAAGACCTAGTCACATGAAAGGATGGTTATTAGAAGACCTAACACCATTAAAAGATTGTCGTTAAAAGACCTGGTCACATGATAGGATGGTCGTTAGAAGACCTAGTCCCAGGAATGGATGTTCGTTAGAAGGCCTAGCACCAATAAAAGATTGTCGTTAGAGGATCTAGTCACATAAAAGGATGGTCGCTAGAAGATTTAGTCCTATAGGAAAAGGTGGTCGTTAGTAGACCTAGCACCATTAAAAAGATTGTCTTTAGAAGATCTAGTCACATTTTGATGTTACTTTGCTATAAGCTTTAATTATGAGGAAACTCTTTTATACTCAACCTTTTAAAAAAATGAAAAGATACACTCGTAAGTACAGTGGATGATTTAGGTAACTAGAGGCCCTAAGCTGAATGAATGGGCCCTAGGCTGAATAAAGGGACCCTAGGCTGAATGAAGGGGCCCTAGGCTGAATGAACTCTGAGGTCCCTTGCAATTAACCCTACACTCTCCAACAAATTTTTAAAAAAAAGTTTTTAAAAGAGGTTTAGCTCTTCTCAGTAACCCTTGCGCGCACAACTGTTACATATTTTATCTAATAATTAATCATCTCGATAAAGGTCTTTTTTTGTTGTTGTTGTTTTTTACCTTCAATGCGTTCTTAAGATGACCATGCCTGCTACTTAAAAGAGCGTTACTAAATCATCCAATGGTGCTAGGTCATTGCCGTCTTTCGACATTATGTCATACCGCCTACGGGACGCCATCTCCAGATACAAATCACACAAGCCCTAACATGGCCAACATAGCCTTGATTCTAGAGGCCCTAGCCTTAAGCCTACATAGCCTTGATTCTAGAGGCCCTAGCCTTAAGTCTACATAGCCTTGATTCTGGAGGCCCTAGCCTTAAGCCTACATAGCCTTGATTCTAGAGGCCCTAGCCTTAAGCCTACATAGCCTTGATTCTGGAGGCCCTAGCCTTAAGCCTACATAGCCTTGATTCTGGAGGCCCTAGCCTTAAGCCTACATAGCCTTGATTCTAGAGGCCCCAGCCTTAAGCCTACATAGCCTTGATTCTGGAGGCCCTAGCATTAAGCCTACATAGCCTTGATTCTAGAGGCCCTAGCCTTAAGCCTACATAGCCTTGATTCTAGAGGCCCTAGCCTTAAGCCTACATAGCCTTGATTCTGGAGGCCCTAGCCTTAAGCCTACATAGCCTTGATTCTAGAGGCCCCAGCCTTAAGCCTACATAGCCTTGATTCTGGAGGCCCTAGCCTTAAGCCTACATAGCCTTGATTCTGGAGGCCCTATCGTTATGCCTGCTAAGCCTAAAGGGAAATCCGTCACCGTGTAGGCCTAAGTGTAAGTACATTGTAACCCAAACAACTGAAATTGTTACCGACCTCCTAGTGTTCGGTAGTTAGAAATGCACAAATAGAGTCAAAAGTTTATGGGAGCGTTTGGTCCAATTTCGGGTCAATGTAATTGTTCTTTTACTTTTACTGGAAGAACTCACCAAATGTTCTTTTGCAAAAATGGTTACAATTATCGTTTATTTTTTTGTTACATAATAAAAATACAATGTTGCATTAATTTGTTGCTCTATCTGTCTCAGAGGCAGAGTTGACTTTAAAGTTGCGCACAAAAGATGATTACTCTCTTTTCCTATCTGTCCTCAAAAGCGAGCCTACAGTTTTACGGTTATTGCTTTAACTCATCTCGCCAGTCATCAATGTTTACATTTTCTTTTTACTTCAATGAACGGATGAGAGGAGAATGAAAACTGAACTGGAGGTCCTTAGTGCAGCGGTTCTCAACCTGTGGGTCGCGACCCCTTTGGGGGGGGGGGGGGGTTCGCACAACCCTTTCACAGGGGTCGCCTAAGACGATCTGAAAACACATACACTCTACGGTTATAAAGGATGTACGAAAATAGTTTTGTGGTTGGGGGCTCGTCACAACTTTGGGAACTGTATTAAAGGGTCGCGGCATTAGAAAGGTTGAGAACCACAGACCTAGTGCATCTTTGGTCAAGCGCTGCCTTTTTGTGTGTATGCACAATGTTAAGTAGTGGCGTGGGTATTTTTTGGGGGGGTTGGAAGTTGGATGGAGGGGTGGGCTGTCGAGGAAGGATTATTGTCATGGCAACCGAACGCTTAATTTGTGTTACTCCTTTTATTAAAAAAAAAGTGAGCCATTTGTTTTGCTTATGCCTTTTACTTTTACACCGTCTGGGGGCAAAGGCCGTCGACAAAATTGTTCCATACTTTGTTTGTCTGCCTCTAGCTCGCATCTCCATACATCCCATATTTTGATTGTCTGCCTCTAGCTCGCGTCTCCATTCATCCCATATTTTGTGTGTCTGCCTCTAGCTCGCGCCTCCATGTAGATTCCATGTTGTTAGAGTGTGTTAGGCGATTTTTACTGAGTTACTGGTTTACGAAGAGTGTGTGTATCCACCTCTATCGTTTCCACATGTCTTCAGCAATGGGCTCTAGGTAAGTCCTATCAAGAAAGTCTTAGTTGGTGATGCTTGGTCATATTATGTTCACGAACTTTCTAATGCCAGTTTTTGTGAAGGTCTGTACTTTCTTTTTGATTCTATGTTAACAAGTGAGCCATTTCTTTAACTATATATTTTATTTTTTCCCCAGTCATTATTTCGTTATTAAAAAAGTTCAGCAGTGACCCTTGTAGAGGTGACGTCATATTTATGCTGCATTCTATGCTCTTGTTCTCTCTCGTGATGACTATTGCAACTCTCTTCTGTCATGTTCACCAAAACACTGCTTAGAAAAATTACAAAAGGTTCAAAACTCAGCTGCTAGGCTGGTTCTAAAGGCAAAAAAATGTGATCACGTCACACCACTACTTCATTCACTTCATAATCATTGGCTCTCTGTACAAGCACGGTATGACTACGAACGCTCTGTTCTCTGCAGGCTTCTCTGAGTGTCATGACATATTTTTGACTGAAGCTTTTGACATGCATTACATAACAATTAGAATTAATAGTCATGAGGCTTCCTTGACAAAATTTTATCGAATTCCTGCCCTTCCTATCTAACCGAACTTCTCTCTGTCTATTCACCCCTTCCATAGCTTCGCTTTTCCGCAGACGCGCACAAAAAGCATATGGTGAACGATCTTTCTCTTTCTGTGCCCCCAAACAATGGAATGCTCTGCCACTACACATCCGAAATATACCGACTATCACAGCCTTCAAAACTGCGCTCAAAACACATGTCTTTAAACTCTACTATCCTGACTGATTCCCCCTCTGACAGATAAACGATGCTGCTGGGTGCCGCCCATGGCTTGACATGTAAATAGTTCTGGAATGGGTGGAGTGAGTATACATTTGTTTTGTTTTATTTAATTAATGTATGTAAATTTTTAAGTTCATGATCATGTTTAAATTATATATACAGCGTGGTGAGCCCAACCCTAATATATATATATATATACCGGGGTAATTCTTAAAAAAGTCTGCCCTTGGTGTCTCATATTATTCCACCGACCCTCCCGGCTATGGTCAGACACAAAGATGAGAGATCACTAGCCACCCAAAAAAGTTTGGTAACCTGACGGGAAAAGCTACTCTGTTTTCATCTTAGCTGTCAGACAACGCACAATTTTTATTTATTTTTTAAAAAAATACTATCGCTTATATTCATAGAGGATTTTACACATGGCGCCATTAAATGGCCTCTACCACCCCTCCCCTGTCAATGTTAACCCTGATGACGACATAATTCAAATGTTATGCTATAATCGATAGCTTTGAAACTATTAGGTGACCGCTGGGGGAGTGGTTGAATGCCGGTTGGGAGTGGCGGGGGTGTGCACGGGAGGACTTCCTGAGCCAGTGGCGTAGCGAGCTTAACTCGCGCCCTGGGCACAATACCTTTTTAGCGCCCCCCAATACCTTTTTAGCGCTCCCCCCTATTCGAAAACCATACAATATTATAGTAAAATATACCATTTGGCGCCCCTTTGTGAGTAGCGCCCGGGGCATGATGCCCCCCTTGCCTACCCCTCACTACGCCACTGTCCTGAGCTTCGGCTTGACAGTTTGCTGATTTTCTTAGGTAGATTAGATTCTATTAGAAACTATTAGGTAACGGTACCTCGATTTTTTCTTTAAATCCAAATAGCAACCGCTTGTAGGCAGCAACAATCAAGTTCAATCTTGTCCTGATTGGAGGAAATATTGACAAGACTCATTTATGGTTAGCTAAAAAAAGAAATTATTAAAAAAAGGTTAACTTTTAAAATTACTCTAAGTCTAAGTCAGTGGGTTTCAACCTTTCCAATACCGCGACCCTTTAATACAGTTCCTCATGTTGTGGTGACCCCCCCCCCCCCAAACATAACATTATTTTCGTTGCTACTTCATAAATGTGTGTTTTCCGTGGGTCTTGGGCGACCCTCCAAAATGGGTCGAGACTCACAGGTTGAGAACCGCTGCTCTAAGTTAAATCGCCGAAATGTTGCTTCGCCTCAAGCAGCGGTTTCAAAACTTGGTATGGATGTGATCCCACAGAAGAATTCATTTATGAATGAGACCCATCTCCCCAAATTTGTTATAGCGTAAAAAAAAATTAAAAAAATAAAATAAAAACGGTGCCCTCCCAAGCCCCACAAAAGAACGTGTTCCGAGCCCAAGGTTACCCAACCTTGAACTAAGCTGTGTCATTGCCTGAGGTATCAGCACTTTAAAATATCACAGCAGATAGTTGGATAGATTCATTGAGGGCAGTGGTTCTCAAACTTTTTTCGAGTCTCGGTACCCTTGGTGAATCCATTTTTTATTTTTTTTAAATCACTCTTTGTCCAATTCTAGCAGGTATATTGCGAAATATCGAACTTGTGTTATGATTTCAAGGATGGTGTAAATATACGTATTCAAGACGAGAAAGCGCCATCTAGCGTAGAAGATTCTGCAGTTATGGCGAAGTAAGTCACTGTTTTGTACAAGGTCCGCTAGATGTCGCGTCAAATCACATTCGGAAAGGAAATGAGTAAAACAAAGTAAGGTCAAACCTGAAAGAAAAGGAACGCAACAAAACAACGAACATGTCGGCAGGAAGCCTTCGTCCGCAAACAAACAGCAGAATAAAGTTTTAATTTTTTTTTCTGTTTTACTCATTTCGTATTTTGCTAACGTGATTGCAGTCTCTCCCCTTTATTCCCAGATCATATTCGATTGAAAATGATATTCTGAAAATTGTGTAGTATTTTGCACCCTCTCCCCCCTTAAACGCGAGAACCACTGCATTAAGGTTAATTAAGAATCACATGTTTACTGGATGGTTTGAAGAATTCCACCTCACTTATCTTTACATGACCATGACCTTAGGTCGTTGTTGTTATTGGACACTGGTAACACAGAACGTGACCAGATGCACCGTATAGGTAGCAGCTGGTCAAAATGAAAAGCAACAAAGTCCTGCCAGATGAGCGAGCAGTTAATGATTTATTTGGCGGTGATCTTGATTTTACACGTTCAAATGTGTAGCAATGAAATTAAATTAATTTGACGACAGCAAGGCTTGTCTGAGTGTCATGACACATTTTTGGCTGAAGCTTTCGACGTGCATTACATAACAATTATAAACAATTAGTCATGAGGCTTGCTTGACAGAGTGATTAAACATGTCTGACAGCGTCATTAGACGTGCTTGACAGTCATTAGACATGTTTAACAGTGTCATTAGACATGTTTGAGCTAAGTACACACAAAAATCCATCATCTTTCAGTGTCGGACTATTGGATACGATCCATGAGTTTGAAACTAAAAAGCCTGACTCTACTTGTGCGTTCAAGTTGCGATGCTTGGGTATTGAGGATGTGAATGTTTGTGTGTTGAGAATGTGAATAATTTTGTCAACAACTTAAAAGAATGTATTGTCATTTTTGACTGCCTTGAATTTGAAAATGTACATCCTGACATGATGAATTCGTTTCACTATACCAGCATTACACAAGATGATACATTATTGTTCAGTGAACTGGATGCCATGTCCGTTATTGAAACAAGTGAATGCAGCCTTGGCCGCGGGGCCAGACCAATTAAACGGACGGCCCATTGCACTTTGCCCAGAAGAGCTCTCCTACATTTTTGTTACATTTACATACCGTACATAATCAATGGTATGAAACTCTCAGGCATGGAACATTTCAGAAATTATACAAATTCCTAAGAAAAAAAAAAAATTCTCTAGCAATAACGCCCCATTGCACTTACTCTTACCTATATTGTAATGAAAAGTTTTTGAGTAATTTATCCTAAGACCAATTTTAATTGTACAAGCAAAAACTTGACCCCAACCAATTTGCTTATAAATCTGCCAGGAGTACTGAGGAACCCATCTTACTACTGCAAAAAAAGCCTTTACCATCATCTAGACCAGCGGTTCTCATCCTGTGGGTCGCGACCCCTTTGGGGGTCGAACGACCCTTTCCTAGGGGTCGTCTAAGACCATCGGAAAACACATATCCTCTACAGTTTTTAAGTAGCAACGAAAATAATTTTGTGGCTTGGGGTCGCCACAACACGAATAACTGTATTAAAGGGTCGCGGCAGTAGAAGGGTTGAGAACCACTGATCTAGACAACCCTAAAAAAACATGATAGGCTGCTTTCCCTAGACTTCTCATTAGCATTTAACACTATCCAACCACAGCTTATGAATAAGAAGACTTCTTCATTAGGTGTAATTTCAAATGTTGAAGCGCGGATCCTGAACTTTTCAACAAGCTGCTCACAGCATGTCAAGGAGAATAACCAAATATTATTAAACAGAGAACTATGGTCCGGGACACCACAATGTTTACGTCCCTTGTCCTCCATACAGCATATACCAATGACAACCAGAGCCCGAACAACACCGTTCCAATCATTAAATTTCCTGATGATACCACCTTCGTTGGCTTAATATCTGAAGATGATTAGTTCGTACAGAAGCTTAGTTACAAGCTTTATCATCAGTTGGTGCAATGAAGATTTTCCTCAGGATGAATGTCTCAAAAACGAAAAAATGGTTGTCAATTTCGGGAGAGGTAATCACCCAGTTGAAGCTATCACACAAAAGTAGACACATAAGTACCTAGGTGTCACGACTAATATTAAGGTAACATGGCATAAACACTGCCTAATGGCATAAACACAGCCTAATGGCATAAACACGGCCTAATGGCATAAACACGGCCTAATGGCATAAACACTGCCTAATTCTGTATTTTTTTAAAAAAAGCAAAAAGACTTTTATATCTTAAAAATTGTACAATTTCGGCGTAAACAAACAAGTGATTAATTTGTTGTACGGTGCAACACTTAAAGCCGATTAAACTGGAAGCCTAATAAACTACATTATCACCTGCCGGTGTGGGGATTCATCGTCTGACATCCAACACTGCTGAAATGGACTAATCAAGAAAGCTAGTAATATTATGGAGTGTTCAGACCTTGGTAGTCGACCTGTGTAGTACAGGGGTTGGCTCCCCCGGGGTTCCGGTCGACAAGTCTGTATTGGCTTGCCGCTTTGGAAGCGCTGGCCACCGACCCCCTTGGCGTTAACCCGGGGCACATTACCACCATTGCGTGTCCCGCGTGGCAGACAGGGACATGCATGGTAGTTGCTGGAATAAACGGCTCCTACAGGGCTGCCACCTGTGATACTTCACAGGGGGAAGAAAAGGCAAACACAGGGTAGGGATCATGATTACAAGTTGCCGTTAAGGGATATGAGGCGATAGACTGTGGTGGAAGCCTATGGCCTATGATTCTAAATATGCAGCCCTGAGAAAGCTGCTCCTAGGCAACCGTTTCGTCCCAGCTACTTCGCGAATTAGTTGCGAGGTGGAAACCCACTGTAGGATCCCTCGTTAATTTACCGTCCCGGCCCCTAGGAAAGTGGACTGCGGACGCTTTAAACGCAGCGTCTTCGGTCGACCAGATGTCTCCAGGCGGGGAGGGCCTCCATCGGCAAACCCGATCGAGCGGTTGCTGGTGGGGGCGCTTCACGCCCGGGGAGGTCTCTGGCGTTCTCCTGCACGGCCCGACGTCGGGGAAACCCGGCGCCTGACAGGTGTGGGTGGGCGCCAGGGAGGGCATAAGGAGCGCGAGCTCGACGGCCTGCTGACGCCATTTCCTAATGAGATATTTCAGTACAGGGGTTGGGGGGATTCCCACATCACGGTAACTGACCAACGGTTAAGGTCCATTAAACGTCGGGTGGTCTTTACAACAAAGTGTATTATCAGTCCGGACCTGGCGGATACGGACCAACTGACCAAAGGTTCAAGCGGATCAGATTGCCGCGGGACGACCCGTGCGGTGCTGGTTTATGACCAACTACTCGGTGTGAACATTTAATTGCCTGAGACATAGGATTAAGATTAAAGCCCTGGGGAGAAATCTCTAGGGACGTGGGTCTTATACAAGGGACATTTACTTAGACGGGACTAGGGGAGAACTCAGCCGGGCAGGAAAGTGGACAGACGGGAGAACTCCGCCGGACAGGAGTATAGAACAGACGAGAGAAACCCTGAACGAAAGAGATAGAGACGAACCGGGACAGTCGGAGTTGAGTACGACAGAGAGAGAGAGAAAGTGAAGTCAAAGGAGGAGACAAATAAAAGTTCAAAGACTATAACCATCTTTGAGTTGTCCAATTGGTGCAGTACGAGAGACAGATTCACAAGGTTATCAACCAGATAAATTAGAGAACAAAAACGACTAAGGTTCTCTACATACCCAAACTAAACATCCTTCACCACTTGAAGGCCTATCTGAAGATGAAAGGTGTTGTAAAACTAAACATGTTTCCGATACATCCCAACCTCATCATTACAGATACCTTTTATCACATCCCAACCTCTTCATCCCAGATATTTAAGATCACATCCCAACCTCATCATTACAGATACCTTTTATCACATCCCAACCTCTTCATCCCAGATATTTAAGATCACATCCCAACCTCTTCATTACAGATACCTAAGATCACATCCCAACCTCTCCATCACAGATACCTAAGATCACATCGAAACCTCATCATCACAGATGCCTAAGATCAGGGCGAATTATGTCCCTTAAATTAAGTTAAAGTTAGGACCGAAAAATATAACAATTATTGTGTTCCCCATTCTGTGCGAAGTTACCAGCATGCTCACCCCCCCCCTTCCCCCCCCCCCCCCCCCTCTGTTGCCAAATCTAAATGATCACTAATGATCTGAATTATAAAGGAGCTATGGTAAGTTGTATGATACATGATGGCTGATTCTTAAGCTAGAGAAATGCTTTAGACTTCTTGTGTTTGTATTGTTTTAATTGTCAAATGTCTTGGTTAAAAAAAAAGTATTTATTTATGTGCTAAAAATGAATGCATACAATGTAATAAAAAAAACATTTCCATTTACTTGGATCAATAAAGAATCTTATCTTATCAAGTTTGGTTACGCTGTTTCGAAAATTTATATCACACCAATGAACCCATGTGTTACAAACTTGCCGTCCACGGATTGAAACCTGTTTGTCATTGACAAGTCATTGAAACCTGCTTGTCATTAACACAAGTTAAGCAATTGTTGATGGACAAAAAAAAGATATAATTTTTTAAGTGTCTGCATGGTACAACTCTATGACTTTCTTTGTCCACATGGTACAACTCTATGACTTTCCTTGCTTGTAACGGAGCAGGGATTAAAAAAAAGATTCAAATTATGAGTAGCGAATTTAAAAAATAATTTGTTAGTGAAAACAACAAATGAAATTGACTCAAGTAGGTTAACCGGACTCAACATCTGGTTCTATTATATCGATGGCTTGGAGTTGGTCCAATGTTTGAAACTATCAAATTTGTTGAATATTTGCATAGCATAATGTGAAATTAGTGTGCATGCACAGTTGGTCGGTAAAAATTGTATTTCAATAGAAAACATTTCTGATTCTCAAAAAAAAATGTATTTTGTGACAGCTAGTCTAAACTGTTTCTCGCAGTTTAGCTCAAAAAAAATATTTTTAAAATAAAAATATCTTTGATAATTAAAGGTTACTAAAGAAATCTCTCTTTGAAGTAATGTTTTGTGGGTTAAAAATCACAATTTGACAAAAAAGATTACAACTGATATCTTAAATTGGGGGATTACATAATATGACACAGCAGACATGACATGACAAGGCAGCCATATTTATGTCTATCACAAAACAGAAGACTGGATGTGTTAACATAAAAGTTATTTTTACAAAAATGTAACAATGATGTTAAAAAAATTTTTTTTTTTGATATACAGCCAATCTGCTTACCTTAGCCTGGTTCTTTTTTTATGGTGTGTGCATGCACAGACTAAATATAGAGTTCTGTCAAAGCGATGTTATTATTAGCATTTAACTGGGTTAAGAGAGTCTTTGAATTGAGCCTAGGCTTAAGTGTGGCAGCCTATAGCTTGAGTGTGGCAAGCCTATAGCTCATCCATCACCTGTTGTTCATTGATGACATGATCTGCTGGACTTTAACCTTAGCTCCAGCAGTCTTTGATGTATTCACTTTTAGGAAATGTTAAGTTACTGTTATTTAAATTTAATTTGATGTACACCCTTCAAAACAGCTCAGAGCTTGAGCCCCAGACATTTTTTTAAAAAAACCTCCATGCTCAAAGAGTTCAATCACTTTCCCTTCAGACACAAATTACAGCGTCATTATGAATTGTAATGAATCAACATGGTCTATATATCATCATTTGTATGTGTTTTAATTTTTTTTTTATAAATGGAAAGCAAAAATTCCTTTGTTTGCCGGCAGAACGAGCTTTCAAATAAATTTCAAAACAAAAAAAAAGGACGGCGAGCATTTCGGAACAAAAATCTGTTGCAGCGGCCGCACAGCAGAAGCAGACATTGTTTGCTAAGCCGGCCATAAGCTCTGAAACTAGACGAGCCTGACACCGACTCATGTTATGGACGTTCTCAGGTGGTAGCCGGTGAGGAAAAAATGTGTCCAGCATCTGCATTTGATCTGACCCGTTGGCAGTTTCAATGGACAACCGGACGGAACGGGTTTAGTCAAAACAACTTTGAACTGGCAGTCTTATGAATCGTGGGCGTGATGAAGTATTTATAAATATACAAAGCAACTAAACTGATATAAAGAAAAATATTGTCGTATTTACAAACGTTCATTAGGACAGGACTATTAAATTAAAATGTTAATGGCAAGTGGACATCACTCACACCGATATTAGCCAAACAAAATTTGCCCTGGCTTGAAAGCTGAACATCAAGCAGAAACAATGTGTGACAGTGCAGAACATCAAGCAGAAACAATGTGTGACGGTGCAGAACATCAAGCAGAAACAATGTGTGACGGTACAGAACATCAAGCAGAAACAATGTGTGACAGTGCAGAACATCAAGCAGAAACAATGTGTGACAGTGCAGAACATCAAGCAGAAACAATGTGTGACAGTGCAGAACATCAAGCAGAAACAATGTGTGACAGTGCAGAACATCAAGCAGAAACAATGTGTGACAGTGCAGAACATCAAGCAGATACAATGTGTGACAGTGCAGAACATCAAGCAGAAACAATGTGTGACAGTGCAGAACATCAAGCAGAAACAATGTGTGACAGTGCAGAACATCAAGCAGAAACAATGTGTGACAGTGCAGAACATCAAGCAGAAACAATGTGTGACGGTGCAGAACATCAAGCAGAAACAATGTGTGACGGTGCAGAACATCAAGCAGAAACAATGTGTGACGGTGCAGAACATCAAGCAGATACAATGTGTGACGGTGCAGAACATCAAGCAGAAACAATGTGTGACAGTGCAGAACATCAAGCAGAAACAATGTGTGACGGTGCAGAACATCAAGCAGAAACAATGTGTGACAGTGCAGAACATCAAGCAGAAACAATGTGTGACGGTGCAGAACATCAAGCAGAAACAATGTGTGACGGTGCAGAACATCAAGCAGAAACAATGTGTGACAGTGCAGAACATCAAGCAGAAACAATGTGTGACGGTGCAGAACATCAAGCAGAAACAATGTGTGACGGTGCAGAACATCAAGCAGAAACAATGTGTGACAGTGCAGAACATCACGCAGAAACAATGTGTGACAGTGCAGAACATCACGCAGAAACAATGTGTGACGGTGCAGAACATCACGCAGAAACAATGTGTGACGGTGCAGAACATCACGCAGAAACAATGTGTGACGGTGCAGAACATCAAGCAGAAACAATGTGTGACGGTGCAGAACATCAAGCAGGAACAATGTGTGACAGTGCAGAACATCAAGCAGGAACAATGTGTGACGGTGCAGAACATCAAGCAGGAACAATGTGTGACGGTGCAGAACATCAAGCAGAAACAATGTGTGACAGTGCAGAACATCAAGATTCTATAAGATTAGTTGGCAAGTCTGGACAGACACAAATACTGTTTTGGTCATATTGGATAAATCAAACACAAAAAAAAAAATTTTAGCAACCAAACACAATCCATCATTGGCCCCAACATGTTCAATGGTTATACAAACACGTCACACAAAAACATGTTATGCGTACATATTAAAGCTAGCAAAAAAAAATTCATATTAATTTTTACAAATCATATGAAATTACACATGTCATATGCAAAAAAAAAAAAAAAAAGCCATTTTACAGGCCTGGGACTATCTACTTCAGTCAAAGATGATTTGAAAGACAACACTAATGGCCTGAGAACTGGGAAGCAAAACTCAAAAATTCACTTTGTGTAAGGAAAATTCCCTTCATTAGAATACAAAATAAAAATTACCCCATCACAGGATCAAATCAAATTACCCCACCATCCAATCCCATCAGATTACCTCATTGGGCTCTAAAAATTACCTCGTTACCCAATCCCATCAGATCAGCTGGCGTATTTTGCAGGGCCACCTCTGTAACTTTACACATTAGTTAGAATACAATAACAGCCGCCCATGTTGTACTAAACCAGATAAATAATGATGCAGAGTGGAAGGTCAGGTTTGAACAAAATTACAGAATGTGCAGCATAATGACAGCTGTCATTTGACCGCAATGAATTTCATTTAACTTATATACTTCTGGGAAATGAACAGCCATGGAGGTATTTGACCAAGTGACCCCCCCCCCCCCCCCCCATACACACACATTACCAGTGATCACATTCCATTCACTTAAAATTACCCATTAAATCATTTTTAACAAATAAAAATGTAAAAAACAGATGTACCGGCACAGCTCAAAATTATCATTAGATGTACCGGCACAGCTCAAGATTATCATCAGATGTACCAGCACAGCTCAAGATTATCATCAGATGTACCGGCACAGCTCAAGATCATCATCAGATGTACCGGCACAGCTCAAGATTATCATGAAACTAAAGTTTGTAGATGACAGACTTTCTGTTGCCTTCCTCCCTGTACAAACTATCTACAACAAAAATTAAAATATCACCTCACTCATTAAAACACAACAATATATAAACTTTCAGTCTCAGCTTTTCATTAGAGCTCACATCCGTTCTTCATTTCGTGGAACTTTTAATCATACATAATACAAGTCAAAATTTTGTGGATCTCAATCCAAATTGTTCCGTGGAGCTCAAATCCACATCATTATGTGGAGCTTAAATCCACATCATTATGTGGAGCTCAATTCCACATCATTTAGTGGAGCTTACTTCCACATCATTCTGTGGAATACATTATTGCTTATGTTGATGTGTTTACTTGACAAGCTCTTGGCTGATGCGATCGAAACACTCCAGCATCGTTTCTCTCGTTTTTTCTGTGAGTGCTGTGACATCATCGGAAGTGAGTCCAACTGTTGGAATAGCAGGCAGCACCTGGACTATCACTCTACCTGAATGGCACAATTAGAAGAAACTCAGTGATGTGATAACACCATGTTCACACAAATAATGTTAGCGCACCTGTCAGGGTTGCCAGCTGTCCATAAATTTAAGGACTACCCATAAAAAGTTATCCTAAAATGACTTGTTAATAAATGAATGTAAAAACTTTAGAATGTCAGTAAAAAATAATGAGTCATGGTATAAAAAAATTTGAAGTGAGAAAAACCGGACATTTCAAATTTTGTGATTGCTCCACACTTGCTTTAAACCTGTATGATCACAATCATAAGAAACCCAACTTTAAATGAAACTGATATAAAATAATGTTATACAATTTAGGCTCAAGCCTGATATTTCAAATGACACAGACTCATAGAGTCATACACAGACATAACAGTTGTAAAGCTATTTTAACAATTTTTGTCACTTTCTTAAGTTTACCGGTATTTAAAATTGTGTTTTTCTGTACAATATTTACGGAGTTAGAATATTTTCCAGTTATTTTATTTTTTTGAGCTGGCAACCTTGAAACCTGTCACCCACTCCTGCACAACCCACCCCTGCACAACCCACCTTTGGTTAAACACCTCTGATATGTATAACATTAACTTATTGGAGAAGGTTAGAAATCATAATATGATATAAAGCTGAATAAAAAAACTTTTTCTTTAATCTTTTCCCCAAAGAAATTTTTTTAATTATTATAAAGCCTCCTTTTCAATCAATTTAAAGAAAATTTTACCTTCATCAAAACGCCTTTCTGGCTTGCTGTAGAACTTTTCATAGGAAGAAAACACAACTGGGATAATTGGAACCTAACGTTGAAGAGAAATAAGTATAACAACATTTCGTTTATCATCATGAGCAGACTTTGCCAAATTATCATCTAAGCTTTTCATTTTACAGCCAAGTATGAAAGAACAACCGTGCTTAATATTAGAGAACCGTGAACACAAAGGAAGTCCAATGAAGTTTGTTAACTATGAGCTTGGTGGGACATCCCAGCATGACTTTGGGACAGAAATTTATGGTTGACACTGATCTAAGGTTAACTGTACAGAGCTATATAGTCAGGAGATCACTTTGTATTTCTGTCCTTGGTGGCTAACGTTTTTTTACTATAGATTCCCTCATCCAAAAGATGGGCTGAAGATTGAAGAGTCTGTTCCAGATGTTTTAAGACACAGCCTTCTTGCCTTGCTTCCCCAGGACCACACAAGACAGTGCCAACTGTATAACTATAACAGCTGGCCGTGTTACACACACAGCAACAGCTTCCATTGGTCCGCAGAAATAGAAATGTTACCCTAGTGTAGCAACTGACATGCATGATTATGTGCCATACTTTGATATATCTGTGATTTAGTTTAATTCTGTTGAAAAATTTGTAACATATTCATTATTTGAATTATTTGTAGATCTTACCTGTCCGGTCACGGCCAGGTGAAAAGCACCTTTCTTAAATGGCAACATTGATCCGTTGTGGTTCCGTGTTCCTTCTGGAAAGATGGCCACTTTCAACTGTGTCAAGTAGAATAAGTTTATTATTGTACAGCTCAATGTTTTGATACAAAAAAAAATTCTGTTGAATTTCAATCCTTAATCCATTGTACCGGAAAGATTAAGTAAAAAATGGTTAAACAAAAAGGATAACTACGATGCATGTACAACACAAACAATTTGAAGCAATTATAAAGTCTTATCTGTGAACGACATGGTTAATTTTCATTTGAGGAAACTTCAACCTGAGTGAAATATCATCTTAAAAACTTAACAAAAATGAAACCCTGTTCCTAGCTATTACCTTTTTATGCTTAATGAGATCTGTGGCCGATTCCATAGTCTTGCGGGCACTCTGGTGGTTGACCCTGTCCACGTAGATCGTGCCGCACATCCAGGTTCCAAAACCAAACGGCCCGGTGTACCATAACAATTCCCGCTTGGCCAGGCTGACACAATTCTCTGGCCACAACATGAAAAGTGCTGGGAGAAAAGGAGAAAATGGGTGGAATATAATTCTTTTCTGTAATTGAGTAGATCTAAACATGTCATGACAAAAATATAAAATATACAGTAATATCTCTTAGACATTTAAAATCTCTACATTTGAATTGTTTTTTTAATGAAGTTCCCCCTTTCAAATAACTCTTGTGGAACCACAAGTTTTTATTTCAATCACATTAAAATATTTCCTGTAAGTTACCGTACATCACCAAACTTTATGAGCACTGCTTTTAATCAGGAGCAGCCTGTGCTCGGTACAGTACAGTATTTGTTACAATTGAAATAATGATGGTCAGACCGTTTTTAGCAGTTGATCAGAGAAAATTAAAGAAATTTACTCCCATGTAAACTTGTCAATTGTTTTGTGATATTTGCATTCACAAGTCAAGCACTTGTACAAAACCCTCAAGCGGATGAGGAAGACAAATGATGTCACAAATTTTGGACAGTTAGAGAAGATAACAAGAGACCAGAGAGGTTGGAAAGTAATTTTTAATGACCTATGTTGCCCTGGGAGTTGAAAGTAATTATTAATGGCCTGTGTTCCACTGGCAGTTGAAAGTAATTATTCAAAGGGCTAAAAAGACAATTGTCAACTTTTAAATAATTCAATGCTAAATACTTTTTGTGATATCTTGTGCTTTTTCAAACTAAGTTTAGGAATCAACCTTCAATAATATGTTTCCACAATTGTGCAAGTATAATGTAAAATTATTTATCTTTGCTTTAAATGTGTCTAAACTACCATTAACTCTTTCCATGCCAGGGGGTTTTCCACGTTGGTGCCAGACCAGTTTTCGGCCAGTGGAAATTTTTTAGGGTGCATTAATCTATTAATTAATTATGAATACTTTTCTTTTAGCAAGATAGCTGTATTTCATATCAAATTAAAGGAAATTAGACAGAGAATAATAATATGTCTACAGATAAAACAATATGAAAACAATAGTATCAATTTTAGTAGTAATATTATGAGATCATCTGAACAACAAAATATTAAAATGCGCTGCAAATCTGAACTTACCAGACTACCATATGGTCTGTGTAGCTGGTATCCTATTCTGCTTCAATCCTCAGAAAGTATATCCATTTTTTATCATAATGCATTTTACATTTTGAAAATATTCCATTTAGTGACAGAGTTATACACATTTTTGTAACGTTAAGGTTAGTATTATCTGAAGCCTCACTGTTGCCATAGCAACAAAGTGATTTTGAAAAAAAAATCATAACTTTTGAACCACTTGAGCTAGCAAGTTGATCTTGGTGTTTATGTAATCCATTTACTATGATCTATGCATCTGTCGTCTTCTTTTAATGTTAAAAATATTTTGAAATTTTTATCAAAGTGCAGACAGTCACCACTATTACTATCACTTTCGCCATTCTATTACTATTTCCATTTGGGATGTACCGACCCATCAGGATGCTCAGAAAGCTCAAAATCATGACTGGAATCAGATTCAAATGATTCATGGTTATTGTCTGATGTTTCATCATCAATAATGGGCAATAAAAGCTCTTTTGTTTGCAAACTTGATGACCTACATGGTCTAGCAACACCTGATGTGCTTGGAGTAGGCGTGGTCCTTGCTTTGTTTACAAAAGTTTCCACACAAATTGAACTATTATTAGAAAAAACACATGTAAACAAGTCCTACTTCTAACAGGAAGGAAGTAGGATGAGTTATTCATCATTTAGGAACATAAAAAGTCGGATTGATAGCCACAGGCAACGAAATAAACTACATAAATTATTTAAACGATATATCGTTCGTTGGCACAAACGCGACCGGTCAAATAAACGATATATCGTTTGTTGGCACCGAAAGAGTTAAAAGATGAAATAAATAAAAATATTGCCTAATCATAAATTTGACTTAACTCAGGCTATTAACTGGTAAAACTATAGATATTTTGTGCCGTTAGCTGATTTTAACATCCCTTGCCAAGTTGGCTGCTGCTTTCCAACGAGTTGGGTGGTTGACGTATTTTATTCAGGTATACCTCCTGGCCAAGAATACCTGTTTTACTGGCCTAACAAGGCTGGAGATGACACTCAGATGAATATGAAACTCTTGTTCAAGAAGCAAGGCAACAACACCGTTGTGTTAAAAGAAGTAATTAATTACAAATATACCAAATCAACTTACGGATCATGTCAATTGAGCTTTGATGGTTGATGACGATAACTGCTGTTTCATATTTATTCAAAATTTCACTGTTTCGTATCTCCACCTCTACTCCCACCACTCTCCGTAGAAAAACTCTGACACACCATGATACAAAGCTAAAATGAAATAAACCATGCCAATGAGATCAATTGGAAATAAAACATAATGGATGGAACAGAAATCTATCATGATCAAATACTATCGAGTATTCACTAGTATTCAGAAACCTACCATGATCATTTACTATTCAGAAACCTACCATGATCAAATACTATTCAGAAACCTACCAAAATCAAATACTATTCAGAAACCTAGCAGGCTATCATGACCAAATACTATTTACAAACTATTTTAGATTCGTATTCTAACTTAGAAATTTTACTACTACTTACTCAACTTACTCATACTCTTTTTGGACAAACAGTTTTAGTCTTATTAAATTATAATGATACTGTATATATAATATAATAATGGCCGGCACTACGTACACCACGGCGGTGTATCTAGCAAAACCATGGTCTTTGGCCTGAATACACCGCGGCGGTAAAAGAAGTAAAGCCTTTGTCTTTGCCAGTCCTTAACTCTATGCGGTACCGGGTACTTGTAAAATTAATGTTAAACTCTTGTTAAAACTGAAAACTATTTATTTAAAAATTATTAAATACCTGCTAGATTAAACAAAAGTAGAACTGATGTTTTTATTGTGCGCAGGGCTTGAGTCCTGCATGAACACAAGGGAACGACATTCCGGTAAAACTGTAACTGTAATTTTTTTTAAAAGTGTTTTATTGGTCGTATCTGACCTCTTAGTAAGTGAAACGCATTTTATATTCTAACCATTAACCTGTTGCGTAACCCCCCCCCCCCCCCACCACAACAAATATTATTGATTGCACAGATTTTTAGGTTAAAATTGGCTTTAATAGATGTATTTGAGTGTCAGAAATTCAAGATAATTATTAAATGTATGTTCTTTCTGCCGAGCCCACCTCCCCTCCCACAACCACTATACACAGCAGTAAGCAAAATATCCCAAATCAACAACCTCCTCTTCCTTCCATAGTGCGTAAATGGATGGATTTGGATCATACTTTCTATTTGTTTTCTCATTTCTTATTATTTTCAAATTCAGCATATACTTAAAATATTTCAATTGCTACAAAATATTTTTAAAATTCTCATAAAACTACCGTTACAAATGAACATAATAAATTATATATAAAATGTACTTTTAATTAAAATGAAGAAAAAAAAAGTAAAAATCGATCCCCTTCTAGTAAATGATCACATAATATTCAGTCGCATATCGTCTCCTCTACCACAAGACCACACAAATTCACATCCAACTGACGAATCTTAAAACCAGGTCGATGGTACATTTTTGCCGCGGTGTACGCAGGCCTAGGTCCATGGTTTTGCTAGGTACACCGCCGCGTGGATGCAACCACTTCGTATAATAATTGTATAGTCGGCTGATGTGTAGTTGTGTGTCCGTGGCGTCATTTGCATTAGGGAGAGGGTCAAAACCCTATTAGGGAGAGGGTCAAAACCGGGTGAGGGAGGAATTTAGGGTTCAGGTTAGGGTGAGGGATAGATTTATATCATTTTTTCATTTTTAAAAACTTTTTATTCGTCATGGTAAAAAACGCGGACACATAACTACACATTTACCGTATAGTCTAATAATATATCCATAAGGGGCTAATACTAATGCAGAGAATTGGTGCCATTAGGGATACATTGAGGGTTCAGGTTAGGTTTAGGGATACATTTATTTTAGGGTTCAGATTAGGTTTAGTGACAATGAATTATAAAAATAAAGGCTAATTTTGAAAGATGGGTACATGACGTCATTTGCGTGCTTTTTTATGTTGCTGATGAATTTAGGGTTCAGGTTAGGTTTAGGGATAGATTTAGGGTTCAGGTTAGTTAGGGTGATGGATAGATTAAGGGTTCAGGTTAAGGATACATTTAGGGAGTTTTTCCATTATTTTTAAACGTTTTATTCTTAATTTTACGGGTCGTGTCAACCAAGATGGCGGCCATGGTAAAAAAACGCGTATTCATCTCTCAAAATTTACCAAAATAAAAGTTCAAGGGTCATTGCAACCAAAAAGGCGGCCGTGTGATATGCCATGGCACCAACTGAGACAATTTTCTGCATTTACCACATATTTATTTAAAGATTCATTGTCAATTTGAGAAAGATCAACTTACAAATGATTTCGTGTATCTCTTGGACGAGGTAAAGAATAAAAACAGACTCCAAGGCCAATTAAAATAGAGAGTGTGTAGTAGACGATTAATTTGAAATAGTACTTAAACACTCTTGAAATTTGGTAAAAAATAGGAACTATAAGAAAAAAAAGAACAAAAACTAGCTGACATAAACTCAGGCCCTCCACGAATGCCATTATAGTGGCCCTATTCTTTTAACTTAGAAGGTGCTTGTCTGGTCAAGTCAAATAATCGGGTAAATTGTTACTGGTGGAATAATCTTGTTGAAAGATTAAAACTGTGTTGCGTCCAAGGGGCAAAGGTTGTCAGTTTTTTTTCCGGTTTATCGATTATTAAATTTACACAGTGGCTACATACACCGCGGTGATATACCTTCCGAAATATGGACTTGTCCTGCGTATACGTTGAGAAATCCGAGTTTGCAGGAAAGAATATTTCAGGATTTATTGTTCACGTGTTTTGCTTTATTAACAGATTTTTTTTGTCACTAAATTTAAAAAAAAGAGATTGACAATTTTTGCCTTAAAAAATCGGTTTCTATAATATATTTCGGTTTAGATCTATTACTTTTGGGATGTTAAAATGTACCCCCTTCCAAATTTTGATATAATTTTACGCTTCCTGAACTATATAAATTAAATTTTCTAATGTCCCACTCCCATTTTACCATGCATTGTACTGCATTCTTTAAATATATATATATATATATATATATATATATATATATATATATATATATATATATATACGTAGGCATATATATCTTTAAATTTAAATAATATGGTTTGTTCTTTTAATTTAAAATCTAAACTGAACTACACTGATAAGTATATACTATAGACTATAGTGCGTTCAAAAAGAACGTTAACGAAAATTTGATCGTGTGAACCGAAAAGAAAATTCGACCAAACTTCCGTTCGATCAAACTTCCGTCGATCAATTTTCCGTCGACGAAATTTCTTTCTAACAAATTTACGATCCTGTCCAATTGACGCACGCAAAGCGACCAAATAAGTTTCAGTTTACTGAGCGACCGCTCACAGCTTGCAACTGAAACTGCTATTGTTAATAAAATGGAATGGATATTATGAGTTCAGGAACATTCGGTAGTTGAATATGGATAAGCAAGTGTATGTGTACTAAATTTGGTCAAGATCCATCTATTCATGTAGGTATGAGTAATTGTTGGTAATTTCATTTATATAGCTCATATAAGAAAATAAAAAAAAACGAATTAGGGTCCCCTTTGCCCCAAACGGAATGTTATACAAAGTTCATAACCCCTAGAGTTCTTTTCAGATAATAATGGATACATTTGCAAAGTTTGGTCAAGATCCATCAATCACAATCCATTTAAAAGCCTTTGTGGAACAAACCCACAAACACATTTTCCATAAATCTTACGGCACTCTGGTGGTTGACCCTATCCACGTAGATCGTGCCGCACATCCAGGTTCCAAAGCCAAACGGCCGAGTGTACCATAACAATTCCCGCTTCGCCAGGCTGACACAATTCTCTGGATGCAACAAGAAAAGTGCTGAGAGAAAAGTAGGTAACTCCAACATACAGTTTACATCTTCCGCTAGGAATCTTGGTTATATTCTGTCTAACAACATTTCTTTCGATAATCATATCTCTCACATTTGTCGCTCTGCATACACCGTTATCAGTCAGATCAGCTCCATCCGCCACTACCTCACAATTAGTGCAACAAAAACCCTAGTCCATGCTCTTGTTCTCTCTCGTATTGACAATTGCAACTCTCTTCTGTCAGGTTCACCAAACAATTATTAGAAATAATACAAAAGGTTCAAAACTCAGCTGCTAGGCTAGTTTTAAAGGCAAAAAAAACGTGATCACGTCGCACCACTACTTCATTCATTTCATTGGCTCCCTGTACAAGCACGGAGCGATTACAAACTCTCTGTTCTCTGCCACAACTTTTTCTCGAATTCCTGCCCTTCCTATCTAACCGAACTTCTCTCTGTCTATTCACTCCTTCGACAGGTTCGCTCCCCGCAGACGCGCGTATTCTTTCTGTTCCCAAGACTCGCACAAAAACATATGGTGAAAGATCTTTCTCTTACTGTGCCCCCAAACAATGGAATTCTCTTCCACTACACACCCGCAATATACCAACCATCACAGCTTTCAAAACTGCACTCAAAACACATCTCTTTAAACCCTGCTTCCTGACTGATTCCCCCCTCTGACTGATACTGCTGGGTGCCGTCCATGGCTTGACATTTAAAAGTTATGGAATGGTTGGGCGAATACACATTTGTTTTATTTTATTTAATTAATGTATGTAAATTTTTAAGCTCATGATTATGTTTGTTAAATTGTATGTACAGCGTGGAGAGCCCAGCCCTAGGTTGGGGTACTATGCTATAAAAAAACTTCTTATAATAATAATATAATTATTTTCTTTCATTGAGTAAACACGTCAAGAAAAAAATAATAAAAATAGAGTAGTTTCAATAAACTATTCACTGTTGTTTCTATAAAGTTTTTTTTGTGTGTGGTTGTTACAAAGATAAGTGGCCTACACACAAACACCTCTTGCAAGTTAAAAATCTCTATAATTGACTTGTTTTTATTTAAATGACGTTTCCCCTTTCTTTCAATCTCATTAAAATATTTCCAGTCTGATACCGTACATCACCAAACTTTAAGAGCGCTGCTTTTAATCAGGAGCAGCGTGTTGTTATGTAAACGACGTGTTTACGTCATCTTTCCCCGTGAATGAACTCCAGCTGACCCCAAGTTCGGTACCGCATTTGGGGTGTGGCTAACTAAATTTAGTCTCTCTTGACCTTATTTATAACTTAATAAAATGTATAGTCTGGATTATTTAGAATTCTGTAGAAAAATCTAGAACAATCAAGAAAGGAAATCAACGTGTAAGCCCGTTCGAGAAATGTCTTTGAAACAGGCTACATATATTTTAGCGACAGGAAGGAGGAGGGAGAGATACATTTTTTGCTATCACTATAGAAATTTGCTAAACTAGACAGAGATTTGTTAATTACCATTTGCTGTGTGTGTGTAGGTTCCTTTTCAACATTGTACCTTTTTACAACAATATATCTTCTTCAACATTGAGCCGGTACAGGTCCTTCTTATACTGTAATCACTAGCTTTAATGTGATTTATTTCTGATTTTGTCATTTATTATTTGCTTAATACATTTATTAATTGTGGTTAGCCCTAGTTTGGTTATTGTTTTCTTTGTTATTGTTGTTAAATTATGGTATCGTCTTTTGTTTTGTACTGTTTTAGAACGAGCCATATACTTAAACAAGAGAGTAATTTCTCCATACGGATAACAGTACGTAACAAAATTGGGGGCTTGTCCGGGAATGGAACCCGGGATCTCTCGTACCCGAAGCGAACATCCTACCCCTCGGAACAACACAGTATTTGTTACAAATGAAATAATGGGGAGCCAGACTCTTTTTAGCAGTTGATCAGAGGAAGTTAAAGAAACTTACTCCATGGAAACGTGTCAATTGTTTTGTTATACTTGGCATAACAAGTCAAGAAATTGAACGGAACCCCAAAAAGGATGTGGACAACCCAAAAACTGCTGGTCATGATAAATGGACAGTGATGATGTCATACATTTCGGACAATTAGAGAAGACAAGAGAGGTTGGAAAGTAATTATTACCAATGGCCCGTGTTCCACTGGAAATTAAAAATTACCAAGAAGAAAAAAAAAACATGTCAATTAACTATAATAATACAAAGCTCAACACTTTTTGTGATATCTTTACGTCTTTCAAACTAAGATTGGGAATCAACCTTCATGTCTAAACATGTTTCCACAATTGTTCAACTATAATGAAAATTATATTTTATCTTTGTGTCTAAAATAGCAGTAAATAAATAAAAGATACACCATCCTTTACTCTCTCAGGCGTGCAGATTGAGTCTGCTCAAACAGTGCGAAACCTGGGTGTCTACTTAGACAGAACACTAACTATGGAAAATCACATTAACATGATTTGCAAGGCGATTTTTCTAGAGCTGCGCAGAATTAGTCATATCAGACCCTTCTTAACGTTGGATGCATCAAAGAGGCTGATGTCTGCATTCGTGCTATCACGCATGGACTACTCAAATGCTCTCATGGTGGGTCTTCCAGCTACGCTCCTTGATAAAATTCAAAAAGCACAGACTAATGCGGCTCGAATTGTTCTTCGTAAACGCAAATTCCACCATGCTAAAACTCTTCTGATAGAATTTCATTGGCTGCCGGTCCGCGCTCGTATAGAGTACAAAATCGCAACTCTGTGCTACCGCTGCTTGCATGACCTGGCGCCGTCCTATCTCCAAGTGCTCATGACGCCTTATGTACCCACTAGACAACTCCGCTCATCCGATAGTGGCAAACTCTCGATACCGCGTGTTCGCCTTGAAACTTACGGAAAGCGCACGTTCGCATTTGCTGGCCCAACCATTTGGAACACCCTTCCTGACGCTCTCAAAAACAGCCTGACGCTGGAGTCCTTCAAAACAAATTTAAAAACTCATCTATTTCGCAAACACCTGCTGGAATGATGATGTCTACAATCTTTTCCAGCTTGTTATTATCTCCCAGCTTAGTTTTAGTACCGCGCTTCGAGCCTTTGGGGATGAAGCGTGATTTTTCAAATGAACTTTATTATTATTATTATTATTATTAAATGTTATATTGAACATTTTTCCTTGCACAAAGAATACAATCTTTCATTTTCTGGTCTGAAGCCTATGACTGCACTGACAGCTTCTTTTCTTACGGCAAATCCTGGTCCTAGAGTGTTGGTGTTGTTACCACTAAAAAATATGGTGTATTCTTTTGTTTTGAGGATGTCAAAACTAGTTGATTTACAAGGTTGGCTAAGGCTCCTGCTCTAAACAGGCTAAGTACATTCCAAGTCGCAATCCAAAAACCATGTCCATATCCAGGCATAGGTCGATTTCCACTTGTATCAGTCCGGGTTATATTCTGTTGATTGGCTTTCGTAACGTTAATTTTTTACATGGCCGGGTTGTCAGTCCTGGACACAGCCGTCTGTAGGGCTGCCCCTTACAACTCTCTAGGTAGCTGCCTTAATTTTTGGGTAAGGTTCCCTAGCCATTGTGGATCCCTCCACTCCCTACAAGGCAGTAGGTTCTGATTTTGGTCCGCCTCATGTATTTTATTTCCCAGGTGCCCTCCATATCTAAAACTATTGATATTTTGTGCTGTTAACTAATTTTCAGCATCCCATGCCCAGCTGACTACTGTCTTCCGATGACTTAGGTAGTCAAGGTGACTACTGTCTTCCGATGACTTAGGTGGTCAAGGTGACTACTGTCTTCCGATGACTTAGGTGGTCAAGGTGACTGCTGTCTTCCGATGACTTAAGTGGTCAAGGTGACTACTGTCTTCCGATGACTTAGGTGGTCAAGGTGACTGCTGTCTTCAGATGACTTAGGTGGTCAAGGTGACTGCTGTCTTCCGATGACTTAGGTGGTCAAGGTGACTACTGTCTTCCGATGACTTAGGTGGTCAAGGTGACTGCTGTCTTCCGATGACTTAGGTGGTCAAGGTGACTGCTGTCTTCCGATGACTTAGGTGGTCAAGGTGACTGCTGTCTTCCGATGACTTAGGTGGTCAAGGTGACTACTGTCTTCCGATGACTTAGGTGGTCAAGGTGACTGCTGTCTTCCGATGACTTAGGTGGTCAAGGTGACTGCTGTCTTCCGATGACTTAGGTGGTCAAGGTGACTGCTGTCTTCCGATGAATTAGGTGGTCAAGGTGACTGCTGTCTTCCGATGACTTAGGTGGTCAAGGTGACTAATGTCTACCGATGACTTAGGTGGTCAAGGTGACTGCTGTCTTCCGATGACTTAGGTGGTCAAGGTGACTGCTGTCTTCCGATGAATTAGGTGGTCAAGGTGACTGCTGTCTTCCGATGACTTAGGTGGTCAAGGTGACTACTGTCTTCCGATGACTTAGGTGGTCAAGGTGACTACTGTCTTCCGATGACTTAGGTGGTCAAGGTGACTACTGTCTTCCGATGACTTAGGTGGTCAAGGTGACTGCTGTCTTCCGATGACTTAGGTGGTCAAGGTGACTGCTGTCTTCCGATGACTTAGGTGGTCAAGGTGACTGCTGTCTTCCGATGACTTAGGTGGTCAAGGTGACTACTGTCTTCCGATGACTTAGGTGGCCAATCTGACTACTGTCTTCCGATGACTTAGGTGGTCAAGGTGACTACTGTCTTCCGATGACTTAGGTGGCCAATCTGACTACTGTCTTCCGATGACAGGTGGTCGCTGTATTTTATTCAGGCGTACTCCCCAGGGCAAAGAATACCTGTCTTAGTGGGCTAACAAGGATGGAGATGACCCTCGGATGAATTTGAATCTCTTGTTCAAGAAGCACGCAAAAATATCGTTGTTTTAAAAGAATCAATTAATTACAAATATACCAAATAAACGTACGGATCATGTCAATTGAGCTTTGATGGTTGATGACGATAACTGCTGTCTCATATTTATTCAAAATTTCACTGTTTCGTATCTCCACATCTACTCCCCACCACTCTCTGTAGAAAAACTCTGACACACCATGATACAAGGCTAAAATGAAATAAACCATGCCAATGAGATCAATTGGAAATACATTAGGGACAGAACAGAAAACTCACATGATCAAATACTACTGAGAAACCTTCCATGATCAAATACTATTCAGAAGTCTAATGTAATCAAATACTATTAAGAAACCTACCTTGATCAAATACAATTCAAAAACCTACCCTGATCAAATACTATTCAGAAACCTACTAAGACTAAGTGCCATGGGCGCCCGCAAGTAGTGGCAAGGTGGGGCACTTGCCCCCACCCCCCCCCCGGATTGATTGATTAAAAAAATTTTTTAGACAAAAATAGACACAAAATTTATAAAAGTAAAGAGAAAATAAAGAGAAAATATTTTGGCCCCCCCCCCCTAGAAAGTTTTCTGCGGGCGCCCATGCTAAGTGCTATTTTTCCAATTTTAATTTCTATTCTATACTTGAAAACTCACTACTACTTACTCAAACTTTTTAGACCAAACAGCCTTAGTCAGTCATATTAACTTATAATAATAATGATTAGTGTATAGATAATATAATTGTATACGTTAAGCTATAAAATAGGAGTAGGCCTACTGTAATTATAAGTATTTATAAATTTATAAAATTATACACTAGACCTAGTCAGTAACAATATATATTTAAAGATTCATTGTCAATTTGGGAAAGATCAACTTACAAATGATTTCGTGTATCTCTTGGACGAGGTAAAGAATAAAAGCAGACTCCAAGGCCAATTAAAATAGAGAGTGTGTAGTACACGATAAATTTGAAATAGTACTTTAACTTAACACTCCTGAAATTTGGTAAAAATAGGAACTATAATAAGAAAAAAAAGAACAAAAACTAGTTAACATAAACTCAGGCCCTCCACGAATGCCATTATAGTGGCCCTATTCTTTTAACTTAGAAGGTGCTTGTCTACTCAAGTCAAATAATCGGGTAAATTGCTACTGATGGAATAATCTTGTTGAGAGATGGGGAGCGTTATACACACAGCTGCGCGTATGATGCAGAGGCGTAGCAAGAGTGTTAGGCGCCCGGGGACAATATTCATTTTAAAGAGCACCCCCCTTTCTTTTTTCCAACCCTCAAACCGATTATTTTCATCAAAAAAATAATATCAAAACACATTTTTGCGCCCCTAGTTCATCTGGCGCCCATGGACATCTGCCCCCCCTCTGCCACCCCCTTAGCCACGCCTCTGGTGTAATGAAGAGATTTATAGGCAGGCCGAAATTTTCGAATAAGGCAGAGCGTTATCCGCAGACAGAAATTTTCGCATAATTACGCAAATTTCTAGAGATAATTAGGATCGAATTTCAAGCCTGGGGGGAGGGGGGTGTAGTGTTAAGAAGTGTAGGATAGATCGATCTTTAATGAGCAATAACCAGAGACATTTCAAACCCGAAGCTATGAACAAAGTAAACATAAAACATTTTCATAGGTCTAACCATTTTCTTGTAAGCTTAGAGCAGCAGGTGGCCAGCCAAGCCTTCTACTGTTCGTCCGCCCCCCCCCCCAACCATAGTGCTTCTATCGGCTATTGTTTAATTCATTGTATTAATGTAAATAAAATTTCCGAATATTTGAACCGTTTAGTTGTATTGAATTCCTTATACGAAACTTAAAGAAAACTGTTGCGCGTCGGCTTTGGCTGGACCACCTTGACAAGAAAACTAGAGCCTACTATCCATCATTAAGTCACACCATACTACAGGCCTTATATAATGCCATATTATGCGAATTCGTTTAAAAGAGCTTTGGATATTGGACAGTTAATTGTGCCTACATCTGCTCTGTTGGGAGCCAACATAGGGTCTATTGGACGTATATAGAGTGTTACTTACTTATATATCCAGTCGATCCTCCTAAACATACGTCTAATTTTCTAGTATTTCATATGAAATATTACACTAGTAATAAAATATGTAGCCTAAGTCAGACTGGTTCCATGGACTCTCTTACCTTGTAAGGGAGTGGGGAGTTTGTTGCACGCTTCAAATCTTTATATAGACTTACATTATTATTATTATTATTATTATTCATGTCCCGTAGTCTTTCGACCGTTGGGGCGCCACAGATGACAAAAAAACTATTCTTCTCCATTCCTCTCGGTCTTCTGCCCTACGCATAGCATCGCCTAGTTGTAATCCCGTCCATTCTTTGATGCTATCTTCCCATCTTTTTCTCTGTCTCCCTCTTCTTCTTCCTCCTCTAGTTGTGCCCTGCAAGATTTCTTTGGCGAGCCCTTGTTTTCTGGTCACGTGGTTTAGGTGGTTTTATATAATAATAACAATAATTATTATTATAATAATAATAAAGTTCATTAAAAAAACACGCTTCATTCGTAATTAAGGCTCGAAGCACTATAAAATACAAAACGCAATGATACAAATTCTACATACAAGCCCATGGGCAATACAAGGCTAGACTCGCTGCGCTTCACATAAAAATTAGCAATTACAGAAACGTATACATTTAAAAGCAAAAATTGGTGAAAAGCTTGACCCCCACCCACCCAAGTAGGCTACTATCTACATTTACCCAATTTAGAGAGGTCTTAAAATGATGTCAAACTTTGATGGGGTACCATTTAGTTTCTTTGAAGCACTCACCGGTTCCAGAAATTTTATGTCTTAAATAGTTGCAGGGCTATTCCGTGGCTACAGTGTTATGATGCAGAGAGGTGGCTGCATCAGGCGGCCATGTGAGAGATGGGGGGGGGGGGGGAGGGGTAGCAACATAAAGGCCCTACATCGAAATATGGATACAATTAAAACGTATTGGCAGCGCGCGTTCGTATAGCTGACCGACTTCCCCAGGATTCCGGTCGACAAATCTGTAGTGGCTTGCCGATTTGGAAGCGCTGGCCACCGACCCCCTCGGCGTAAGCCCGGGGCACATAACCACCATTGCGTGTCCCGCGTGGCAGACAGGGACATGCATGGTAGTTGCTGGAATAAACGGCTCCTACAGGGCTGCCACCTGTGATACTTCACAGGGGGAAGAAAAGGCAAACACAGGGTAGGAATCATGATTACAAGTTGCCGTTAAGGGATATGAGGCGAGAGGCTGTGGTGGAATCCCTCTGGCCTATGATTCTAAATATGCAGCCCCTAGGCAACCGTTTCGTCCCAGCTACTTCGCGAATTGGTTGTGAGGTGGAAACCCACTGTAGAATCCCTCTTAGAGGGCGTCCAATGCTTCCCCGGGACGGGTGGGGGGAGATATTAGGACGTTAATTTACCGCCCCGGCCCCTAGGAAAGTGGACTGCGGACGCTTTAAGCGCAGCGTCCTCGGTCGACCAGATGTCTCCGGGCGGGGAGGGTCTCCATCGGCAACCCGATCGAGCGGTTGCTGGTGGGGACGCTTCACGTCCGGGGAGGTCTCTGACGTCCCCCCGCACGACCCGACGTCGGGGAGACCCGGCGCCTGGCAGGTGTGGGTGGGCGCCAGGGAGGGCATAAGGAGCGCGAGCTCGACGGCCCGCTGACGCCATTTCCTAATGATATAGCCGACCGAGGGTCCCAGGTTCTAATCCTGGTGAAGCCTAGGATTTTCCCCTGGCTCTTGGGAGTGTCCCTGAGTCTACCCAGCTCTGGTGGGTGCCTGGTATTAGTTGGGGGGAAAGTAAAGGTGTGCTGGCCACACACTCAGTATGCCATAGCCAAAGAAACTTGTGAATGCTGCTTCAGCTTCAACTGCCCTATGGGTAGGCCAACAGGATCTGAAAGGGAACTTTACTTTCCTAAGACTTGCATCATACGAATATACAGCGGGGTTCGAAATATTTGATTATGGCTTTTTATATCTAGACCCATATTTACAACAGTAGCAGTATTGCTTTTTATATTTAGAACCATGCCATAGTTACAACAGTAGCAGTATGGCTTTTTATATCTAGACCCATAGCTACATCAGTAGCAGTGTGGCTTTTTATATCTAGACCCATAGTTACAACAGTAGCATTATGGCTTTTTACATCTAGACCCATAGTTACAACAGTAGCATTATGGCTTTTTATATCTAGACCCATAGCTACAACAGTAGCAGTATGGCTTTTTATATCTAGACCCATAGCTACAACAGTAGCATTATGGCTTTTTATATCTAGACCCATAGTTACAACAGTAGCAGTATGGCTTTTTATATCTAGACCCATAGTTACAACAGTAGCAGTATGGCTTTTTATATCTAGACCCATAGTTACAACAGTAGCAGTATGGCTTTTTATATCTAGACCCATAGTTACAACAGTAGCATTATGGCTTTTTATATCTAGACCCATAGTTACAACAGTAGCAGTATGGCTTTTTATATCTAGACCCATAGTTACAACTGTAGCAGTATGGCTTTTTATATCTAGACCCATAGTTACAACAGTAGCAGTATGGCTTTTTATATCTAGACCCATAGTTACAACAGTAGCATTATGGCTTTTTATATCTAGACCCATAGTTACAACAGTAGCATTATGGCTTTTTATATCTAGACCCATAGTTACAACAGTAGCAGTATGGCTTTTTATATCTAGACCCATAGTTACAACTGTAGCAGTATGGCTTTTTATATCTAGACCCATAGTTACAACAGTAGCAGTATGGCTTTTTATATCTAGACCCATAGTTACAACAGTAGCATTATGGCTTTTTATATCTAGACCCATAGTTACAACAGTAGCATTATGGCTTTTTATATCTAGACCCATAGTTACATCAGTAACATACAAAATGACCAACAGTAATAGAGTAAATTGCCCCTTGTGCAACCAGTCCTTTTGGGCAACCACTTTCCTTAACTCTCGATATAGGCGATATATCAAAGCAAACATATACTCAGTAGGCTCCCATTGGTCTACTGTTCAGCTTTTTTCACTTACGGATCATTTACTGCCTTCTTGGAAGCCGGTATTAACAGCCACAATTCGACGAAAAAACCCCATCTTTTTGTGAAATTTTAAAGTAAAATTTTTGATTATGTTTTTTATCATTATTTATCATTAGTATTCGGCGTGAATGAGTTGCTAACATTAAGATAAGGTTATGTAAAGGTTAAAATAGGCTGTAAACACTTTGAAATGTGTTAAATGTGATCGACAAGTCCGATTTCTTGCTGGTTGCACTTAGGGCTAATCACTTTTTGCGGGGCGGGCAGGTGGTTGCTTAAAGGGCTACTCAGACACCAGCATTTCCCTCTATTATTATGCTAGTTATCTGCTAGAACATCTCTAAACACTGCCAAGTCAGTGATTTCACTTGGTGCCCTTTGAGCAACGACTAATTTTTTTTTTTCACTTTGTAGAAAGTTGTGAGGAAAAGTTGACTCGTGGTTGCATTGGGGCAAGTTACTCTAATCATATCTGCGATGTTGTTATACAGCTGTTTTTTAAATAAATATAGATCTATGTAGCCTATGTTATTTTTTTATGTCACGATTATGTATTCTAAAAAAAAAATTTGTACAGCGTGGTGAGCCTAGCCCTAACCGGGGTACTGTGCTATATTAGACCTATAATAATAATAAGTAGTATTAAGGAAAAAAACGCCCCCCCCCAGCCCCACTTAAAAAACACCATTTTATCATGGAAATTAACAAATAATTAGAAAAAGCATTTTTTTTTTTTAAATGGGATACTATTTAAACATCAACATTACAGGATCATCTTGGATTGCTTTCAACTAATTGACCACACCACGCGCGGAAAGCATTTTTATACCATCGTTTTATTGCCGATTTCCGACCTCTCAGACAAAAATTTGCGACCAGCTGCATAATTCCGAACGTTATAAGGAAACCGAGCTGTGCGTATAATCACTCCGCTTATTTAAACTACGTGTCTTAAATTATTAGCAAATAGGAGCTTAAACTTAAAATTGTTTTAAAAAAAGACATATGTCATTAAATCTAAATCTAAGCATTTAATTTCATTGCGTATCCATCCAATCAAAATATTAAAAAAAACGTATTATGCAATGAATATGTACTTGAACTTTAAGTGTAATCCCACCCACTTTTCTGGAACTCTTATCGGCAAGAAAAGAAAAAAATACTAAAATGTAACAGGATGTTGTGAAGAATCTCAAAAACGATGTCCTCTTTGTTTTGTTTGTCTTGACTGCTCTTCAAAATCAAGTAGAAATAAGAAGCAGGTAACAATCCCGATTGCCCATTTGTCTTATCTGCGATGATTATTAACCATGAACTACAACGGCAACAACGCTATTAAAATAATTATTAGTTCAAACGCTGCAAGTACTGCAACTTTAACAAGGCCAAAGAGTTGACGAAAGACTTTGAAATGTGTCAATAATATTTTATGTCATAAAAATGTGAAATGGTGACAAATAAATTAAATTTTGGGCTAATGCTAAGTTATCGGGTCATGACGTCATTTGCGTGTTTTGTTATGTTGCTGATGACAGTAAATGTTGAGAGATATCACCACGTTTTTTTTACTATGGCCGCCAACTTGATTGCCGTAAACCGTAAAATTAAGAATAAAATGTTTAAAAATAATGAAAAAATTTCCTAAATGTATCCCTTAACCTAACCTGAACCCTATATCTATCCCTAAACCTAACCTGAACTCTAAATGTTTCCCTAACGAAGTCACACTGTCACAGTGATATCTCTCAACATTAACCCTGATGACTTTAGCATAGGGTTCAGGTTAGATTTAGGGAAAAGATTTAGGGTTCAGGTTAGGTTTAGGTATAGATTTAGGGTTTGGTTAGGTTTAGGGATACATTTCGGAAATTTTTAAATTATTTTTAAACATTTTATTCTGAATTTTATGGGTTGTGTCAACCAAGATGGCGGCCATGGTAAAAAACGTGGTGTGTTATCTTTGCATTTGCCAAATTTAACCTGGATATAATTAAGATTAGGGCTATTTCACACTATGGTAAATGCGAAGAGATAGCATCCACGTTTTTTACCATGGCTGTCAACTTGATTGCCGTGACCCATAAAATTAAGAATAAAACGTTTAAAAATAATGAAAAAATTTCCTAAATCTATCCCTAAACCTAACCTGAACCCTAAATCCATCCCTAAACCTAACCTGAACCCTAAAGTCACTGTGCTAACTTTTTGCATTAGCCCACACTATGGTGCCCAGCGTGATTGTTTAGGGCTCAGGTTAGGTGTGATTGTTTAGGGCTCAGGTTAGGTTTAGGAATATATTTTTTTAGAGGTTTAGGGATAGATTTAGGGTTCAGGTTAGGTTTAGGAATATGTTTAGGGTTCAAATTAGGTTTAGGCTTAGGGATACATTTAGGAAATTTTTTCCTTATTATGTAATGTTGTATTCTTAATTTTACGGATTGCGGCAACCAAGATGGCGGGCATGTGAGACATCGCGGAACTAATTCTTGGAATTTACCAGGATTAGCCTACTCAGCTACGGACCTCAATATCTTTATTATAGCAAATGGCAAAGAAGAGTGAGAGTTTGGCTTATAAGACTAAACTTTTGGTATCAAATGAAAGAAAGTTGAATGGACTATAGTATATGTTATTAAACTTATTTCTTCAGTTTAAATAAAATATGTAACAGAAAGAACCATAATATGTGAAAACATTATATGCTAAACCATTTTTTCCCCAAACCCTAAGATGTACCCATACCTCATCTTCCCTTCTATAACTCAAATCCTCTAAAACTACTATTATCGGAATCACGTGATGGATCTAAAAATAAATCATCTTTACTTAGTAAAGAAATAGTATAAAACAATGCCAAAGATTTTTGAGCTGTTAATCGTCTACGAAACTTACTTACCTACTAGGGCCTAGCGTAGCCATAGCAACAGTATTGATATAGAGAAAAAAAACAAAGAAGAAAATCATTAAAATAATGCTTTAAATGACAAAAAATAAACCTTGGTTGCACTTATAAACAATGAAGAACCACTCTTCTATGTAAAAGTCTTATTAAAAAATAGCTCTTAAAAGGTTTAACAGAGAAATAGCAAAGAAACAAACATGATATTGAAACAACGCAGAGCGTGTTGGTCAGTGCTTTTTAGAATGGCCGATGAATATACTGTACTTTGCACCCTAGCGAAAGAGTTAAGGTTGATGTTCATGGATTTGAGTTAGAATGAAGCTTTTAGACAGGCCTTAAAGTGTTTTTTCTGCGGCCCGCCCCCCCTCAAACCAGCAGAGCGTTTCCCTCTGGAGAGTTCACCGAACATTACTTGCTTAGGAAGTTTGCAGACTGGCATTTTGGCAACATGCCCTTCCCATCTGGCTTTTCCTTTTTGTAGGGAGCATGTGGATGCTGATGAAGTCAGGCTGCTGTACGACTTAGGTATCAGCACTTTGTCCTGAGCCAATGCCAAGAAGCTTACATAGACAGAATAGGCGGAGATGGTTTAGTTTTTTCTAGCATGACTGCTGTACATATATTGCTAGCATATAGGAGAGATGGTGATACCATTTCCCAAAATACTTTCAGCTTAGTGAAGACTGAGACCCCTTCCCTCCCAAAATCTCTTATGGAGCCTTCCGATTGCATCATTTGCTTTGGAAATTTGTTTTTTGCTCTCATTGGAGAGGGTGATGTCCAAATATGGGGATTTTTTTACTTCTTGGAAATTCTGTCTCATAACTGATACATTCTTTGTAAGATTTTCCTGGAGCTGGCTGGTGTAAGATCTCTGTTTTTTTCGTATTGATGGTGTACCCATAGTCGTCATATTTATCATCAGGTTGGTGTTACATAATGTGGTAAACTCATGGTGTCACCTCCTCCATTTCAGACTTTCCTATGGACCTCACTGAGTCTGGCTGTTCTGGTGTCAATCTTTTCTGTTTGCAACCTGGACTGATGCAACCTTCTCATGCGGCCATCTACTCTGATGGTACCATCTACTCTGATGGTACCCTGTTCTATCTCTTTTTGACACCTTGTTCTGGGGACAACCTCTGACACACATAAAGTTGCATTATATGTATCCATTACGGCACTAATTTTGTGCACAAACACACCTGAGAGAATGAAATTGGAAAACAAATTTATTCAGCTTTTTTGGTACCATATCTCCACATGGTATGAATCAAATACTTTCTTACTAATGTTTCTCAATTTCCCCTGTATTTCTTCTTTTTTTCTTATTCTTTAGATTTTATGTATCCCTAAATATTTTGATCAGCTAAGATTCTCTACCTTATTTTTCACAGTACCAGTATTTATATTCTTTCACTTCCTGCAATCCTACTTCCGGCAACAAAAAGGAAATCTCTAAAGTTTTTTTTACTTTCATCTGATACTCGTTATACTTCTTTTTGTCTTATTTTCTGATGAAGGCTCTATGCCGAAACGTCAAAATCTTTTGTCCTGTCTATGAATTCAATTTTAGCATACCCTGTTCTTATATTTTACCATGGTGACACCCTGTTTTTGTGGCCAACTGCTCTAGTGGGTAACTGATCTTGTGGTACGCCCATATTGTGGCACCCTGCTCATGGTTCTGTTTTGAAATGGATGAGTGAACATTGTAAAATTTGTTCTAATGCATTTGGTGAGTTTGTATGAGTTTGTTTAATAAAAAATTGATTTCGAGACAATGGCAATAGTGTTAAATTTTTCACCAATTACAAAAATGAAGGTAAAAAGAAATCATGTGTTTTGCTGGTATAATCGTGCCGAAATACAATTGTTAGAAAGTTATATTTTATAATAAAAATGATGTTATGATGTTTCAAGAAGTTTTAGAATTGAGAATCATTTTTATTATGACTTCATTCCTAAGACTGAATTTTCCACCTAAAATAAAATCTAACACAGGTATTCTCATTTTCATCATAAAATATTTTAACGAATTTGGTAAAAATTTACTTTAGCAGATTAAAAACAGTTCATTAAAGCTTGATAATATAATAATGCAAAAATGTGAACTTTTTATCATGAAATATTTCCAGTTTAAAAAAATATGCTGCCATGTCTGACATTGATGAGGAGGAGGGCCTTGTGGCTAGCTGGAATGTATCACATCGCTGTAATGAAGCTGCTGGTCTACACAAGGATGTAACGGTAGGCCTGTAGACGGCATCAAAAAGTCATTACCGTCTCTTTTTTGCTAAATTGTTACTTTCTTGATTATATTGGGTGCGTAATTTTCTCTTTTGATTCTCCTCATGCGCTGATTACAGTTTTAAAAAAAAATTGACCATTCTATCCTAGTGATGTGGAATAATTTCTCTAAGCAATTGCCACATACACTAGAGTTCCACATATACCCAAATTTGAAGATACTCTATTAATATTACTCAGCCCTGGTCAATAGGTAGATGCAGTTTGATTGGCTACTGATTACTGTGATGAGAAAAGCATAAGGAACATCAAACTTAAAATAGTGAATTCCATATTTTTGTGATATTGAACAATACAAGCCATTCCTGGTTGCATTTAATTTCAAAAGAGATGAACACAAAGGCACATCTGATGTATCCACCACGGCTCTAAATTTGTACACTAATACACCAGCAAAAGGGGAAAATGAAAACAAATTAATTCAGATTTTCAGCACCCATATGGAATCAATCCAATACCTTCTAACTAGTGGTGCTAACTAGTGGTGCTAAATTTCCCTCCATTTCTGGTCTCATTCTTTTGTTGTTTAAAATTTTAATGAATAATACTTAAACTAGAAATACCTGCATAACAAGGGTGCTGGCAATGCAGGGACTTCAAGCCACTTGCCAAAAAACATGCATTCAAATAATGCAATATTTTCTTGTCCCATAAAATAATACAGCACTTTTATAGACTGAAGGTTGTCCCTCCTACTTTGAACTTGTCGACTGGTTGCTGTTTGGAAACCTCTTCATGTGAAGAGTTTGTGTAATAGTCTATTAAACATGTGAAAAGGCACACAATTTTTTATAATTTAAGTTTTTTTTAAAAATTGTATGAACATAATGTTTGTTTCATAATTTTTCTAACTTTCCAACCAGAGAAAAGAGAAGCTCTTCAAGGTTGCTTTTCAAAGCTGGCAGATGGGGCTATACACAGACGTAACATTTGTGGTTGGGCAACAAAGATTTGCTGCTCATCGACTTGTCATGGCTTCCGTATCAGACTACTTCCCTGCTTTGTTTAAGGTAAGTAAAGTGAGTCAAGATTTTAAAAGTGGGGATAAGGGAATGAGGACAACTTCAGTCAGAAAGCCAGATATAGTCTCTTTGAGCTATAACTCTTTATGATGACCTAATCGATCTATGCAAGATAGATTCTTCAATTAGAAAAAAAAACAACCTACTTGATTATATTAGTTCTTAAAAGAGTAACCAGTTTATGACATGACGTATCACATAATTTTTACCTCAAATAAATTTATTAAAACTATGCAAACAACCAAAAAATGGGTCCAACATGAGTTGTAGTTTAATGTCGGCTGGCAATATTCAAACACAACTCTGTCATATTTTTATCATATTTTATCGATAAGTATGCATTCTCAACAGGTTTGGGGGGGGGCATGTTTACAAATTATTAGTAGTATTCAATACAAGTTCTACCATTAGCCTTTTTTTTTAATAGCTGGAACATTAAAATTTGTGAAATAAATTTCAAGTTTGTTTTTATGAAGAGTGGTAAAAATAAATAAGTGGTAAAAATAAATAAGTGGTAAACATAAATAAGTGGTAAAAATAAATAAGTGGTAAAAATAAATAAGTGGTAAACATAAATAAGTGGTAAAAATAAATAAGTGGTAAAAATAAATAAGTGGTAAAAATAAATAAGTGGTAAAAATAAATAAGTGGTAAAAATAAATAAGTGGTAAAAATAAATAAGTGGTAAACATAAATAAGTGGTAAACATAAATAAGTGGTAAAAATAAATAAGTGGTAAAAATAAATAAGTGGTAAAAATAAATAAGTGGTAAAAATAAATAAGTGGTAAAAATAAATAAGTGGTAAAAATAAATAAGTGGTAAAAATAAATAAGTGGTAAAAATAAATAAGTGGTAAACATAAATAAGTGGTAAAAATAAATAAGTGGTAAAAATAAATAAGTGGTAAAAATAAATAAGTGGTAAAAATAAATAAGTGATAAACATAAATAAGTGGTAAACATAAATAAGTGGTAAACATAAATAAGTGGTAAACATAAATAAGTGGTAAAAATAAATAAGTGGTAAAAATAAATAAGTGGTAAAAATAAATAAGTGGTAAAAATAAATAAGTGGTAAACATAAATAAGTGGTAAAAATAAATAAGTGGTAAAAATAAATAAGTGGTAAAAATTAATAAGTGGTAAAAATAAATAAGTGGTAAAAATAAATAAGTGGTAAAAATAAATAAGTGGTAAAAATAAATAAGTGGTAAAAATAAATAAGTGGTAAACATAAATAAGTGGTAAAAATAAATAAGTGGTAAAAATAAATAAGTGGTAAACATAAATAAGTGGTAAACATAAATAAGTGGTAAAAATAAATAAGTGGTAAAAATAAATAAGTGGTAAAAATAAATAAGTGGTAAAAATAAATAAGTGATAAAAATAAATAAGTGGTAAACATAAATAAGTGGTAAACATAAATAAGTGGTAAACATAAATAAGTGGTAAAAATAAATAAGTGGTAAACATAAATAAGTGGTAAACATAAATAAGTGGTAAACATAAATAAGTGGTAAAAATAAATAAGTGGTACAAATAAATAAGTGGTAAACATAAATAAACCTTGAGGTTCTATTTCTATGGCTTTTAATAAAAAATGGAATTAATTAATGAATTTAAGCAAAAAAAAAAAGTAACCTATTTCCCCTTGCATCTGTGTCAGTCATGAGTTTCTTGAGATTGTCCCCATTAACAAATTGCACAAATTGGACTCTCAACATAGATTTATCACTGAAATTTGTGGCTGCAATAAATCCATGGTTGAACATTACTTGAGTCATCAGACTTTAATGTAATGACAATGTTTTAAAACATTTTTTCAATGAACTTGACTTGGGTGAGGTTTGGTTTTCTCGGTTGGAGCTATTTGGAATAAGTCGTGATTATGTGGTGCTCGTAGTGTTTTTGTTACTGATTTGATCTCTGGCTTTAGAAAGTTTGAGGAGTGCTAGTGTTCGGTGGCAGTTGGTCCGAGTATGAATGAATCCAGTTGGGTAATGATTTAATAGTTAAAATTATTTTGAGTTTGTAATTAAAATTAGAAGCCAAAATGTGTTTTTATCAGTGATGTAAAGACCTTTGATTTCACAGATTGACGAGAGGGAGTCTGGCGAAGTGACACTTCACAACATAGCGCCCCAAGACTTTGCCGTGCTCTTGAAGTTCGCCTACACCGGTCAGGTGGACGTGACCAGCGACAACGTCCAGGGTGTTCTCGTTGCAGCCGATTACCTCAGCATCGAGTTTGTCAAGCAGGAGTGCGGCAGCTTCATGGGGGCACATTTGGATGTTGAAAATGTCTGCGATGCCCTGGTGTTTGCGATGAACTATTCCATGAAAAATCTGGAAGATCTGGCGATTGATTTCTTGAAGGAGAACATGGAGGATGTTTCCAAAACAAATGGGTTTTCTATGCTGGATCCAGAATTTTTAACTAAGCTCTTAGAGGACGATAATTTAGTGCTGTACCACAATAAGATTGTCCTGAAGTCTGTGGAAAGAGAGAAACTGGTCTTGAATGCAGTGCTAAGATATTTGTCAGTGAGAAAGATCCAAGAGCCTGCAATGGTTGAGACACTATTTAAAACTGTGAGACTCCCTGAACTTCCCAAAGATGTCATGAAGAAATCTATCAAAAATTTCAAACAGTTTAAAAAGAACGAGACCATCAAAAGGTTGCTGAAGCTTCGGGAGGTGGCTGTGAAATACCTGGACAAAAGACGGCGGAGCTACTCCCTAACAACAGACATAAGTGCAGAGGCCCTGGAAGTACCGGACACCTGGTTCCGCTCTAGAAAGCTTGCTTCTTTTTCTGTCTCAAATGGTCGTGTTCGATACGCAGCGGAAGGTCAACTGATGAGAAGTCCGATTGCTCCTGGCTACCTGTTCAATGATCCGAATCTTGAAATTTATAAAATTGATCTGTGGATCAGGCTATGGGATGGGCGTCCTGTGATTGGCGGGCTAAAGCTGGTTTATCGAAAACCTAAATCACAAGGCAGGTACCTGGAGTATTTTAAAGGGGATTGCAACCACGCCATTCAGCACCATGTTGTTGAGATGCAGCCCAATGAACTTATCGTAGAAGTGGTCGTTGGCAGCGGCTATCTCATTGACAGGCTTGGTTTCAAAACAAATTTGGGTAAGAAGTACGGCCCTTTTGGCGGCCCTGGCGGCAGGGAGCACATTGAGACCGCCCCTCGGGGCACCTTCTCTTACTTGTTTGACATCAATTGTGACAGCTTGACCACGCAAGGATCCGATGCCATTTTCAATCTCATGCTGCGCTGGATCACGTTTGGTTAGCCTGGGATCAACCCATCCATGTGTAACAACTGTGACAATATTTATTTTCATTCATCCACTGAATGTTTGTCATGGATTACCTCCCATGAGATCTGGTGATTTGACTCAGTTAGTTCGTGAGGTGTAGTTACACCTGTTGTCAAACACCTACACATTTCTCAGCCAGTCACACACTTTCAAGGCTGGCATCATTGTTATTATATGCTAGAACTCAAGCAGTGATTCAGACGGCTCCACATTGCTCAATATGATTTATATTATAAGTGTACTGCACATCTGATCAACTGGTGCCAATTTGCATTAAATAATAATGCACATGTAATATATGTATACAGTAAAATCTCATGTCTTTTGCATGGAGTTGAAACAAGAAGATATACTGCCTTAGTGATAGAAGTCTTTCAGCAATACCATATTATTTTAGAAATATTTTTTGTTGCACAATCAAATTCTAGTCTTTGTTCTATGCAGGATTCTCAAACTACCAGTACATTTCACTAGCCAATTGGTCTGAAAAGCATGATATGATTTTTTAATGTATTTATTTGCAATGTTGGTTTATTAGCATAAGGGGTTGCATCAATTTTTGAACAGTATCTTTAACATTGCTTGATTTTCTAGTTATTCTAAATTGTATGAAAAAGGAGATTGGGGGGGTGGGTGTTCTTTGAATAAATTTAACATGGTTTGTTATGCTACAGAAGAACTGTTATATCAGTATCAGTTAGGCTGAGGGACAGATGCAATGAAGATAGGACACGCATTCTTCACGATGGCAGAGTGTTGTACGGCAAACAAATTAGTTAAAATTAATGAATCCTGTTTTCTGTAGGCTGTCCTAATTAATAATGAATATCTAATTTGAATTTGATGCTCCATATCATATAAAGCACTCCAACACTGTCCAAATAATAGTATACCAGTACCGGTGACGTTATTTGTTAACTTTCAGAGTAAGGGCACTTTCAGTAGAGAAACAGTAAAGAAACAAATGTTTTTAGAAGTACCGGTAAAGAAAAAAAAAACATTAAAGAAAGTGTATTGATAGTTACAAGGTGGGGGGGAGAATAAATAAAAAAATAACTTAATTTAGTTCATTTTGGGGCCATCAGTATAAACAAAATTTCAGTTTATTGTCTTATACGTGGTAAGTTTCTTTAAATCTGTTTTATGAAACATACTACAGAAATGATTTTCTTTGTGCTTTTACATTTTCTAGTTAGTTCACTTTTCAGATATGAACATATCATTTTAGTTTAATCAGTTATGTTGAATTGTGTAGTCGTTCTCTCCCCTATGTTTTCAATGTACAAGATGGGGACATAAGCAGGATTGCCACGAGATGGGACATAAGCAGGATTGCCACGAGATGGGGACATAAGCAGGATTGCCACGCTGTACACAGGAAATTAACACAGGTTTTAATATGGTTCTCAAAATTTTCCGTGATTTACAACCTGTGAAGCCCGCACTCCTTCCACCATAGACCCCACTTGGTGGAATTAAACTCAAAGTGGACTTTGTACTTTCATCTGAAGCTCTATGGTTTCCGTTATTTTCTTTGTGTGCCTAACCTTGGCTGTAAAGATCCATTTTACTTGTTCAAAACTGAAATGTCAAAACTAATTACAATTTGATTTTCTTTAAAGTGAGCTCTTATTGTGCATACAGCTTTTTTTGTAATCTTAAACTAAATGTGATAAATACACTCAAACAAACAGCCCCCGGATCTGATGGTGTAAAAAAAACTTCTTTAATATCTTAAAATACATGCTGCAACATTTTAACATGAGTAAGGAAATATTTGAGGGATAAACGCTCTACACTCTTGTCCATGTGAAGTCATTTAGTGATAGAGAATGGTTTTGTTTCGTGCCACCACCATTTTCGTTCGCTTAACACAGATGTATTCACATTGATGGCAGTGTAGATCTTAACTTGTATAACTCATACTGAAACATATTTTGTTCCGCTGTTTATTGGCTCATACATGGCTGTGTACTGACAAGTATTTATGTGTTCCCTTGACATTGTAACTTACTGTTATCGTTTTATAATATATTTATATATATATATTTAAGCTGCAGTATGTTCCGCCAAACTGCCTAGATCTGACATATATATTTTAAAAAAATTGTTTTTAACTATTCTCCTTGAGAATCTTCATGGTGAAGACGATATGCCATTTCTGATGTTAATTTTATCGTGTTATTGACCGGTTCATCTCATTTGCAATGCTTTTAAAATATTTTTTATCAGTCCATTCCAACAAATGGCAAACTGTGATGATGTGCCATGTGGTAAATGATGTCCGTCTCTAGTTTATTATAATATCATGATTACATGCTGTCTCACTGACAATGTACATTGTGTATCTGTGCTATGTAAACTCATGTTTATGCTTTACAATGTGTATTTGTGCTATGTAAACTCATGTTAATGCTTTACAATGTGTATCTGTGCTATGTAAACTCATGTTAATGCTTTACAATGTGTATCTATGCTATGTAAACTCATGTTAATGCTTTACAATGTGTATTTGTGCTATGTAAACTCATGTTAATGCTTTACAATGTGTATCTATGCTATGTAAACTCATGTTTATGCTTTACAATGTGTATTTGTGCTATGTAAACTCATGTTTATGCTTTACAATGTGTATCTATGCTATGTAAACTCATGTTTATGCTTTACAATGTGTATTTGTGCTATGTAAACTCATGTTAATGCTTTACAATGTGTATCTATGCTATGTAAACTCATGTTAATGCTTTACAATGTGTATTTGTGCTATGTAAACTCATGTTAATGCTTTACAATGTGTATCTATGCTATGTAAACTCATGTTAATGCTTTACAATGTGTATCTTTGCTATGTAAACTCATGTTGATGCTTTACAATGTGTATCTGTGCTATGTAAACTCATGTTGATGCTTTACAATGTGTATCTTTGCTATGTAAACTCATGTTTATGCTTTACAATGTGTATTTGTGCTATGTAAACTCATGTTAATGCTTTAAGGTAAAACATTCAGGCCAGATGACTGTTTCATGTTCTGTTCCTCTGCAAGTGTTCATTGTTAATCTCATGGTAAGAAAGAAGCACTCATCACTTACTGGTAACTCATTAGAGTGCAATCAGTAAAAACATGTTGTTGAGACCCTGGACTTCTCTGCTGGAATCAGTGGATCCAATAGGAGATGGCTAATGTTACATTTCTATTAATATTTTTTTAAACATGTACACACATTGTATTTATAATAACTCAATCCATTGAACAAATCGTATCAAAATATATTAACCCCACCTCTCCTTTTCTGTGGTTAAATACAAGGTTCTGTGGGAGATTCTATCTGGGACTAAATTCTAATTGGTGGACTCATTTATTCATTAAGAAAGATGGATGGAATTTGTGCCCAATGTTATTGATTTACAACACTGGTAGAGACGAGTTATTCATTAAAGTCTATTTAGTTGCGATATATATTATTATTCAAGCAATTCAGAACAACTAACAGGGGCATATTGGTTTCATTTAGGATTACCATGCGTCCTGGTTTCCCCGGACATATTATCTTTTTAGGCCCCTGTCTGGCCGGTTTTCCTGAAAAATGGCTTTTGTCCTGGGTTACCCCTGTCCATCCCTGATGGATACCTTATACATGGATACCTTACACCTTCTTACTTACTTTTGCTTGTTGTATACTATTTTGTTCTGTACACTAAACATATGGGCCAGCCACAGTTAGTTCAATGGTAAGGATTAATAAAGTAACACCAAAACTTCGGGAAGCCAACTTTGTAAACATAACAGTAATGCAAGTAAATGCTAAAACGTTTTTATTTTAAGTTTAAAGAAGCGCAATGTTTGGCATGGCCAGGTTTTCGTGCAGGTCGATAGGACTGGGAAGCAGAATGTTTGGCATGGCCAGGTTTTCGTGCAGGTCGATATGACTGGGAAGCAGAATGTTTGACATGGCCAGGTTTTCGTGCAGGTCGATATGACTGGGAAGCAGAATGTTTGACATGGCCAGGTTTTCGTGCAGGTCGATATGACTGGGATGCAGAATGTCTTACATGGCCAGGTTTTCGTGCAGGTCGATATGACTGGGATGCAGAATGTCTTACATGGCCAGGTTTTCGTGCAGGTCGATATGACTGGGATGCAGAATGTCCGGCACGCAGCAGCTGAACTTATAGTTATATCTCCAGTGCCAATAATAAATTAAGGATTGAAAGGTGCATGCCGAAACGCCAAAGAATGTAAAAAAAAATTTCTGAAAGACTTCATCTACCAAAGTTACCATTTTTATCACACCAGATTTCGAAAAGTGTTGAGCTGAAGGCATCTTTGCATTTCACGCTGTCAAGCACCATCACAGCTATAAATTAAATGTACTGCAGTTGTCTGTCAAGCATTATCACAGCTATAGAACAATGGGCTGCAGTCGTCTGTCAAGCATCATCACATCTATAAATCAATAGACTGCAGTCGTCTGTCAAGCACAATCACCTCTATAAATCAATGGACTGCAGTTGTCTGTCAAGCACCATCACAGCTATAAATCAATGGACTGCAGTCGTCTGTCAAGCACCATCACAGCTATAAATCAATGGACTGCAGTTGTCTGTCAAGCACCATCACAGCTATAAATCAATGGACTGCAGTCATCTGTCAAGCACCATCACAGCTATAAATCAATAAACTGCAGTTGTCGCTTAATAAAAATAATTTTATCTGGTTTTGTTAATGCTCGCAAAAATCAGTCAATGTAATGTATACTGAACACTCACTTAATACAATTTTATAATAGAAAATATTCTCCATTAGAACAATATTTTATGTAGTTAAACTTTTATGTGTACAACACTTAACATTGCTGTGGATAAACAGGAGCCGGCTACCGGTGGTAACCGGATTTTATGAACATTTTGAATGTCCTCTTTTTTTCATCCGAAGACTTATGGTAACCATAGCTTTATTAGATGACGCATGAAGCCACAGGGGGTCCAAATCATTGTCTTTTGCTGGGCCCTTGTTTTGCAAAGTTTGGGGCCTTGAACCCCATGTAATGATAAATTATATTGTTTTCCTGACAACGTTGGCAAATTAAAAAGAAGGAATTAAAGATTTGATTTGACACTACGTTTGTGCTGTATATTTTTAGCATCAAACAACCATCATGGTCTGATTACAAAAAAACGAATATATATTTATTTATATAATTTAATTATTTGATATTATATAACATATACTCAATAAATACACTCCATAATTCATAAATATAACACTTATCAAGTTGTATGAAACCTCTATGAAAGATTGGTACAATCTGTTTATTACGGTAGTAAAGAAAAAGTTTATTATTATTGTAAATAAATGTTTAAAAAAATTATTTTAAGTAGTGCCCTTTGTTTTTTTTTAATTCCTGAAAAAAATATGTTGTTATTTATTGTTTCGGAAAATGTCCATAAGCTGAATGGCTGAATTTAACTCAGGTTTGAATTCTGGGAACTGTGATAAGGATGAACTGTTTGCAATGGTGATTTAAACAAAAACTAAACAACTAAATTCCTTAAACAAATACACAATTTGTACTTAGCCAACACAGTTTGCACGTTTTTTCTAAGGCATTTGACATTAGCCAACACAGTTTTGTTGTTTTTTCTAAGGAATTTAAAGATGACATTAGCCAACACAGTTTTGTTGTTTTATCTAAGGCATTCTAAGATGACATTAGCCAACACAGTTTGTACGTTTTTTCTAAGGCATTTAAAGATGACATTAGCCAACACAGTTTTGTTGTTTTTTCTAAGGCATTTAAAGATGACATTAGCCAACACAGTTTTGTTGTTTTTTTCTAAGACCCTTCCATCCCTATGGTGCCACAGCCCTGCGCTTCCTTATGGTTGTAAGAAATGAAAGACTTTGAATGGGTATGCTCGTATGTAGTTTTTGTAATGTTGCGTTTTGTATTTCAATGTGGTCAAATATCGATTGTTTCATTTCTCTTTTAATATGGTTGACTTTGTACCGCGCTTCGAGCCTATGGGAATGAAGCGTGATTTTCAAATAAACTTTATTATTATTTTTATTATTCTATATTTTCTGAAGAACTTTTCTCTCCCATGTGTTATTTGACCCGATGATTCCAAAAGCTGGCACCAGTTACCCCCCATCTCTATTGTCGATCCTATCCCAACCAAGATAGTTTTGGAGTGTCTGGAAATCTTGCTCCCTGTACTAGTCAACATCGTGAATATTAGCATTCAGTCTGCTACAGTCCCACATCTTTTCAAGACAGCGGTCGTTAAGCCTCTACTTTAAAAAGTGGCCTGGACCCAAATGACTGCAAGAATTTTTGCCCGGTTTCAAAACCTCCCCTTTGTATCTAAGATTCTTGAGAGAGTTGTATCACAGCAGCTTATGCAGCATCTAAACACTTATGACTTGCTTGATAAGTTTCAATCGACCTGGGCACAGCTGTGAGACTGCACTGCTCCGTGTCATGAATGATGTTCTTTGTGGTGCTGACCGTGGCGATCTGACAGTATTGGTCCTGTTGGACCTCAGTGCTGCTTTTGATGTGATTGACAATGAGCTTCTTCTGTCAAGACTTCAGTACGAAGTAGGCATCTCTGGAACTGAACTTCGCTGTTTTTTTTCTTATCTGACTGACAGGACTCAGTGTATTGTAGCGAAGCAGGCATCTTCCATGGACACTTCCGTTACCTGCGGTGTGCCACAGGGCTCGGTTTTAGGACCCATTCTGTTCTCCATATACACTAGCCAGCTAGGTGTGCCCAGGACTCGGTTTTGGGACCCATTCTGTTCTCCATATACACTAGCCAGCTAGGCAAAATTATTGAACGTCATGGTATTTCACGCAAAATATTTGCTGATGACACGGAACTGTACAAGTGTTTCCGCCCTAATCCCTTGGAGTGTGCTGCTGCTGTTCGGGCTGTCGAGGACTGCTGTCTTGCTGTAAAAGAATGGATGTCATCAAACTGACTAAAATTAAATGATGACAAGACTGAGGCAATTGTTTGTGGTTCGGACGCTAATCTTCGGAAAGTTGCTTTCACATCAATAAAAGTTGGTGAATCAGAGATCCCGTTGTCCTCCACTGTCCGAGACCTTGGTTTCTTTATTGATAGTAAACTCAGTATGATTCCACATATCAGTTCTGTAGTCAGAGCATGCTTCTGTCATCTACGCGCCCTGGGTCAGCTGCGTCCTCAACTCAATAAGAGAACAGCAAATGCTGTAGCGGTAACTCTAATCCACTCAAGATTAGATCATTGTAACAGTTGTTTGTGGGGTTTGCCTCAGAATCAAATTCAGGAGGGATCTCCATTGGTTTTCCTATTAGTAAGCGCATAGACCACAAGATTCTGTCGGCGTATAGCTGCTTAGAAGTGCTCTGCACCAGACTATCTGAAAGAACTGCTTTATAAACATGTAACCTTAAAGTTATAGAACCTGCGGTCCTCAACTCAGTCCTTATTGAAAATTCCCAGTGTGGATGAACACAGAAAAAGTCGTACAGAGTGCGCTCTTTTGAAGCGGTAGCGCCTAAGTTATGGAATATTTTACCTCCATCTTTGAGGAGTACTGACAAGGACAGAAAATTATTTAGGAACCATTTAAAGACTTTTTTGTTTAACAGATTTGATGAAACCAGAGCGCAGTGAGCATGCTAAAGTAGCATGGATACCAGCGCTATAGAAGTATCCAATCAATCAATCTCATTTAGTTTTGTTGTTTTTTTTTGTTGATATGTTGAATACTTGCAATACTATCTAAGCCAGTGGTTCTCAACCTTCCTAATGCCGCGACCCCTTTAATACAGTTTTCAAAAAGAAAGCAGGACACGCCAGAAGCAAAATATATATACGAGATGTTTGCAAAAATAATGGAACGTGCTTTCTTGAAAATATTTAGAGCTGCAACTGTACGATCCTTTGATAAATGAAGCGTCATCGAAAGCGTGAACATGTCTTTGAGCTAGTTTCTTAAAAAAGTGGATTTTTTTTGTAAAAAAAATAATAATTACATTGTAATAATGACCAACAATGACATCTATACTAAAACATATGTATACTATTAATCAAACAACCCTTAAAAACAAAGTTTTTTGAATACATCCTTTATGAAATGTATTATCGAGCTATTTGGGGGGGGGGGATGGGGTTGAAAACTTGACAAAACATTTATGCAGGTAACGTACTTCCTAATTATTGCTCCCACCACCCCCTCCCCCCCAAAAAAAGCTACCCGCCGCACATTTTTTTTCACGCCCCTGAATTATATATTTATTCTAATGATCCACTCACTTTTACGCCGCAGATTTATTTCACCAACTATTTCGAAAAAAAAACTAAACACAAGAAAACGTTACGCACCAAACGCATCCGCGGTATTTTTTAATTTTTTTTAAAAAAAGAATCTCGTTTAGCGCCATCATCGGTAATTTGATGTCGTGTGAAATCAGTGTTGCCACCATCATTTCTTTCATCTTCCCCTTGAAAAACAAGAAACTGATTTTGGGGGGTTAGGCTGGGGTTGACAATGTGATAGAATGTGTTGTCATCGGCAACGAGTCTATGTGCCAAGTTTCAGCTCGATAGGTTGACGGGGAGTGGGTCAATGAGCCGTCCGAAGATGTTTACCTTAAACACGCGAAACAAAATGTACGGGATTTTAAAAGAACAAAGGTCAAGCAAAAAAGGCATAGTGACATAAAGGCAAAGGGGCATAGAGACAAATGGGCATAGAGACAAATTGGAATAGAGACAAATGGGCATAGGGGCAAATGGGCATAGAGACAAAAGGGCATAGAGGCAAAGGGGCATAGAAACAAATGGGCATAGAAACAAATGGGCATAGAGACAAATGGGCATAGAGACAAATGGGCAAAGAGACAGATGGGCATAGAAACAAATGGGCATAGAAACAAATGGGCATAGAGACAAATGGGCATAGAGACGAATGGACATAGAGACAAATGCGCATAGAGGCAAAGGGGCATAGAGGCAAATGGGCATATTGCCAAACATTTTCATCCTGCTGATGGTGCCTTTGATCCACTGAATAAATCTGAACTTTTCAGTCGCATGGGGACCCCCTCAAGTGCTTCATTATACTTCATATCTCAAATCTACACAAAGATCAAATCTTTAGAAGATCACGATCGAAATAGTACACAACATAACCAGTGCCGTCTTAAGGCATAGGCCCAGTGGGCACCGGCCCAGGGCCCCGCGTTTGAAGCCCCCCCCCCCCCCCCCCCCCCCCCCCCCGTTTCTAGGAGACTCACTCTTATAGAGGCATCATGCTTTAAATATTTTTAATGAATATTGAAAGATTTTGACAATTTAATAAAATTGGATTTAAAATTCCGGTTTCACAATTTAACCCACGATTTAAAATCAGAACATTCCAAGATTAATATTATAAAAGCGAATCAAAATTGGACAATTTTAAAACTTTTAAAGGGGAATAACTCTCGTCAACAAGTTTTCCTTTTACCAGATATGAATCGAACAAAAATAAGAATAATAAGATAAGAATCTATGTTTACAATCGAAACTTGTCTCTTTATTTAGGACTTCCTGGACTCTGACCTGACACAACGTACAGACTCCCTGAACTCTGACCTGACACAACGTACACATGATTTCCTTCTTTACGGAATTAAAAACAATTGATTTCGATGAGCTAAATAAAAAGTGTGAAGATCTAGCTAATATGTATCACTACGTTACCGCGTAACACAGTCCAACATAAACAATCATTTTTCCCACGCACAATAATCGCTTGGAACCACCTGGGCAATACCGCCGTGGACTCGACGTCAATCGAGAGTTTCAAGGCTGCGTTGGCATCCGCTAGGAGCCGTTAGGATACCTGACAAATAATCGTCAGAAGCGGTACCGAGCACGAAGCTCTTGACCGAACACCCACGGAGAGCGGCGTCCCCAGCCCCGGAGTCCCTAGCTCCGATCCAGCGAAATGGAATACCGTAAAGCCGGACCGAGGCCGAAGGCCTCCCCTCTGCTAATCAACGGTCACAGCCCCCCCCCCCACCACCACGCAAACGGGGGCTGTTTGTGCAAATTGGCCCGGAAAAACCAGACTGTGCAGACGCAACCGTTGCAAATATGCTAGTACATGTACATGGATTCAGCAACGTACCCTAACAGAACAGAACCTGGTTCTTGATGAAAATTGTGACACTATCGCTGCTTTGTATGAACAAGTAATTACAGACCACTTAAAATCTGTATTTCCTAATGTTGAAATTGCACTCGTGTCCATGATGAGAACCAACTGTACAGGTGTACGTTCATTTTTAAGATTGACGCTCACAAAGAATCAGCTTCGCAGTGCAATGGGACAAAAACGTTTGAACTGGCTTTCACTTATGTGCATGGAAAATGACATCCTTAACACCATTGACTTTAAACCAATGATAAAATAATTCTCTGCAAAAAAAAAATTACGCAAACGATTATGTTGATTTATATGAAAAAAGGTATTCTATCTATCTGTTAATAATGATCATTTATCATCCTATGAGATTATTTATAGTTATAGTTTATTTCTGATAATGTTTAAAAACTATTATTGATTTGGATTTTTTTTGTTTGTATCAATAAATTGAATTCATCGAAGTTTAACTTTATTTAATGTTTATTTTTATTTTACATTTTTAATCCTCCTGGTGAGTTGGTGGGGAGCAGTAACTGTCCCCCCACCCCCGCCCAACTGTTTGAGCATGGGGCGAGTGCCCCCTTTTGCCCCTCCCCTTCTCACGGCCCAGGTGTGTTGTGTTGCTAGGGGGGGGGGCCCAGTGCATTGCTGTGACCAGGGCTTCCCATGTTGTTAAGACGGCTCTGAACACAACACTGTATTGGTTGATCCCATTCCCTCAATAGAGAACTTTTTACTGTACTGATTGACAGGAGAAAAATCTGAAACAAACTTTAGTCCACAAAGAGTCGTTTAAGTACGACAACTCCCGTAATGGGGAAAGAACCAAACCTAGCAGTTATGACACCCCCCCCCCAAAAAAAAATAAATAAATAAATAAATATGTCACGCTCTGAGCAAGAAAGATCAGCATTAAATTAATTATTAAAGGCCGGCACGTAAGGTGTAGGAACGTCTGTTTACAGGCCGGCAGGTAGGGTGTAGGACTGTCCGTAGAACTATTATTTAAAGGCCGGCAGGTAGGGTGTAGGACTGTCTGCAGAACTATTATTTAAAGGCCGGCAGGTAGGGTGTAGGACTGTCTGCAGAACTATTATTTAAGGGCCGGCAGGTAGGGTGTAGGACTGTCTGCAGAACTATTATTTAAAGGCCGGCAGGTAGGGTGTAGGACTGTCTGCAGGACTATTATTTAAAGGCCGGCAGGTAGAGTGTAGGACTGTCTGCAGAATTATTATTTAAAGGCCGGCAGGTAGGGTGTAGGACTGTCTGCAGGACTATTATTTAAAGGCCGGCAGGTAGAGTGTAGGACTGTCTGCAGAACTACTATTTAAAGGCAGGCAGGTAGGGTGTAGGACTGTCCGTAGAACTATTATTTAATGGCCGGCATACATTACATGAAATGAGAAGTTAACTTTTTTTTTTGTAACACTTGGACACACCGGATGTTTTCTCAAAATAACCGGACCCGGTGTAAAAAACCCAACAACGAGACCCGGCTAAGCCCTAGTATTGTAATATTTTGACTTAATGTTGGTCATTACAGACTATCCAGTTTCCGAACAACGTCAATATCTTTTTTCGATTGCTGTATATCATTTTCAAATTTTTCCTCTCTAAACGTAACATACTTTAAAAACGTCGCCAATCAACCTAATCATTTTATTGGAATTTTAATCAAATTTAATCAATGAACATTAGTCCAATGTTTCATCACCCGTCGGATATAAAACAGTAAACAAGGCTTTATGACCACTAATGTGAGTTTAACGGTAGATCAAAGTATTGTCTGAGACAGGACCGCAACTATTATTGTATTCAACAATAAACGCGAGATGTAAAAGCGGCTTCACTGATCTGCTAGGCCAAGTCTTCATCGAGTGGGATTAGTAGGCCTACCGTACATAGACCAATAAATGCCCGATGTGGTTAGCATTATATATAAACGTAAGAAAGTCTCTTGTTACCGGAATATATAAATGAGACACACCTAATCATAAGACGCACCCTGGGTGAGGGGTATGTAAAACTTTGTATAAGACGCGCCTTATCTATGCGAAAATACGGTAATGACATCATTCATCATATAAAATGATGTCTCGCATTGACTATCTAATTACATCACTTATCATATAAAGCCTTCTTCAAAAATCACAGATTAAGGAACTGACACCACCCTCCAAAAAGCACTTCATATTGTGTCATCCATTTACAAAAAGACATTCGAAAACACACGACTACATCCAAAGAATTAAAAAAAAAAATCATATGACCCGTAGCCAAATGTGCACCATATTTCATCACGTGACATCTGTCATATAAAATTAATCAGAATATATGTGACACCCTGCATCAAGTGACACCTTTTACCAATTTAATATGTACACCTTCATTAAAAAAAGTATGGTAAAAATATCGAATACTAAAAATATTCTCAGTAAACTAAACATGAATTTTGCGAATTTCTGCTGTGGTAAAGAGCAGAGGCGTACCAAAAGTGTGGCAAGATAAGGTATTTTCAGAAGGCGGCACTTTTAGGGGTTAGTAAAAACGTTGAGCTGGAGATAGAATTGTTATTTTTAGATAGGGGTGCCATTTAGTTTTCGCTAAAGGGCACCTTTTTTTTCCTTCTCGGTACGCCTCTGCCACAGAGACCATTAACTATGTGAAGGTTCTCGGTGTTTTTGGTGGGGAAACATGTATTTTTTTCTAAAATGAAATATCATTTAAAGTTAAAACTTTGTTTGTGATCGTTTGGAGATAATCTATGTAAAGTCATACAATTCTATGTCTTTTTTTAAACATTATGAACTGATGCGACTTGTTTCCAGAACCTTCGCGTGTGCCCTGCAACCAATGAGTCGTCTGATGTTTCATCTGAACCGAAGTTTTGCTATACGAACGATACTACAATAAGGAGAAGAGTTTCTGCAATGAAGAAACTCGTTGCCGGGCTGCCCACCGGACCGCCTGATCTTGGCGTGGTGGGCTCAGTGTAGTAACGCGTGGAGTCTGCACCAGTGACACTTGAATAGGTAGTTTCAGTAGGCGGGCCACTGGTGGTGGTAGTCGTCGTAGTCGTAGTCGTGGTCCAGTCGCATGAGGCTAGGGGATATCAATAGAATTTAAAAGACTGTAACAGTGCATAACAGCGCGTTACATCGAAATAATTCGTACATAGATAATAAATATTAATAAATACGCCATAGGAAATAAACCCATCTGAATGTAGAAAATTTCAAATTAACTTTTTAAAGAAACAAACTGTCAATACACCTCCTACTATTTTAAAAAAATGATCTGGGTATCGCTGAAAACCATGACTGCTGTGAAAAGAATGTGTCTTTTAAGACTTAATGTTTTATTCACGCTAGACGTTTTTATTGTCTCTATTAGGTACCATTAATTACCCTCAATTCACAAGAAATTTCCCTCACAATATTGCAGTGGTGCATCGCCTAGCAATTTACAAGACATTTCCCTCACAATATTGCAGTGGTGCATCGCCTAGCAATTTACAAAACATTTCCCTCACAATATTCAGTGGTGCATTTCCTAGCAATTCACAAGAAATTTCCCTCACAATATTCAGTGGTGAATTGTTTAAAAATGTGCAAGATATTAGAAAGATCTGGATTCAATAAGGGCGTCAAGATTCGAAAAGTTTTGGAAACACTGACACAACCCTAACCACTGCCCTAACCTTAACCCTTTGAATCCCGAATTATAAAAAAGTGGAATAACAATTTTGTTTTTGATTTTCTTTTGATGAAATTGAGTCAATAAAGACATTTTATGAAATTTTTTTTTTTTGCTCAACCCTTTCATGTTTTTTTACCATGACTCCATTTGGAGTCAATGGGTCTGAAATGAAAAGTCATGAAAAATGTGAATTTAAACTTCTCGTTCTTTATTCAACATTATATTTTAATTCAAAGCAAAAAACAAAGCCAAAATTAGTTATTAAACAACTAATGCTTCTTTTTCATACAAATTATTTTAAAAAAATGTGTCTCTTGTTAACAGAAATAACAACTTTGTATAAAAAATCACGACCAAGTTATTTGTTATGCATGCACTACTTCATATGAAATATCATGAAACAGTTTTTGTCCTTAGTTACACATAAATGGCAATTGCACTTTATGCATTTCAGTCTCACGTATGAGTTGCACACTTTGCAACGCTGTTTTGGCTTTTCGTGGGCTGGAAAGTGGCCAATGTTGTCAAACCGCCCAGATAAGTGGACAACAGTTAGTTTTCTTTTCTTCTTTGTGTCTTTCATTCTGGTCTTCATCTTCTTCATCATTTCCGGCTTGTTGAGAAAATCTTACCGGGCGACCTGGACCCTTTCGAGCAAGGAGTGGCGGTAGCTTTTGTTCGATTACGAGACTTTCACTGATACTGCCGGTGAACTCTAGAAGACTAAGCTGGTTCTTACGTGGAGTTCCTTTCTGGGCAGTGTGACGACGATACAATATCCATACATTTACAACCGCTACGTTCAGGACCCAGAAAAAAATGTGACGATACCACTTACAACTTTTATGACTTGTAAAGTGACATCAACATGTCAAATAGGTCAACCCCGCCCATATGTTCATTGTATTCTTTCACGATAGCAGGACAATCTATTTCGACATGTTTCCTTTGCTTTCTATCCCATCGATTTATTTTTGATATTGTTTCTATGCCAATATGAGTTGATGACAACTGTAAAGCCGAACTATCCATCCAACGAATAACATGTAATCCACTGTTGGCATCAACGCGGTAGTCAAATGATCCACGTCCTTCTTTCTTTAACTCCTTATCTGATTTGAGGTCACATCCTCTAGTCCGATTGGATCGGATAGTTCCAACAGACCAGATGCCTGATTTATGTAGCTGTGTGTGTAATTCAAGGAAGGTGAACCAGTTGTCGAAATACACCTTAAAATTCTTGTCAATTGGAAGGGTTTCGCAGAGTTTTATGACAAAGTCACCAGGTTGATATCCACAACTTTCTGACACTGACGGACAACTGCCATCATACAACAGAAAATCGTATGTCAATCCGCTAACTCCACATCGTGCAATAGCCTTAAAACCCCATTTCTTTGGTTTTTTAGGAAGATATTGTCGTAAACTATTCTTCACTTTATATGGAATCATTTGCTCGTCAACACTCATCTTTTCTTCTGGTTCAGTTTGCAGGCAAGCATCACGTAACATAGTCAGCATTGGCCGAACCTTGAAATATCTATCATATAGTGGGTTATCCCGATCGGTGACAACTAACGAGTTGTCATTGAAATTAAAGAATTTCTGGAGCTCAGCAAATCGGTTTCTACTCATCACATCTGCCACTGGAGCAAACCTTGTCTCTGTCGCCCAATACATTCGATATCTAGGCATATGCACAATGCCCATTTTCATCAAAATACCCAGATATTTCTCAAATTCATCTCGATCGGTTCTGAAGCTGGATCCACTTTGCACAGCATAAAAGTTAGTTTGCTAAACAATGTGCTGTTCGTGGGTAAAATATTTATGGAAGTACTCAATAGGTTTGAGTATTTCAGTTTCAGCTGGTGGATCACTCAATGAAGATTTCCAGCTCATATCTCGTTGCAGTGGTTGCTTATCTTTCCGCCATCTAAATGCACGATCAGTTTATCTATTTGGTTTGACTGATTTCTGTGCTGTTTTGATTTGAATGTCATCATCAGATGAAGAACTGCCATCCTCTGTTTCTGATGATGATGGTTTGGTTTGAATGTCATCATCAGATGAAGAACTGCCATCCTCTGTTTCTGATGATGATGGTTTGGTTTGAATGTCATCAACAGATGAAGAACTGCCATCCTCTGTTTCTGATGATGATGGTTTGGTTTAAATGTCATCAACAGATGAAGAACTGCCATCCTCTGTTTCTGATGATGATGGTTTGGTTTGAATGTCATCATCAGATGAAGAACTGCCATCCTCTGTTTCTGATGATGATGGTTTGGTTTGAATGTCATCATCAGATGATGAACTGCCATCCTCTGTTTCTGATGATGATGGTTTGGTTTGAATGTCATCAACAGATGAAGAACTGCCATCCTCTGTTTCTGATGATGATGTTTTGGTTTGAATGTCATCATCAGATGAAGAACTGCCATCCTCTGTTTCTGATGATGATGGTTTGGTTTGAATGTCATCATCAGATGATGAACTGCCATCCTCTGTTTCTGATGATGATGGTTTGGTTTGAATGTCATCAACAGATGAAGAACTGCCATCCTCTGTTTCTGATGATGATGGTTTGGTTTGAATGTCATCATCAGATGAAGAACTGCCATCCTCTGTTTCTGATGATGAACTATTGTCATTCAATAGGTTTTTTTGGAACAATGAGCAATGGTAATACCTTCATCTGATGATGAATCATTTTCTGGATCTGATCTGTCTGCATCCGGTAGCAGGACAATTTGAGTTGCCAATCGTCCAGATCTAGTTCGCCGATGTTGAACATTGCAATCCATGATTGATCCACAATAAATAAACTTTATTTACTATAAAATAAAATAGTCTGTAAATACTTATTTATCTATACTTTGTATATATTGCTTATATTTCTCAATTGCATGTTTCTACATTGAATATTGTATGTTTATTGTATTTTTATATCATATTGTATTTCTAGAGAAGAATATTTATATACATAAATGAAAGAATTTCTAATCTGTGCTTTATCTCATTTCTTAACCTTCGGACCCATAGACTCCATTTGGAGTCAATGAGAAAAACTAAAATTTTCCAAACTTATTTCAAATTAAACTATTTTCAAATGATTCTATCTAGTTCTTTGATTAAATGCAGTCATGAAAATAATTATCTTACCTGTTTTCAGAAAATTTAGCTAATTTAATTTTTTAAAATAAAATTTGCAAAAGTTTTTTAGCAGACAACTAGTTTATAAACAGTAACTATAGCAACGCCATCTAGTTAATTAAAAATATAAAATTACCAAAGATCATAGAAAATATCTTTAAAATTATATCCAATATTCAAAATTATATCAGTGCACACTAATTGTGAATAAAAAAGTATTATAGGTCTTGACTCCAAATGGAGTCAAAGGGCCTGAAAGGGTTAACCACGGTCCTAATCCTAACAACTGCTCTAACCCTATCACTGACCTAACCCTAATTACTGCCCTAACCCTATCACTGACCTAACCCTAACCCCTGCCCTAACCCTAACTACATCCCTAACCCTAACCACTACCCTAGCTATTGGCCTAACCCTAACCACTGACCTAGCCCTAACCCTGCCCTAACCCTAACCACTGGCCTAATGCTAGCCCCTGCCATAAATCTAGCCAGTGCTTTAACCCTAACCACTACCCTAATCCTAACCTCTGGTCTAACCACTGACCTATAGCCCTAACCCCTGGCCTAACCACTGAACTATAGCCCTAGCCTCTGGCCTAACCACTGACCTATAGTCCTAACCCTTGACCTTGACCCTAATGTCGGTAGTCACCTTTTTTACCGAGCGTTTCAGAAATATTTTTGCGTCCTGTGTCACCAAATAACGAAAACGTGCACACGTACTCGCCAGCATTATCACACGTGGAGTTTAAGTTGATCAATGTGATCTCGCTCTCTTCCGTTTTAGGTTTCACCTCATTGATTATCGTCATCCAAGGCCATTTATTGCCACCACGCTGCTAAAAGTGAAAGTAAAAAATATCACTTTAGCCGCGTTCACAAAACTATCAAGGAAAATGGATCTGAAAATAATCTTCTTTTCAATTCAATGGGGGGAAAACATCTAACAAGGCTTTCCAACCTTTTTGACTTAGTGGGGCAAAAATACTCCCCCCCCCCCCACCCCACCCCGAAATTTTCGTGAAGAAGAAGGCCGCAATAGAAATATCTAAAGAAACTATGATTTAGATGATCAGTTTTTTAAAAATAATAATTACATGGCTCCGAGCCCGAATTGATGGCCAGGATTTCGCAGACCACGACAGCACTAAAGAGGCTCAAGAAAATATAAAACGACAAAAATATAGCCCCCAGCACCAAAATCAGGCTGATGCGCTCATTAATCCTCTCCATTTTCTTATACGCCTGTGAGTCATGGACGTTAACAGCAGAACTTGAAAGGAAAATAAAGGCGATGGAGATGAGATGTTACAGAGGCATTCTTGGCATCTGCTATAGAGACCACATCACAAATGAGCAAATAAAAGAAAGGATTCGTCAAGCAATTTGGCAATATGATGACCTCCTGACGTCTGTTAAAAAGCGCAAACTTGAGTGGTATGGCCACGTGACCAGAAAACAAGGGCTCGCCAAAGAGATATTGCAGGGCACTACTAGAGGGGGAAGAAAGAAGAAGAGGAAGACAAAGAAAAAGATGGGAAGATAATATCAAAGAATGGACGGGATTAAAACTAGGCGATGCTATGCGTAGGGCAGAAGACCGAGAGGAATGGAGAAGAATAGTGTACATGTCATCTGTGGCGCCCCAACGGTCGAATGACTACGGGACCTGATGATGATGATGATGAATTACTTAGTAACATTTTATACAATTATTTACTTACACCTGTAGGATTGCCACACAGAAACACACTCACGATATCCTCATTGATCTGTCGACTTGGATTCCGCAGGCCAATGATTAAGTAGCAAATATTACGATAATTCCAGTGGGTCACGCGCCTGACGTTACACTTTATCGAGAAGTTTTCTCCGTCTCCAATCTCTGTCTTGTCGAGAAGCGGGAGTGCGCCCAGAGCTTAAATGAGAATTGATTACAGGAACTCCGTAGCCATAGATTTTAAAAGTATAGTTTTAAAAAACGCTAACGATACCATTTATTGGAATTATCCTTCTGTAGTGGTGTGCATGTTATAAGCAAAGGGTATATTCCAGGCATTCCAGAGTTGTAAAGACTGCAAGACAAGTGCAGCTCACAAAATGTGAACTTTATTTCTTTATCCTGTGTACAGCTCCGGGCATTTTTGGACAGGATTGCCGGTAACAGTGGCGTAGCGAGGGTAGGCAAGGGGGGCATCATGTCCCGGGCGCTACTCGGCTGGCGTTTAGGTCTTCTATCTTTTGTGTTACATACAGAACTCGAGATAATGTTCAACGCAGCGCTGCCTCGTTAACCAGATTTTGTCTCTATCGGCTTTTCTTTATTTTTTAAAAATATTTCCTATTGCTTATACTTATACATGATCGCAGTTGCACCTAGTACAGTGGTTCTCAACCTTCAAACACGACCCTTTAATACAATTCATCATGTTGTGGTGACCCCCAACCCCCAACATAACATTGTTTTTGTTTCTACTTCATAAATGTTTTCCGATTGTCTTAGGGGACCCCTCTGTAAGAGTCGTTCGACCCCCGAAGGGGTCACGACCCACGGGATGAGAAACGCTGCATTTGAAAGTTAAAAAAAAAAGAATTTCACAGGCATCTTGAAATGTCAATATTAGACGAACCAATTAAATTAACTTAGATTTGCAGTCTACAATATAGATAAGAAATTAAAGAATACTAAATAAATTAAGTGAAATAGTTGGAAAAAGGGACTATTCAAATTATTTAATTTCAATTTAAAGAATTGAATTTGCTTTTAACTACCTTGCATAACACAATTTACACATTTAAAAAAAATTCAAATGAGACGCAAATGAGAAGTGGAAGAAGGGTTTTAATGATAAAAAAACAATTGTGCTGAGTTACAGGCCCCTGCTGCCGAGTTACAGGCCCTTGCTGCCGAGTTACAGGCCCTTGCTGCCGAGTTACAGGCCCTTGCTGCCGAGTTACAGGCCCTTGCTGCCGAGTTACAGGCCCTTGCTGCTGCGTTTATTTATTTCTCACAGGAAACATAATTAAACTTGTTGAGGTCAAGGGTCAAGATTTTTTTATCACCCACTTTGCACTGACACTAAAACTATGCAGTTTACTGAAAATCCCACCCCTCCGTGTAAAGAAAGATGTGACACCCGGGGCGGACCAACCCAGCCGGGGTGGACCAACCCAACCGGAGCCAGAATGATCAATACATTAATCGTGGGCCCTCAAGAATATTCCAACGCCACTGCATAAATATAATATATATAATCGAAATGATAATATCATTTCGATTATATATATTATTTTGTATGCAATCAGGCGACATTATATTTTCAGGTGCGCAGGACCGTCGCCTGACTTTTGGAGGGCCCCTGCCACTTTAAGGTTTTTGTTATTTATCTCTTCAAGCAATTTAAAATGCTTTCTATTATTCTATTCACACCACAACATTTAGGTCACCCTAAATATCTGACGCCCCACCCCCAAGTTGAAGGAGTTACAGTGGTTACATGGGTTACAGAGGTTACAGTGGTTACATGGGTTACAGGTGTTACAGTGGTTACAGTGATTTACAGTGGTTACATAAGTTGCAGGGGTTACAGTGGTTACAAGGCTTACAGTGGCCACACAAAGGCTCTGTATGTGCGTTACTCACCAAATCTAATGATTGAATTGTAAGAAATTAAAATATAGATCAGAATTGTTGGGGCCATGTTCATTTATTTATGGCGGATATCGTAAATGTAATAGATTGGCGTCTGCCATAATTTAATTGTGCATATATAATAACCATGTATTACGTCATTAATTAATGTGTAATCAGAAATAATTGGCAAATACAATAACACAATAGACATAAAATTAATTTTTAAAGGAGATTTTATGATGATGGGGGGTGGAGATGTATGTAATTTATTGAATTATTTAAATCTTAGCTAATAACTAATAAATTAGTTAGGCTTTCAAGGAAATAGTGGAACAAGGTATGTTTCAATAGAACAAGGTACATTTCAATAGAACAAGATGTGTTTCAATAGAACAAGGTATGTTTCAATAGAATAAGGTACATTTCAATAGAACAAGGTATGTTTCAATAGAACCAGATATGTTTCAATAGAACAAGGTACATTTCAATAGAACAAGGTACATTTCAATAGAACAAGGTATGTTTCAATAGAACAAGATATGTTTCAATAGAACAAGGTACATTTCAATAGAACAAGGTATGTTTCAATAGAACAAGGTACATTTCAATAGAACAAGGTACATTTCAATAGAACAAGGTATGTTTCAATAGAACAAGGTACATTTCAATAGAACAAGGTATGTTTCCATAAAACAAGGTATGTTTCAATAGAACAAGATATGTTTCAATAGAACAAGGTATGTTTCAATAGAACAAGATATGTTTCAATAGAACCAGATATGTTTCAATAGAACAAGGTATGTTTCAATAGAACAAGGTATTTTTCAATAGAACAAGATGTTTCAATAGAACAAGGTATGTTTCAATAGAACAAGATATGTTTCAATAGAACAAGGTATGTTTCAATAGAACAAGATATGTTTCAATAGAACAAGGTATGTTTCAAGCTTCCACATACCTTTTTATTTCCTTCACACAGCCTGAACGTGGTCCTTCATGTATTATCGTTTACGCTTTCAAATATGTTATAAAATAACGAATGATCACATTTAAAAAAACGAATGGTTACATTTAAGAAGAAAAACGAATGAGCAGATTTTTATAAAATAACGAATGATCACATTTTTAATAGAATAACGAATGATCACATTATTATAAAATAACGAATGATCACGTTATTATAAAATAACCATGATCATCTTATTATAAAATAACGAAACGTCACATTATTATAAAATAACGAATTATCACATTTTTATAAAATAACCAATGATCACATTATTATAAAACGCGAATGATCACATTTTTAAAAATAAAATAACGAATGATCACATTATTATAAAATAACGAATGATCACATTTTTAAATAAAATAACGAATGTTCACATGTATATAAAATAACAATGCGCTTTTTGTAGACCAGGCCTGCACAACATTCGACCCGCGGGCTGCATGCGGCCCGCCAGCACCCACTTTGCAGCCCGCGAAGTAACGAAATATTCTTTTTCGTAACAGCTTGCCTCCCGTCCTATTTTCTTTTGGTCCGCACACGTTTTTCATAAAGTATTATGGCCCGCCTTACATTTTGATTTTTGCAGGCTTGCTGTAGACAATGGGTCGGGGAACCTTTTTAGCTTTTACCCCAAAAGATATTTTTATGCCATCTTTACCCCGGTTTGGGGATGAAGAAAATCATAGATTAAAATAAGTACATTAAATTCAAAATTATTATTGAATATTTTTTTTAACTTTGAATATAATTATGAAAATAAAAGGTATATTATAAAGAAAGTGCGTTGGAATAAACTTTAGAAATTCTTATTATTGAACAAATGGATTTCTTGTGAAAAAAATTTCACTTCAAATTTTGGAGAAAATTTATTTCAGTTTGAACAAAATAACATAATTGGTGGAGCAATTTTGATACTGTCTTCGTGGTTCATTAATGGATTTATGTGATTTTTTCAGTTGTTGCAAACGGCAGCAGCAATTGACGACCTTCCTCATTATATGGCTTAAGAAATCCTACAAGGTGGGCCGATAAAAGTGAGAACATCTCGTAATATGTGATTTAATCACATAAAAGTAGTTTAACAGCCCAGATTTAAACCCAGTAGATTATGCCACATGGGGTGCTTTACAAGAAAAAGTCTACCTTCGGCGAACATTTACCATGGTTGAGCAGCTCAAGTTGGCAATAATCCAGGAATGGCGAAATCTGGGGCAACGTTTCATTGACAGTAGCATAAACGAGTGGCGTCGACGCTTAGAAAAAGTCGTTGAGAAGCAAGGAGGACACATTGAACATGATTTCTGATTAGCTAAATATTTCGCAAAAAATGTATGAAGAAGTATAATTAATTGCATTATATATTGAAATAACTCATATGCTATGAGATGTTCTCACCTTTATTGGCCCACCCTGTGTGCAGTTCACGGCGTTTCTAGCATAATCAGTCACGTCAGCAGAGACCGGAACACTTGGAAAGATATTGTTAATGGCCTATGTATGCTACACTGAAATCTTTAAAAGGCAGAGAAGAAGAAGCTTGCAATACTAATCCTTATGTTAATGGTAAAACAGAACTCAGATTTTAAAGTTGATTTTAAAATAACGAATGCATATTTTTTTTTAAAAAGTGATTGTGTTTGAATTTATTTGAAATTCATTGAAATAATATACATTATTTCGCCAAAGGAAATTGTTGGCAGTTTGGGAAGTAGCTCAAGTAGTTCAAGGTAAGTAAATGTCTAGTCTTGTTCGATTAAACAATGAATTGATCAGGTGATATGCCGGTTTTTTGGGGGGTTTTCTTTTGGTGTGCCTTGAGTGTCCAAAAATAAACAATTATCTGTGGATACGTTACAGGCAAAGTGTGTAAGCACAGACATTGTCAAAGTTTACTGCATTATATGCATTGGCTAGGCATTCTATAGAATGACCGCCTGATCTTAAGCTAGAATGACCATCTGATCTTAAGCTAGAATGACCGCCTGATCTTAAGCTAGAATGACCGCCTGATCTTAAGCTAGAATGACCGACTGATCTTAAGCTAGAATGACCGCCTGATCTTAAGCTAGAATGACCATCTGATCTTAAGCTAGAATGACCGCTTGATCTTAAGCTAGAATGACCATCTGATCTTAAGCTAGAATGACCGCCTGATCTTAAGCTAGAATGACCGCCTGATCTTAAGCTAGAATGACCGCCTGATCTTAAGCTAGAATGACCGCCTGATCTTAAGCTAGAATGACCGCCTGATCTTAAGCTAGAATGACCGCCTGATCTTAAGCTAGAATGACCGCCTGATCTTAAGCTAGAATGACAGCCTGATCTTAAGCTAGAATGACAGCCTGATCTTAAGCTAGAATGACCGCCTGATCTTAAGCTAGGGATATAACACACACAGGGATTGGGATTTTTATGAACAAATAATAAACAGAATATGCAAATAAAAAATAAATAAGTATGTTACGTGCCTTGACCTTAATTTATCTCCCCTTTGTTTACCTTCACTAAACTGGGGGGAATTTTTTTATAATTTTTTTCTGTCACACGTTGAGCGATGATATTTTTCCTTTTGGTTTAAACTTTTCCGTCCCATTGGGCGTAAATTGTTTTAAACTTTGCCGTCCCATTGGGCGTAAATTGTTTTAAACTTTGCCGTCCCATTGGGCGTAAATTGTTTTAAACTTTGCCGTCCCATTTGGAGTAAATTGTTTTAAACCTTGCCGTCCCATTGGGAGTAAATTGTTTTAAACTTGTCCGTCCCATTGGGAGTAAATTGTTTTAAACTTTGCCGTCCCATTGGGAGTAAATCGTTTTAAACTTTGCCGTCCTATTGGGAGTAAATTGTTTTAAACTTTTCCGTCCCATTGGGAGTAAATTGTTTTAAACTTTGCCGTCCCATTGGGAGTAAATCGTTTTAAACTTTGCCTTCCCATTGGGAGTAAATTGTTTAAACTTTGCCGTCCCATTGGGAGTAAATTGTTTGCTTGAGTACCCTGGTCTGTCACGACCCCCCCCCTCCCGTCATCAGTTACGTTCAAGGTCATTTCTACAAAACTCCTTATTGTTCTTTGAGTGGCATCACATCTCTAGATCTGTTCTGTCCTCGAGGTATATAAGCAAGTCGAAACTTTCGACTGATCTGTCTGGTCTGTTTCTGTTCTGTCCTCGAGGTATATAAGCAAGTCGAAACTTTCGACTGTTCTGTCTGGTCTGTTTCTGTTCTGTCCTCGAGGTATATAAGCAAGTCGAAACTTTCGACTGTTCTGTCTGGTCTGTTTCTTTTCCACGAAAACGCTTCGAGGGCTTTCAATACAAAATTATCAATCCATGTCCACACCTCCCACAACCCCCCTCCCCATAATCTTCATCGTCGGCATTTATTACTTCAGACAATTTCAGTCTATTCTAGTGGTGGACTGTAGTGGTCAAGCGGCCCTGGACTGTAGTGGTCAAGTGGCCCTGGACTGTAGTGGCCAAGCGGTCCTGGACTGTAGTGGTCAAGTGGCCCTGGAATGTAGTGACCAAGCGGCCCTGGACTGTAGTGGTCAAGTGGCCCTGGACTGTAGTGACCAAGCGGCCCTGGACTGTAGTGGTCAAGCGGCCCTGGACTGTAGTGGTCAAGCGGCCCTGGACTGTAGTGGTCAAGTGGCCCTGGACTGTAGTGGTCAAGCGGCCCTGGACTGTAGTGGTCAAGTGGCCCTGGACTGTAGTGACCAAGCTGCCCTGGACTGTAGTGGTCAAGTGGCCCTGGACTGTAGTGGCCAAGCGGCCCGGGGACAAAGCTCGAACTCGGCCCATTCCGACTTGTATAATATTTACCTTGGTGCGGATATTTCTTTTCAGCCAAAGTCGCAGATAACTTTAAAATGAGACAGTCATAAAAAACAATATTATTTATTCTAAGAAGGTTGCTGAGCCCATATTGTCGTTATTGAGTTGAAAAAAATGCCGCCCCTCCATTCAATGTATATAAAAAAAGCTCCACCCATAACGGATCGCTCCTTCCTTCCTACGCCACTGAAGATATTTCGATCCGCACTTATCATTAGTATTATACATTAGATCATTAAAAGTTCGTTCAACATCAAATACCCCCTCCCCTCCCCCAATGTTTATATTGTTGGCGGTGCCTAAAAAGCGCTTGGCCTATAGGAACGGATCTCATAATCGTGAACATGTTCTTGATTGGGTGCTACATAGGCCTCAGGATGGTGTAATGCGATCTACTACAATCACTCAAGAGCTGTCTTCTGACCCCTTCTGTGCTGTTTGCGAGCTTAGTATTAGGCCCACCATCCCTCTGCCTCAGTTCAGGGAGGTTCGCAGTCTGCGAACTATAACAGGAATGCCTTTAAGCACGACCTGAGTTTAGAAGTGTCCCCCGCCCTCTGCCTTACTTTGGAAACGCTAGACCGTGCATTGCGCTATGTGATTGACCGACACGCTCCCCTCACCCGCCGCAATTTTAGGTCAGCTCCCTGGTATGCAACCATACGGGAATGAACTACGCAGTGCCAAGAAAGAGCGTCGTAGTGCGGAAAAGAAGTGGTTGAGGTCAGGTCTTGTGGTTTTTTTAAGAAGATCTATTCCGCTGCCAAAAAGCGTGTCACTCAGATTGTTTGTCGTGCTAAGACTTTGTATTTCAGCCAAAAGATAATTAAGGGTAAAACCAGCAGGAAGTTGTTTGTAGCCACCTCATAGGGAGTAACAAAGGAACTGCTCTTCCTTCGGTGGTTCCGTTGCCCCAGCAACCATATATTCTCTGTGATTTCTTTACAAGCAAAGTCCCTGTCATTCACGCTGAGCTCGATCGTCTTGACGCACCGCCCCTAGACTCGGCTTCTTCTTCTTCTTGTGTTAGTTAGCATTGCAATGTTTTTAAACCCGTTTCAGAACTAGAAATCAAAAGTATTATTCTAAAATCTAAACCTACGTCACGTTTTTTGGACCCCACCCCCCTGTTGGTTGAGTCATTTGATCATTTGCTCCAAATGATAACCACATAATCAACGAAAGCTTGTCATCTGGCACTGTTCCCCCCCCCCCCCCCTCTTTGTAAGACAGCTTTCATCAAACCATTGCTTAAGAAGCCTGGTCTGGATGAAAATAATTTTAAAATCTATAGACCTGTATCTAACTTATCATATTATAAAGTCATTTAAAAACTAGTTATAAAAATTTTTTTTTACTTAAATGACCGCTCTCTTCTCAGTCCTAATCAATCAGCCCTTACACTTTTCCACAGCACAGAGACATCTCTCTTGAGAGTCAGTAGTGACCTTTTGCACGCAATGGACAGCGGTAATTTCTCCATCCTGATCCTCTTAGATCTCAGTGCGGCCTTTGACACTGTTGACCATGAAACCCTTTACAAAACCCTTGAAAATTACTTTGAAATTGCTGGTTCAGTTTTGGCTTGGTTTAGGTCATACCTCTCCAATAGAACGCGGGCGGTCGCTGTCGATGGCTGTCTCTCCGGTAGTGCTGACTTGGTGTACGGAGTGCCACAGGCGTCCATTTTGGGTCCGGTTCTATTCACACTGTAACCAGGCCACTGCTCCTCTTGTTTGGGAGGCATGCTGTTGAGAGCCAGCCATTCGCAGATGACACGCATCTATACAAGCATAGACATCCTTCTCTTGTCGATTCCGCTGTCTAGACTTTGAGGGAGTGCGTTGGTGATGTCAATTCATGGATGAAACTCAGCAAGTTGAAGCTTAATGATGACAAAACGGAAGCACCCCTCATTCACAATCGCATTTCATCTTCTACCTCAACTCCCCTCCCACCTAACTCATTTCAAGTAGGTAACTCCGACATACAGTTTACATCCTCTGCTAGGAATCTTGGTTATATTCTTTCTAACCGGTCTCTCGATAAACATATCGCTCACATTTGTCGTACTGCATACACCGCTATCCGTCAGATCAGATCCATCCGCCACTACCTCACAGAGCGCAACATAAACACTAGTCTGTGCTCTTGTTCTCTCTCGTCTTGGCTTAGGCAACTCTCTGCTGTCATATTCACCAAAACACTTCATAGAAAAACTGCAAAAGGTTCAAAACTCAGCTGCTAGGCAAGTTCTAAAGGCATTGATTACAAGCTGTCTGTTCTCTGTCACAACTATTTCTCGGATTCCTGCCCTTCCTATCTAACCGAACCTCTATCTGTCTATTCACCCCTTCGATAGCTTCACTCCTCCGCAGACACGCGTATTCTGTCCGTTCCCAAGACACGCACTAAAACATAAGGTGAACGATCTTTCTCTTTCTGCGCACCCAAACAATGGAATTCTCTGCCACTACACATCCGCAATATACCAAGCACCCAAGCCTTCAAAACTGCACTGAAAACTCTACTACCCCGACTGATTACCCTTTCTGGACGATAAACGATGCTGCTGGCTGCCCTCAATGGCTTGACATGTAAAAGTTCTGGGGTGGGTGGGTGAATATACATTTGTTTTTGTTTTGTTGTTATACAGCTGTTCTTTATTACACAAAAGTAATTTATTTTAATGTCACGATTATGTCTCTTTTGCTAATATTTTATGTACAGCGCGGTGAGCCCAGCCCTGGGGTTGGGTACCGCACTATATAAGATAACTAATAATAATAATAATTTGCCTGAATTAAGCATAATCTTTATCATTTATGCTAATCCAGCTCCGCACAAAGGAAGTGATGGGACCTAAGCATTTATAAAGCATCGCCTCCCAAACTTGTTTTGTGGTCAGGTGGACATGTTTCGATATTGCATCAGGGACCGCTACCAGATTTCTCAATTATATTTTCTCTTTATTTGACTGTAAATATTCATGGTGTGCCGGCCGTGGACCACCATTTTGGGAACGATGAGTAGTGTATTAAAGCAGTGCCGGCTCAAGGTGACGGCAACACTTGCTGTAGCCAGGGGCGCGATATCCTTAGGGCATCATCAACGGTGTTCCAAAATAGGAAAAACAAACCCATTGCATGTTGGCGCTATGAAAGAAAAATAGAAAGTGCAAAGGAATGATAATCTAAAGGCTAGAGAAAAAATGTCTCCAGTAGGCTTATTGTTCTTACTGTCCAAATATAAGTCAAAATATAAGTTAAGAAAAACAATATTATTGTTCATTGTTTGTTGAAAATAAAAACAACAACAGGTACTAAAATCATTAACCAGCCCCTAGCTTTATCCTTGCAAAATTGTGTATGATTATACCTACAAGGGGCGTCGAAGTTAAGCTTGCTCGGGACGGCCCTGTATTAAGGTAGGCCTATGCCATCCCATAAATATATATATAGGCTATAGGTCTAAATTGCATTTGGTTCGTCCTGCTTCCTCTTCAAAACAGGCCCCCTCCCAACTCCAAACGTTTTATATTAGTAGTACTTGGAAAAAAGACTGTCCCGCAGCGAGCTTCATGCTTAACGACTGAACTCAGGTTAATTTTTTTCTGAAAGGGGAGGCGACTTATTATTCGTTTTTGCTACTGTTCGTTTTCCTCTGTCAAATAGCGTAATGTCTTAACTCCGGGAAATATGTAGCTATTTTCGGTATATTTCGATTTTTGTTTCGTAAGTAGGCCTATTTGTTACAAAATGAACGACAGTATATTCTCTGCCGACGGGGGTTTTTGTACAAAGTCATCTCTGTTGTGGGATTTTCCTTTGAGCATGGGTGCGGGTCGGTTGACGAAGGTAATGCCTAGTAATACACTCTCACTACGACATAGGACAGTAGATTTCGTTGTATATTATAGCAAATGACCTGGGGCTGTCTTTCAATGGCCTCATCATTAATGATGGAAGGCGTATTCAGCATACTATCAAAGTGTTCCGCCCATCTTTCCAAGATTTTCTCCTTGTCTGTGATAAGTGTAGAACCGTCTGCACTAAGGAGAGGGGAGAGCCTGAGGTGGTAACTCCAAAGATTTCTCTCAGGCCACTGTAGAAGTTTTTCATGTCTTTTTTTTTTGGCTGCAAAGCCCGGAATCTCATCAGCTTTCTCACTCAGCCAGGAGTCTTGCATCTGGCGCAGTTGTAATTGGACCTTGCTGCGGATGTTCCTCAGTGCAGCTGTCTTTGCTGTTGACATTGGGTCATCATGGAGGGCTGTGTACGCTAGGCATCCCAATACTTTCGCCGCCAGCGGTAGGAAAACGCGGCCTGTTAAACTGAGTTAAAGTAGCATTTGGATTGCTGTGTTGTTTTCATCAAACCAAACCCTGTGTTTTGTGAAAGAGGGTCCGAGAAGTTAACTTATTTTTTTTTACTTTGACCCGGTGTAAAAAAAATGCACACCGTTATTAACTGTGTTAAACCTTCACCTTCGGAATCACGATTCCGCGAAGCCAAAGAGATTACACAAAATAACAGGGAAATAAGCCGGAAGTAAATACGTAAAAGTAAAGGACAACTCCAAACAATTCAGTTTATCCTGTTACTGTTACACTTACGGACTTGTAAGTTTATCGGCTAGTAAATTAGTAAAGCTACAAATAAGCAAACTCCTTTATGTAGCAATCTCAGCTGAGATCCAGCAATAATTCATTGTTTTTTCACATACACATTATAATGAGAAAAAAATAAAACTATAGTACTATAATAGGCAGCATAAAGATAACGCTTACTTAATCATAATCAATGATTGATGCGGAATACTCGGCATAGTATATGCTGCATACTGGATGGATAGCGTTTACCCGCTTGCTTTATACTTTTTATACATTATATTATACATATACTAAGTATATTATAGTTACTGTAAACTTAGAATAAACTATAACTGAATTAAATAACTGATTAACTCAGAATAACTGGTTTGGTACTACCAGCCTGCCGTATAACTTTATTACTTTATATAACTTGTACTTATTTTATAATAAATTATATTTATTGTGGTAAGCCACTGACACCTGTGGAGTTCTCTACTAATTAATTGCAATCCTCTTGAATAAAACTGAATCCACTTGACTTGCATTTTAATGTTATCAGAATATCAGTTGTTTTATCTGCCAACGAAATTTGAATAGCTTTGGCTGCAATTGCGGGCTGAAATATTGTTTTAGTAGTAATAGTAATAGTAGCACATTTCAGCTAATAATGCAGAGAATTGGTGCCATTAATAGGGATACATTTAGGGTTCAGGTTAGGTTTAGGGACACATTTAAATTTAGGGTTCAGTTTAGGTTTAGTGATAGGCTACATTTAGGTTTAGGGATACAGTCATTCAGACATTAGTTGACATTAGTTTTAGAGATACATGTAGGGTCCTGGTTAGGTTTAATTACAGCGAATTATAAAAGTTCAAGCATCATGGCAACCAAGATTCGGCCGTGTGATTCATCATGGCACCAATTGTCTGCATTTACCCAAGTTTCTTTATGTTATTTTCTGTTTGTTTTTGGACAGTAGTATTTTAGCTGTTTTCAACAACCAAGTAAATTTCCTCTAGAATTTTCTCAGTTGTTTTCATTCTTTTGCTAAATGATGTAGTCTATAACTATTCCTTTATTGATTTGGAAAGCTCATTGAAGTATTCAACAAGTTTTATGTGACAAATATGACTTTGTTTTGAGTTTGAGTGTAATGACGTTTTATGTTAGGTTCCATAGTTTATTTGCTATAACTATAATATTTCCGCAAACTAAACCATGGGGACAAGAATTGTTTTCGCCACAATGACGTTTTATGTTAGGTTCCATAGTTTATTTGCTATAACTATAATATTTCCGCAAACTAAACCATGGGGACAAGAATTGTTTTCGCCACCAGACAATGTGAACCTCAGTTTTAAATAAGTTTTGCTATATAAACAAGGCCTGGAAGCATTTCCTTTACACTTATTATTTCCTACTAAATGCAGACAGCATTCTTAAATTCCTCTATTGCTTGTACATTTTGTCCCAAAAATCTCAAACAATATCTTCACCAACTTTTCTTTAAAATTTATATAGAAACAAATCTATTGTACACAAAAGTTTAATTCAAATTTCCTTAAACAGTGACTTTTTTAAAAAGTAAGTTCAATTTTAACAATATCCAAACATCAAAATCTTTTCCAGCAATAATGAGTCAAAATAATCCCAGGTTACACTCCATAAGAAGCCAAAAAAACCAATTCTTGGTGCTAAAATTAAAATTTAAGATCAACCAAATTAGAAAATAGACTGTGCAACCATTTAAATGTGCAGAAGAAATTTAGTTTTACCGTAAATGATTTAGTCCTTAAAAAATTATAAACTGGTGTGTTCCTGTATAAGAAATTATATAAGAAAAGAAAGGATACAGAGTAACATTGCATGATCCATATGTATGATCCGCATGCATGATCCCCTCCTTTGATGTCTAAAAGTAGCATGTAAATCATTAGTGCCTGTTTTTGGGTGACACACTACTGTGTTGCAACTTATTGTTTGTAAAGCGCAGCACTAGGGTTTCACTGATCAGAAAATCAACTGTTTACCGGAAAATTGGTCACACTTAAGCAGAATAATAATTTTTTATTTGGCTTTGAAATGCCTATAATAGGGGCCCAATTATTAAATGCTATTTTAAATTTATTAATTATTACATTGTTTTATAGTTATTTAAAATATGTAATTATATAATATAACAAAATAAATCACAATTATAGAGAATATATTTGGAATACTACAGTGTATGTCCCAATGTGGGGTCGTATACCGCACTTGGGATAATTGAAGATAATAGGGGGATATAAGGACTCTGGCAGATACGGATGTATTTACATATCAAGGGGCAGCAGAGTAAGACAGGGCCTCTTTATTTTTTAACTCTTGAGCATGGGTCAAAATTTTAAAAAAAAGAGGAAACGCTGGGTAATGGGGAGGTAGGCCTACCTTAATTACTGGTTGAAAAACCAGATGCCATTGCTACTGAATATGTGAACCTGTCATGGACAGGTACAATTAAGCTCTGACAGTCAGTCCACAACGATAAACAGACTCTAACTCTCTGCAAAGTTATTTTGAATTAACCATTGACATAGTTACTCTCCTAAGGCTAACTGGTTGGAAAACTATATTTCATTAAGTCTATTATACTACCAGTACTTATTTAAATAGGCCTAAGTAAAAATTAATAATAAATATAGTTCCACTATGATTGAATAATCTTAGGCCCCAATAAAAATTTATAAATTGTAGACCTACGGTACTTATGGTTAAAATTAAATTATAGAAAATAATAAACCCAGTTCTATAGGCCTACTTACTACTATATTAATTAATGCAAGGATCCTAGGTAGAGTGTTGTGTAGGGATATCAGGGGTCTCAAACTTGTGGTTGGCCTTCTAAGCTCTTATCCTGGAATTGTAGCTCACAGTCATTAAGTCTAAGTGATCCCTGACAAAAAATTATTCTTAGAATGTCAGAGGCGATTATGTATCACAATAATCCTTATGTCAGAGGGATGATGGTCCATTCAACGGCTTTTACTGAATATAGGATCAAATAATATTACATCAGTGGCGCTAAATCTAACTTGCTGCATAAACTCAGCAGACCACATGATGACCATGATGCAACTTTATATTGTAGCTGCTACTTGAGGCTGAGCGAACATCCCGAAGATGCATAACTCAAGTTTATTTTCTCTTTCCCAGATGTCACTTTCAACGAATGCCAATGTTTTTAGTTGTGAGGGTGAAATAATCAAGATTGATAATTATGCCCTTTGAAATATGGCTTCATCATCTAAGAAAATAAAGCTGCTCGAAGATGAAGAGTATTCCGGTTTAAGTGGGCGGCGAATATGTAATTTGTCACAGAGGTCAAAGGTAAAGTTCCATGTGTTAATTTGCCTTCAAACGATAGCTGTGCTGAGAGAGTATTAGATTCCTTAACAGTGCACAGTGAAATGTTGAGGTCATCACAGGAAACATGAGAGAGAAGAAGGGCAAGAACTGAAATTAGCTTTCCCAAAACATAAGACTAATTTCTTTGCAGCAAGGTGATGAAGATGCAGTAATGATGACATTATTGCTCATTCATCAAACCCTGTTACAGCTGGTCTTTTTCCTTGTGTCTGCTAAAACAAATGAAATTTTTTGTTCTGATGATAATCGCTTATTTCAAGGGATAAGCTTTTCTGCTATTTACATAATTTTTTGTTCTGATGATAATCACTTATTTCAAGGAATAACCTTTTCTGCTCATCTGCTATTTACAGAATTAAGGAGCTAGCAGGCAATGAAAAGTAACTACTGCTTTGAAAGATTTGAAACATTTATTTTTTAAAATTGACGAGAGTACACATTTTTGTACAATAATTCACCGTGTGAAGAGTTTCATAACAGGCACAGACAATACTTCTCCATGTGAAGAGTTTCATAACTGGCACAGATGTCATTGCAAATGTAACAGAAAAGCTTGTAGACTTGGTTCCACTGCAGGGTACCACCACACAACTTTGAGATCACTCAAGTAGATCAAATGAATGTACCACCATAGAACTTTGACATCACTCAAGTAGTTCGTCTGATGGGTACCACCGCTCAACTTTTAACATCACACAAGAACTAGAGGAGTACATAGAAAAAGTCAAACTTGTATGGAGCCAACTCGTTTTCTCAACTAGGGACTCACATATTTAATGGACTCCAGTCTGCTGTCAGGGTGATTTGAGTTAGAGACCCCTGAAATGTAGGCTAAATAATACAGTAATAGAATTATGTAAAAAACAACTTATAAGGACAACAGTTGTCGGCATTTACCATTTTTTGAAACAACAGATAAATGGCCTAGTGTCTGTTGTAGCAGGTGTTCCTTAGTGCTTAACCATTAGTTCAAAAAAAACAAAACAATACTACATAAGAAATGACCAAAAAAAAAATGTTAAATTTAAAAAAGATCTTATCATTTGTAAAAAATGATAAGATCTTTTTTAAGATCTTATCATTTTTTTACAAATGATAAGATCTTTTTTTAAAAATATAAAAAAAAAAAAAAAAAAAAAAAAAAAAAGATCTTATCATTTGTAAAAATTGTAAAACATTCAATAATCTCTACTTGAGACACTTTCAATCAATTATTTATATTTATAAGCACTTGGTACAAACGTTCAGTAGCCTACATACCATAATGGTTGACTAATTTCAACAACAGGTCTTTGAGCCCGGCCTAACCATGTCTCAAGATGGTAGCGATGTGGACAACGAGAATGTTCAGAATGTAAGTAGGATTAATGAAATTTAAAATGGATGATTGCACTACAGCAAATGTATGCAAACTTGTTAAGCCTGTCCATATCGCAAATAACCTCTGCTATCCCCAAATGTTCTTTAGGTGGCACAATACCTTTTTATTCAAAAATTATTCTCACAATTAAGAAATACTCTAGAAAAATTAATGGTTTATGAAACCTCCCATAAAAATAAAGGGCAAAAAATATAAAAATAATATTTCTTTACTTCAGAAAGTAGCACATTGCATCATTCAAATGCAATTCAGAAAGAAAACTTTTATTGCTGTTGCAGTTAGCATTAAAGTACTTTCTGTGGCCAGGAGAATGCATTGTGGTGCGCTCATTGCTCACCTCTGTTGAAATCATTACTTTGCCGACATTGTTTTATCACAGAATGTATTTACCCTGCACAAACAAATTATGACAGTCTTTCTATAATGATGAATTTTTTTTCCTGATTTCTTTTGAAGAGACAGCATAGACTCTTTGAAGTTGCTTTTCAAAGCTGGAAGTCAGGACTTTACACTGATGTAACTTTTTTGATTGATCGGGAGAGATTCTCAGCTCATCGGCTTGTCATGGTGGCCTTGTCAGATTACTTCTCAGCTTTGTTTAAGGTAATTCTTTGTAAAATATCAGATTTAAATATTATGGATGCAAGTGAGCTGATAAAAAAATCTTGTAAAAGATGAGCTTTTCTTTGACATCAGCAATTTCAAATTCTTAAGTTTTCCCGATCTTATGTTAAAAAATCATAACAGTGAATAACAGTAACAGTTAAATAATACGTATTTTAAAAAAACAAACACAAACATACTGGTAAACATATTTTTCACGTAGTGCACATTTGGTTGACCCCAAGTCCTTTTAACTTTTTCACGTAGTGCACTTTTGGTTGACCCCAAGTCATTTAACTTTTTCATGTAGTGCACTTTTGGTTGACCCCAAGTCATTTAACTTTTTCACGTAGTGCACATTTGGTTGACCCCAAGTCATTTAACTTTTTCACATAGTGCACATTTGGTTGACCCCAAGTTATTTAACTTTTTCTGATTAAAAATTTTTTTTATACTAAAAATGCTGTGTTTAAAAGAAAATAAGACTAATACTAATGAGCTGTACAGGTACTAATGATCAAGCTTCTCTAATGCTACATTCTTAAATAAAGTTGTGAAATCTGTGGCTCCTTGTCTTGTCGAACTGTTGTTTATTTTTCTTAGTTCATTCTAAATTTCTGTATATGATATAATTTTGTGTGAGAGTGAGTTGTTTCAAATAACCAATTTCACCCATTGACTTTGTATGTTGATTAAAAAAAAAATTATGAACTTATTTCTTCCTTATATTTTCTTCCTTGTATATTTTTTTTTCTTACAAAGTTTTGATGATAAGAGCAGGAAAATATCCCTCCCTTGTACAAAATGATATTCCACAACCATACATATTTTGTCTCCTCTGTATTTTCTGTAGAATAGTGAAAAGGAGTCTGGTGACATAACTCTCCACAACATATCACCAGAGGACTTTGCCATAATTTTAAAGTTTGCTTACACTGGTCAAGTTGATGTGACAAGTGACAATGTCCAAAGTGTGCTCATTGCGGCAGATTATTATCGAATTGACACCATGAAGAAAGAGTGCAGCAAGTTCATGGCATCTTCTTTAGATGTGGACAATGTCTGCGATGTTTTAATGTTTGCCATCAAATACTCTTTGCCAAGCCTGGAAGAACAGTCCCTCTCTTTCTTGAGACAAAACTTGGAAAGTATTTTCAAAACAGAAGGGTTCTTTCAAATTTTGGATCCGTTGTACTTGGCCAAAATACTGGAAGATGATAACTTTGTTCTTTACAACAACAAAGTTCTCCTAAAGTCTGCAGACAGAGAAATCCTTGTCTTGAACACAGTGCTACAGTTTTTGACAGCGAGAAGAATTGATGATCCTTCAGTTGTTCAAAGACTGATAAGAGCTGTCCGCTTTCCTTTCATCCCAGAAGACGCCTTGAATCGTTGCTTTGAAAAAATCGAGACAGATTTACATAAGGATTTAAGGCTGAGGGATGTGGTAGAGGCGGAGAGAGTGGCTGCAGAAGTCCCAGAGTCGTGGTCACGGCCTAGAAAATTTACATCACCTGAGATATATAACACGGGAAGAAGAAAGCGTTATGCTGCGGGAGGGCAGATACAGAGGTCTCCTGAACCGCCGAGTCACTTGGTTGAAGATCTAAACCTTGAAATCCATAGGATTGATTTGTGGATTCGGCTGTGGGATGGCCGTCCAGTAATTGGGGGCTTGCAAGTAAGATATCGGGACCCTAACTCGGGTCGCCTGTGTCCATCTGTCTATGAGAAAGGAGAGTGCCAACAGAGTATCGAGCATCATTATGTCGAGCTGCAGAAAAATGAATTTATTACAAAAGTTATCATCGGCAGTGGTTACCTGATAGACAGACTTGGCTTTGAAACTAACTTGGGTAGAGACTACGGGCCTTTCGGAGGTCCAGGGGGCTCAGAGCAAAGAGAGGTGGCCCCCGACAGTCCATTCTCATATTTGTTTGACATCAACTGTGACAGCACATCAACACAAGGTGCGGATGCTATCTATAACCTCATGCTACGATGGGTGGCATTTAAAGAATAATTCCTTAAAATTGACATAAGAAATTGGTTTAACTTGATAGGTTAGAACTTTAAAACAAAATTATTGTTGTAGAAACTAGGATTGCAACAAAATTATTGTTGTAGAAACTAGGACTGCAACAAAACTATTGTTGTAGAAACTAGGATTGCAACAAAATTATTGTTGTAGAAACTAGGACTGCAACAAAATTATTGTTGTAGAAACTAGGATTGCAACAAAATTATTGTTGTAGAAACTAGAACTGCAACAAAACTATTGCTGTAGAAACTAGGATTGCAACAAAACTATTGTTGTAGAAACTAGGATTGCAACAAAATTATTGCTGTAGAAACTAGGACTGCAACAAAACTATTGTTGTAGAAACTAGGATTGAAACAAAATTATTGTTGTAGAAACTAGGATTGCAACATAATTATTGTTGTAGAAACTAGGACTGCAACAAAACTATTGTTGTAGAAACTAGGATTGCAACAAAATTATTATTGTAGAAACTAGGATTGCAACAAAATTATTGTTGTAGAAACTAGGATTGCAGAGGTTTTTTTTTAAAAATGTCCACAACTCAGACTTGAGATGAATGATCTTAACACCAGGTTCATACTTTTAAGTGATTTCTTGTGCAGATAAAAATTAAGTGACAAAATGACATGCCATTTTCCATGTAGCTGATTTATCTGCTCATTTAACATGCCTGACCAAAATTTAATGTTAACCAAGATTCAACATCTGTTTACATTTTAATGACTTTGAAACCAGCTAAAAAAATGCCCACTCTCACTGGCGCAAGTCCTGATGAAAGTTATGTTACATGAATTCTTGAAATCATTAACCAGATCTTCATGTGACATGCCTCAATAGCAAATGTTTCCTTGTCCAATTTATTATTTTGTTCTTGACTTCCTACCAGTGATTGCATGGAGAAAGATGAGCCCATGTTAAATTATTCCTAGTCATGCTTACTGCTCCAATATAAACTTCCTATCAGTGATTACAAGGAAAAAGATGGACCCATGTTAAATTATTCCTAGTCATGATAACTGCTCCAATATAAAACTGCTTTATATGTGGCCTTATTATTGTGTTCACAAGCTTTCAAGTCATATACCGTAACCAGTTTGTGCTGGCAAAAAAAAATTTGTTAATAAGAGAGTAAAAAAAGATATCTGTACCTGTAGTAATTCTTCCTGCACTGTGTAGTTCAACGATTTGTTTCCACGTGTGCCTGTGTTCTGACTCATTGTCTGGTGTCCCAATTTGTTAATGTCTCCCTCCAAGTCTTTCTTGTTTCCCCATTTTCAGTGTATAGCAAAGGCTGTATGCTCATGGCTGTGCAGCAGAGACCATTATGTTGAATCCAGTCCCTGCACTCTGCTCCTTCTTATTTCACATTGGCTAAACATTTGCTGACAAAAACAGTTTTGCTGCTTCAGATGTTTTAAAAAGAAGTGTAAATTGTCAGTGGAGGAGTTTGTAGTGCACACGTTTATAAATGAACTAATTATTTCTCTTATTTCAAGTTATCAATATCACCTCATTTGGATGTTATCGTTGAACTGCTTTATCCTCCATTACAGTTAGTCAAGTTTATTCAGTAATAGTATTTTTAATTATATTTGATCTTATGTAAAGTTTATTCAGTAATAGTATTTTTAATTATATTTGATCTTATATAAATAATAAAGTCTTTTATTAATTTGAACTTTGAACCTTTGGCATCATCCCTGTATATAGTGATTACTTTATATTTTTGTAAAAAAACAAAATACATGGCTTGGTTTTTGTACTTTGAAAAATTTCTGACAAATAATTTAAGATTTGTTTTTACTCTGATTCTAATACATTTTTTGGTGTGCATGTGCAGACAAACCACTTATTTTGTTACATTGTTTGGTCATTGTTTAAATCACCAGTATTATTTGATGTGGTGTAGGGAAAACTTCTTAGGAATGTGATCAAGATTGTCTGAGTTAAGTCATTGAGTTTAGATATGTACACTTTTACATCTGCTATTCATATTTAAGATACTCCAATTTATGATTAGTTGTAATAAAGATATTATTATAAGACAGCATGAAAGACATTTTATTTTTGTTCAAGCAAGGAAACGTAAAATATTCATGATATTTTTAACAGGAAATAACAATGAAGATATTCAACAATTCAACATTTTACATTATATAATACACATTGATTAAGCTTAGGGGTAGGCGCACTTTTTCAGACATTATTAACCAAATTAAATTATTTATGCCGACGTTACCCCCCTCGATCAGAAAGGAAGAATATAATAGATTATTCAAGTGAATTTAAAATTGAAACTATTTATATGAAGATGACAAGTACAAAATAAATTTGATAAAATAAATGTGCAAAATCCTCAGCATGGAGCAAAAAGATTTCTTTAAAAAAATCTTTGAAGAAATGATTCAAATACATACAAGGACATCAACATTGGGGCTTTTTAAATCAGAGAAATTTGGAGTCTGTCTTTGGGGTGGAGTTATTGATTTATATGCTTTGTTTTTATGTTAATTGAGTAAATAAAATCATTGTTGGCAAAGGAAGCAAGCAACTTTTTGACAACCTTTGCATCTCTTGACCTTTTGAGCATAAGCAGTAGCGTCACTAGGCTGACTTGGAGGAGGTCCATGGAGAAGTCTGCAAGGTGTGACAATGTGAGTTTATGCACTGGGCGCACCATATTCTAGTGATATCTCTGATCATTAGATAACTTAGGCATATAGAAGACAAGATGTGAGCAATGGCGGTCAAGCCTCTAGTAACCACAGGCTATAATAAGGGCCAGATGCAGTATTGCCAGAAATTTTTTTTTTTTTATTGAAGTCCATTGAGCCCTCATAACCCCCTTGGATTTCCATTGTTACCCATTGCGGGTCATTTAAAGCAGCTCACTGTTGATGTATAAAATCTGTTGTTTTTTTAAACAGTTGTTCATTTAGTTTGGCCAGATTTGCTTTAAAACATATCCTTTTCCCCATTGTATTTAACACTATCTATATTTGCTAAAAAAAAAAACAACAGAACTAGACAATTTAGAGAAATCTCAATCTCTCAGTTTGAAGACATGATAAACTATCCACAAAAGTGAGAATCTGGTGAGGGCCGGTTACCTGAATTGACCAAAGAACGTGATCTAAAAAACCAATAATGACTGAATGATCTTGATTTTTCTTCCAGGAATCACTATATTATTATTGCATTGATGTTACTTTGTTTTTTTTTTTCTTTTCTTTTGGAATAAACTTACACCAGTGGATATCCAACAATGGTTTGTGATCCATGTATAAAATACATATTTCTCTTTTTGTTTTAAAGTCTACTTGAATTAAGTTGTTCAGTCAAAAACTTTTACAATTCAGTTACACTTTACACTACCCTGTTCTTATATATTTTGGTATTTGTCCTAAATACAGAATGTGTCACTCCATATTTTAAAAATAAAAACTGTACAAGTTTCATCTTTAGTCAAGTGTCTAGTTAATAAACTCAGTTTTTTAAAAACTTTAAATGGTGTCCAAGGACCAAAAAGGAATTTAGAAAACAAAATTAATTTCTTAAAAAGTTCTCAGCAGAATAATAATGAATGAGGGAGGCGTGGATTAATGCTCAGGTCACATGATCAAATTTTCATCAAATTTCTTTTTGAATGCACTATATAATATAGCAAAGAAATGTGCACAAAAGAAATTTGACAAAAATTTGATGGTGTGAACTGAACATAAGAAAAAAAATATTTATAAGGCCCAGTTAATCTTGCAAAGTAAAACTTCAATGGGCAACAAGCTATCAAAGTACACATAACAATAAAATTAAAAAAACACCTTTAATATGATTAAAATTTCAATAAATAACAATTAAGGGCACAGTTGAAAATGAAATGATGTTTTTAATAAAATGAAATGAACATGTCAATGCCAGACAAGGCTGGTTAAAAAAGTTGCATTAGAAATACTTAGAAAACTTTTACAGGTTTTTTTCCTTCCTTGATATTCTAGACCATTGTTTCTTAATTTTTAGTTGTACATTTTTCTAACATAGATTTTGCAAATTCATAAAATATATTTTGAGAAGGGGACTTCTTTTGACCATCTTATAAATAAACTAAAAGAACAGCTGGCGTAAGATAAGTACTTTTAAGGAATGAGGCGCTAGATAAGTATTTTAGGAATCTGATCGGGGAATGTAAACTTGGTCCTTTCATCTGTGGCACACGAGTCTTTGCTGGGAATAAACCAATAAAGAACAATGGTCATTATTCATCAAAGACATAATCATTTAATGTTAGTCAAAAGGTCCAAAATATACTAAACAAGAGGTAATGCGATCAGTGATGTGCTTTGATCAACTTGTACGAAAAATGTTATATTAATTTCATTCAATGATGTATTAGTATGAATATTTAGACATTACAGTTTTTGTTTACATTTACAGATATATTTTAAAATGACATGTTAACTGACATTAATTAAACATTATCAACATTTCTTTTACAATGTAATTTGATTTGCACTAATAATATATACCAAATGAAGGCAAAAACAATTTTAAGAAAATAAAATTATCTTCATAAAATGAAAATCATATTGACATGATATTGTACAGTAACAAGATATATCTTATATAAGCATAAATTTCTATGCAAAAAAAGACATCAATAATCACCTGCATGAGTTAGTGAGATCATTGTTAGATGGTAAGTCTATCTTGTCCAGAGACACAGTTTCTTTGAAAGCGGAAACAAAATAAATTGTTACTTGCTTGTTCAGACTTTTGACTTAGATAATTGATTTTTTACCTCTAGATTGCCTCAGCCAATTTGGTATATTACCCAAATAAACTAAGATGATGTTAACAATATTTGATTCAAAAATAATATGTACAATTATGAAAACCAAAGAGTCTATAATAATTCAAATGATCTCTGTAGCATAGACAGAGCTGGAGAAGAACTTTTTAATCCATGATAGTAAAATGCTTTCATCTACCTGTAAGCAGCTCCACATTGCGTACACCACCAAAGAAATCAGTGAGCAGGGTGTCGGTAACATTTCTCTTAAACAGGTCTGTTCGTGTACTAACAGTGCTGATGCAGTGATGCTTGGGGCAAACTTTGAACTGAAAGCAAAATGGATTTACTTTATACTTGAAATGAATTTCTGTATATGCTAATTTTGGGGGGGGGGGGGGGGAGGGGGGGGGGGAAATTAGAACTTGGAAAAACAACAACTCACAAATGTTGCATACATGCATGTGAGCCAGCTGCGCTATACAAGGAATTTGTCTCGTTATAAATAACGGTGGCCAAAATGACTTATCAGAATGGAAAAATCTTGGGTGGTTAGGTCGCCCTATATAAATAAAACAAAATAAATATATACTATTTCATTAGAAAGGTAATTTTAAAATCAAAACAAATTGAATGCAGGTTAGTGGTACATGGTACTTCATTTTCATGTCTGCACATTTTCTACTCCAGGGGTTAGGGTCATGGAGGCCTGTACACCATTCACTTCCTGGTTTATAGTATAGTTTAAAAATATTTCGTCCAATAAAATTATTTCAATTGTTTACTTACAAACTGTGCCATGGTTTTCTTGGAGCCTGGTTTGACAGTCTCAAGAAACTCCAGTGCGTAGTACGTGTAGCGATCTATAACATAGACCCCTAATGCTGGGTCCACATGGTGCTGGAAATAAAGATTTTTAAAAAGTTAGATGATCAAATGTATACTTTTTTTTATCTTATAGAGGCATGGATGTTGAGAGTGGAGAGAAAAACAACAATTTCATTATGCCACAAATCCTGGGACAGTTCACAAATTCTGAGAAATTAATGCCCAATTTGCAAAATAATTGATTTGTAAGGCAAATCTTTTTGTCTACATTGGTGTTGATGACGTTTGATGGTGAGCCTTTCATGATTTCAGTTTTCTAAGATACATTTTGTGTGGTTTATCTAAGATGGCTGCCGGGCATGAGAAAGCACAGACAAGAAAGACAACAATAATAAAACTACAAACATAGTTTTGTACATAGTAGCATTATCCATATTAACACATTTATTAAATACATTTGACCCAATTTAATGGTTTAACTTTTCTAAGAAACATTTTGAGAGTCTGCTGTTATTGGCCAAGCTTTTTGTGTTGGGTTTATTATCTATGACAGTACTTAACAATACTAAAACCTACAGAGAGAGAATCCTCCCCAACTCTGCTACTGGCCACCGCCAACAAATTAGGTGAGTAGAACTTCTGAAACATGGACTCTGCCTGACATGTGTCAATCATGAAGAACAATTCATGGTATCTGAGAGGAAAGACATACACTTTTAGCTTGTGGTTAACATCCTTGTTATTTTAAACATTAAAACTATACTTTACTTTTAGTTTCAGCATTGGATATTAACTTCATTGTACATTATCTGACCACATTATATTATAAACAAAGGATAGGGTACAGGCAAGGGGAAATAAGTCAGAATTTATTTATGGTTTCCTTTTTTTAAAAATATATATATTTATAATTTATATATATCTCAGATCATCACAGTTTGCTGTCCGATAGATTCAATGTAAAGGCTTCAGCACTGACTTGGCACCCTTTTGAAACTGGTGACCATTCCCAATGTTAAGCCACTTTGAAAAGCGAGCATCTTGTGCCAAACATATTTTACATTTACAAAAAAGATTGTTGCAGGGTTTTTCCCTCCCTCCCCTTTGAAACTAGACCAAACTTCCCACCAATGCATTTAGTGGAAGGTGTAACCAAGCTTTCATGATGCAATGTATGTGCTTCATATTAACCTGGTCAAGCATATTAAATAAAATATATTTGACTTGAACAAGTAAAACAGAAGTTTCTATTTCTACTCATTATTTATATTTCAAAACAAAGTAACATTTTGACACAGTAGTTTTTTAACCATGAGAAAAAAGGAAATATAATCATTAAAAAAAAAAAAAGGAAACAGTATTAAAACATTTAATCCACTGACTGGGTTACAAAAAGGTGTTCAGAAAAAGCATCAAGAAAATTACTTCACATAATAATAAGTTGTTTTTTTTTTGGGGAGGTAGTATTAATTATTGTCAAGCAGATGATTGGTCAAACGAGCTATTCCACTATTTTTTGGTTATATCTGCTACCTTTGTTTTTGCCACATTTGCTCAAAAGCATCAGCAAGCTCTACACTGGAGACTTCCTCCGCATCCTGGAACTTGAGAAATCCATCACCACCGTGACCTAAAGCATCAAACAGCGCTTCAAATTTAAATGCACGTTTGAACGTTCCAAATAAAGATCACTTAAATGAATGAGCTAAACAGACAATGTATTCTCCGCGAGGTCTGCAAAGATTATGATGTATAATGTTGGGTGGATAATGTTTGGTTTGTCTGTGTTATCCAATAATAATAATAAACTTAATCTGAATAACAGTTCAATAATTTTATTTGCTTCTATTGTTCTATTCAGAACCTAGTTCTGAAAAGTTCTTACAGAAGCTCTTTCAGTTGACCATTAGATTAATTAATTAAAAAAATGCTAAATACAAAAATGAATATATATTCTAAAACTTTGAGAAAAAGTCTTGCATTGCTGACATTCTTACTTGTATGAGAATACTTCTTTAAATCACTTAAACTGTTAGTTTTCCCCATAATGCTTTTAGTAATGTTTTCATGCATAAATTGCATGCATTATTTAAGTCTGACCAGGAACCCACCAGTCATGTAGACCAGAATGTTGCTGCGCTCATCAGACAACAAACGTTTTGAACGAGGCGTGCTGGGAGGAAGTCTCCCCGTCAAAACGCGAATAAAATTCTCCACTGTGACCTGAAACAAAATGAGTTAAAAATGGTGTTTCTAATATTTTAAAGCAAAAAAAAAAAACAACTGAATGAACTGAATGAACTGGTCGAGTGAAAATCAAATGTGCTTACAAAAAAAAAAGTTTTATTTTTATGTATCGGTCCAGGTAATATATACATGTCAAAATAGAATCATACTGAACCAACCTTTTCAACAAAACTTAGAACTACAGAGACAGCTGAAATTATTTCTGATAATTATAGCTAATTGGAAATTAAAATTTTGGTGATGTTTAATTATTTTCCACCCAAAAATATGAAACCCAGGACCATTTAATATATTTAACCAGAAACATGCTTTTTTAAAAAAATCCCAAAATCACCCTGCAGCCATGGTATAAACGTAACAAACAAAATTTAACCTCATATCCTCGGTAATCCACCTCCACATCATCACCATAAACATTGATGTTCTGGTTGGCATTATTGAAAACTGTGGCTGGAGGCAAATGGAGTAGAGAGTATGAGGATTCATATTCTTAAAACCAAATGGCTTCACATAAACTATTATATATTTTAAAATATGAACACTGTATGTACATATGGGCTTTAGATGGTCAGTATAGTTATAGAAAGTTTTTAAATACAGGTATAATTAAATTTGATGAGCATCAAGTTCAGTTATCTTTTACCAATACTATGGTCCATCACATCATCAACACCACCGTTCATCATTGGCAAGGATATAAAAGATATATTAAGCAAAATTTCTATTTGAAACCTCAAAATGAAGAGGATAGCCTAAATTGCTTAGCCCTTGCCACACTTGCACATCTGTCGATTACAACTAAAGGAAATACAATCAAATACATACGGTATTGAAAAGAACATGATAGAACGTCACTGTTGTGTAAAACAGTTTATAAACCTATGTTTACCTGGTCTTGGATTTCTTGGATTGCATGCCATGTCATCTGCAACCATTAAAATAATTTGACTGAAATAAAGAGAACAAAATTACTTTATTTTCTATTTTTAAATACTTTTTATGAAATGTCAGTATTGCCAATTTGATTTCAATAAACATATATTTATTAAGGTCCTCCTATATTAAAAAGAGTGTGATAATGTTATTTTTAAAAAGTGTAAAGATTGTTTGAAAGAGAAATCATTCAAGTATTAAAATTTGAATATTATCCATAGTGTAAAAAGTATTTTAAATATATTTAATTGGTAAGAGATAAGTATTAAGATTTGAATATTATCCAAGGTGTAAAAAATATTTTAAATATATTTAATTGGTAAGTCTCTTACTAAGAGATAAAGTCATCTCTTAATAAATCATTTATAGAAAATGTTACCGGAATTTAAATATTTTTTTTTTGCCTGGTCATTTAAACCATTTTACAAGACAGATTACCTGTCAGGAATGCCCAATCTTTTAACACTCCTGTAAACTGACAAAACATTGGCAACATGTCTATAGTTAAACCAAAATCTTGATGTATCAACAAGCACTGCCCAGTTATTAGTGTGGCCACTTTTGAAAAAATCTTCAACACTGTCCTGTGGATAAAAATGTTTAATTAAAATTTTTTTTTTATTCATACAGGGAGGCGTCTCTAGCATTGGTGTCACATGGTGCATTAAACTCATGGTGTCATCGCCACCCACTTCCAATCCCCCCCCCCCTATCTGCTACTTCCTTGCGTTCAGAAAAAAACAATCAAAATGATCAAGGTCTCTTGATTGCTCCCATTGCTCTTCCAGACTTCCCCATGTACCCCCCAATGAGTCTTCCTACTCTGGTGACATCCTAATGTGGTGGCACAATGTTCGGGTCGACCCATGCCCAGTCGGCGTCCTGTTTTGTTTGCAACCTAATCTTGTGCCAACCTGTTCTGGTGTCAACATGATCTGGTTGCATCTTGTTCTGGTGGCATCTTGTTCTGGTGGCACTCTGCTCTGGTTGCAACATTTCTGTTAACGCTCTGTTCTGGTGGCCCCCTGTTCTGGTGGCCCGTAAAAATGTGTTTTTTTATTTAAATGATTTAAATTATGCAACCAACTCAAGCGAACACTGTCAGTTTTGTGAGGGTGTCATCCTGTGCGGTATGCCCCCCCCTCCTCTCAAGTGACGCCATTGTTCATACATGCCAAAAACTGCAAAAACGCTCTAAACCAAAAATAATTGTAAACTCTTAGCTCAGTAGAATAGTAGTTGAACTTTTCAAGTAGAAAAGTTCAGTTAAAGAACTATAGCAGTCATATTCATAGTGTAGAAAGCATTTCCCAAACTTTTTAGATATTTTTTGTGGTTCGGTTAGTTTTATACTTCTCCTTTGTGACCCACTAAAATGAGTATATCTTAATCTGGTCAGTAGGTAAGATAAATCAGATTTTAATTTAAATACATATTTTAATTTTTTTAAAAAGCATTTACTCTTACTCTTGCAAAAATGTACAGCTGTAAAGAAATCAAAAAGAATCCTGACAGATTGTTTATGGGAAAGATGCTGCTGATTTTTATTAACTAGAAAAAGACAATAACTTTATTCTCAGATGCCAGTTATAGTAATTTTTGCCCCCAATTTCTCCCTTACCCAAGACCAACAGCCTAATTTGTAGGGCCCTTTGTTTTCACATTCTCAGATGTACCTGGTTGGACTTTTAAAGTAATAAAACAACTCAAACTCTGACCACCTAACTTTCCATCTCATGCATGCCTGGATATTCCAGAGCTTTCCTCAGACCACTTCTGTGTTGTTTGTGAGCTTAACGTTAATGCATCCTTTCCTCTCCTTCAATCCAGGGAGGTCCGCAGTTTGTGCACTATAAATAGGGATGCCTTTAAGCGTGATCTGAGTTTGGAAGTGTCCCCTGCCCTACTTTGGAAACACTACACAGTGCATTGCGCACTGTGCTTGAACGGCATGCCCCCCTAACCCGCCGTATTGTTAGGTCAGCATGGTCAGCTCCCTGGTATGCAACCATAAGGGAGGAACTACGCAGTGCCAAGAAAGAGCGGCGTAGCGCGGAAAAGAAGTGGCTTAGGTCAGGTCTTGTTGTTTTTAGGCAGATGTATTATGCTGCCAAGAAACGTGTGACCAAAATTGTTTGTCGAGCAAAAACTTTGTATTTTAGCCAAAAAATAATTATGGGTAAAACCGGCAAGCAGTTGTTCGATGTTTGTAGCAATCTCAGAGGGAGTAACAAAGGAATTGCTCTTCCTTCAGTGTATCCGTTGCCCCAGCAACGAGATATGTTCTGCAATTTCTTTACAAGCAAAGTTGCTGACATCCGCGCTGAGCTTGATTGTCTTGACATACCCCCCTTAGAATTGCCACCCTTTTCTTGTGTTAGTTCACATTTCGAAATTTTTAAGCCGGTTTCAGAACAGGAGGTCAAAATTACTATTCTGGAGTCTAAGCCTACGTCATGTTCTTTGGACCCCATCCCCACCCCCCTGTTGGTTGAGTCGTTAGATCATTTGCTCCCAACGATAACCAACATAGTCAATGAAAGCTTGTCATCGGGCACTGTTCCATCTATTTTTAAGTCAGCTGTCATCAAACCATTGCTAAAGAAGCCTGGTCTGGATGAAAATAATTTTAAAAACTATAGACCTGTATCTAACTTATCATTTTTGTCTAAAGTCATTGAAAAACTAGTTCTAAAACAACTTTTTGCTTACTTAAATGAAAACTCTCTTCTCAGTCCTAATCAATCAGCCTATAGACCTTTCCATAGCACTGAGACGGCTCTCTTGAAAGTCACCAATGACCTCTTGCTTGCATTGGACAGTGGTGATGTCTCCCTCCTGATCCTCTTGGACCTCAGTGCGGCCTTTGACACTGTCGACCATGAAACCCTTTACAAAAACGCTTGAAAATTACTTTGGCATTTCTGGTTCTGTTTTGTCTTGGTTTAGGTCGTTCCTCTCCGATAGAACGCAGGCAGTCGCTGTCGATGGCTGTATCTCCAGCAGTGCTGACTTGGTGTATGGAGTGCCACAGGGGTCCGTTTTGGGCCCGGTTCTATTTACAATGTATACCAGGCCACTGCTCCTCTTGCTCGAGAGGCATGCTGTGGGGAGCCAGTCTTTCGCGGATGATACGCAACTATACAAGCATACCCATCCCTCTCTTGTCGATTCAGCTGTCCGGACTTTGCAGGAGTGTATTGGTGATGTCAAGTCATGGATGACACTCGGCAAGTTGAAACTTAACGATGACAAAACGGAAGCAACAACATGTCTCTAGATAAACATATATCTCACATTTGTCGCTCTGCATACACTGCTATCCGTCAGATCAGCTCCATCCGCCACTACCTCACAGTTAGTGCAACAAAAACCTTAGTCTGTGCTCTTGTTCTCTCTCGTCTTGACTACTGCAACTCTCTTCTGTCAGGCTCACCAAAACACTTCTTAGAAAGATTACAAAAGGTTCAAAACTCAGCTGCTAGGCTAGTTTTAAAGGCAAAAAAACGTGATCACGTCACACCACTACTTCATTCAATTCATTGGCTCCCAGTACAAGCACGGATTGATTATAAACTCTCTGTTCTGTGCCACCACTTTTTCTCGAATTCCTGCCCTTCCTATCTAACCGAAATTATCTCTGTCTATTCACCCCTTCGACAGCTTTGCTCCTCCGCAGACGATCGTATTCTTTCTGTCCCTAAGACTCGCACAAAAACATACGGTGAAAGATCTTTCTCTTACTGTGCCCCCAAACAATGGAATTCTCTTCCACTACACATCAGAAATATATCTACCATCACAGCCTTCAAAACTGCACTCAAAACACATCTCTTTAAACTCTACTATCCTGACTGATTCCCCATCTGAAAGTTAAACGATGCTGCTGAGTGCCGTCCATGGCTTCACATGTAAATTGATATGGAAGGGTTGGTTTTTAATTTATATTTTTTAAGTTCATTTTAATTTGCATGTACAGCGTGGTGAGCCCAGCCCTAGGCTGGGGTACCACGCTATAGAAAACTACCCATAATAATAATAGTAATAATATTAAATTTTTATGGAAATAGAACAAACCACATTCAACTTCAACCGTGCAAATGTTGCTAAACAGATTGATACAGTGTCCCCATCTTCCTGTATTGTGATATGACATAATACGACATAATGTAACGATTTACTGCATTACATTTTACCTAGCAAAAACATCTTGCTATTCCTGATTCAACCCCAGTTAATGTTTTAAGTGATTTTTATACATGGAATA